>JALHLI010000018.1:3717500-4317500 GCA_023349425.1 Anthopleura sola | reverse complement strand
AACATCCCTCTTTCGCACCTCAAAATTACTTCTTCAAAATCAATATACTATCGAAAACGATCAAGAAAATCTAGTTTTGGAGTGAATATCGAGTCGCGAAAAAAATACCCAAAAATCCTGTTCGATGCCTATACATTTCCTTATAAAGGATTTCGTTGCTGCAGGAAGGAAAACCCGACAAAAACCCTGAATATCTCTGTCTTTGCACTAGCTAGAAGCCTACGGTAAAAAGTTTCATCCATTTTGAACCTCTGGTACCCTCTCCAGGTAGATAGTTTGGTGATATCATGCACGACCAAGTAGAAAACAAGAGTGTTTTGGTAACTCGTGGGACCCTTGTCTACCATACTTCTTGCACTGCTGGACTCAATAAGAGCTACCAGGTGGTGAGTGAAAAATCAAACATCCCTCTTTCGCACCTCAAAATTACTTCTTCAAAATCAATATACTATCGAAAACGATCAAGAAAATCTAGTTTTGGAGTGAATATCGAGTCGCGAAAAAAATACCCAAAAATCCTGTTCGATGCCTATACATTTCCTTATAAAGGATTTCGTTGGTGCTGGAAGGAAAACCTGACAAAAACCCTGAATATCTCTGCCTGTGCACTAGCTAGAAGCCTAAGGTAAAAAGTTTCATCCACTTTGAACCTCTGGTACACTCTCCAGGTAGATAGTTTGGTGATATCATGCACGACCAAGTAGAAAACAAGAGTGTTTTGGTAACTCGTGGGACCCTTGTCTACCATACTTCTTGCACTGCTGGACAAAATAAGAGCTACCAGGTGGTGAGTGAAAAATCAAACATCCCTCTTTCGCACCTCAAAATTACTTCTTCAAAATCAATATACTATCGAAAACGATCAAGAAAATCTAGTTTTGGAGTGAATATCGTGTCGCGAAAAAAATACCCAAAAATCCTGTTCGATGCCTATACATTTCCTTATAAAGGATTTCGTTCGTGCAGGAAGGAACACCTGACAAAAACCCTGAATATCTCTGCCTGTGCACTAGCTAGAAGCCTAAGGTAAAAAGTTTCATCCACTTTGAACCTCTGGTACCCTCTCCAGGTAGATAGTTTGGTGATATCATGCACGACCAAGTAGAAAACAAGAGTGTTTTGGTAACTCGTGGGACCCTTGTCTACCATACTTCTTGCACTGCTGGACTCAATAAGAGCTTCCAGGTGGTGAGTGAAAAATCAAACATCCCTCTTTCGCACCTCAAAATTACTTCTTCAAAATCAATATACTATCGAAAACGATCAAGAAAATCTAGTTTTGGAGTGAATATCGAGTAGCGAAAAAAATACCCAAAAATCCTGTTCGATGCCTATACATTTCCTTATAAAGGATTTCGCTGGTGCAGGAAGGAAAACCTGACAAAAACCCTAAATATCTCTGCCTCTGCACTAGCTAGAAGCCTAAGGTAAAAAGTTTCATCCACTTTGAACCTCTGGTACCCTCTCCAGGTAGATAGTTTGGTGATATCATGCACGACCAAGTAGAAAACAAGAGTGTTTTGGTAACTCGTGGGACCCTTGTCTACCATACTTCTTGCACTGCTGGACTCAATAAGAGCTACCAGGTGGTGAGTGAAAAATCAAACAACCCTCTTTCGCACCTCAAAATTACTTCTTCAAAATCAATATACTATCGAAAACGATCAAGAAAATCTAGTTTTGGAGTGAATATCGCGTCGCGAAAAAAATACCCAAAAATCCTGTTCGATGCCTATACATTTCCTTATAAAGGATTTCGTTGGTGCAGGAAGGAAAACCTGACAAAAACCCTGAATATCTCTGCCTCTGCACTAGCTAGAAGCCTAAGGTAAAAAGTTTCATCCACTTTGAACCTCTGGTACCCTCTCCAGGTAGATAGTTTGGTGATATCATGCACGACCAAGTAGAAAACAAGAGTGTTTTGGTAACTCGTGGGACCCTTGTCTACCATACTTCTTGCACTGCTGGACTCAATAAGAGCTACCAGGTGGTGAGTGAAAAATCAAACATCCCTCTTTCGCACCTCAAAATTACTTCTTCAAAATCAATATACTATCGAAAACGATCAAGAAAATCTAGTTTTGGAGTGAATATCGAGTAGCGAAAAAAATACCCAAAAATCCTGTTCGATGCCTATACATTTCCTTATAAAGGATTTCGTAGGTGCAGGAAGGAAAACCTGAAAAAAAACCCTGAATATCTCTGCCTGTGCACTAGCTAGAAGCCTAAGGTAAAAAGTTTAATCCACTTTGAACCTCTGGTACCCTCTCCAGGTAGATAGTTTGGTGATGTCATGCACGACCAAGTAGAAAACAAGAGTGTTTTGGTAACTCGTGGGACCCTTGTCTACCATACTTCTTGCACTGCTGGACTCAATAAGAGCTACCAGGTGGTGAGTGAAAAATCAAACATCCCTCTTTTGCACCTCAAAATTACTTCTTCAAAATCAATATACTATCGAAAACGATCAAGAAAATCTAGTTTTGGAGTGAATATCGAGAAACGAAAAAAATACCCAAAAATCCTGTTCGATGCCTATACATTTCCTTATAAAGGATTTCGTTGGTGCAGGAAGGAAAACCCGACAAAAACCCTGAATATCTCTGTCTTTGCACTAGCTAGAAGCCTACGGTAAAAAGTTTCATCCATTTTGAACCTCTGGTACCCTCTCCAGGTAGATAGTTTGGTGATATCATGCACGACCAAGTAGAAAACAAGAGTGTTTTGGTAACTCGTGGGACCCTTGTCTACCATACTTCTTGCACTGCTGGACTCAATAAGAGCTACCAGGTGGTGAGTGAAAAATCAAACATCCCTCTTTTCCACCTCAAAATTACTTCTTCAAAATCAATATACTATCGAAAACGATCAAGAAAATCTAGTTTTGGAGTGAATATCGAGTCGCGAAAAAAATACCCAAAAATCCTGTTCGATGCCTATACATTTCCTTATAAAGGATTTCGTTGGTGGAGGAAGGAAAACCCGACAAAAACCCTGAATATCTCTGTCTTTGCACTAGCTAGAAGCCTACGGTAAAAAGTTTCATCCATTTTGAACCTCTGGTACCCTCTCCAGGTAGATAGTTTGGTGATATCATGCACGACCAAGTAGAAAACAAGAGTGTTTTGGTAACTCGTGGGACCCTTGTCTACCATACTTCTTGCACTGCTGGACTCAATAAGAGCTACCAGGTGGTGAGTGAAAAATCAAACATCCCTCTTTCGCACCTCAAAATTACTTCTTCAAAATCAATATACTATCGAAAACGATCAAGAAAATCTAGTTTTGGAGTGAATATCGAGTCGCGAAAAAAATACCCAAAAATCCTGTTCGATGCCTATACATTTCCTTATAAAGGATTTCGTTGGTGCAGGAAGGAAAACCTGACAAAAACCCTGAATATCTCTGCCTCTGCACTAGCTAGAAGCCTAAGGTAAAAAGTTTCATCCACTTTGAACCTCTGGTACCCTCTCCAGGTAGATAGTTTGGTGATATCATGCACGACCAAGTAGAAAACAAGAGTGTTTTGGTAACTCGTGGGACCCTTGTCTACCATACTTCTTGCACTGCTGGACTCAATAAGAGCTACCAGGTGGTGAGTGAAAAATCAAACATCCCTCTTTCGCACCTCAAAATTACTTCTTCAAAATCAATATACTATCGAAAACGATCAAGAAAATCTAGTTTTGGAGTGAATATCGAGTAGCGAAAAAAATACCCAAAAATCCTGTTCGATGCCTATACATTTCCTTATAAAGGATTTCGTAGGTGCAGGAAGGAAAACCTGACAAAAAACCCTGAATATCTCTGCCTGTGCACTAGCTAGAAGCCTAAGGTAAAAAGTTTAATCCACTTTGAACCTCTGGTACCCTCTCCAGGTAGATAGTTTGGTGATATCATGCACGACCAAGTAGAAAACAAGAGTGTTTTGGTAACTCGTGGGACCCTTGTCTACCATACTTCTTGCACTGCTGGACTCAATAAGAGCTACCAGGTGGTGAGTGAAAAATCAAACATCCCTCTTTTGCACCTCAAAATTACTTCTTCAAAATCAATATACTATCGAAAACGATCAAGAAAATCTAGTTTTGGAGTGAATATCGAGTCGCGAAAAAAATACCCAAAAATCCTGTTCGATGCCTATACATTTCCTTATAAAGGATTTCGTTGGTGCAGGAAGGAAAACCCGACAAAAACCCTGAATATCTCTGTCTTTGCACTAGCTAGAAGCCTACGGTAAAAAGTTTCATCCATTTTGAACCTCTGGTACCCTCTCCAGGTAGATAGTTTGGTGATATCATGCACGACCAAGTAGAAAACAAGAGTGTTTTGGTAACTCGTGGGACCCTTGTCTACCATACTTCTTGCACTGCTGGACTCAATAAGAGCTACCAGGTGGTGAGTGAAAAATCAAACATCCCTCTTTTCCACCTCAAAATTACTTCTTCAAAATCAATATACTATCGAAAACGATCAAGAAAATCTAGTTTTGGAGTGAATATCGAGTCGCGAAAAAAATACCCAAAAATCCTGTTCGATGCCTATACATTTCCTTATAAAGGATTTCGTTGGTGGAGGAAGGAAAACCCGACAAAAACCCTGAATATCTCTGTCTTTGCACTAGCTAGAAGCCTACGGTAAAAAGTTTCATCCATTTTGAACCTCTGGTACCCTCTCCAGGTAGATAGTTTGGTGATATCATGCACGACCAAGTAGAAAACAAGAGTGTTTTGGTAACTCGTGGGACCCTTGTCTACCATACTTCTTGCACTGCTGGACTCAATAAGAGCTACCAGGTGGTGAGTGAAAAATCAAACATCCCTCTTTCGCACCTCAAAATTACTTCTTCAAAATCAATATACTATCGAAAACGATCAAGAAAATCTAGTTTTGGAGTGAATATCGAGTCGCGAAAAAAATACCCAAAAATCCTGTTCGATGCCTATACATTTCCTTATAAAGGATTTCGTTGGTGCTGGAAGGAAAACCTGACAAAAACCCTGAATATCTCTGCCTGTGCACTAGCTAGAAGCCTAAGGTAAAAAGTTTCATCCACTTTGAACCTCTGGTACCCTCTCCAGGTAGATAGTTTGGTGATATCATGCACGACCAAGTAGAAAACAAGAGTGTTTTGGTAACTCGTGGGACCCTTGTCTACCATACTTCTTGCACTGCTGGACTCAATAAGAGCTACCAGGTGGTGAGTGAAAAATCAAACATCCCTCTTTCGCACCTCAAAATTACTTCTTCAAAATCAATATGCTATTGAAAACGATCAAGAAAATCTAGTTTTGGAGTGAATATCGTGTCGCGAAAAAAATACCCAAAAATCCTGTTCGATGCCTATACATTTCCTTATAAAGGATTTCGTTCGTGCAGGAAGGAACACCTGACAAAAACCCTGAATATCTCTGCCTCTGCACTAGCTAGAAGCCTAAGGTAAAACGTTTCATCCACTTTGAACCTCTGGTACCCTCTCCAAGTAGATAGTTTGGTGATATCATGCACGACCAAGTAGAAAACAAGAGTGTTTTGGTAACTCGTGGGACCCTTGTCTACCATACTTCTTGCACTGCTGGACTCAATAAGAGCTACCAGGTGGTGAGTGAAAAATCAAACATCCCTCTTTCGCACCTCAAAATTACTTCTTCAAAATCAATATACTATCGAAAACGATCAAGAAAATCTAGTTTTGGAGTGAATATCGAGTAGCGAAAAAAATACCCAAAAATCCTGTTCGATGCCTATACATTTCCTTATAAAGGATTTCGTTGGTGCTGGAAGGAAAACCTGACAAAAACCCTGAATATCTCTGCCTGTGCACTAGGTAGAAGCCTAAGGTAAAAAGTTTCATCCACTTTGAACCTCTGGTACCCTCTCCAGGTAGATAGTTTGGTGATATCATGCACGACCGACTAGAAAACAAGAGTGTTTTGGTAACTCGTGGGACCCTTGTCTACCATACTTCTTCCACTGCTGGACTCAATAAGAGCTACCAGGTGGTGAGTGAAAAATCAAACATCCCTCTTTCGCACCTCAAAATTACTTCTTCAAAATCAATATACTATCGAAAACGATCAAGAAAATCTAGTTTTGGAGTGAATATCGAGTAGCGAAAAAAATACCCAAAAATCCTGTTCGATGCCTATACATTTCCTTATAAATGATTTCGTAGGTGCAGGAAGGAAAACCTGACAAAAACCCTGAATATCTCTGTCTTTGCACTAGCTAGAAGCCTACGGTAAAAAGTTTCATCCATTTTGAACCTCTGGTACCCTCTCCAGGTAGATAGTTTGGTGATATCATGCACGACCAAGTAGAAAACAAGAGTGTTTTGGTAACTCGTGGGACCCTTGTCTACCATACTTCTTGCACTGCTGGACTCAATAAGAGCTACCAGGTGGTGAGTGAAAAATCAAACATCCCTCTTTCGCACCTCAAAATTACTTCTTCAAAATCAATATACTATCGAAAACGATCAAGAAAATCTAGTTTTGGAGTGAATATCGAGTCGCGAAAAAAATACCCAAAAATCCTGTTCCATGCCTATACATTTCCTTATAAAGGATTTCGTTGGTGCTGGAAGGAAAACCTGACAAAAACCGTGAATATCTCTGCCTGTGCACTAGCTAGAAGCCTAAGGTAAAAAGTTTCATCCACTTTGAACCTCTGGTACCCTCTCCAGGTAGATAGTTTGGTGATATCATGCACGGCCAAGTAGAAAACAAGAGTGTTTTGGTAACTCGTGGGACCCTTGTCTACCATACTTCTTGCACTGCTGGACTCAATAAGAGCTACCAGGTGGTGAGTGAAAAATCAAACATCCCTCTTTCGCAACTCAAAATTACTTCTTCAAAATCAATATACTATCGAAAACGATCAAGAAAATCTAGTTTTGGAGTGAATATCGTGTCGCGAAAAAAATACCCAAAAATCCTGTTCGATGCCTATACATTTCCTTATAAAGGATTTCGTTGGTGCTGGAAGGAACACCTGACAAAAACCCTGAATATCTCTGCCTCTGCACTAGCTAGAAGCCAAAGGTAAAAAGTTTCATCCACTTTGAACCTCTGGTACCCTCTCCAAGTAGATAGTTTGGTGATATCATGAACGACCAACTAGAAAACAAGAGTGTTTTGGTAACTCGTGGGACCCTTGTCTACCATACTTCTTCCACTGCTGGACTCAATAAGAGCTACCAGGTGGTGAGTGAAAAATCAAACATCCCTCTTTCGCACCTCAAAATTACTTCTTCAAAATCAATATACTATCGAAAACGATCAAGAAAATCTAGTTTTGGAGTGAATATCGAGTAGCGAAAAAAATACCCAAAAATCCTGTTCGATGCCTATACATTTCCTTATAAAGGATTTCGTAGGTGCAGGAAGGAAAACCTGACAAAAACCCTGAATATCTCTGCCTGTGCACTAGCTAGAAGCCTACGGTAAAAAGTTTCATCCACTTTGAACCTCTGGTACCCTCTCCAGGTAGATAGTTTGGTGATATCATGCACGACCAAGTAGAAAACAAGAGTGTTTTGGTAACTCGTGGGACCCTTGTCTACCATACTTCTTGCACTGCTGGACTCAATAAGAGCTACCAGGTGGTGAGTGAAAAATCAAACATCCCTCTTTCGCACCTCAAAATTACTTCTTCAAAATCAATATACTATCGAAAACGATCAAGAAAATCTAGTTTTGGAGTGAATATCGTGTCGCGAAAAAAATACCCAAAAATCCTGTTCGATGCCTATACATTTCCTTATAAAGGATTTCGTTGGTGCTGGAAGGAACACCTGACAAAAACCCTGAATATCTCTGCCTCTGCACTAGCTAGAAGCCTAAGGTAAAAAGTTTCATCCACTTTGAACCTCTGGTACCCTCTCCAAGTAGATAGTTTGGTGATATCATGAACGACCAACTAGAAAACAAGAGTGTTTTGGTAACTCGTGGGACCCTTGTCTACCATACTTCTTCCACTGCTGGACTCAATAAGAGCAACCAGGTGGTGAGTGAAAAATCAAACATCCCTCTTTCGCACCTCAAAATTACTTCTTCAAAATCAATATACTATCGAAAACGATCAAGAAAATCTAGTTTTGGAGTGAATATCGAGTAGCGAAAAAAATACCCAAAAATCCTGTTCGATGCCTATACATTTCCTTATAAAGGATTTCGTAGGTGCAGGAAGGAAAACCTGACAAAAACCCTGAATATCTCTGCCTGTGCACTAGCTAGAAGCCTAAGGTAAAAAGTTTCATGCACTTTGAACCTCTGGTACCCTCTCCAGGTAGATAGTTTGGTGATATTATGCACGACCAAGTAGAAAACAAGAGTGTTTTGGTAACTCGTGGGACCCTTGTCTACCATACTTCTTGCACTGCTTGACTCAATAAGAGCTACCAGGTGGTAAGTGAAAAATCAAACATCCCTCTTTCGCACCTCAAAATTACTTCTTCAAAATCAATATACTATCGAAAACGATCAAGAAAATCTAGTTTTGGAGTGAATATCGAGAAACGAAAAAAATACCCAAAAATCCTGTTCGATGCCTATACATTTCCTTATAAAGGACTTCGTTGGTGCAGGAAGGAAAACCCTACAAAAACCCTGAATATCTCTGTCTTTGCACTAGCTAGAAGCCTACGGTAAAAAGTTTCATCCATTTTGAACCTCTGGTACCCTCTCCAGGTAGATAGTTTGGTGATATCATGCACGACCAAGTAGAAAACAAGAATGTTTTGGTAACTCGTGGGACCCTTGTCTACCATACTTCTTGCACTGCTGGACTCAATAAGAGCTACCAGGTCGTGAGTGAAAAATCAAACATCCCTCTTTCGCACCTCAAAATTACTTCTTCAAAATCAATATACTATCGAAAACGATCAAGAAAATCTAGTTTTGGAGTGAATATCGAGTCGCGAAAAAAATACCCAAAAATCCTGTTCGATGCCTATACATTTCCTTATAAAGGATTTCGTTGGTGCAGGAAGGAAAACCCGACAAAAACCCTGAATATCTCTGTCTTTGCACTAGCTAGAAGCCTACGGTAAAAAGTTTCATCCATTTTGAACCTCTGGTACCCTCTCCAGGTAGATAGTTTGGTGATATCATGCACGACCAAGTAGAAAACAAGAGTGTTTTGGTAACTCGTGGGACCCTTGTCTACCATACTTCTTGCACTGCTGGACTCAATAAGAGCTACCAGGTGGTGAGTGAAAAATCAAACATCCCTCTTTTCCACCTCAAAATTACTTCTTCAAAATCAATATACTATCGAAAACGATCAAGAAAATCTAGTTTTGGAGTGAATATCGAGTCGCGAAAAAAATACCCAAAAATCCTGTTCGATGCCTATACATTTCCTTATAAAGGATTTCGTTGGTGGAGGAAGGAAAACCCGACAAAAACCCTGAATATCTCTGTCTTTGCACTAGCTAGAAGCCTACGGTAAAAAGTTTCATCCATTTTGAACCTCTGGTACCCTCTCCAGGTAGATAGTTTGGTGATATCATGCACGACCAAGTAGAAAACAAGAGTGTTTTGGTAACTCGTGGGACCCTTGTCTACCATACTTCTTGCACTGCTGGACTCAATAAGAGCTACCAGGTGGTGAGTGAAAAATCAAACATCCCTCTTTCGCACCTCAAAATTACTTCTTCAAAATCAATATACTATCGAAAACGATCAAGAAAATCTAGTTTTGGAGTGAATATCGAGTCGCGAAAAAAATACCCAAAAATCCTGTTCGATGCCTATACATTTCCTTATAAAGGATTTCGTTGGTGCTGGAAGGAAAACCTGACAAAAACCCTGAATATCTCTGCCTGTGCACTAGCTAGAAGCCTAAGGTAAAAAGTTTCATCCACTTTGAACCTCTGGTACCCTCTCCAGGTAGATAGTTTGGTGATATCATGCACGACCAAGTAGAAAACAAGAGTGTTTTGGTAACTCGTGGGACCCTTGTCTACCATACTTCTTGCACTGCTGGACTCAATAAGAGCTACCAGGTGGTGAGTGAAAAATCAAACATCCCTCTTTCGCACCTCAAAATTACTTCTTCAAAATCAATATGCTATTGAAAACGATCAAGAAAATCTAGTTTTGGAGTGAATATCGTGTCGCGAAAAAAATACCCAAAAATCCTGTTCGATGCCTATACATTTCCTTATAAAGGATTTCGTTCGTGCAGGAAGGAACACCTGACAAAAACCCTGAATATCTCTGCCTCTGCACTAGCTAGAAGCCTAAGGTAAAACGTTTCATCCACTTTGAACCTCTGGTACCCTCTCCAAGTAGATAGTTTGGTGATATCATGCACGACCAAGTAGAAAACAAGAGTGTTTTGGTAACTCGTGGGACCCTTGTCTACCATACTTCTTGCACTGCTGGACTCAATAAGAGCTACCAGGTGGTGAGTGAAAAATCAAACATCCCTCTTTCGCACCTCAAAATTACTTCTTCAAAATCAATATACTATCGAAAACGATCAAGAAAATCTAGTTTTGGAGTGAATATCGAGTAGCGAAAAAAATACCCAAAAATCCTGTTCGATGCCTATACATTTCCTTATAAAGGATTTCGTTGGTGCTGGAAGGAAAACCTGACAAAAACCCTGAATATCTCTGCCTGTGCACTAGGTAGAAGCCTAAGGTAAAAAGTTTCATCCACTTTGAACCTCTGGTACCCTCTCCAGGTAGATAGTTTGGTGATATCATGCACGACCGACTAGAAAACAAGAGTGTTTTGGTAACTCGTGGGACCCTTGTCTACCATACTTCTTCCACTGCTGGACTCAATAAGAGCTACCAGGTGGTGAGTGAAAAATCAAACATCCCTCTTTCGCACCTCAAAATTACTTCTTCAAAATCAATATACTATCGAAAACGATCAAGAAAATCTAGTTTTGGAGTGAATATCGAGTAGCGAAAAAAATACCCAAAAATCCTGTTCGATGCCTATACATTTCCTTATAAATGATTTCGTAGGTGCAGGAAGGAAAACCTGACAAAAACCCTGAATATCTCTGTCTTTGCACTAGCTAGAAGCCTACGGTAAAAAGTTTCATCCATTTTGAACCTCTGGTACCCTCTCCAGGTAGATAGTTTGGTGATATCATGCACGACCAAGTAGAAAACAAGAGTGTTTTGGTAACTCGTGGGACCCTTGTCTACCATACTTCTTGCACTGCTGGACTCAATAAGAGCTACCAGGTGGTGAGTGAAAAATCAAACATCCCTCTTTCGCACCTCAAAATTACTTCTTCAAAATCAATATACTATCGAAAACGATCAAGAAAATCTAGTTTTGGAGTGAATATCGAGTCGCGAAAAAAATACCCAAAAATCCTGTTCCATGCCTATACATTTCCTTATAAAGGATTTCGTTGGTGCTGGAAGGAAAACCTGACAAAAACCGTGAATATCTCTGCCTGTGCACTAGCTAGAAGCCTAAGGTAAAAAGTTTCATCCACTTTGAACCTCTGGTACCCTCTCCAGGTAGATAGTTTGGTGATATCATGCACGGCCAAGTAGAAAACAAGAGTGTTTTGGTAACTCGTGGGACCCTTGTCTACCATACTTCTTGCACTGCTGGACTCAATAAGAGCTACCAGGTGGTGAGTGAAAAATCAAACATCCCTCTTTCGCAACTCAAAATTACTTCTTCAAAATCAATATACTATCGAAAACGATCAAGAAAATCTAGTTTTGGAGTGAATATCGTGTCGCGAAAAAAATACCCAAAAATCCTGTTCGATGCCTATACATTTCCTTATAAAGGATTTCGTTGGTGCTGGAAGGAACACCTGACAAAAACCCTGAATATCTCTGCCTCTGCACTAGCTAGAAGCCTAAGGTAAAAAGTTTCATCCACTTTGAACCTCTGGTACCCTCTCCAAGTAGATAGTTTGGTGATATCATGAACGACCAACTAGAAAACAAGAGTGTTTTGGTAACTCGTGGGACCCTTGTCTACCATACTTCTTCCACTGCTGGACTCAATAAGAGCTACCAGGTGGTGAGTGAAAAATCAAACATCCCTCTTTCGCACCTCAAAATTACTTCTTCAAAATCAATATACTATCGAAAACGATCAAGAAAATCTAGTTTTGGAGTGAATATCGAGTAGCGAAAAAAATACCCAAAAATCCTGTTCGATGCCTATACATTTCCTTATAAAGGATTTCGTAGGTGCAGGAAGGAAAACCTGACAAAAACCCTGAATATCTCTGCCTGTGCACTAGCTAGAAGCCTACGGTAAAAAGTTTCATCCACTTTGAACCTCTGGTACCCTCTCCAGGTAGATAGTTTGGTGATATCATGCACGACCAAGTAGAAAACAAGAGTGTTTTGGTAACTCGTGGGACCCTTGTCTACCATACTTCTTGCACTGCTGGACTCAATAAGAGCTACCAGGTGGTGAGTGAAAAATCAAACATCCCTCTTTCGCACCTCAAAATTACTTCTTCAAAATCAATATACTATCGAAAACGATCAAGAAAATCTAGTTTTGGAGTGAATATCGTGTCGCGAAAAAAATACCCAAAAATCCTGTTCGATGCCTATACATTTCCTTATAAAGGATTTCGTTGGTGCTGGAAGGAACACCTGACAAAAACCCTGAATATCTCTGCCTCTGCACTAGCTAGAAGCCTAAGGTAAAAAGTTTCATCCACTTTGAACCTCTGGTACCCTCTCCAAGTAGATAGTTTGGTGATATCATGAACGACCAACTAGAAAACAAGAGTGTTTTGGTAACTCGTGGGACCCTTGTCTACCATACTTCTTCCACTGCTGGACTCAATAAGAGCAACCAGGTGGTGAGTGAAAAATCAAACATCCCTCTTTCGCACCTCAAAATTACTTCTTCAAAATCAATATACTATCGAAAACGATCAAGAAAATCTAGTTTTGGAGTGAATATCGAGTAGCGAAAAAAATACCCAAAAATCCTGTTCGATGCCTATACATTTCCTTATAAAGGATTTCGTAGGTGCAGGAAGGAAAACCTGACAAAAACCCTGAATATCTCTGCCTGTGCACTAGCTAGAAGCCTAAGGTAAAAAGTTTCATGCACTTTGAACCTCTGGTACCCTCTCCAGGTAGATAGTTTGGTGATATTATGCACGACCAAGTAGAAAACAAGAGTGTTTTGGTAACTCGTGGGACCCTTGTCTACCATACTTCTTGCACTGCTTGACTCAATAAGAGCTACCAGGTGGTAAGTGAAAAATCAAACATCCCTCTTTCGCACCTCAAAATTACTTCTTCAAAATCAATATACTATCGAAAACGATCAAGAAAATCTAGTTTTGGAGTGAATATCGAGAAACGAAAAAAATACCCAAAAATCCTGTTCGATGCCTATACATTTCCTTATAAAGGACTTCGTTGGTGCAGGAAGGAAAACCCTACAAAAACCCTGAATATCTCTGTCTTTGCACTAGCTAGAAGCCTACGGTAAAAAGTTTCATCCATTTTGAACCTCTGGTACCCTCTCCAGGTAGATAGTTTGGTGATATCATGCACGACCAAGTAGAAAACAAGAATGTTTTGGTAACTCGTGGGACCCTTGTCTACCATACTTCTTGCACTGCTGGACTCAATAAGAGCTACCAGGTCGTGAGTGAAAAATCAAACATCCCTCTTTCGCACCTCAAAATTACTTCTTCAAAATCAATATACTATCGAAAACGATCAAGAAAATCTAGTTTTGGAGTGAATATCGCGTCGCGAAAAAAATACCCAAAAATCCTGTTCGATGCCTATACATTTCCTTATAAAGGATTTCGTTGGTGCAGGAAGGAAAACCTGACAAAAACCCTGAATATCTCTGCCTGTGCACTAGCTAGAAGCCTAAGGTAAAAAGTTTCATCCACTTTGAACCTCTGGTACCCCCTCCAGGTAGATAGTTTGGTGATATCATGCACGACCAAGTAGAAAACAAGAGTGTTTTGGTAACTCGTGGGACCCTTGTCTACCATACTTCTTGCACTGCTGGACTCAATAAGAGCTAACAGGTGGTGAGTGAAAAATCAAACATCCCTCTTTCGCACCTCAAAATTACTTCTTCAAAATCAATATACTATCGAAAACGATCAAGAAAATCTAGTTTTGGAGTGAATATCGAGTATCGAAAAAAATACCCAAAAATCCTGTTGGATGCCTATACATTTCCTTATAAAGGATTTCGTTGGTGCTGGAAGGAAAACCTGACAAAAACCCTGAATATCTCTGCCTGTGCACTAGGTAGAAGCCTAAGGTAAAAAGTTTCATCCACTTTGAACCTCTGGTACCCTCTCCAGGTAGATAGTTTGGCGATATCATGCACGACCAAGTAGAAAACAAGAATGTTTTGGTAACTCGTGGGACCCTTGTCTACCATACTTCTTGCACTGCTGGACTCAATAAGAGCTACAGGGTGGTGAGTGAAAAATCAAACATCCCTCTTTCGCACCTCAAAATTACTTCTTCAAAATCAATATACTATCGAAAACGATCAAGAAAATCTAGTTTTGGAGTGAATATCGCGTCGCGAAAAAAATACCCAAAAATCCTGTTCGATGCCTATACATTTCCTTATAAAGGATTTCGTTGGTGCAGGAAGGAACACCTGACAAAAACCCTGAATATCTCTGCCTGTGCACTAGCTAGAAGCCTAAGGTAAAAAGTTTCATCCACTTTGAACCTCTGGTACCCTCTCCAGGTAGATAGTTTGGTGATATCATGCACGACCAAGTAGAAAACAAGAGTGTTTTGGTAACTCGTGGGACCCTTGTCTACCATACTTCTTGCACTGCTGGACTCAATAAGAGCTACCAGGTGGTGAGTGAAAAATCAAACATCCCTCTTTCGCACCTCAAAATTACTTCTTCAAAATCAATATACTATCGAAAACGATCAAGAAAATCTAGTTTTGGAGTGAATATCGAGTCGCGAAAAAAATACCCAAAAATCCTGTTCGATGCCTATACATTTCCTTATAAAGGATTTCGTTGGTGCTGGAAGGAAAACCTGACAAAAACGCTGAATATCTCTGCCTGTGCACTAGCTAGAAGCCTAAGGTAAAAAGTTTCATCCACTTTGAACCTCTGGTACCCTCTCCAAGTAGATAGTTTGGTGATATCATGCACGACCAAGTAGAAAACAAGAGTGTTTTGGTAACTCGTGGGACCCTTGTCTACCATACTTCTTGCACTGCTGGACTCAATAAGAGCTACCAGGTGGTGAGTGAAAAATCAAACATCCCTCTTTTCCACCTCAAAATTACTTCTTCAAAATCAATATACTATCGAAAACGATCAAGAAAATCTAGTTTTGGAGTGAATATCGCGTCGCGAAAAAAATACCCAAAAATCCTGTTCGATGCCTATACATTTCCTTATAAAGGATTTCGTTCGTGCAGGAAGGAAAACCTGACAAAAACCCTGAATATCTCTGCCTGTGCACTAGCTAGAAGCCTAAGGTAAAAAGTTTTATCCACTTTGAACCTCTGGTACCCCCTCCAGGTAGATAGTTTGGTGATATCATGCACGACCAAGTAGAAAACAAGAGTGTTTTGGTAACTCGTGGGACCCTTGTCTACCATACTTCTTGCACTGCTGGACTCAATAAGAGCTACCAGGTGGTGAGTGAAAAATCAAACATCCCTCTTTCGCACCTCAAAATTACTTCTTCAAAATCAATATACTATCGAAAACGATCAAGAAAATCTAGTTTTGGAGTGAATATCGAGTCGCGAAAAAAATACCCAAAAATCCTGTTCGATGCCTATACATTTCCTTATAAAGGATTTCGTTGGTGCAGGAAGGAAAACCTGACAAAAACCCTGAATATCTCTGCCTGTGCACTAGCTAGAAGCCTAAGGTAAAAAGTTTCATCCACTTTGAACCTCTGGTACCCTCTCCAGGTAGATAGTTTGGTGATATCATGCACGACCAACTAGAAAACAAGAGTGTTTTGGTAACTCGTGGGACCCTTGTCTACCATACTTCTTCCACTGCTGGACTCAATAAGAGCTACCAGGTGGTGAGTGAAAAATCAAACATCCCTCTTTCGCACCTCAAAATTACTTCTTCAAAATCAATATACTATCGAAAACGATCAAGAAAATCTAGTTTTGGAGTGAATATCGAGTAGCGAAAAAAATACCCAAAAATCCTGTTCGATGCCTATACATTTCCTTATAAAGGATTTCGTTGGTGCAGGAAGGAAAACCTGACAAAAACCCTGAATATCTCTGCCTGTGCACTAGCTAGAAGCCTACGGTAAAAAGTTTCATCCACTTTGAACCTCTGGTACCCTCTCCAGGTAGATAGTTTGGTGATATCATGCACGACCAAGTAGAAAACAAGAGTGTTTTGGTAACTCGTGGGACCCTTGTCTACCATACTTCTTGCATTGCTTGACTCAATAAGAGCTACCAGGTGGTAAGTGAAAAATCAAACATCCCTCCTTCGCACCTCAAAATTACTTCTTCAAAATCAATATACTATCGAAAACGATCAAGAAAATCTAGTTTTGGAGTGAATATCGAGTAGCGAAAAAAATACCCAAAAATCCTGTTCGATGCCTATACATTTCCTTATAAAAGATTTCGTTGGTGCTGGAAGGAAAACCTGACAAAAACCCTGAATATCTCTGCCTGTGCACTAGCTAGAAGCCTAAGGTAAAAAGTTTCATCCACTTTGAACCTCTGGTACCCTCTCCAGGTAGATAGTTCGGTGATATCATGCACGACCAAGTAGAAAACAAGAGTGTTTTGGTAACTCGTGGGACCCTTGTCTACCATACTTCTTGCACTGCTGGACTCAATAAGAGCTTCCAGGTGGTGAGTGAAAAATCAAACATCCCTCTTTCGCACCTCAAAATTACTTCTTCAAAATCAATATACTATCGAAAACGATCAAGAAAATCTAGTTTTGGAGTGAATATCGAGTAGCGAAAAAAATACCCAAAAATCCTGTTCGATGCCTATACATTTCCTTATAAAGGATTTCGTTGGTGCAGGAAGGAAAACCTAACAAAAACCCTGAATATCTCTGCTTGTGCACTAGCTAGAAGCCTACGGTAAAAAGTTTCATCCACTTTGAACCTCTGGTACCCTCTCCAGGTAGATAGTTTGGTGATATCATGGACGACCAAGTAGAAAACAAGAGTGTTTTGGTAACTCGTGGGACCCTTGTCTACCATACTTCTTCCACTGCTGGACTCAATAAGAGCTACCAGGTGGTGAGTGAAAAATCAAACATCCCTCTTTCGCACCTCAAAATTACTTCTTCAAAATCAATATACTATCGAAAACGATCAAGAAAATCTAGTTTTGGAGTGAATATCGTGTCGCGAAAAAAATACCCAAAAATCCTGTTCGATGCCTATACATTTCCTTATAAAGGATTTCGTTCGTGCAAGAAGGAACACCTGACAAAAACCCTCAATATCTCTGCCTCTGCACTAGCTAGAAGCCTAAGGTAAAAAGTTTCATCCACTTTGAACCTCTGGTACCCTCTCCAAGTAGATAGTTTGGTGATATCATGCACGACCAAGTAGAAAACAAGAGTGTTTTGGTAACTCGTGGGACCCTTGTCTACCATACTTCTTGCACTGCTGGACTCAATAAGAGCTACCAGGTGGTGAGTGAAAAATCAAACATCCCTCTTTCGCACCTCAAAATTACTTCTTCAAAATCAATATACTATCGAAAACGATCAAGAAAATCTAGTTTTGGAGTGAATATCGAGTAGCGAAAAAAATACCCAAAAATCCTGTTCGATGCCTATACATTTCCTTATAAAGGATTTCGTTGGTGCTGGAAGGAAAACCTGACAAAAACCCTGAATATCTCTGCCTGTGCACTAGCTAGAAGCCTAAGGTAAAACGTTTCATCCACTTTGAACCTCTGGTACCCTCTCCAGGTAGATAGTTTGGTGATATCATGCACGACCAAGTAGAAAACAAGAGTGTTTTGGTAACTCGTGGGACCCTTGTCTACCATACTTCTTGCACTGCTGGACTCAATAAGAGCTACCACGTGGTGAATGAAAAATCAAACATCCCTCTTTCGCACCTCAAAATTACTTCTTCAAAATCAATATACTATCGAAAACGATCAAGAAAATCTAGTTTTGGAGTGAATATCGCGTCGCGAAAAAAATACCCAAAAATCCTGTTCGATGCCTATACATTTCCTTATAAAGGATTTCGTTGGTGCAGGAAGGAAAACCTGACAAAAACCCTGAATATCTCTGCCTGTGCACTAGCTAGAAGGCTAAGGTAAAAAGTTTCATCCACTTTGAACCTCTGGTACCCCCTCCAGGTAGATAGTTTGGTGATATCATGCACGACCAAGTAGAAAACAAGAGTGTTTTGGTAACTCGTGGGACCCTTGTCTACCATACTTCTTGCACTGCTGGACTCAATAAGAGCTACCAGGTGGTGAGTGAAAAATCAAACATCCCTCTTTCGCACCTCAAAATTACTTCTTCAAAATCAATATACTATCGAAAACGATCAAGAAAATCTAGTTTTGGAGTGAATATCGAGTAGCGAAAAAAATACCCAAAAATCCTGTTCGATGCCTATACATTTCCTTATAAAGGATTTCGTTGGTGCTGGAAGGAAAACCTGACAAAAACCCTGAATATCTCTGCCTGTGCACTAGCTAGAAGCCTAAGGTAAAAAGTTTCATCCACTTTGAACCTCTGGTACCCTCTCCAAGTAGATAGTTTGGTGATATCATGCACGACCAAGTAGAAAACAAGAGTGTTTTGGTAACTCGTGGGACCCTTGTCTACCATACTTCTTGCACTGCTGGACTCAATAAGAGCTACCAGGTGGTGAGTGAAAAATCAAACATCCCTCTTTCGCACCTCAAAATTACTTCTTCAAAATCAATATACTATCGAAAACGATCAAGAAAATCTAGTTTTCGAGTGAATATCGTTTAGCGAAAAAAATACCCAAAAATCCTGTTCGATGCCTATACATTTCCTTATAAAGGATTTCGTTCGTGCAGGAAGGAACACCTGACAAAAACCCTGAATATCTCTGCCTCTGCACTAGCTAGAAGCCTAAGGTAAAAAGTTTCATCCACTTTGAACCTCTGGTACCCTCTCCAGGTAGATAGTTTGGTGATATCATGCACGACCAAGTAGAAAACAAGAGTGTTTTGGTAACTCGTGGGACCCTTGTCTACCATACTTCTTGCACTGCTGGACTCAATAAGAGCTACCAGGTGGTGAGTGAAAAATCAAACATCCCTCTTTCGCACCTTAAAATTACTTCTTCAAAATCAATATACTATCGAAAACGATCAAGAAAATCTAGTTTTGGAGTGAATATCGAGTCGCGAAAAAAATACCCAAAAATCCTGTTCGATGCCTATACATTTCCTTATAAAGGATTTCGTTGGTGCAGGAAGGAAAACCTGACAAAAACCCTGAATATCTCTGCCTGTGCACTAGCTAGAAGCCTAAGGTAAAAAGTTTATCCACTTTAAACCTCTGGTACCCTCTCCAGGTAGATATTTTGGTGATATCATGCACGACCAAGTAGAAAACAAGAGTGTTTTGGTAACTCGTGGGACCCTTGTCTACCATACTTCTTGCACTGCTGGACTCAATAAGAGCTACCAGGTGGTGAGTGAAAAATCAAACATCCCTCTTTCGCACCTTAAAATTACTTCTTCAAAATCAATATACTATCGAAAACGATCAAGAAAATCTAGTTTTGGAGTGAATATCGAGTCGCGAAAAAAATACCCAAAAATCCTGTTCGATGCCTATACATTTCCTTATAAAGGATTTCGCTGGTGCAGGAAGGAAAACCTGACAAAAACCCTGAATATCTCTGCCTCTGCACTAGCTAGAAGCCTAAGGTAAAAAGTTTCATCCACTTTGAACCTCTGGTACCCTCTCCAAGTAGATAGTTTGGTAATATCATGCACGACCAAGTAGAAAACAAGAGTGTTTTGGTAACTCGTGGGACCCTTGTCTACCATACTTCTTCCACTGCTGGACTCAATAAGAGCTACCAGGTGGTGAGTGAAAAATCAAACATCCCTCTTTCGCACCTCAAAATTACTTCTTCAAAATCAATATACTATCGAAAACGATCAAGAAAATCTAGTTTTGGAGTGAATATCGAGTCGCGAAAAAAATACCCAAAAATCCTGTTCGATGCCTATACATTTCCTTATAAAGGATTTCGTTGGTGCAGGAAGGAAAACCTGACAAAAACCCTGAATATCTCTGCCTGTGCACTAGCTAGAAGGCTAAGGTAAAAAGTTTCATCCACTTTGAACCTCTGGTACCCCCTCCAGGTAGATAGTTTGGTGATATCATGCACGACCAAGTAGAAAACAAGAGTGTTTTGGTAACTCGTGGGACCCTTGTCTACCATACTTCTTGCACTGCTGGACTCAATAAGAGCTACCAGGTGGTGAGTGAAAAATCAAACATCCCTCTTTCGCACCTCAAAATTACTTCTTCAAAATCAATATACTATCGAAAACGATCAAGAAAATCTAGTTTTGGAGTGAATATCGAGTAGCGAAAAAAATACCCAAAAATCCTGTTCGATGCCTATACATTTCCTTATAAAGGA
Source organism: Anthopleura sola (assembly GCA_023349425.1). Lineage (NCBI taxonomy): Eukaryota > Metazoa > Cnidaria > Anthozoa > Actiniaria > Actiniidae > Anthopleura > Anthopleura sola. Next base: position 4,296,898 of record JALHLI010000018.1, on the reverse strand, counting down.
TTTCGTTGGTGCTGGAAGGAAAACCTGACAAAAACCCTGAATATCTCTGCCTGTGCACTAGCTAGAAGCCTAAGGTAAAAAGTTTCATCCACTTTGAACCTCTGGTACCCTCTCCAAGTAGATAGTTTGGTGATATCATGCACGACCAAGTAGAAAACAAGAGTGTTTTGGTAACTCGTGGGACCCTTGTCTACCATACTTCTTGCACTGCTGGACTCAATAAGAGCTACCAGGTGGTGAGTGAAAAATCAAACATCCCTCTTTCGCACCTCAAAATTACTTCTTCAAAATCAATATACTATCGAAAACGATCAAGAAAATCTAGTTTTGGAGTGAATATCGTTTAGCGAAAAAAATACCCAAAAATCCTGTTCGATGCCTATACATTTCCTTATAAAGGATTTCGTTCGTGCAGGAAGGAACACCTGACAAAAACCCTGAATATCTCTGCCTCTGCACTAGCTAGAAGCCTAAGGTAAAAAGTTTCATCCACTTTGAACCTCTGGTACCCTCTCCAGGTAGATAGTTTGGTGATATCATGCACGACCAAGTAGAAAACAAGAGTGTTTTGGTAACTCGTGGGACCCTTGTCTACCATACTTCTTGCACTGCTGGACTCAATAAGAGCTACCAGGTGGTGAGTGAAAAATCAAACATCCCTCTTTCGCACCTTAAAATTACTTCTTCAAAATCAATATACTATCGAAAACGATCAAGAAAATCTAGTTTTGGAGTGAATATCGAGTCGCGAAAAAAATACCCAAAAATCCTGTTCGATGCCTATACATTTCCTTATAAAGGATTTCGTTGGTGCAGGAAGGAAAACCTGACAAAAACCCTGAATATCTCTGCCTGTGCACTAGCTAGAAGCCTAAGGTAAAAAGTTTATCCACTTTAAACCTCTGGTACCCTCTCCAGGTAGATATTTTGGTGATATCATGCACGACCAAGTAGAAAACAAGAGTGTTTTGGTAACTCGTGGGACCCTTGTCTACCATACTTCTTGCACTGCTGGACTCAATAAGAGCTACCAGGTGGTGAGTGAAAAATCAAACATCCCTCTTTCGCACCTTAAAATTACTTCTTCAAAATCAATATACTATCGAAAACGATCAAGAAAATCTAGTTTTGGAGTGAATATCGAGTCGCGAAAAAAATACCCAAAAATCCTGTTCGATGCCTATACATTTCCTTATAAAGGATTTCGCTGGTGCAGGAAGGAAAACCTGACAAAAACCCTAAATATCTCTGCCTCTGCACTAGCTAGAAGCCTAAGGTAAAAAGTTTCATCCACTTTGAACCTCTGGTACCCTCTCCAAGTAGATAGTTTGGTAATATCATGCACGACCAAGTAGAAAACAAGAGTGTTTTGGTAACTCGTGGGACCCTTGTCTACCATACTTCTTCCACTGCTGGACTCAATAAGAGCTACCAGGTGGTGAGTGAAAAATCAAACATCCCTCTTTCGCACCTCAAAATTACTTCTTCAAAATCAATATACTATCGAAAACGATCAAGAAAATCTAGTTTTGGAGTGAATATCGAGTCGCGAAAAAAATACCCAAAAATCCTGTTCGATGCCTATACATTTCCTTATAAAGGATTTCGCTGGTGCAGGAAGGAAAACCTGACAAAAACCCTGAATATCTCTCCCTCTGCACTAGCTAGCAGCCTAAGGTAAAAAGTTACATCCACTTTGAACCTCTGGTACCCTTTCCAAGTAGATAGTTTGGTGATATCATGCACGACCAAGTAGAAAACAAGAGTGTTTTGGTAACTCGTGGGACCCTTGTCTACCATACTTCTTCCACTGCTGGACTCAATAAGAGGTACCAGGTGGTGAGTGAAAAATCAAACATCCCTCTTTTCCACCTCAAAATTACTTCTTCAAAATCAATATACTATCGAAAACGATCAAGAAAATCTAGTTTTGGAGTGAATATCGAGTAGCGAAAAAAATACCCAAAAATCCTGTTCGATGCCTATACATTTCCTTATAAAGGATTTCGCTGGTGCAGGAAGGAAAACCTGACAAAAACCCTGAATATCTCTGCCCCTGCACTAGCTAGAAGCCTAAGGTAAAAAGTTTCATCCACTTTGAACCTCTGGTACCCTCTCCAAGTAGATAGTTTGGTGATATCATGCACGACCAAGTAGAAAACAAGAGTGTTTTGGTAACTCGTGGGACCCTTGTCTACCATACTTCTTGCACTGCTGGACTCAATAAGAGCTACCAGGTGGTGAGTGAAAAATCAAACATCCCTCTTTCGCACCTCAAAATTACTTCTTCAAAATCAATATACTATCGAAAACGATCAAGAAAATCTAGTTTTGGAGTGAATATCGTTTAGCGAAAAAAATACCCAAAAATCCTGTTCGATGCCTATACATTTCCTTATAAAGGATTTCGTTGGTGCTGGAAGGAAAACCTGACAAAAACCCTGAATATCTCTGCCTGTGCACTAGCTAGAAGCCTAAGGTAAAAAGTTTCATCCACTTTGAACCTCTGGTACCCTCTCCAGGTAGATAGTTTGGTGATATCATGCACGACCAAGTAGAAAACAAGAGTGTTTTGGTAACTCGTGGGACCCTTGTCTACCATACTTCTTCCACTGCTGGACTCAATAAGAGCTACCAGGTGGTGAGTGAAAAATCAAACATCCCTCTTTCGCACCTCAAAATTACTTCTTCAAAATCAATATACTATCGAAAACGATCAAGAAAATCTAGTTTTGGAGTGAATATCGAGTAGCGAAAAAAATACCCAAAAATCCTGTTCGATGCCTATACATTTCCTTATAAAGGATTTCGTTGGTGCAGGAAGGAAAACCTGACAAAAACCCTGAATATCTCTGCCTGTGCACTAGCTAGAAGCCTAAGGTAAAAAGTTTCATCCACTTTGAACCTCTGGTACCCTCTCCAGGTAGATAGTTTGGTGATATCATGCACGACCAAGTAGAAAACAAGAGTGTTTTGGTAACTCGTGGGACCCTTGTCTACCATACTTCTTGCACTGCTGGACAAAATAAGAGCTTCCAGGTGGTGAGTGAAAAATCAAACATCCCTCTTTCGCACCTCAAAATTACTTCTTCAAAATCAATATACTATCGAAAACGATCAAGAAAATCTAGTTTTGGAGTGAATATCGAGTAGCGAAAAAAATACCCAAAAATCCTGTTCGATGCCTATACATTTCCTTATAAAGGATTTCGTTGGTGCTGGAAGGAAAACCTGACAAAAACCCTGAATATCTCTGCCTGTGCACTAGGTAGAAGCCCACGGTAAAAAGTTTCATGCACTTTAAACCTCTGGTACCCTCTCCAGGTAGATAGTTTGGTGATATCATGCACGACCAAGTAGAAAACAAGAGTGTTTTGGTAACTCGTGGGACCCTTGTCTACCATACTTCTTGCACTGCTTGACTCAATAAGAGCTTCCAGGTGGTGAGTGAAAAATCAAACATCCCTCTTTCGCACCTCAAAATTACTTCTTCAAAATCAATATACTATCGAAAACGATCAAGAAAATCTAGTTTTGGAGTGAATATCGAGTAGCGAAAAAAATACCCAAAAATCCTGTTCGATGCCTATACATTTCCTTATAAAGGATTTCGTTCGTGCAGGAAGGAAAACCTGACAAAAACCCTGAATATCTCTGCCTATGCACTAGCTAGAAGCCTAAGGTAAAAAGTTTCATGCACTTTAAACCTCTGGTACCCTCTCCAGGTAGATAGTTTGGTGATATCATGCACGACCAAGTAGAAAACAAGAGTGTTTTGGTAACTCGTGGGACCCTTGTCTACCATACTTCTTGCACTGCTGGACTCAATAAGAGCTACCAGGTGGTAAGTGAAAAATCAAACATCCCTCTTTTCCACCTCAAAATTACTTCTTCAAAATCAATATACTATCGAAAACGATCAAGAAAATCTAGTTTTGGAGTGAATATCGAGTAGCGAAAAAAATACCCAAAAATCCTGTTCGATGCCTATACATTTCCTTATAAAGGATTTCGCTGGTGCAGGAAGGAAAACCTGACAAAAACCCTGAATATCTCTGCCTCTGCACTAGCTAGAAGCCTAAGGTAAAAAGTTTCATCCACTTTGAACCTCTGGTACCCTCTCCAAGTAGATAGTTTGGTAATATCATGCACGACCAAGTAGAAAACAAGAGTGTTTTGGTAACTCGTGGGACCCTTGTCTACCATACTTCTTGCACTGCTGGACTCAATAAGAGCTACCAGGTGGTGAGTGAAAAATCGAACATCCCTCTTTCGCACCTCAAAATTACTTCTTCAAAATCAATATACTATCGAAAACGATCAAGAAAATCTAGTTTTGGAGTGAATATCGAGTAGCGAAAAAAATACCCAAAAATCCTGTTCGATGCCTATACATTTCCTTATAAAGGATTTCGTTCGTGCAGGAAGGAAAACCTGACAAAAACCCTGAATATCTCTGCCTCTGCACTAGCTAGAAGCCTAAGGTAAAAAGTTTCATCCACTTTGAACCTCTGGTACCCTCTCCAGGTAGATAGTTTGGTGATATCATGCACGACCAAGTAGAAAACAAGAGTGTTTTGGTAACTCGTGGGACCCTTGTCTACCATACTTCTTGCACTGCTTGACTCAATAAGAGCTACCAGGTGGTGAGTGAAAAATCAAACATCCCTCTTTCGCACCTCAAAATTACTTCTTCAAAATCAATATACTATCGAAAACGATCAAGAAAATCTAGTTTTGGAGTGAATATCGAGTAGCGAAAAAAATACCCAAAAATCCTGTTCGATGCCTATACATTTCCTTATAAAGGATTTCGTTGGTGCTGGAAGGAAAACCTGACAAAAACCCTGAATATCTCTGCCTGTGCACTAGCTAGAAGCCTAAGGTAAAAAGTTTCATCCACTTTGAACCTCTGGTACCCTCTCCAAGTAGATAGTTTGGTGATATCATGCACGACCAAGTAGAAAACAAGAGTGTTTTGGTAACTCGTGGGACCCTTGTCTACCATACTTCTTGCACTGCTGGACTCAATAAGAGCTACCAGGTGGTGAGTGAAAAATCAAACATCCCTCTTTCGCACCTCAAAATTACTTCTTCAAAATCAATATACTATCGAAAACGATCAAGAAAATCTAGTTTTGGAGTGAATATCGAGTAGCGAAAAAAATACCCAAAAATCCTGTTCGATGCCTATACATTTCCTTATAAAGGATTTCGTTGGTGCTGGAAGGAAAACCTGACAAAAACCCTGAATATCTCTGCCTGTGCACTAGGTAGAAGCCTAAGGTAAAAAGTTTCATGCACTTTGAACCTCTGGTACCCTCTCCAGGTACATAGTTTGGTGATATCATGCACGACCAACTAGAAAACAAGAGTGTTTTGGTAACTCGTGGGACCCTTGTCTACCATACTTCTTCCACTGCTGGACTCAATAAGAGCTACCAGGTGGTGAGTGAAAAATCAAACATCCCTCTTTCGCACCTCAAAATTACTTCTTCAAAATCAATATACTATCGAAAACGATCAAGAAAATCTAGTTTTGGAGTGAATATCGAGTCGCGAAAAAAATACCCAAAAATCCTGTTCGATGCCTATACATTTCCTTATAAAGGATTTCGTTCGTGCAGGAAGGAAAACCTGACAAAAACCCTGAATATCTCTGCCTATGCACTAGCTAGAAGCCTAAGGTAAAAAGTTTCATGCACTTTAAACCTCTGGTACCCTCTCCAGGTAGATAGTTTGGTGATATCATGCACGACCAAGTAGAAAACAAGAGTGTTTTGGTAACTCGTGGGACCCTTGTCTACCATACTTCTTGCACTGCTGGACTCAATAAGAGCTACCAGGTGGTAAGTGAAAAATCAAACATCCCTCTTTTCCACCTCAAAATTACTTCTTCAAAATCAATATACTATCGAAAACGATCAAGAAAATCTAGTTTTGGAGTGAATATCGAGTAGCGAAAAAAATACCCAAAAATCCTGTTCGATGCCTATACATTTCCTAATAAAGGATTTCGCTGGTGCAGGAAGGAAAACCTGACAAAAACCCTGAATATCTCTGCCTCTGCACTAGCTAGAAGCCTAAGGTAAAAAGTTTCATCCACTTTGAACCTCTGGTACCCTCTCCAAGTAGATAGTTTGGTGATATCATGCACGACCAAGTAGAAAACAAGAGTGTTTTGGTAACTCGTGGGACCCTTGTCTACCATACTTCTTGCACTGCTGGACTCAATAAGAGCTACCAGGTGGTGAGTGAAAAATCAAACATCCCTCTTTCGCACCTCAAAATTACTTCTTCAAAATCAATATACTATCGAAAACGATCAACAAAATCTAGTTTTGGAGTGAATATCGAGTAGCGAAAAAAATACCCAAAAATCCTGTTCGATGCCTATACATTTCCTTATAAAGGATTTCGTTCGTGCTGGAAGGAAAACCTGACAAAAACCCTGAATATCTCTGCCTGTGCACTAGCTAGAAGCCTAACGTAAAAAGTTTCATCCACTTTGAACCTCTGGTACCCTCTCCAGGTAGATAGTTTGGTGATATCATGCACGACCAAGTAGAAAACAAGAGTGTTTTGGTAACTCGTGGGACCCTTGTCTACCATACTTCTTGCACTGCTGGACAAAATAAGAGCTTCCAGGTGGTGAGTGAAAAATCAAACATCCCTCTTTCGCACCTCAAAATTACTTCTTCAAAATCAATATACTATCGAAAACGATCAAGAAAATCTAGTTTTGGAGTGAATATCGAGTAGCGAAAAAAATACCCAAAAATCCTGTTCGATGCCTATACATTTCCTTATAAAGGATTTCGTTCGTGCTGGAAGGAAAACCTGACAAAAACCCTGAATATCTCTGCCTGTGCACTAGCTAGAAGCCTAACGTAAAAAGTTTCATCCACTTTGAACCTCTGGTACCCTCTCCAGGTAGATAGTTTGGTGATATCATGCACGACCAAGTAGAAAACAAGAGTGTTTTGGTAACTCGTGGGACCCTTGTCTACCATACTTCTTGCACTGCTGGACTCAATAAGAGCTACCAGGTGGTGAGTGAAAAATCAAACATCCCTCTTTCGCACCTCAAAATTACTTCTTCAAAATCAATATACTATCGAAAACGATCAAGAAAATCTAGTTTTGGAGTGAATATCGAGTAGCGAAAAAAATACCCAAAAATCCTGTTCGATGCCTATACATTTCCTAATAAAGGATTTCGCTGGTGCAGGAAGGAAAACCTGACAAAAACCCTGAATATCTCTGCCTCTGCACTAGCTAGAAGCCTAAGGTAAAAAGTTTCATCCACTTTGAACCTCTGGTACCCTCTCCAGGTAGATAGTTTGGTGATATCATGCACGACCAAGTAGAAAACAAGAGTGTTTTGGTAACTCGTGGGACCCTTGTCTACCATACTTCTTGCACTGCTGGACAAAATAAGAGCTTCCAGGTGGTGAGTGAAAAATCAAACATCCCTCTTTCGCACCTCAAAATTACTTCTTCAAAATCAATATACTATCGAAAACGATCAAGAAAATCTAGTTTTGGAGTGAATATCGAGTAGCGAAAAAAATACCCAAAAATCCTGTTCGATGCCTATACATTTCCTTATAAAGGATTTCGTTCGTGCTGGAAGGAAAACCTGACAAAAACCCTGAATATCTCTGCCTGTGCACTAGCTAGAAGCCTAACGTAAAAAGTTTCATCCACTTTGAACCTCTGGTACCCTCTCCAGGTAGATAGTTTGGTGATATCATGCACGACCAAGTAGAAAACAAGAGTGTTTTGGTAACTCGTGGGACCCTTGTCTACCATACTTCTTGCACTGCTGGACTCAATAAGAGCTACCAGGTGGTGAGTGAAAAATCAAACATCCCTCTTTCGCACCTCAAAATTACTTCTTCAAAATCAATATACTATCGAAAACGATCAAGAAAATCTAGTTTTGGAGTGAATATCGAGTAGCGAAAAAAATACCCAAAAATCCTGTTCGATGCCTATACATTTCCTAATAAAGGATTTCGCTGGTGCAGGAAGGAAAACCTGACAAAAACCCTGAATATCTCTGCCTGTGCACTAGCTAGAAGCCTAACGTAAAAAGTTTCATCCACTTTGAACCTCTGGTACCCTCTCCAGGTAGATAGTTTGGTGATATCATGCACGACCAAGTAGAAAACAAGAGTGTTTTGGTAACTCGTGGGACCCTTGTCTACCATACTTCTTGCACTGCTGGACTCAATAAGAGCTACCAGGTGGTGAGTGAAAAATCAAACATCCCTCTTTCGCACCTCAAAATTACTTCTTCAAAATCAATATACTATCGAAAACGATCAAGAAAATCTAGTTTTGGAGTGAATATCGAGTCGCGAAAAAAATACCCAAAAATCCTGTTCGATGCCTATACATTTCCTTATAAAGGATTTCGTTGGTGCTGGAAGGAAAACCTGACAAAAACCCTGAATATCTCTGCCAGTGCACTAGCTAGAAGCCTAAGGTAAAAAGTTTCATCCACTTTGAACCTCTGGTACCCTCTCCAGGTAGATAGTTTGGTGATATCATGCACGACCAACTAGAAAACAAGAGTGTTTTGGTAACTCGTGGGACCCTTGTCTACCATACTTCTTGCACTGCTGGACTCAATAAGAGCTACCAGGTGGTGAGTGAAAAATCAAACATCCCTCTTTCGCACCTCAAAATTACTTCTTCAAAATCAATATACTATCGAAAACGATCAAGAAAATCTAGTTTTGGAGTGAATATCGAGTAGCGAAAAAAATACCCAAAAATCCTGTTCGATGCCTATACATTTCCTTATAAAGGATTTCGCTGGTGCAGGAAGGAAAACCTGACAAAAACCCTGAATATCTCTGCCAGTGCACTAGCTAGAAGCCTAAGGTAAAAAGTTTCATCCACTTTGAACCTCTGGTACCCTCTCCAGGTAGATAGTTTGGTGATATCATGCACGACCAAGTAGAAAACAAGAGTGTTTTGGTAACTCGTGGGACCCTTGTCTACCATACTTCTTGCACTGCTTGACTCAATAAGAGCTACCAGGTGGTGAGTGAAAAATCAAACATCCCTCTTTCGCACCTCAAAATTACTTCTTCAAAATCAATATACTATCGAAAACGATCAAGAAAATCTAGTTTTAGAGTGAATATCGAGTAGCGAAAAAAATACCCAAAAATCCTGTTCGATGCCTATACATTTCCTTATAAAGGATTTCGCTGGTGCAGGAAGGAAAACCTGACAAAAACCCTGAATATCTCTGCCTCTGCACTAGCTAGAAGCCTAAGGTAAAAAGTTTCATCCACTTTGAACCTCTGGTACCCTCTCCAAGTAGATAGTTTGGTAATATCATGCACGACCAAGTAGAAAACAAGAGTGTTTTGGTAACTCGTGGGACCCTTGTCTACCATACTTCTTGCACTGCTGGACTCAATAAGAGCTACCAGGTGGTGAGTGAAAAATCAAACATCCCTCTTTCGCACCTCAAAATTACTTCTTCAAAATCAATATACTATCGAAAACGATCAAGAAAATCTAGTTTTGGAGTGAATATCGAGTAGCGAAAAAAATACCCAAAAATCCTGTTCGATGCCTATACATTTCCTTATAAAGGATTTCGTTCGTGCAGGAAGGAAAACCTGACAAAAACCCTGAATATCTCTGCCTGTGCACTAGCTAGAAGCCTAAGGTAAAAAGTTTCATGCACTTTAAACCTCTGGTACCCTCTCCAGGTAGATAGTTTGGTGATATCATGCACGACCAAGTAGAAAACAAGAGTGTTTTGGTAACTCGTGGGACCCTTGTCTACCATACTTCTTGCACTGCTTGACTCAATAAGAGCTACCAGGTGGTGAGTGAAAAATCAAACATCCCTCTTTCGCACCTCAAAATTACTTCTTCAAAATCAATATACTATCGAAAACGATCAAGAAAATCTAGTTTTGGAGTGAATATCGAGTCGCGAAAAAAATACCCAAAAATCCTGTTCGATGCCTATACATTTCCTTATAAAGGATTTCGTTGGTGCTGGAAGGAAAACCTGACAAAAACCCTGAATATCTCTGCCAGTGCACTAGCTAGAAGCCTAAGGTAAAAAGTTTCATCCACTTTGAACCTCTGGTACCCTCTCCAGGTAGATAGTTTGGTGATATCATGCACGACCAACTAGAAAACAAGAGTGTTTTGGTAACTCGTGGGACCCTTGTCTACCATACTTCTTGCACTGCTGGACTCAATAAGAGCTACCAGGTGGTGAGTGAAAAATCAAACATCCCTCTTTCGCACCTCAAAATTACTTCTTCAAAATCAATATACTATCGAAAACGATCAAGAAAATCTAGTTTTGGAGTGAATATCGAGTAGCGAAAAAAATACCCAAAAATCCTGTTCGATGCCTATACATTTCCTAATAAAGGATTTCGCTGGTGCAGGAAGGAAAACCTGACAAAAACCCTGAATATCTCTGCCTCTGCACTAGCTAGAAGCCTAAGGTAAAAAGTTTCATCCACTTTGAACCTCTGGTACCCTCTCCAAGTAGATAGTTTGGTGATATCATGCACGACCAAGTAGAAAACAAGAGTGTTTTGGTAACTCGTGGGACCCTTGTCTACCATACTTCTTGCACTGCTGGACTCAATAAGAGCTACCAGGTGGTGAGTGAAAAATCAAACATCCCTCTTTCGCACCTCAAAATTACTTCTTCAAAATCAATATACTATCGAAAACGATCAAGAAAATCTAGTTTTGGAGTGAATATCGAGTAGCGAAAAAAATACCCAAAAATCCTGTTCGATGCCTATACATTTCCTTATAAAGGATTTCGTTCGTGCTGGAAGGAAAACCTGACAAAAACCCTGAATATCTCTGCCTGTGCACTAGCTAGAAGCCTAACGTAAAAAGTTTCATCCACTTTGAACCTCTGGTACCCTCTCCAGGTAGATAGTTTGGTGATATCATGCACGACCAAGTAGAAAACAAGAGTGTTTTGGTAACTCGTGGGACCCTTGTCTACCATACTTCTTGCACTGCTGGACAAAATAAGAGCTTCCAGGTGGTGAGTGAAAAATCAAACATCCCTCTTTCGCACCTCAAAATTACTTCTTCAAAATCAATATACTATCGAAAACGATCAAGAAAATCTAGTTTTGGAGTGAATATCGAGTAGCGAAAAAAATACCCAAAAATCCTGTTCGATGCCTATACATTTCCTTATAAAGGATTTCGTTCGTGCTGGAAGGAAAACCTGACAAAAACCCTGAATATCTCTGCCTGTGCACTAGCTAGAAGCCTAACGTAAAAAGTTTCATCCACTTTGAACCTCTGGTACCCTCTCCAGGTAGATAGTTTGGTGATATCATGCACGACCAAGTAGAAAACAAGAGTGTTTTGGTAACTCGTGGGACCCTTGTCTACCATACTTCTTGCACTGCTGGACTCAATAAGAGCTACCAGGTGGTGAGTGAAAAATCAAACATCCCTCTTTCGCACCTCAAAATTACTTCTTCAAAATCAATATACTATCGAAAACGATCAAGAAAATCTAGTTTTGGAGTGAATATCGAGTAGCGAAAAAAATACCCAAAAATCCTGTTCGATGCCTATACATTTCCTAATAAAGGATTTCGCTGGTGCAGGAAGGAAAACCTGACAAAAACCCTGAATATCTCTGCCTCTGCACTAGCTAGAAGCCTAAGGTAAAAAGTTTCATCCACTTTGAACCTCTGGTACCCTCTCCAGGTAGATAGTTTGGTGATATCATGCACGACCAAGTAGAAAACAAGAGTGTTTTGGTAACTCGTGGGACCCTTGTCTACCATACTTCTTGCACTGCTGGACAAAATAAGAGCTTCCAGGTGGTGAGTGAAAAATCAAACATCCCTCTTTCGCACCTCAAAATTACTTCTTCAAAATCAATATACTATCGAAAACGATCAAGAAAATCTAGTTTTGGAGTGAATATCGAGTAGCGAAAAAAATACCCAAAAATCCTGTTCGATGCCTATACATTTCCTTATAAAGGATTTCGTTCGTGCTGGAAGGAAAACCTGACAAAAACCCTGAATATCTCTGCCTGTGCACTAGCTAGAAGCCTAACGTAAAAAGTTTCATCCACTTTGAACCTCTGGTACCCTCTCCAGGTAGATAGTTTGGTGATATCATGCACGACCAAGTAGAAAACAAGAGTGTTTTGGTAACTCGTGGGACCCTTGTCTACCATACTTCTTGCACTGCTGGACTCAATAAGAGCTACCAGGTGGTGAGTGAAAAATCAAACATCCCTCTTTCGCACCTCAAAATTACTTCTTCAAAATCAATATACTATCGAAAACGATCAAGAAAATCTAGTTTTGGAGTGAATATCGAGTAGCGAAAAAAATACCCAAAAATCCTGTTCGATGCCTATACATTTCCTAATAAAGGATTTCGCTGGTGCAGGAAGGAAAACCTGACAAAAACCCTGAATATCTCTGCCTGTGCACTAGCTAGAAGCCTAACGTAAAAAGTTTCATCCACTTTGAACCTCTGGTACCCTCTCCAGGTAGATAGTTTGGTGATATCATGCACGACCAAGTAGAAAACAAGAGTGTTTTGGTAACTCGTGGGACCCTTGTCTACCATACTTCTTGCACTGCTGGACTCAATAAGAGCTACCAGGTGGTGAGTGAAAAATCAAACATCCCTCTTTCGCACCTCAAAATTACTTCTTCAAAATCAATATACTATCGAAAACGATCAAGAAAATCTAGTTTTGGAGTGAATATCGAGTCGCGAAAAAAATACCCAAAAATCCTGTTCGATGCCTATACATTTCCTTATAAAGGATTTCGTTGGTGCTGGAAGGAAAACCTGACAAAAACCCTGAATATCTCTGCCAGTGCACTAGCTAGAAGCCTAAGGTAAAAAGTTTCATCCACTTTGAACCTCTGGTACCCTCTCCAGGTAGATAGTTTGGTGATATCATGCACGACCAACTAGAAAACAAGAGTGTTTTGGTAACTCGTGGGACCCTTGTCTACCATACTTCTTGCACTGCTGGACTCAATAAGAGCTACCAGGTGGTGAGTGAAAAATCAAACATCCCTCTTTCGCACCTCAAAATTACTTCTTCAAAATCAATATACTATCGAAAACGATCAAGAAAATCTAGTTTTGGAGTGAATATCGAGTAGCGAAAAAAATACCCAAAAATCCTGTTCGATGCCTATACATTTCCTTATAAAGGATTTCGTTGGTGCTGGAAGGAAAACCTGACAAAAACCCTGAATATCTCTGCCTGTGCACTAGGTAGAAGCCTAAGGTAAAAAGTTTCATCCACTTTGAACCTCTGGTACCCTCTCCAGGTAGATAGTTTGGTGATATCATGCACGACCAAGTAGAAAACAAGAGTGTTTTGGTAACTCGTGGGACCCTTGTCTACCATACTTCTTCCACTGCTGGACTCAATAAGAGCTACCAGGTGGTGAGTGAAAAATCAAACATCCCTCTTTCGCACCTCAAAATTACTTCTTCAAAATCAATATACTATCGAAAACGATCAAGAAAATCTAGTTTTGGAGTGAATATCGAGTAGCGAATAAAATACCCAAAAATCCTGTTCGATGCCTATACATTTCCTTATAAAGGATTTCGTTGGTGCTGGAAGGAAAACCTGACAAAAACCCTGAATATCTCTGCCTGTGCACTAGCTAGAAGCCTAAGGTAAAAAGTTTCATCCACTTTGAACCTCTGGTACCCTCTCCAGGTAGATAGTTTGGTGATATCATGCACGACCAAGTAGAAAACAAGAGTGTTTTGGTAACTCGTGGGACCCTTGTCTACCATACTTCTTGCACTGCTTGACTCAATAAGAGCTACCAGGTAGTAAGTGAAAAATCAAACATCCCTCTTTCGCACCTCAAAATTACTTCTTCAAAATCAATATACTATCGAAAACGATCAAGAAAATCTAGTTTTGGAGTGAATATCGGGTAGCGAAAAACATACCCAAAAATCCTGTTCGATGCCTATACATTTCCTTATAAAAGATTTCGTTGGTGCTGGAAGGAAAACCTGACAAAAACCCTGAATATCTCTGCCTGTGCACTAGCTAGAAGCCTAAGGTAAAAAGTTTCATCCACTTTGAACCTCTGGTACCCTCTCCAGGTAGATAGTTTGGTGATATCATGCACGACCAAGTAGAAAACAAGAGTGTTTTGGTAACTCGTGGGACCCTTGTCTACCATACTTCTTCCACTGCTGGACTCAATAAGAGCTACCAGGTGGTGAGTGAAAAATCAAACATCCCTCTTTCGCACCTCAAAATTACTTCTTCAAAATCAATATACTATCGAAAACGATCAAGAAAATCTAGTTTTGGAGTGAATATCGAGTAGCGAATAAAATACCCAAAAATCCTGTTCGATGCCTATACATTTCCTTATAAAGGATTTCGTTGGTGCTGGAAGGAAAACCTGACAAAAACCCTGAATATCTCTGCCTGTGCACTAGCTAGAAGCCTAAGGTAAAAAGTTTCATCCACTTTGAACCTCTGGTACCCTCTCCAGGTAGATAGTTTGGTGATATCATGCACGACCAAGTAGAAAACAAGAGTGTTTTGGTAACTCGTGGGACCCTTGTCTACCATACTTCTTGCACTGCTTGACTCAATAAGAGCTACCAGGTAGTAAGTGAAAAATCAAACATCCCTCTTTCGCACCTCAAAATTACTTCTTCAAAATCAATATACTATCGAAAACGATCAAGAAAATCTAGTTTTGGAGTGAATATCGGGTAGCGAAAAACATACCCAAAAATCCTGTTCGATGCCTATACATTTCCTTATAAAAGATTTCGTTGGTGCTGGAAAGAAAACCTGACAAAAACCCTGAATATCTCTGCCTGTGCACTAGCTAGAAGCCTAAGGTAAAAAGTTTCATCCACTTTGAACCTCTGGTACCCTCTCCAGGTAGATAGTTTGGTGATATCATGCACGACCAAGTAGAAAACAAGAGTGTTTTGGTAACTCGTGGGACCCTTGTCTACCATACTTCTTGCACTGCTGGACTCAATAAGAGCTACCAGGTGGTGAGTGAAAAATCAAACATCCCTCTTTCGCACCTCAAAATTACTTCTTCAAAATCAATATACTATCGAAAACGATCAAGAAAATCTAGTTTTGGAGTGAATATCGAGTAGCGAAAAAAATACCCAAAAATCCTGTTGGATGCCTATACATTTCCTTATAAAGGATTTCGTTGGTGCTGGAAGAAAACCTGACAAAAACCCTGAATATCTCTGCCAGTGCACTAGGTAGAAGCCTAAGGTAAAAAGTTTCATCCACTTTGAACCTCTGGTACCCTCTCCAGGTAGATAGTTTGGAGATATCATGCACGACCAACTAGAAAACAAGAGTGTTTTGGTAATTCGTGGGACCCTTGTCTACCATACTTCTTGCACTGCTGGACTCAATAAGAGCTACCAGGTGGTGAGTGAAAAATCAAACATCCCTCTTTCGCACCTCAAAATTACTTCTTCAAAATCAATATACTATCGAAAACGATCAAGAAAATCTAGTTTTGGAGTGAATATCGAGTAGCGAAAAAAATACCCAAAAATCCTGTTCGATGCCTATACATTTCCTTATAAAGGATTTCGTTGGTGCAGGAAGGAAAACCTGACAAAAACCCTGAATATCTCTGCCTGTGCACTAGCTAGAAGCCTAAGGTAAAAAGTTTCATCCACTTTGAACCTCTGGTACCCTCTCCAGGTAGATAGTTTGGTGATATCATGCACGACCAAGTAGAAAACAAGAGTGTTTTGGTAACTCGTGGGACCCTTGTCTACCATACTTCTTGCACTGCTTGACTCAATAAGAGCTACCAGGTAGTAAGTGAAAAATCAAACATCCCTCTTTCGCACCTCAAAATTACTTCTTCAAAATCAATATACTATCGAAAACGATCAAGAAAATCTAGTTTTGGAGTGAATATCGGGTAGCGAAAAACATACCCAAAAATCCTGTTCGATGCCTATACATTTCCTTATAAAAGATTTCGTTGGTGCTGGAAAGAAAACCTGACAAAAACCCTGAATATCTCTGCCTGTGCACTAGCTAGAAGCCTAAGGTAAAAAGTTTCATCCACTTTGAACCTCTGGTACCCTCTCCAGGTAGATAGTTTGGTGATATCATGCACGACCAAGTAGAAAACAAGAGTGTTTTGGTAACTCGTGGGACCCTTGTCTACCATACTTCTTGCACTGCTGGACTCAATAAGAGCTACCAGGTGGTGAGTGAAAAATCAAACATCCCTCTTTCGCACCTCAAAATTACTTCTTCAAAATCAATATACTATCGAAAACGATCAAGAAAATCTAGTTTTGGAGTGAATATCGAGTAGCGAAAAAAATACCCAAAAATCCTGTTGGATGCCTATACATTTCCTTATAAAGGATTTCGTTGGTGCTGGAAGAAAACCTGACAAAAACCCTGAATATCTCTGCCAGTGCACTAGGTAGAAGCCTAAGGTAAAAAGTTTCATCCACTTTGAACCTCTGGTACCCTCTCCAGGTAGATAGTTTGGAGATATCATGCACGACCAACTAGAAAACAAGAGTGTTTTGGTAATTCGTGGGACCCTTGTCTACCATACTTCTTGCACTGCTGGACTCAATAAGAGCTACCAGGTGGTGAGTGAAAAATCAAACATCCCTCTTTCGCACCTCAAAATTACTTCTTCAAAATCAATATACTATCGAAAACGATCAAGAAAATCTAGTTTTGGAGTGAATATCGAGTAGCGAAAAAAATACCCAAAAATCCTGTTCGATGCCTATACATTTCCTTATAAAGGATTTCGTTGGTGCAGGAAGGAAAACCTGACAAAAACCCTGAATATCTCTGCCTGTGCACTAGCTAGAAGCCTAAGGTAAAAAGTTTCATCCACTTTGAACCTCTGGTACCCTCTCCAGGTAGATAGTTTGGTGATATCATGCACGACCAAGTAGAAAACAAGAGTGTTTTGGTAACTCGTGGGACCCTTGTCTACCATACTTCTTGCACTGCTGGACAAAATAAGAGCTTCCAGGTGGTGAGTGAAAAATCAAACATCCCTCTTTCGCACCTCAAAATTACTTCTTCAAAATCAATATACTATCGAAAACGATCAAGAAAATCTAGTTTTGGAGTGAATATCGAGTCGCGAAAAAAATACCCAAAAATCCTGTTCGATGCCTATACATTTCCTTATAAAGGATTTCGTTGGTGCAGGAAGGAAAACCTGACAAAAACCCTGAATATCTCTGCCTGTGCACTAGGTAGAAGCCTAAGGTAAAAAGTTTC
This sequence comes from Anthopleura sola, assembly GCA_023349425.1. Taxonomy (NCBI): domain Eukaryota; kingdom Metazoa; phylum Cnidaria; class Anthozoa; order Actiniaria; family Actiniidae; genus Anthopleura; species Anthopleura sola. Next base: position 4,279,572 of record JALHLI010000018.1, on the reverse strand, counting down.
ATCCACTTTGAACCTCTGGTACCCTCTCCAGGTAGATAGTTTGGTGATATCATGCACGACCAACTAGAAAACAAGAGTGTTTTGGTAACTCGTGGGACACTTGTCTACCATACTTCTTGCACTGCTGGACTCAATAAGAGCTACCAGGTGGTGAGTGAAAAATCAAACATCCCTCTTTCGCACCTCAAAATTACTTCTTCAAAATCAATATACTATCGAAAACGATCAAGAAAAACTAGTTTTGGAGTGAATATCGAGTCGCGAAAAAAATACCCAAAAATCCTGTTCGATGCCTATACATTTCCTTATAAAGGATTTCGTAGGTGCAGGAAGGAAAACCTGACAAAAACCCTGAATATCTCTGCCTGTGCACTAGCTAGAAGCCTAAGGTAAAAAGTTTCATCCACTTTGAACCTCTGGTACCCTCTCCAGGTAGATAGTTTGGTGATATCATGCACGACCAAGTAGAAAACAAGAGTGTTTTGGTAACTCGTGGGACCCTTGTCTACCATACTTCTTGCACTGCTGGACAAAATAAGAGCTACCAGGTGGTGAGTGAAAAATCAAACATCCTTCTTTCGCACCTCAAAATTACTTCTTCAAAATCAATATACTATCGAAAACGATCAAGAAAATCTAGTTTTGGAGTGAATATCGAGTAGCGAAAAAAATACCCAAAAATCCTGTTCGATGCCTATACATTTCCTTATAAAGGATTTCGTTGGTGCTGGAAGGAAAACCTGACAAAAACCCTGAATATCTCTGCCTGTGCACTAGCTAGAAGCCTAAGGTAAAAAGTTTCATCCACTTTGAACCTCTGGTACCCTCTCCAGGTAGATAGTTTGGTGATATCATGCACGACCAAGTAGAAAACAATAGTGTTTTGGTAACTCGTGGGACCCTTGTCTACCATACTTCTTGCACTGCTGGACAAAATAAGAGCTTCCAGGTGGTGAGTGAAAAATCAAACATCCCTCTTTCGCACCTCAAAATTACTTCTTCAAAATCAATATACTATCGAAAACGATCAAGAAAATCTAGTTTTGGAGTGAATATCGAGTAGCGAAAAAAATACCCAAAAATCCTGTTCGATGCCTATACATTTCCTTATAAAGGATTTCGTTGGTGCAGGAAGGAAAACCTGACAAAAACCCTGAATATCTCTGCCTGTGCACTAGCTAGAAGCCTAAGGTAAAAAGTTTCATGCACTTTAAACCTCTGGTACCCTCTCCAGGTAGATAGTTTGGTGATATCATGCACGACCAAGTAGAAAACAAGAGTGTTTTGGTAACTCGTGGGACCCTTGTCTACCATACTTCTTGCACTGCTTGACTCAATAAGAGCTACCAGGTGGTGAGTGAAAAATCAAACATCCCTCTTTCGCACCTCAAAATTACTTCTTCAAAATCAATATACTATCGAAAACGATCAAGAAAATCTAGTTTTGGAGTGAATATCGAGTCGCGAAAAAAATACCCAAAAATCCTGTTCGATGCCTATACATTTCCTTATAAAGGATTTCGTTGGTGCTGGAAGGAAAACCTGACAAAAACCCTGAATATCTCTGCCAGTGCACTAGCTAGAAGCCTAAGGTAAAAAGTTTCATCCACTTTGAACCTCTGGTACCCTCTCCAGGTAGATAGTTTGGTGATATCATGCACGACCAACTAGAAAACAAGAGTGTTTTGGTAACTCGTGGGACCCTTGTCTACCATACTTCTTGCACTGCTGGACTCAATAAGAGCTACCAGGTGGTGAGTGAAAAATCAAACATCCCTCTTTCGCACCTCAAAATTACTTCTTCAAAATCAATATACTATCGAAAACGATCAAGAAAATCTAGTTTTGGAGTGAATATCGAGTCGCGAAAAAAATACCCAAAAATCCTGTTCGATGCCTATACATTTCCTTATAAAGGATTTCGTTGGTGCTGGAAGGAAAACCTGACAAAAACCCTGAATATCTCTGCCTGTGCACTAGCTAGAAGCCTAAGGTAAAAAGTTTCATCCACTTTGAACCTCTGGTACCCTCTCCAAGTAGATAGTTTGGTGATATCATGCACGACCAAGTAGAAAACAAGAGTGTTTTGGTAACTCGTGGGACCCTTGTCTACCATACTTCTTGCACTGCTTGACTCAATAAGAGCTACCAGGTAGTAAGTGAAAAATCAAACATCCCTCTTTCGCACCTCAAAATTACTTCTTCAAAATCAATATACTATCGAAAACGATCAAGAAAATCTAGTTTTGGAGTGAATATCGGGTAGCGAAAAACATACCCAAAAATCCTGTTCGATGCCTATACATTTCCTTATAAAAGATTTCGTTGGTGCTGGAAAGAAAACCTGACAAAAACCCTGAATATCTCTGCCTGTGCACTAGCTAGAAGCCTAAGGTAAAAAGTTTCATCCACTTTGAACCTCTGGTACCCTCTCCAGGTAGATAGTTTGGTGATATCATGCACGACCAAGTAGAAAACAAGAGTGTTTTGGTAACTCGTGGGACCCTTGTCTACCATACTTCTTGCACTGCTGGACTCAATAAGAGCTACCAGGTGGTGAGTGAAAAATCAAACATCCCTCTTTCGCACCTCAAAATTACTTCTTCAAAATCAATATACTATCGAAAACGATCAAGAAAATCTAGTTTTGGAGTGAATATCGAGTAGCGAAAAAAATACCCAAAAATCCTGTTGGATGCCTATACATTTCCTTATAAAGGATTTCGTTGGTGCTGGAAGAAAACCTGACAAAAACCCTGAATATCTCTGCCAGTGCACTAGGTAGAAGCCTAAGGTAAAAAGTTTCATCCACTTTGAACCTCTGGTACCCTCTCCAGGTAGATAGTTTGGAGATATCATGCACGACCAACTAGAAAACAAGAGTGTTTTGGTAATTCGTGGGACCCTTGTCTACCATACTTCTTGCACTGCTGGACTCAATAAGAGCTACCAGGTGGTGAGTGAAAAATCAAACATCCCTCTTTCGCACCTCAAAATTACTTCTTCAAAATCAATATACTATCGAAAACGATCAAGAAAATCTAGTTTTGGAGTGAATATCGAGTAGCGAAAAAAATACCCAAAAATCCTGTTCGATGCCTATACATTTCCTTATAAAGGATTTCGTTGGTGCAGGAAGGAAAACCTGACAAAAACCCTGAATATCTCTGCCTGTGCACTAGCTAGAAGCCTAAGGTAAAAAGTTTCATCCACTTTGAACCTCTGGTACCCTCTCCAGGTAGATAGTTTGGTGATATCATGCACGACCAAGTAGAAAACAAGAGTGTTTTGGTAACTCGTGGGACCCTTGTCTACCATACTTCTTGCACTGCTTGACTCAATAAGAGCTACCAGGTAGTAAGTGAAAAATCAAACATCCCTCTTTCGCACCTCAAAATTACTTCTTCAAAATCAATATACTATCGAAAACGATCAAGAAAATCTAGTTTTGGAGTGAATATCGGGTAGCGAAAAACATACCCAAAAATCCTGTTCGATGCCTATACATTTCCTTATAAAAGATTTCGTTGGTGCTGGAAAGAAAACCTGACAAAAACCCTGAATATCTCTGCCTGTGCACTAGCTAGAAGCCTAAGGTAAAAAGTTTCATCCACTTTGAACCTCTGGTACCCTCTCCAGGTAGATAGTTTGGTGATATCATGCACGACCAAGTAGAAAACAAGAGTGTTTTGGTAACTCGTGGGACCCTTGTCTACCATACTTCTTGCACTGCTGGACTCAATAAGAGCTACCAGGTGGTGAGTGAAAAATCAAACATCCCTCTTTCGCACCTCAAAATTACTTCTTCAAAATCAATATACTATCGAAAACGATCAAGAAAATCTAGTTTTGGAGTGAATATCGAGTAGCGAAAAAAATACCCAAAAATCCTGTTGGATGCCTATACATTTCCTTATAAAGGATTTCGTTGGTGCTGGAAGAAAACCTGACAAAAACCCTGAATATCTCTGCCAGTGCACTAGGTAGAAGCCTAAGGTAAAAAGTTTCATCCACTTTGAACCTCTGGTACCCTCTCCAGGTAGATAGTTTGGAGATATCATGCACGACCAACTAGAAAACAAGAGTGTTTTGGTAATTCGTGGGACCCTTGTCTACCATACTTCTTGCACTGCTGGACTCAATAAGAGCTACCAGGTGGTGAGTGAAAAATCAAACATCCCTCTTTCGCACCTCAAAATTACTTCTTCAAAATCAATATACTATCGAAAACGATCAAGAAAATCTAGTTTTGGAGTGAATATCGAGTAGCGAAAAAAATACCCAAAAATCCTGTTCGATGCCTATACATTTCCTTATAAAGGATTTCGTTGGTGCAGGAAGGAAAACCTGACAAAAACCCTGAATATCTCTGCCTGTGCACTAGCTAGAAGCCTAAGGTAAAAAGTTTCATCCACTTTGAACCTCTGGTACCCTCTCCAGGTAGATAGTTTGGTGATATCATGCACGACCAAGTAGAAAACAAGAGTGTTTTGGTAACTCGTGGGACCCTTGTCTACCATACTTCTTGCACTGCTGGACAAAATAAGAGCTTCCAGGTGGTGAGTGAAAAATCAAACATCCCTCTTTCGCACCTCAAAATTACTTCTTCAAAATCAATATACTATCGAAAACGATCAAGAAAATCTAGTTTTGGAGTGAATATCGAGTCGCGAAAAAAATACCCAAAAATCCTGTTCGATGCCTATACATTTCCTTATAAAGGATTTCGTTGGTGCAGGAAGGAAAACCTGACAAAAACCCTGAATATCTCTGCCTGTGCACTAGGTAGAAGCCTAAGGTAAAAAGTTTCATCCACTTTGAACCTCTGGTACCCTCTCCAGGTAGATAGTTTGGTGATATCATGCACGACCAACTAGAAAACAAGAGTGTTTTGGTAACTCGTGGGACACTTGTCTACCATACTTCTTGCACTGCTGGACTCAATAAGAGCTACCAGGTGGTGAGTGAAAAATCAAACATCCCTCTTTCGCACCTCAAAATTACTTCTTCAAAATCAATATACTATCGAAAACGATCAAGAAAAACTAGTTTTGGAGTGAATATCGAGTCGCGAAAAAAATACCCAAAAATCCTGTTCGATGCCTATACATTTCCTTATAAAGGATTTCGTAGGTGCAGGAAGGAAAACCTGACAAAAACCCTGAATATCTCTGCCTGTGCACTAGCTAGAAGCCTAAGGTAAAAAGTTTCATCCACTTTGAACCTCTGGTACCCTCTCCAGGTAGATAGTTTGGTGATATCATGCACGACCAAGTAGAAAACAAGAGTGTTTTGGTAACTCGTGGGACCCTTGTCTACCATACTTCTTGCACTGCTGGACAAAATAAGAGCTACCAGGTGGTGAGTGAAAAATCAAACATCCTTCTTTCGCACCTCAAAATTACTTCTTCAAAATCAATATACTATCGAAAACGATCAAGAAAATCTAGTTTTGGAGTGAATATCGAGTAGCGAAAAAAATACCCAAAAATCCTGTTCGATGCCTATACATTTCCTTATAAAGGATTTCGTTGGTGCTGGAAGGAAAACCTGACAAAAACCCTGAATATCTCTGCCTGTGCACTAGCTAGAAGCCTAAGGTAAAAAGTTTCATCCACTTTGAACCTCTGGTACCCTCTCCAGGTAGATAGTTTGGTGATATCATGCACGACCAAGTAGAAAACAATAGTGTTTTGGTAACTCGTGGGACCCTTGTCTACCATACTTCTTGCACTGCTGGACAAAATAAGAGCTTCCAGGTGGTGAGTGAAAAATCAAACATCCCTCTTTCGCACCTCAAAATTACTTCTTCAAAATCAATATACTATCGAAAACGATCAAGAAAATCTAGTTTTGGAGTGAATATCGAGTAGCGAAAAAAATACCCAAAAATCCTGTTCGATGCCTATACATTTCCTTATAAAGGATTTCGTTGGTGCAGGAAGGAAAACCTGACAAAAACCCTGAATATCTCTGCCTGTGCACTAGCTAGAAGCCTAAGGTAAAAAGTTTCATGCACTTTAAACCTCTGGTACCCTCTCCAGGTAGATAGTTTGGTGATATCATGCACGACCAAGTAGAAAACAAGAGTGTTTTGGTAACTCGTGGGACCCTTGTCTACCATACTTCTTGCACTGCTTGACTCAATAAGAGCTACCAGGTGGTGAGTGAAAAATCAAACATCCCTCTTTCGCACCTCAAAATTACTTCTTCAAAATCAATATACTATCGAAAACGATCAAGAAAATCTAGTTTTGGAGTGAATATCGAGTCGCGAAAAAAATACCCAAAAATCCTGTTCGATGCCTATACATTTCCTTATAAAGGATTTCGTTGGTGCTGGAAGGAAAACCTGACAAAAACCCTGAATATCTCTGCCAGTGCACTAGCTAGAAGCCTAAGGTAAAAAGTTTCATCCACTTTGAACCTCTGGTACCCTCTCCAGGTAGATAGTTTGGTGATATCATGCACGACCAACTAGAAAACAAGAGTGTTTTGGTAACTCGTGGGACCCTTGTCTACCATACTTCTTGCACTGCTGGACTCAATAAGAGCTACCAGGTGGTGAGTGAAAAATCAAACATCCCTCTTTCGCACCTCAAAATTACTTCTTCAAAATCAATATACTATCGAAAACGATCAAGAAAATCTAGTTTTGGAGTGAATATCGAGTCGCGAAAAAAATACCCAAAAATCCTGTTCGATGCCTATACATTTCCTTATAAAGGATTTCGTTGGTGCTGGAAGGAAAACCTGACAAAAACCCTGAATATCTCTGCCTGTGCACTAGCTAGAAGCCTAAGGTAAAAAGTTTCATCCACTTTGAACCTCTGGTACCCTCTCCAAGTAGATAGTTTGGTGATATCATGCACGACCAAGTAGAAAACAAGAGTGTTTTGGTAACTCGTGGGACCCTTGTCTACCATACTTCTTGCACTGCTGGACTCAATAAGAGCTACCAGGTGGTGAGTGAAAAATCAAACATCCCTCTTTCGCACCTAAAAATTACTTCTTCAAAATCAATATACTATCGAAAACGATCAAGAAAATCTAGTTTTGGAGTGAATATCGAGTAGCGAAAAAAATACCCAAAAATCCTGTTCGATGCCTATACATTTCCTTATAAAGGATTTCGTTGGTGCTGGAAGGAAAACCTGACAAAAACCCTGAATATCTCTGCCAGTGCACTAGCTAGAAGCCTAAGGTAAAAAGTTTCATCCACTTTGAACCTCTGGTACCCTCTCCAGGTAGATAGTTTGGTGATATCATGCACGACCAACTAGAAAACAAGAGTGTTTTGGTAACTCGTGGGACCCTTGTCTACCATACTTCTTGCACTGCTGGACTCAATAAGAGCTACCAGGTGGTGAGTGAAAAATCAAACATCCCTCTTTCGCACCTCAAAATTACTTCTTCAAAATCAATATACTATCGAAAACGATCAAGAAAATCTAGTTTTGGAGTGAATATCGAGTCGCGAAAAAAATACCCAAAAATCCTGTTCGATGCCTATACATTTCCTTATAAAGGATTTCGTTGGTGCTGGAAGGAAAACCTGACAAAAACCCTGAATATCTCTGCCTGTGCACTAGCTAGAAGCCTAAGGTAAAAAGTTTCATCCACTTTGAACCTCTGGTACCCTCTCCAAGTAGATAGTTTGGTGATATCATGCACGACCAAGTAGAAAACAAGAGTGTTATGGTAACTCGTGGGACCCTTGTCTACCATACTTCTTGCACTGCTGGACTCAATAAGAGCTACCAGGTGGTGAGTGAAAAATCAAACATCCCTCTTTCGCACCTAAAAATTACTTCTTCAAAATCAATATACTATCGAAAACGATCAAGAAAATCTAGTTTTGGAGTGAATATCGAGTAGCGAAAAAAATACCCAAAAATCCTGTTCGATGCCTATACATTTCCTTATAAAGGATTTCGTTGGTGCTGGAAGGAAAACCTGACAAAAACCCTGAATATCTCTGCCTGTGCACTAGGTAGAAGCCTAAGGTAAAAAGTTTCATGCACTTTGAACCTCTGGTACCCTCTCCAGGTAGATAGTTTGGTGATATCATGCACGACCAAGTAGAAAACAAGAGTGTTTTGGTAACTCGTGGGACCCTTGTCTACCATACTTCTTGCACTGCTTGACTCAATAAGAGCTACCAGGTGGTGAGTGAAAAATCAAACATCCCTCTTTCGCACCTCAAAATTACTTCTTCAAAATCAATATACTATCGAAAACGATCAAGAAAATCTAGTTTTGGAGTGAATATCGAGTAGCGAATAAAATACCCAAAAATCCTGTTCGATGCCTATACATTTCCTTATAAAGGATTTCGTTGGTGCTTGAAGGAAAACCTGAGAAAAACCCTGAATATCTCTGCCTGTGCACTAGCTAGAAGCCTACCGTAAAAAGTTTCATCCACTTTGAACCTCTGGTACCCTCTCCAGGTACATAGTTTGGTGATATCATGCACGACCAAGTAGAAAACAAGAGTGTTTTGGTAACTCGTGGCACCCTTGTCTACCATACTTCTTGCACTGCTGGACTCAATAAGAGCTACCAGGTGGTGAGTGAAAAATGAAACATCCCTCTTTCGCACCTCAAAATTACTTCTTCAAAATCAATATACTATCGAAAACGATCAAGAAAATCTAGTTTTGGAGTGAATATCGAGTCGCGAAAAAAATACCCAAAAATCCTGTTCGATGCCTATACATTTCCTTATAAAGGATTTCGTTGGTGCTGGAAGGAAAACCTGACAAAAACACTGAATATCTCTGCCTGTGCACTAGGTAGAAGCCTAAGGTAAAAAGTTTCATGCACTTTGAACCTCTGGTACCCTCTCCAGGTAGATAGTTTGGTGATATCATGCACGACCAACTAGAAAACAAGAGTGTTTTGGTAACTCGTGGGACCCTTGTCTACCATACTTCTTCCACTGCTGGACTCAATAAGAGCTACCAGGTGGTGAGTGAAAAATCAAACATCCCTCTTTCGCACCTCAAAATTACTTCTTCAAAATCAATATACTATCGAAAACGATCAAGAAAATCTAGTTTTGGAGTGAATATCGAGTAGCGAATAAAATACCCAAAAATCCTGTTCGATGCCTATACATTTCCTTATAAAGGATTTCGTTGGTGCTGGAAGGAAAACCTGACAAAAACCCTGAATATCTCTGCCAGTGCACTAGCTAGAAGCCTAAGGTAAAAAGTTTCATCCACTTTGAACCTCTGGTACCCTCTCCAGGTAGATAGTTTGGTGATATCATGCACGACCAACTAGAAAACAAGAGTGTTTTGGTAACTCGTGGGACCCTTGTCTACCATACTTCTTCCACTGCTGGACTCAATAAGAGCTACCAGGTGGTGAGTGAAAAATCAAACATCCCTCTTTCGCACCTCAAAATTACTTCTTCAAAATCAATATACTATCGAAAACGATCAAGAAAATCTAGTTTTGGAGTGAATATCGAGTAGCGAATAAAATACCCAAAAATCCTGTTCGATGCCTATACATTTCCTTATAAAGGATTTCGTTGGTGCTGGAAGGAAAACCTGACAAAAACCCTGAATATCTCTGCCTGTGCACTAGCTAGAAGCCTAAGGTAAAAAGTTTCATCCACTTTGAACCTCTGGTACCCTCTCCAGGTAGATAGTTTGGTGATATCATGCACGACCAAGTAGAAAACAAGAGTGTTTTGGTAACTCGTGGGACCCTTGTCTACCATACTTCTTGCACTGCTTGACTCAATAAGAGCTACCAGGTAGTAAGTGAAAAATCAAACATCCCTCTTTCGCACCTCAAAATTACTTCTTCAAAATCAATATACTATCGAAAACGATCAAGAAAATCTAGTTTTGGAGTGAATATCGGGTAGCGAAAAACATACCCAAAAATCCTGTTCGATGCCTATACATTTCCTTATAAAAGATTTCGTTGGTGCTGGAAAGAAAACCTGACAAAAACCCTGAATATCTCTGCCTGTGCACTAGCTAGAAGCCTAAGGTAAAAAGTTTCATCCACTTTGAACCTCTGGTACCCTCTCCAGGTAGATAGTTTGGTGATATCATGCACGACCAAGTAGAAAACAAGAGTGTTTTGGTAACTCCTGGGACCCTTGTCTACCATACTTCTTGCACTGCTGGACTCAATAAGAGCTACCAGGTGGTGAGTGAAAAATCAAACATCCCTCTTTCGCACCTCAAAATTACTTCTTCAAAATCAATATACTATCGAAAACGATCAAGAAAATCTAGTTTTGGAGTGAATATCGAGTAGCGAAAAAAATACCCAAAAATCCTGTTGGATGCCTATACATTTCCTTATAAAGGATTTCGTTGGTGCTGGAAGAAAACCTGACAAAAACCCTGAATATCTCTGCCAGTGCACTAGGTAGAAGCCTAAGGTAAAAAGTTTCATCCACTTTGAACCTCTGGTACCCTCTCCAGGTAGATAGTTTGGAGATATCATGCACGACCAACTAGAAAACAAGAGTGTTTTGGTAATTCGTGGGACCCTTGTCTACCATACTTCTTGCACTGCTGGACTCAATAAGAGCTACCAGGTGGTGAGTGAAAAATCAAACATCCCTCTTTCGCACCTCAAAATTACTTCTTCAAAATCAATATACTATCGAAAACGATCAAGAAAATCTAGTTTTGGAGTGAATATCGAGTAGCGAAAAAAATACCCAAAAATCCTGTTCGATGCCTATACATTTCCTTATAAAGGATTTCGTTGGTGCAGGAAGGAAAACCTGACAAAAACCCTGAATATCTCTGCCTGTGCACTAGCTAGAAGCCTAAGGTAAAAAGTTTCATCCACTTTGAACCTCTGGTACCCTCTCCAGGTAGATAGTTTGGTGATATCATGCACGACCAAGTAGAAAACAAGAGTGTTTTGGTAACTCGTGGGACCCTTGTCTACCATACTTCTTGCACTGCTGGACTCAATAAGAGCTACCAGGTGGTGAGTGAAAAATCAAACATCCCTCTTTCGCACCTCAAAATTACTTCTTCAAAATCAATATACTATCGAAAACGATCAAGAAAATCTAGTTTTGGAGTGAATATCGAGTAGCGAAAAAAATACCCAAAAATCCTGTTCGATGCCTATACATTTCCTTATAAAGGATTTCGTTGGTGCAGGAAGGAAAACCTGACAAAAACCCTGAATATCTCTGCCAGTGCACTAGGTAGAAGCCTAAGGTAAAAAGTTTCATCCACTTTGAACCTCTGGTACCCTCTCCAGGTAGATAGTTTGGTGATATCATGCACGACCAACTAGAAAACAAGAGTGTTTTGGTAATTCGTGGGACCCTTGTCTACCATACTTCTTGCACTGCTGGACTCAATAAGAGCTACCAGGTGGTGAGTGAAAAATCAAACATCCCTCTTTCGCACCTCAAAATTACTTCTTCAAAATCAATATACTATCGAAAACGATCAAGAAAATCTAGTTTTGGAGTGAATATCGAGTCGCGAAAAAAATACCCAAAAATCCTGTTCCATGCCTATACATTTCCTTATAAAGGATTTCGTTGGTGCTGGAAGGAAAACCTGACAAAAACCCTGAATATCTCTGCCTGTGCACTAGCTAGAAGCCTAAGGTAAAAAGTTTCATCCACTTTGAACCTCTGGTACCCTGTCCAGGTAGATAGTTTGGTGATATCATGCACGACCAAGTAGAAAACAAGAGTGTTTTGGTAACTCGTGGGACCCTTGTCTACCATACTTCTTGCACTGCTGGACTCAATAAGAGCTTCCAGGTGGTGAGTGAAAAATCAAACATCCCTCTTTCGCACCTCAAAATTACTTCTTCAAAATCAATATACTATCGAAAACGATCAAGAAAATCTAGTTTTGGAGTGAATATCGAGTCGCGAAAAAAATACCCAAAAATCCTGTTCGATGCCTATACATTTCCTTATAAAGGATTTCGTTCGTGCAGGAAGGAAAACCTGACAAAAACCCTGAATATCTCTGCCTGTGCACTAGCTAGAAGCCTAAGGTAAAAAGTTTCATCCACTTTAAACCTCTGGTACCCTCTCCAGGTAGATAGTTTGATGATATCATGCACGACCAACTAGAAAACAAGAGTGTTTTGGTAACTCGTGGGACCCTTGTCTACCATACTTCTTCCACTGCTGGACTCAATAAGAGCTACCAGGTGGTGAGTGAAAAATCAAACATCCCTCTTTCGCACCTTAAAATTACTTCTTCAAAATCAATATACTATCGAAAACGATCAAGAAAATCTAGTTTTGGAGTGAATATCGAGTAGCGAAAAAAATACCCAAAAATCCTGTTCGATGCCTATACATTTCCTTATAAAGGATTTCGTTGGTGCAGGAAGGAAAACCTGACAAAAACCCTGAATATCTCTGCCTGTGCACTAGCTAGAAGCCTACGGTAAAAAGTTTCATCCACTTTGAACCTCTGGTACCCTCTCCAGGTAGATAGTTTGGTGATATCATGCACGACCAAGTAGAAAACAAGAGTGTTTTGGTAACTCGTGGGACCCTTGTCTACCATACTTCTTGCACTGCTTGACTCAATAATAGCTACCAGGTGGTAAGTGAAAAATCAAACATCCCTCTTTCGCACCTCAAAATTACTTCTTCAAAATGAATATACTATCGAAAACGATCAAGAAAATCTAGTTTTGGAGTGAATATCGAGTAGCGAAAAAAATACCCAAAAATCCTGTTCGATGCCTATACATTTCCTTATAAAAGATTTCGTTGGTGCTGGAAGGAAAACCTGACAAAAACCCTGAATATCTCTGCCTGTGCACTAGCTAGAAGCCTAAGGTAAAAAGTTTCATCCACTTTGAACCTCTGGTACCCTCTCCAGGTAGATAGTTTGGTGATATCATGCACGACCAAGTAGAAAACAAGAGTGTTTTGGTAACTCGTGGGACCCTTGTCTACCATACTTCTTGCACTGCTTGACTCAATAAGAGCTACCAGGTGGTAAGTGAAAAATCAAACATCCCTCTTTCGCACCTCAAAATTACTTCTTCAAAATGAATATACTATCGAAAACGATCAAGAAAATCTAGTTTTGGAGTGAATATCGAGTAGCGAAAAAAATACCCAAAAATCCTGTTCGATGCCTATACATTTCCTTATAAAAGATTTCGTTGGTGCTGGAAGGAAAACCTGACAAAAACCCTGAATATCTCTGCCTGTGCACTAGCTAGAAGCCTAAGGTAAAAAGTTTCATCCACTTTGAACCTCTGGTACCCTCTCCAGGTAGATAGTTTGGTGATATCATGCACGACCAAGTAGAAAACAAGAGTGTTTTGGTAACTCGTGGGACCCTTGTCTACCATACTTCTTGCACTGCTGGACTCAATAAGAGCTACCAGGTGGTGAGTGAAAAATCAAACATCCCTCTTTCGCACCTCAAAATTACTTCTTCAAAATCAATATACTATCGAAAACGATCAAGAAAATCTAGTTTTGGAGTGAATATCGAGTAGCGAAAAAAATACCCAAAAATCCTGTTCGATGCCTATACATTTCCTTATAAAGGATTTCGTTGGTGCTGGAAGGAAAACCTGACAAAAACCCTGAATATCTCTGCCTGTGCACTAGCTAGAAGACTAAGGTAAAAAGTTTCATCCACTTTGAACCTCTGGTACCCTCTCCAGGTAGATAGTTTGGTGATATCATGCACGACCAACTAGAAAACAAGAGTGTTTTGGTAACTCGTGGGACCCTTGTCTACCATACTTCTTCCACTGCTGGACTCAATAAGAGCTACCAGGTGGTGAGTGAAAAATCAAACATCCCTCTTTCGCACCTCAAAATTACTTCTTCAAAATCAATATACTATCGAAAACGATCAAGAAAATCTAGTTTTGGAGTGAATATCGAGTCGCGAAAAAAATACCCAAAAATCCTGTTCGATGCCTATACATTTCCTTATAAAGGATTTCGTTGGTGCAGGAAGGAAAACCTGACAAAAACCCTGAATATCTCTGCCTGTGCACTAGCTAGAAGCCTAAGGTAAAAAGTTTCATCCACTTTGAACCTCTGGTACCCTCTCCAGGTAGATAGTTTGGTGATATCATGCACGACCAAGTAGAAAACAAGAGTGTTTTGGTAACTCGTGGGACCCTTGTCTACCATACTTCTTGCACTGCTGGACAAAATAAGAGCTTCCAGGTGGTGAGTGAAAAATCAAACATCCCTCTTTCGCACCTCAAAATTACTTCTTCAAAATCAATATACTATCGAAAACGATCAAGAAAATCTAGTTTTGGAGTGAATATCGAGTAGCGAAAAAAATACCCAAAAATCCTGTTCGATGCCTATACATTTCCTTATAAAGGATTTCGTTGGTGCAGGAAGGAAAACCTGACAAAAACCCTGAATATCTCTGCCTCTGCACTAGCTAGAAGCCTAAGGTAAAAAGTTTCATCCACTTTGAACCTCTGGTACCCTCTCCAAGTAGATAGTTTGGTGATATCATGCACGACCAAGTAGAAAACAAGAGTGTTTTGGTAACTCGTGGGACCCTTGTCTACCATACTTCTTGCACTGCTGGACTCAATAAGAGCTACCAGGTGGTGAGTGAAAAATCAAACATCCCTCTTTCGCACCTCAAAATTACTTCTTCAAAATCAATATACTATCGAAAACGATCAAGAAAAACTAGTTTTGGAGTGAATATCGAGTAGCGAAAAAAATACCCAAAAATCCTGTTCGATGCCTATACATTTCCTTATAAAGGATTTCGTAGGTGCAGGAAGGAAAACCTGACAAAAACCCTGAATATCTCTGCCTGTGCACTAGCTAGAAGCCTAAGGTAAAAAGTTTCATCCACTTTAAACCTCTGGTACCCTCTCCAGGTAGATAGTTTGGTGATATCATGCACGACCAAGTAGAAAACAAGAGTGTTTTGGTAACTCGTGGGACCCTTGTCTACCATACTTCTTGCACTGCTGGACTCAATAAGAGCTACCAGGTGGTGAGTGAAAAATCAAACATCCCTCTTTTCCACCTCAAAATTACTTCTTCAAAATCAATATACTATCGAAAACGATCAAGAAAATCTAGTTTTGGAGTGAATATCGAGTAGCGAAAAAAATACCCAAAAATCCTGTTCGATGCCTATACATTTCCTTATAAAGGATTTCGCTGGTGCAGGAAGGAAAACCTGACAAAAACCCTGAATATCTCTGCCTGTGCACTAGCTAGAAGCCTAAGGTAAAAAGTTTCATCCACTTTGAACCTCTGGTACCCTCTCCAAGTAGATAGTTTGGTGATATCATGCACGACCAAGTAGAAAACAAGAGTGTTTTGGTAACTCGTGGGACCCTTGTCTACCATACTTCTTGCACTGCTGGACTCAATAAGAGCTACCAGGTGGTGAGTGAAAAATCAAACATCCTTCTTTCGCACCTCAAAATTACTTCTTCAAAATCAATATACTATCGAAAACGATCAAGAAAATCAAGTTTTGGAGTGAATATCGAGTAGCGAAAAAAATACCCAAAAATCCTGTTCGATGCCTATACATTTCCTTATAAAGGATTTCGTTGGTGCTGGAAGGAAAACCTGACAAAATTAAACCCTGAATATCTCTGCCTGTGCACTAGCTAGAAGCCTAAGGTAAAAAGTTTCATCCACTTTAAACCTCTGGTACCCTCTCCAAGTAGATAGTTTGGTGATATCATGCACGACCAACTAGAAAACAAGAGTGTTTTGGTAACTCGTGGGACCCTTGTCTACCATACTTCTTGCACTGCTGGACTCAATAAGAGCTACCAGGTGGTGAGTGAAAAATCAAACATCCCTCTTTCGCACCTCAAAATTACTTCTTCAAAATCAATATACTATCGAAAACGATCAAGAAAATCTAGTTTTGGAGTGAATATCGAGTCGCGAAAAAAATACCCAAAAATCCTGTTGGATGCCTATACATTTCCTTATAAAGGATTTCGTTGGTGCTGGAAGGAAAACCTGACAAAAACCCTGAATATCTCTGCCTGTGCACTAGCTAGAAGCCTAAGGTAAAAAGTTTCATCCACTTTGAACCTCTGGTACCCTCTCCAGGTAGATAGTTTGGTGATATCATGCACGACCAAGTAGAAAACAAGAGTGTTTTGGTAACTCGTGGGACCCTTGTCTACCATACTTCTTCCACTGCTGGACTCAATAAGAGCTACCAGGTGGTGAGTGAAAAATCAAACATCCCTCTTTCGCACCTCAAAATTACTTCTTCAAAATCAATATACTATCGAAAACGATCAAGAAAATCTAGTTTTGGAGTGAATATCGAGTAGCGAAAAAAATACCCAAAAATCCTGTTCGATGCCTATACATTTCCTTATAAAGGATTTCGTTGGTGCAGGAAGGAAAACCTGACAAAAACCCTGAATATCTCTGCCTGTGCACTAGCTAGAAGCCTACGGTAAAAAGTTTCATCCACTTTGAACCTCTGGTACCCTCTCCAGGTAGATAGTTTGGTGATATCATGCACGACCAAGTAGAAAACAAGAGTGTTTTGGTAACTCGTGGGACCCTTGTCTACCATACTTCTTGCACTGCTTGACTCAATAAGAGCTACCAGGTGGTAAGTGAAAAATCAAACATCCCTCTTTCGCACCTCAAAATTACTTCTTCAAAATGAATATACTATCGAAAACGATCAAGAAAATCTAGTTTTGGAGTGAATATCGAGTAGCGAAAAAAATACCCAAAAATCCTGTTCGATGCCTATACATTTCCTTATAAAAGATTTCGTTGGTGCTGGAAGGAAAACCTGACAAAAACCCTGAATATCTCTGCCTGTGCACTAGCTAGAAGCCTAAGGTAAAAAGTTTCATCCACTTTGAACCTCTGGTACCCTCTCCAGGTAGATAGTTTGGTGATATCATGCACGACCAAGTAGAAAACAAGAGTGTTTTGGTAACTCGTGGGACCCTTGTCTACCATACTTCTTGCACTGCTGGACTCAATAAGAGCTACCAGGTGGTGAGTGAAAAATCAAACATCCCTCTTTCGCACCTCAAAATTACTTGTTCAAAATCAATATACTATCGAAAACGATCAAGAAAATCTAGTTTTGGAGTGAATATCGAGTAGCGAAAAAAATACCCAAAAATCCTGTTCGATGCCTATACATTTCCTTATAAAGGATTTCGTTGGTGCTGGAAGGAAAACCTGACAAAAACCCTGAATATCTCTGCCAGTGCACTAGGTAGAAGCCTAAGGTAAAAAGTTTCATCCACTTTGAACCTCTGGTACCCTCTCCAGGTAGATAGTTTGGTGATATCATGCACGACCAAGTAGAAAACAAGAGTGTTTTGGTAACTCGTGGGACCCTTGTCTACCATACTTCTTCCACTGCTGGACTCAATAAGAGCTACCAGGTGGTGAGTGAAAAATCAAACATCCCTCTTTTCCACCTCAAAATTACTTCTTCAAAATCAATATACTATCGAAAACGATCAAGAAAATCTAGTTTTGGAGTGAATATCGAGTCGCGAAAAAAATACCCAAAAATCCTGTTCGATGCCTATACATTTCCTTATAAAGGATTTCGTTC
Source organism: Anthopleura sola (assembly GCA_023349425.1). Lineage (NCBI taxonomy): Eukaryota > Metazoa > Cnidaria > Anthozoa > Actiniaria > Actiniidae > Anthopleura > Anthopleura sola. Next base: position 4,262,005 of record JALHLI010000018.1, on the reverse strand, counting down.
GTGCAGGAAGGAAAACCTGACAAAAACCCTGAATATCTCTGCCTGTGCACTAGCTAGAAGCCTAAGGTAAAAAGTTTCATGCACTTTAAACCTCTGGTACCCTCTCCAGGTAGATAGTTTGATGATATCATGCACGACCAACTAGAAAACAAGAGTGTTTTGGTAACTCGTGGGACCCTTGTCTACCATACTTCTTCCACTGCTGGACTCAATAAGAGCTACCAGGTGGTGAGTGAAAAATCAAACATCCCTCTTTCGCACCTCAAAATTACTTCTTCAAAATCAATATACTATCGAAAACGATCAAGAAAATCTAGTTTTGGAGTGAATATCGAGTCGCGAAAAAAATACCCAAAAATCCTGTTCGATGCCTATACATTTCCTTATAAAGGATTTCGTTCGTGCAGGAAGGAAAACCTGACAAAAACCCTGAATATCTCTGCCTGTGCACTAGCTAGAAGCCTAAGGTAAAAAGTTTCATCCACTTTAAACCTCTGGTACCCTCTCCAGGTAGATAGTTTGGTGATATCATGCACGACCAACTAGAAAACAAGAGTGTTTTGGTAACTCGTGGGACCCTTGTCTACCATACTTCTTCCACTGCTGGACTCAATAAGAGCTACCAGGTGGTGAGTGAAAAATCAAACATCCCTCTTTCGCACCTCAAAATTACTTCTTCAAAATCAATATACTATCGAAAACGATCAAGAAAATCTAGTTTTGGAGTGAATATCGAGTCGCGAAAAAAATACCCAAAAATCCTGTTCGATGCCTATACATTTCCTTATAAAGGATTTCGTTGGTGCTGGAAGGAAAACCTGACAAAAACCCTGAATATCTCTGCCAGTGCACTAGGTAGAAGCCTAAGGTAAAAAGTTTCATCCACTTTGAACCTCTGGTACCCTCTCCAAGTAGATAGTTTGGTGATATCATGCACGACCAAGTAGAAAACAAGAGTGTTTTGGTAACTCGTGGGACCCTTGTCTACCATACTTCTTGCACTGCTGGACTCAATAAGAGCTACCAGGTGGTGAGTGAAAAATCAAACATCCCTCTTTCGCACCTCAAAATTACTTCTTCAAAATCAATATACTATCGAAAACGATCAAGAAAATCTAGTTTTGGAGTGAATATCGAGTCGCGAAAAAAATACCCAAAAATCCTGTTCGATGCCTATACATTTCCTTATAAAGGATTTCGTTCGTGCAGGAAGGAAAACCTGACAAAAACCCTGAATATCTCTGCCTGTGCACTAGCTAGAAGCCTAAGGTAAAAAGTTTCATGCACTTTAAACCTCTGGTACCCTCTCCAGGTAGATAGTTTGGTGATATCATGCACGACCAAGTAGAAAACAAGAGTGTTTTGGTAACTCGTGGGACCCTTGTCTACCATACTTCTTGCACTGCTGGACTCAATAAGAGCTACCAGGTGGTAAGTGAAAAATCAAACATCCCTCTTTTCCACCTCAAAATTACTTCTTCAAAATCAATATACTATCGAAAACGATCAAGAAAATCTAGTTTTGGAGTGAATATCGAGTAGCGAAAAAAATACCCAAAAATCCTGTTCGATGCCTATACATTTCCTTATAAAGGATTTCGCTGGTGCAGGAAGGAAAACCTGACAAAAACCCTGAATATCTCTGCCTCTGCACTAGCTAGAAGCCTAAGGTAAAAAATTTCATCCACTTTGAACCTCTGGTACCCTCTCCAAGTAGATAGTTTGGTGATATCATGCACGACCAAGTAGAAAACAAGAGTGTTTTGGTAACTCGTGGGACCCTTGTCTACCATACTTCTTCCACTGCTGGACTCAATAAGAGCTACCAGGTGGTGAGTGAAAAATCAAACATCCCTCTTTTCCACCTCAAAATTACTTCTTCAAAATCAATATACTATCGAAAACGATCAAGAAAATCTAGTTTTGGAGTGAATATCGAGTCGCGAAAAAAATACCCAAAAATCCTGTTCGATGCCTATACATTTCCTTATAAAGGATTTCGTTGGTGCAGAAGGAAAACCTGACAAAAACCCTGAATATCTCTGCCTGTGCACTAGCTACAAGCCTAAGGTAAAAAGTTTCATCCACTTTGAACCTCTGGTACCCTCTCCAGGTAGATAGTTTGGTGATATCATGCACGACCAAGTAGAAAACAAGAGTGTTTTGGTAACTCGTGGGACCCTTGTCTACCATACTTCTTGCACTGCTGGACTCAATAAGAGCTTCCAGGTGGTGAGTGAAAAATCAAACATCCCTCTTTCGCACCTCAAAATTACTTCTTCAAAATGAATATACTATCGAAAACGATCAAGAAAATCTAGTTTTGGAGTGAATATCGAGTCGCGAAAAAAATACCCAAAAATCCTGTTCGATGCCTATACATTTCCTTATAAAGGATTTCGTTCGTGCAGGAAGGAAAACCTGACAAAAACCCTGAATATCTCTGCCTGTGCACTAGCTAGAAGCCTAAGGTAAAAAGTTTCATCCAATTTAAACCTCTGGTACCCTCTCCAGGTCGATAGTTTGGTGATATCATGCACGACCAAGTAGAAAACAAGAGTGTTTTGGTAACTCGTGGGACCCTTGTCTACCATACTTCTTGCACTGCTGGACTCAATAAGAGCTACCAGGTGGTAAGTGAAAAATCAAACATCCCTCTTTTCCACCTCAAAATTACTTCTTCAAAATCAATATACTATCGAAAACGATCAAGAAAATCTAGTTTTGGAGTGAATATCGAGTAGCGAAAAAAATACCCAAAAATCCTGTTCGATGCCTATACATTTCCTTATAAAGGATTTCGCTGGTGCAGGAAGGAAAACCTGACAAAAACCCTCAATATCTCTGCCTCTGCACTAGCTAGAAGCCTAAGGTAAAAAGTTTCATCCACTTTGAACCTCTGGTACCCTCTCCAAGTAGATAGTTTGGTGATATCATGCACGACCAAGTAGAAAACAAGAGTGTTTTGGTAACTCGTGGGACCCTTGTCTACCATACTTCTTCCACTGCTGGACTCAATAAGAGCTACCAGGTGGTGAGTGAAAAATCAAACATCCCTCTTTCGCACCTCAAAATTACTTCTTCAAAATCAATATACTATCGAAAACGATCAAGAAAATCTAGTTTTGGAGTGAATATCGAGTCGCGAAAAAAATACCCAAAAATCCTGTTCGATGCCTATACATTTCCTTATAAAGGATTTCGTTCGTGCAGGAAGGAAAACCTGACAAAAACCCTGAATATCTCTGCCTGTGCACTAGCTAGAAGCCTAAGGTAAAAAGTTTCATCCACTTTAAACCTCTGGTACCCTCTCCAGGTAGATAGTTTGGTGATATCATGCACGACCAACTAGAAAACAAGAGTGTTTTGGTAACTCGTGGGACCCTTGTCTACCATACTTCTTCCACTGCTGGACTCAATAAGAGCTACCAGGTGGTGAGTGAAAAATCAAACATCCCTCTTTCGCACCTCAAAATTACTTCTTCAAAATCAATATACTATCGAAAACGATCAAGAAAATCTAGTTTTGGAGTGAATATCGAGTCGCGAAAAAAATACCCAAAAATCCTGTTCGATGCCTATACATTTCCTTATAAAGGATTTCGTTGGTGCTGGAAGGAAAACCTGACAAAAACCCTGAATATCTCTGCCAGTGCACTAGGTAGAAGCCTAAGGTAAAAAGTTTCATCCACTTTGAACCTCTGGTACCCTCTCCAAGTAGATAGTTTGGTGATATCATGCACGACCAAGTAGAAAACAAGAGTGTTTTGGTAACTCGTGGGACCCTTGTCTACCATACTTCTTGCACTGCTGGACTCAATAAGAGCTACCAGGTGGTGAGTGAAAAATCAAACATCCCTCTTTCGCACCTCAAAATTACTTCTTCAAAATCAATATACTATCGAAAACGATCAAGAAAATCTAGTTTTGGAGTGAATATCGAGTCGCGAAAAAAATACCCAAAAATCCTGTTCGATGCCTATACATTTCCTTATAAAGGATTTCGTTCGTGCAGGAAGGAAAACCTGACAAAAACCCTGAATATCTCTGCCTGTGCACTAGCTAGAAGCCTAAGGTAAAAAGTTTCATGCACTTTAAACCTCTGGTACCCTCTCCAGGTAGATAGTTTGGTGATATCATGCACGACCAAGTAGAAAACAAGAGTGTTTTGGTAACTCGTGGGACCCTTGTCTACCATACTTCTTGCACTGCTGGACTCAATAAGAGCTACCAGGTGGTAAGTGAAAAATCAAACATCCCTCTTTTCCACCTCAAAATTACTTCTTCAAAATCAATATACTATCGAAAACGATCAAGAAAATCTAGTTTTGGAGTGAATATCGAGTAGCGAAAAAAATACCCAAAAATCCTGTTCGATGCCTATACATTTCCTTATAAAGGATTTCGCTGGTGCAGGAAGGAAAACCTGACAAAAACCCTGAATATCTCTGCCTCTGCACTAGCTAGAAGCCTAAGGTAAAAAATTTCATCCACTTTGAACCTCTGGTACCCTCTCCAAGTAGATAGTTTGGTGATATCATGCACGACCAAGTAGAAAACAAGAGTGTTTTGGTAACTCGTGGGACCCTTGTCTACCATACTTCTTCCACTGCTGGACTCAATAAGAGCTACCAGGTGGTGAGTGAAAAATCAAACATCCCTCTTTTCCACCTCAAAATTACTTCTTCAAAATCAATATACTATCGAAAACGATCAAGAAAATCTAGTTTTGGAGTGAATATCGAGTCGCGAAAAAAATACCCAAAAATCCTGTTCGATGCCTATACATTTCCTTATAAAGGATTTCGTTGGTGCAGAAGGAAAACCTGACAAAAACCCTGAATATCTCTGCCTGTGCACTAGCTACAAGCCTAAGGTAAAAAGTTTCATCCACTTTGAACCTCTGGTACCCTCTCCAGGTAGATAGTTTGGTGATATCATGCACGACCAAGTAGAAAACAAGAGTGTTTTGGTAACTCGTGGGACCCTTGTCTACCATACTTCTTGCACTGCTGGACTCAATAAGAGCTTCCAGGTGGTGAGTGAAAAATCAAACATCCCTCTTTCGCACCTCAAAATTACTTCTTCAAAATGAATATACTATCGAAAACGATCAAGAAAATCTAGTTTTGGAGTGAATATCGAGTCGCGAAAAAAATACCCAAAAATCCTGTTCGATGCCTATACATTTCCTTATAAAGGATTTCGTTCGTGCAGGAAGGAAAACCTGACAAAAACCCTGAATATCTCTGCCTGTGCACTAGCTAGAAGCCTAAGGTAAAAAGTTTCATCCAATTTAAACCTCTGGTACCCTCTCCAGGTCGATAGTTTGGTGATATCATGCACGACCAAGTAGAAAACAAGAGTGTTTTGGTAACTCGTGGGACCCTTGTCTACCATACTTCTTGCACTGCTGGACTCAATAAGAGCTACCAGGTGGTAAGTGAAAAATCAAACATCCCTCTTTTCCACCTCAAAATTACTTCTTCAAAATCAATATACTATCGAAAACGATCAAGAAAATCTAGTTTTGGAGTGAATATCGAGTAGCGAAAAAAATACCCAAAAATCCTGTTCGATGCCTATACATTTCCTTATAAAGGATTTCGCTGGTGCAGGAAGGAAAACCTGACAAAAACCCTCAATATCTCTGCCTCTGCACTAGCTAGAAGCCTAAGGTAAAAAGTTTCATCCACTTTGAACCTCTGGTACCCTCTCCAAGTAGATAGTTTGGTGATATCATGCACGACCAAGTAGAAAACAAGAGTGTTTTGGTAACTCGTGGGACCCTTGTCTACCATACTTCTTGCACTGCTGGACTCAATAAGAGCTACCAGGTGGTGAGTGAAAAATCAAACATCCCTCTTTTCCACCTAAAAATTACTTCTTCAAAATCAATATACTATCGAAAACGATCAAGAAAATCTAGTTTTGGAGTGAATATCGAGTAGCGAAAAAAATACCCAAAAATCCTGTTCGATGCCTATACATTTCCTTATAAAGGATTTCGTTGGTGCAGAAGGAAAACCTGACAAAAACCCTGAATATCTCTGCCTGTGCACTAGCTAGAAGCCTAAGGTAAAACGTTTCATCCACTTTGAACCTCTGGTACCCTCTCCAGGTAGATAGTTTGGTGATATCATGCACGACCAAGTAGAAAACAAGAGTGTTTTGGTAACTCGTGGGACCCTTGTCTACCATACTTCTTGCACTGCTGGACAAAATAAGAGCTTCCAGGTGGTGAGTGAAAAATCAAACATCCCTCTTTCGCACCTCAAAATTACTTCTTCAAAATCAATATACTATCGAAAACGATCAAGAAAATCTAGTTTTGGAGTGAATATCGAGTAGCGAAAAAAATACCCAAAAATCCTGTTCGATGCCTATACATTTCCTTATAAAGGATTTCGTTGGTGCAGGAAGGAAAACCTGACAAAAACCCTGAATATCTCTGCCTGTGCACTAGCTAGAAGCCTAAGGTAAAAAGTTTCATGCACTTTAAACCTCTGGTACCCTCTCCAGGTAGATAGTTTGGTGATATCATGCACGACCAAGTAGAAAACAAGAGTGTTTTGGTAACTCGTGGGACCCTTGTCTACCATACTTCTTGCACTGCTTGACTCAATAAGAGCTACCAGGTGGTGAGTGAAAAATCAAACATCCCTCTTTCGCACCTCAAAATTACTTCTTCAAAATCAATATACTATCGAAAACGATCAAGAAAATCTAGTTTTGGAGTGAATATCGAGTAGCGAAAAAAATACCCAAAAATCCTGTTCGATGCCTATACATTTCCTTATAAAGGATTTCGTTGGTGCTGGAAGGAAAACCTGACAAAAACCCTGAATATCTCTGCCAGTGCACTAGCTAGAAGCCTAAGGTAAAAAGTTTCATCCACTTTGAACCTCTGGTACCCTCTCGAGGTAGATAGTTTGGTGATATCATGCACGACCAACTAGAAAACAAGAGTGTTTTGGTAACTCGTGGGACCCTTGTCTACCATACTTCTTGCACTGCTGGACTCAATAAGAGCTACCAGGTGGTGAGTGAAAAATCAAACATCCCTCTTTCGCACCTCAAAATTACTTCTTCAAAATCAATATACTATCGAAAACGATCAAGAAAATCTAGTTTTGGAGTGAATATCGAGTCGCGAAAAAAATACCCAAAAATCCTGTTCGATGCCTATACATTTCCTTATAAAGGATTTCGTTCGTGCAGGAAGGAAAACCTGACAAAAACCCTGAATATCTCTGCCTGTGCACTAGCTAGAAGCCTAAGGTAAAAAGTTTCATGCACTTTAAACCTCTGGTACCCTCTCCAGGTAGATAGTTTGGTGATATCATGCACGACCAAGTAGAAAACAAGAGTGTTTTGGTAACTCGTGGGACCCTTGTCTACCATACTTCTTGCACTGCTGGACTCAATAAGAGCTACCAGGTGGTGAGTGAAAAATCAAACATCCCTCTTTTCCACCTCAAAATTACTTCTTCAAAATCAATATACTATCGAAAACGATCAAGAAAATCTAGTTTTGGAGTGAATATCGAGTCGCGAAAAAAATACCCAAAAATCCTGTTCCATGCCTATACATTTCCTTATAAAGGACTTCGTTGGTGCAGGAAGGAAAACCTGACAAAAACCCTGAATATCTCTGCCTGTGCACTAGCTAGAAGCCTAAGGTAAAAAGTTTCATCCACTTTGAACCTCTGGTACCCTCTCCAGGTAGATAGTTTGGTGATATCATGCACGACCAACTAGAAAACAAGAGTGTTTTGGTAACTCGTGGGACCCTTGTCTACCATACTTCTTCCACTGCTGGACTCAATAAGAGCTACCAGGTGGTGAGTGAAAAATCAAACATCCCTCTTTCGCACCTCAAAATTACTTCTTCAAAATCAATATACTATCGAAAACGATCAAGAAAATCTAGTTTTGGAGTGAATATCGAGTAGCGAAAAAAATACCCAAAAATCCTGTTCGATGCCTATACATTTCCTTATAAAGGATTTCGTTGGTGCAGGAAGGAAAACCTGACAAAAACCCTGATTATCTCTGCCTGTGCACTAGCTAGAAGCCTAAGGTAAAAAGTTTCATGCACTTTAAACCTCTGGTACCCTCCCCAGGTAGATAGTTTGGTGATATCATGCACGACCAAGTAGAAAACAAGAGTGTTTTGGTAACTCGTGGGACCCTTGTCTACCATACTTCTTGCACTGCTGGACTCAATAAGAGCTACCAGGTGGTGAGTGAAAAATCAAACATCCCTCTTTCGCACCTCAAAATTACTTCTTCAAAATCAATATACTATCGAAAACGATCAAGAAAATCTAGTTTTGGAGTGAATATCGAGTCGCGAAAAAAATACCCAAAAATCCTGTTCGATGCCTATACATTTCCTTATAAAGGATTTCGTTGGTGCTGGAAGGAAAACCTGACAAAAACCCTGAATATCTCTGCCTGTGCACTAGCTAGAAGCCTAAGGTAAAAAGTTTCATCCACTTTGAACCTCTGGTACCCTCTCCAGGTAGATAGTTTGGTGATATCATGCACGACCAAGTAGAAAACAAGAGTGTTTTGGTAACTCGTGGGACCCTTGTCTACCATACTTCTTGCACTCCTGGACTCAATAAGAGCTTCCAGGTGGTGAGTGAAAAATCAAACATCCCTCTTTCGCACCTCAAAATTACTTCTTCAAAATCAATATACTATCGAAAACGATCAAGAAAATCTAGTTTTGGAGTGAATATCGAGTAGCGAAAAAAATACCCAAAAATCCTGTTCGATGCCTATACATTTCCTTATAAAGGATTTCGTTGGTGCTGGAAGGAAAACCTGACAAAAACCCTGAATATCTCTGCCAGTGCACTAGCTAGAAGCCTAAGGTAAAAAGTTTCATCCACTTTGAACCTCTGGTACCCTCTCCAGGTAGATAGTTTGGTGATATCATGCACGACCAAGTAGAAAACAAGAGTGTTTTGGTAACTCGTGGGACCCTTGTCTACCATACTTCTTGCACTGCTGGACTCAATAAGAGCTACCAGGTGGTGAGTGAAAAATCAAACATCCCTCTTTCGCACCTCAAAATTACTTCTTCAAAATCAATATACTATCGAAAACGATCAAGAAAATCTAGTTTTGGAGTGAATATCGAGTCGCGAAAAAAATACCCAAAAATCCTGTTCGATGCCTATACATTTCCTTATAAAGGATTTCGTTCGTGCAGGAAGGAAAACCTGACAAAAACCCTGAATATCTCTGCCTGTGCACTAGCTAGAAGCCTAAGGTAAAAAGTTTCATGCACTTTAAACCTCTGGTACCCTCTCCAGGTAGATAGTTTGGTGATATCATGCACGACCAAGTAGAAAACAAGAGTGTTTTGGTAACTCGTGGGACCCTTGTCTACCATACTTCTTGCACTGCTGGACTCAATAAGAGCTACCAGGTGGTGAGTGAAAAATCAAACATCCCTCTTTTCCACCTCAAAATTACTTCTTCAAAATCAATATACTATCGAAAACGATCAAGAAAATCTAGTTTTGGAGTGAATATCGAGTCGCGAAAAAAATACCCAAAAATCCTGTTCGATGCCTATACATTTCCTTATAAAGGACTTCGTTGGTGCAGGAAGGAAAACCTGACAAAAACCCTGAATATCTCTGCCTGTGCACTAGCTACAAGCCTAAGGTAAAAAGTTTCATCCACTTTGAACCTCTGGTACCCTCTCCAGGTAGATAGTTTGGTGATATCATGCACGACCAACTAGAAAACAAGAGTGTTTTGGTAACTCGTGGGACCCTTGTCTACCATACTTCTTGCACTGCTGGACAAAATAAGAGCTTCCAGGTGGTGAGTGAAAAATCAAACATCCCTCTTTCGCACCTCAAAATTACTTCTTCAAAATCAATATACTATCGAAAACGATCAAGAAAATCTAGTTTTGGAGTGAATATCGAGTAGCGAAAAAAATACCCAAAAATCCTGTTGGATGCCTATACATTTCCTTATAAAGGATTTCGTTGGTGCAGGAAGGAAAACCTGACAAAAACCCTGAATATCTCTGCCAGTGCACTAGCTAGAAGACTAAGGTAAAAAGTTTCATCCACTTTGAACCTCTGGTACCCTCTCCAGGTAGATAGTTTGGTGATATCATGCACGACCAACTAGAAAACAAGAGTGTTTTGGTAACTCGTGGGACCCTTGTCTACCATACTTCTTGCACTGCTGGACTCAATAAGAGCTACCAGGTGGTGAGTGAAAAATCAAACATCCCTCTTTCGCACCTCAAAATTACTTCTTCAAAATCAATATACTATCGAAAACGATCAAGAAAATCTAGTTTTGGAGTGAATATCGAGTCGCGAAAAAAATACCCAAAAATCCTGTTCGATGCCTATACATTTCCTTATAAAGGATTTCGTTCGTGCAGGAAGGAAAACCTGACAAAAACCCTGAATATCTCTGCCTGTGCACTAGCTAGAAGCCTAAGGTAAAAAGTTTCATGCACTTTAAACCTCTGGAACCCTCTCCAGGTAGATAGTTTGGTGATATCATGCACGACCAAGTAGAAAACAAGAGTGTTTTGGTAACTCGTGGGACCCTTGTCTACCATACTTCTTGCACTGCTGGACTCAATAAGAGCTACCAGGTGGTGAGTGAAAAATCAAACATCCCTCTTTTCCACCTCAAAATTACTTCTTCAAAATCAATATACTATCGAAAACGATCAAGAAAATCTAGTTTTGGAGTGAATATCGAGTCGCGAAAAAAATACCCAAAAATCCTGTTCGATGCCTATACATTTCCTTATAAAGGACTTCGTTGGTGCAGGAAGGAAAACCTGACAAAAACCCTGAATATCTCTGCCTGTGCACTAGCTAGAAGCCTAAGGTAAAAAGTTTCATCCACTTTGAACCTCTGGTACCCTCTCCAGGTAGATAGTTTGGTGATATCATGCACGACCAACTAGAAAACAAGAGTGTTTTGGTAACTCGTGGGACCCTTGTCTACCATACTTCTTCCACTGCTGGACTCAATAAGAGCTACCAGGTGGTGAGTGAAAAATCAAACATCCCTCTTTCGCACCTCAAAATTACTTCTTCAAAATCAATATACTATCGAAAACGATCAAGAAAATCTAGTTTTGGAGTGAATATCGAGTAGCGAAAAAAATACCCAAAAATCCTGTTCGATGCCTATACATTTCCTTATAAAGGATTTCGTTGGTGCAGGAAGGAAAACCTGACAAAAACCTTGAATATCTCTGCCTGTGCACTAGCTAGAAGCCTAAGGTAAAAAGTTTCATCCACTTTGAACCTCTGGTACCCTCTCCAGGTAGATAGTTTGGTGATATCATGCACGACCAAGTAGAAAACAAGAGTGTTTTGGTAACTCGTGGGACCCTTGTCTACCATACTTCTTGCACTGCTGGACAAAATAAGAGCTTCCAGGTGGTGAGTGAAAAATCAAACATCCCTCTTTCGCACCTCAAAATTACTTCTTCAAAATCAATATACTATCGAAAGCGATCAAGAAAATCTAGTTTTGGAGTGAATATCGAGTCGCGAAAAAAATACCCAAAAATCCTGTTCGATGCCTATACATTTCCTTATAAAGGATTTCGTTCGTGCAGGAAGGAAAACCTGACAAAAACCCTGAATATCTCTGCCTCTGCACTAGCTAGAAGCCTAAGGTAAAAAGTTTCATGCACTTTAAACCTCTGGTACCCTCTCCAGGTAGATAGTTTGGTGATATCATGCACGACCAAGTAGAAAACAAGAGTGTTTTGGTAACTCGTGGGACCCTTGTCTACCATACTTCTTGCACTGCTGGACTCAATAAGAGCTACCAGGTGGTGAGTGAAAAATCAAACATCCCTCTTTTCCACCTCAAAATTACTTCTTCAAAATCAATATACTATCGAAAACGATCAAGAAAATCTAGTTTTGGAGTGAATATCGAGTCGCGAAAAAAATACCCAAAAATCCTGTTCGATGCCTATACATTTCCTTATAAAGGACTTCGTTGGTGCAGGAAGGAAAACCTGACAAAAACCCTGAATATCTCTGCCTGTGCACTAGCTAGAAGCCTAAGGTAAAAAGTTTCATCCACTTTGAACCTCTGGTACCCTCTCCAGGTAGATAGTTTGGTGATATCATGCACGACCAACTAGAAAACAAGAGTGTTTTGGTAACTCGTGGGACCCTTGTCTACCATACTTCTTCCACTGCTGGACTCAATAAGAGCTACCAGGTGGTGAGTGAAAAATCAAACATCCCTCTTTCGCACCTCAAAATTACTTCTTCAAAATCAATATACTATCGAAAACGATCAAGAAAATCTAGTTTTGGAGTGAATATCGAGTAGCGAAAAAAATACCCAAAAATCCTGTTCGATGCCTATACATTTCCTTATAAAGGACTTCGTTGGTGCAGGAAGGAAAACCTGACAAAAACCCTGAATATCTCTGCCTGTGCACTAGCTAGAAGCCTAAGGTAAAAAGTTTCATCCACTTTGAACCTCTGGTACCCTCTCCAGGTAGATAGTTTGGTGATATCATGCACGACCAACTAGAAAACAAGAGTGTTTTGGTAACTCGTGGGACCCTTGTCTACCATACTTCTTGCACTGCTGGACTCAATAAGAGCTACCAGGTGGTGAGTGAAAAATCAAACATCCCTCTTTCGCACCTCAAAATTACTTCTTCAAAATCAATATACTATCGAAAACGATCAAGAAAATCTAGTTTTGGAGTGAATATCGAGTCGCGAAAAAAATACCCAAAAATCCTGTTCGATGCCTATACATTTCCTTATAAAGGATTTCGTTCGTGCAGGAAGGAAAACCTGACAAAAACCCTGAATATCTCTGCCTGTGCACTAGCTAGAAGCCTAAGGTAAAAAGTTTCATGCACTTTAAACCTCTGGTACCCTCTCCAGGTAGATAGTTTGGTGATATCATGCACGACCAAGTAGAAAACAAGAGTGTTTTGGTAACTCGTGGGACCCTTGTCTACCATACTTCTTGCACTGCTGGACTCAATAAGAGCTACCAGGTGGTGAGTGAAAAATCAAACATCCCTCTTTTCCACCTCAAAATTACTTCTTCAAAATCAATATACTATCGAAAACGATCAAGAAAATCTAGTTTTGGAGTGAATATCGAGTCGCGAAAAAAATACCCAAAAATCCTGTTCGATGCCTATACATTTCCTTATAAAGGACTTCGTTGGTGCAGGAAGGAAAACCTGACAAAAACCCTGAATATCTCTGCCTGTGCACTAGCTACAAGCCTAAGGTAAAAAGTTTCATCCACTTTGAACCTCTGGTACCCTCTCCAGGTAGATAGTTTGGTGATATCATGCACGACCAACTAGAAAACAAGAGTGTTTTGGTAACTCGTGGGACCCTTGTCTACCATACTTCTTGCACTGCTGGACAAAATAAGAGCTTCCAGGTGGTGAGTGAAAAATCAAACATCCCTCTTTCGCACCTCAAAATTACTTCTTCAAAATCAATATACTATCGAAAACGATCAAGAAAATCTAGTTTTGGAGTGAATATCGAGTAGCGAAAAAAATACCCAAAAATCCTGTTGGATGCCTATACATTTCCTTATAAAGGATTTCGTTGGTGCAGGAAGGAAAACCTGACAAAAACCCTGAATATCTCTGCCAGTGCACTAGCTAGAAGACTAAGGTAAAAAGTTTCATCCACTTTGAACCTCTGGTACCCTCTCCAGGTAGATAGTTTGGTGATATCATGCACGACCAACTAGAAAACAAGAGTGTTTTGGTAACTCGTGGGACCCTTGTCTACCATACTTCTTGCACTGCTGGACTCAATAAGAGCTACCAGGTGGTGAGTGAAAAATCAAACATCCCTCTTTCGCACCTCAAAATTACTTCTTCAAAATCAATATACTATCGAAAACGATCAAGAAAATCTAGTTTTGGAGTGAATATCGAGTCGCGAAAAAAATACCCAAAAATCCTGTTCGATGCCTATACATTTCCTTATAAAGGATTTCGTTCGTGCAGGAAGGAAAACCTGACAAAAACCCTGAATATCTCTGCCTGTGCACTAGCTAGAAGCCTAAGGTAAAAAGTTTCATGCACTTTAAACCTCTGGAACCCTCTCCAGGTAGATAGTTTGGTGATATCATGCACGACCAAGTAGAAAACAAGAGTGTTTTGGTAACTCGTGGGACCCTTGTCTACCATACTTCTTGCACTGCTGGACTCAATAAGAGCTACCAGGTGGTGAGTGAAAAATCAAACATCCCTCTTTTCCACCTCAAAATTACTTCTTCAAAATCAATATACTATCGAAAACGATCAAGAAAATCTAGTTTTGGAGTGAATATCGAGTCGCGAAAAAAATACCCAAAAATCCTGTTCGATGCCTATACATTTCCTTATAAAGGACTTCGTTGGTGCAGGAAGGAAAACCTGACAAAAACCCTGAATATCTCTGCCTGTGCACTAGCTAGAAGCCTAAGGTAAAAAGTTTCATCCACTTTGAACCTCTGGTACCCTCTCCAGGTAGATAGTTTGGTGATATCATGCACGACCAACTAGAAAACAAGAGTGTTTTGGTAACTCGTGGGACCCTTGTCTACCATACTTCTTCCACTGCTGGACTCAATAAGAGCTACCAGGTGGTGAGTGAAAAATCAAACATCCCTCTTTCGCACCTCAAAATTACTTCTTCAAAATCAATATACTATCGAAAACGATCAAGAAAATCTAGTTTTGGAGTGAATATCGAGTAGCGAAAAAAATACCCAAAAATCCTGTTCGATGCCTATACATTTCCTTATAAAGGATTTCGTTGGTGCAGGAAGGAAAACCTGACAAAAACCCTGAATATCTCTGCCTGTGCACTAGCTAGAAGCCTAAGGTAAAAAGTTTCATCCACTTTGAACCTCTGGTACCCTCTCCAGGTAGATAGTTTGGTGATATCATGCACGACCAAGTAGAAAACAAGAGTGTTTTGGTAACTCGTGGGACCCTTGTCTACCATACTTCTTGCACTGCTGGACAAAATAAGAGCTTCCAGGTGGTGAGTGAAAAATCAAACATCCCTCTTTCGCACCTCAAAATTACTTCTTCAAAATCAATATACTATCGAAAACGATCAAGAAAATCTAGTTTTGGAGTGAATATCGAGTCGCGAAAAAAATACCCAAAAATCCTGTTCGATGCCTATACATTTCCTTATAAAGGATTTCGTTCGTGCAGGAAGGAAAACCTGACAAAAACCCTGAATATCTCTGCCTCTGCACTAGCTAGAAGCCTAAGGTAAAAAGTTTCATGCACTTTAAACCTCTGGTACCCTCTCCAGGTAGATAGTTTGGTGATATCATGCACGACCAAGTAGAAAACAAGAGTGTTTTGGTAACTCGTGGGACCCTTGTCTACCATACTTCTTGCACTGCTGGACTCAATAAGAGCTACCAGGTGGTGAGTGAAAAATCAAACATCCCTCTTTTCCACCTCAAAATTACTTCTTCAAAATCAATATACTATCGAAAACGATCAAGAAAATCTAGTTTTGGAGTGAATATCGAGTCGCGAAAAAAATACCCAAAAATCCTGTTCGATGCCTATACATTTCCTTATAAAGGACTTCGTTGGTGCAGGAAGGAAAACCTGACAAAAACCCTGAATATCTCTGCCTGTGCACTAGCTAGAAGCCTAAGGTAAAAAGTTTCATCCACTTTGAACCTCTGGTACCCTCTCCAGGTAGATAGTTTGGTGATATCATGCACGACCAACTAGAAAACAAGAGTGTTTTGGTAACTCGTGGGACCCTTGTCTACCATACTTCTTCCACTGCTGGACTCAATAAGAGCTACCAGGTGGTGAGTGAAAAATCAAACATCCCTCTTTCGCACCTCAAAATTACTTCTTCAAAATCAATATACTATCGAAAACGATCAAGAAAATCTAGTTTTGGAGTGAATATCGAGTAGCGAAAAAAATACCCAAAAATCCTGTTCGATGCCTATACATTTCCTTATAAAGGACTTCGTTGGTGCAGGAAGGAAAACCTGACAAAAACCCTGAATATCTCTGCCTGTGCACTAGCTAGAAGCCTAAGGTAAAAAGTTTCATCCACTTTGAACCTCTGGTACCCTCTCCAGGTAGATAGTTTGGTGATATCATGCACGACCAACTAGAAAACAAGAGTGTTTTGGTAACTCGTGGGACCCTTGTCTACCATACTTCTTGCACTGCTGGACAAAATAAGAGCTTCCAGGTGGTGAGTGAAAAATCAAACATCCCTCTTTCGCACCTCAAAATTACTTCTTCAAAATCAATATACTATCGAAAACGATCAAGAAAATCTAGTTTTGGAGTGAATATCGAGTAGCGAAAAAAATACCCAAAAATCCTGTTGGATGCCTATACATTTCCTTATAAAGGATTTCGTTGGTGCAGGAAGGAAAACCTGACAAAAACCCTGAATATCTCTGCCAGTGCACTAGCTAGAAGACTAAGGTAAAAAGTTTCATCCACTTTGAACCTCTGGTACCCTCTCCAGGTAGATAGTTTGGTGATATCATGCACGACCAACTAGAAAACAAGAGTGTTTTGGTAACTCGTGGGACCCTTGTCTACCATACTTCTTGCACTGCTGGACTCAATAAGAGCTACCAGGTGGTGAGTGAAAAATCAAACATCCCTCTTTCGCACCTCAAAATTACTTCTTCAAAATCAATATACTATCGAAAACGATCAAGAAAATCTAGTTTTGGAGTGAATATCGAGTCGCGAAAAAAATACCCAAAAATCCTGTTCGATGCCTATACATTTCCTTATAAAGGATTTCGTTCGTGCAGGAAGGAAAACCTGACAAAAACCCTGAATATCTCTGCCTGTGCACTAGCTAGAAGCCTAAGGTAAAAAGTTTCATGCACTTTAAACCTCTGGAACCCTCTCCAGGTAGATAGTTTGGTGATATCATGCACGACCAAGTAGAAAACAAGAGTGTTTTGGTAACTCGTGGGACCCTTGTCTACCATACTTCTTGCACTGCTGGACTCAATAAGAGCTACCAGGTGGTGAGTGAAAAATCAAACATCCCTCTTTTCCACCTCAAAATTACTTCTTCAAAATCAATATACTATCGAAAACGATCAAGAAAATCTAGTTTTGGAGTGAATATCGAGTCGCGAAAAAAATACCCAAAAATCCTGTTCGATGCCTATACATTTCCTTATAAAGGACTTCGTTGGTGCAGGAAGGAAAACCTGACAAAAACCCTGAATATCTCTGCCTGTGCACTAGCTAGAAGCCTAAGGTAAAAAGTTTCATCCACTTTGAACCTCTGGTACCCTCTCCAGGTAGATAGTTTGGTGATATCATGCACGACCAACTAGAAAACAAGAGTGTTTTGGTAACTCGTGGGACCCTTGTCTACCATACTTCTTCCACTGCTGGACTCAATAAGAGCTACCAGGTGGTGAGTGAAAAATCAAACATCCCTCTTTCGCACCTCAAAATTACTTCTTCAAAATCAATATACTATCGAAAACGATCAAGAAAATCTAGTTTTGGAGTGAATATCGAGTAGCGAAAAAAATACCCAAAAATCCTGTTCGATGCCTATACATTTCCTTATAAAGGATTTCGTTGGTGCAGGAAGGAAAACCTGACAAAAACCCTGAATATCTCTGCCTGTGCACTAGCTAGAAGCCTAAGGTAAAAAGTTTCATCCACTTTGAACCTCTGGTACCCTCTCCAGGTAGATAGTTTGGTGATATCATGCACGACCAAGTAGAAAACAAGAGTGTTTTGGTAACTCGTGGGACCCTTGTCTACCATACTTCTTGCACTGCTGGACAAAATAAGAGCTTCCAGGTGGTGAGTGAAAAATCAAACATCCCTCTTTCGCACCTCAAAATTACTTCTTCAAAATCAATATACTATCGAAAACGATCAAGAAAATCTAGTTTTGGAGTGAATATCGAGTCGCGAAAAAAATACCCAAAAATCCTGTTCGATGCCTATACATTTCCTTATAAAGGATTTCGTTCGTGCAGGAAGGAAAACCTGACAAAAACCCTGAATATCTCTGCCTCTGCACTAGCTAGAAGCCTAAGGTAAAAAGTTTCATGCACTTTAAACCTCTGGTACCCTCTCCAGGTAGATAGTTTGGTGATATCATGCACGACCAAGTAGAAAACAAGAGTGTTTTGGTAACTCGTGGGACCCTTGTCTACCATACTTCTTGCACTGCTGGACTCAATAAGAGCTACCAGGTGGTGAGTGAAAAATCAAACATCCCTCTTTTCCACCTCAAAATTACTTCTTCAAAATCAATATACTATCGAAAACGATCAAGAAAATCTAGTTTTGGAGTGAATATCGAGTCGCGAAAAAAATACCCAAAAATCCTGTTCGATGCCTATACATTTCCTTATAAAGGACTTCGTTGGTGCAGGAAGGAAAACCTGACAAAAACCCTGAATATCTCTGCCTGTGCACTAGCTAGAAGCCTAAGGTAAAAAGTTTCATCCACTTTGAACCTCTGGTACCCTCTCCAGGTAGATAGTTTGGTGATATCATGCACGACCAACTAGAAAACAAGAGTGTTTTGGTAACTCGTGGGACCCTTGTCTACCATACTTCTTCCACTGCTGGACTCAATAAGAGCTACCAGGTGGTGAGTGAAAAATCAAACATCCCTCTTTCGCACCTCAAAATTACTTCTTCAAAATCAATATACTATCGAAAACGATCAAGAAAATCTAGTTTTGGAGTGAATATCGAGTAGCGAAAAAAATACCCAAAAATCCTGTTCGATGCCTATACATTTCCTTATAAAGGATTTCGTTGGTGCAGGAAGGAAAACCTGACAAAAACCCTGAATATCTCTGCCTGTGCACTAGCTAGAAGCCTAAGGTAAAAAGTTTCATCCACTTTGAACCTCTGGTACCCTCTCCAGGTAGATAGTTTGGTGATATCATGCACGACCAAGTAGAAAACAAGAGTGTTTTGGTAACTCGTGGGACCCTTGTCTACCATACTTCTTGCACTGCTGGACAAAATAAGAGCTTCCAGGTGGTGAGTGAAAAATCAAACATCCCTCTTTCGCACCTCAAAATTACTTCTTCAAAATCAATATACTATCGAAAACGATCAAGAAAATCTAGTTTTGGAGTGAATATCGAGTAGCGAAAAAAATACCCAAAAATCCTGTTCGATGCCTATACATTTCCTTATAAAGGATTTCGTTCGTGCAGGAAGGAAAACCTGACAAAAACCCTGAATATCTCTGCCTGTGCACTAGCTAGAAGCCTAAGGTAAAACGTTTCATGCACTTTAAACCTCTGGTACCCTCTCCAGGTAGATAGTTTGGTGATATCATGCACGACCAAGTAGAAAACAAGAGTGTTTTGGTAACTCGTGGGACCCTTGTCTACCATACTTCTTGCACTGCTGGACTCAATAAGAGCTACCAGGTGGTAAGTGAAAAATCAAACATCCCTCTTTCGCACCTCAAAATTACTTCTTCAAAATGAATATACTATCGAAAACGATCAAGAAAATCTAGTTTTGGAGTGAATATCGAGTAGCGAAAAAAATACCCAAAAATCCTGTTCGATGCCTATACATTTCCTTATAAAGGATTTCGTTGGTGCAGGAAGGAAAACCTGACAAAAACCCTGATTATCTCTGCCTGTGCACTAGCTAGAAGCCTAAGGTAAAAAGTTTCATGCACTTTAAACCTCTGGTACCCTCTCCAGGTAGATAGTTTGGTGATATCATGCACGACCAAGTAGAAAACAAGAGTGTTTTGGTAACTCGTGGGACCCTTGTCTACCATACTTCTTGCACTGCTGGACTCAATAAGAGCTACCAGGTGGTGAGTGAAAAATCAAACATCCCTCTTTCGCACCTCAAAATTACTTCTTCAAAATCAATATACTATCGAAAACGATCAAGAAAATCTAGTTTTGGAGTGAATATCGAGTAGCGAAAAAAATACCCAAAAATCCTGTTCGATGCCTATACATTTCCTTATAAAGGATTTCGTTGGTGCAGGAAGGAAAACCTGACAAAAACCCTGATTATCTCTGCCTGTGCACTAGCTAGAAGCCTAAGGTAAAAAGTTTCATGCACTTTAAACCTCTGGTACCCTCTCCAGGTAGATAGTTTGGTGATATCATGCACGACCAAGTAGAAAACAAGAGTGTTTTGGTAACTCGTGGGACCCTTGTCTACCATACTTCTTGCACTGCTGGACTCAATAAGAGCTACCAGGTGGTGAGTGAAAAATCAAACATCCCTCTTTCGCACCTCAAAATTAATTCTTCAAAATCAATATACTATCGAAAACGATCAAGAAAATCTAGTTTTGGAGTGAATATCGAGTCGCGAAAAAAATACCCAAAAATCCTGTTCGATGCCTATACATTTCCTTATAAAGGATTTCGTTGGTGCTGGAAGGAAAACCTGACAAAAACCCTGAATATCTCTGCCTGTGCACTAGCTAGAAGCCTAAGGTAAAAAGTTTCATCCACTTTGAACCTCTGGTACCCTCTCCAGGTAGATAGTTTGGTGATATCATGCACGACCAAGTAGAAAACAAGAGTGTTTTGGTAACTCGTGGGACCCTTGTCTACCATACTTCTTGCACTCCTGGACTCAATAAGAGCTTCCAGGTGGTGAGTGAAAAATCAAACATCCCTCTTTCGCACCTCAAAATTACTTCTTCAAAATCAATATACTATCGAAAACGATCAAGAAAATCTAGTTTTGGAGTGAATATCGAGTAGCGAAAAAAATACCCAAAAATCCTGTTCGATGCCTATACATTTCCTTATAAAGGATTTCGTTGGTGCAGGAAGGAAAACCTGACAAAAACCCTGAATATCTCTGCCTGTGCACTAGCTAGAAGTCAAGATAAAAAGTTTCATGCACTTTAAACCTCTGGTACCCTCTCCAGGTAGATAGTTTGGTGATATCATGCACGACCAAGTAGAAAACAAGAGTGTTTTGGTAACTCGTGGGACCCTTGTCTACCATACTTCTTGCACTGCTGGACAAAATAAGAGCTTCCAGGTGGTGAGTGAAAAATCAAACATCCCTCTTTCGCACCTCAAAATTACTTCTTCAAAATCAATATACTATCGAAAACGATCAAGAAAATCTAGTTTTGGAGTGAATATCGAGTAGCGAAAAAAATACCCAAAAATCCTGTTCGATGCCTATACATTTCCTTATAAAGGATTTCGTTGGTGCAGGAAGGAAAACCTGACAAAAACCCTGAATATCTCTGCCTGTGCACTAGCTAGAAGCCTAAGGTAAAAAGTTTCATGCACTTTAAACCTCTGGTACCCTCTCCAGGTAGATAGTTTGGTGATATCATGCACGACCAAGTAGAAAACAAGAGTGTTTTGGTAACTCGTGGGACCCTTGTCTACCATACTTCTTGCACTGCTTGACTCAATAAGAGCTACCAGGTGGTGAGTGAAAAATCAAACATCCCTCTTTCGCACCTCAAAATTACTTCTTCAAAATCAATATACTATCGAAAACGATCAAGAAAATCTAGTTTTGGAGTGAATATCGAGTAGCGAAAAAAATACCCAAAAATCCTGTTCGATGCCTATACATTTCCTTATAAAGGATTTCGTTGGTGCTGGAAGGAAAACCTGACAAAAACCCTGAATATCTCTGCCAGTGCACTAGCTAGAAGCCTAAGGTAAAAAGTTTCATCCACTTTGAACCTCTGGTACCCTCTCCAGGTAGATAGTTTGGTGATATCATGCACGACCAAGTAGAAAACAAGAGTGTTTTGGTAACTCGTGGGACCCTTGTCTACCATACTTCTTGCACTGCTGGACTCAATAAGAGCTACCAGGTGGTGAGTGAAAAATCAAACATCCCTCTTTCGCACCTCAAAATTACTTCTTCAAAATGAATATACTATCGAAAACGATCAAGAAAATCTAGTTTTGGAGTGAATATCGAGTCGCGAAAAAAATACCCAAAAATCCTGTTCGATGCCTATACATTTCCTTATAAAGGATTTCGTTGGTGCAGGAAGGAAAACCTGACAAAAACCCTGAATATCTCTGCCTGTGCACTAGCTAGAAGCCTAAGGTAAAAAGTTTCATGCACTTTAAACCTCTGGTACCCTCTCCAGGTAGATAGTTTGGTGATATCATGCACGACCAAGTAGAAAACAAGAGTGTTTTGGTAACTCGTGGGACCCTTGTCTACCATACTTCTTGCACTGCTGGACTCAATAAGAGCTACCAGGTGGTGAGTGAAAAATCAAACATCCCTCTTTTCCACCTCAAAATTACTTCTTCAAAATCAATATACTATCGAAAACGATCAAGAAAATCTAGTTTTGGAGTGAATATCGAGTCGCGAAAAAAATACCCAAAAATCCTGTTCGATGCCTATACATTTCCTTATAAAGGACTTCGTTGGTGCAGGAAGGAAAACCTGACAAAAACCCTGAATATCTCTGCCTGTGCACTAGCTACAAGCCTAAGGTAAAAAGTTTCATCCACTTTGAACCTCTGGTACCCTCTCCAGGTAGATAGTTTGGTGATATCATGCACGACCAACTAGAAAACAAGAGTGTTTTGGTAACTCGTGGGACCCTTGTCTACCATACTTCTTCCACTGCTGGACTCAATAAGAGCTACCAGGTGGTGAGTGAAAAATCAAACATCCCTCTTTCGCACCTCAAAATTACTTCTTCAAAATCAATATACTATCGAAAACGATCAAGAAAATCTAGTTTTGGAGTGAATATCGAGTAGCGAAAAAAATACCCAAAAATCCTGTTCGATGCCTATACATTTCCTTATAAAGGATTTCGTTGGTGCAGGAAGGAAAACCTGACAAAAACCCTGAATATCTCTGCCAGTGCACTAGCTAGAAGCCTAAGGTAAAAAGTTTCATGCACTTTAAACCTCTGGTACCCTCTCCAGGTAGATAGTTTGGTGATATCATGCACGACCAAGTAGAAAACAAGAGTGTTTTGGTAACTCGTGGGACCCTTGTCTACCATACTTCTTGCACTGCTGGACTCAATAAGAGCTACCAGGTGGTAAGTGAAAAATCAAACATCCCTCTTTCGCACCTCAAAATTACTTCTTCAAAATGAATATACTATCGAAAACGATCAAGAAAATCTAGTTTTGGAGTGAATATCGAGTAGCGAAAAAAATACCCAAAAATCCTGTTCGATGCCTATACATTTCCTTATAAAGGATTTCGTTGGTGCAGGAAGGAAAACCTGACAAAAACCCTGATTATCTCTGCCTGTGCACTAGCTAGAAGCCTAAGGTAAAAAGTTTCATGCACTTTAAACCTCTGGTACCCTCTCCAGGTAGATAGTTTGGTGATATCATGCACGACCAAGTAGAAAACAACAGTGTTTTGGTAACTCGTGGGACCCTTGTCTACCATACTTCTTGCACCGCTGGACTCAATAAGAGCTACCAGGTGGTGAGTGAAAAATCAAACATCCCTCTTTCGCACCTCAAAATTACTTCTTCAAAATCAATATACTATCGAAAACGATCAAGAAAATCTAGTTTTGGAGTGAATATCGAGTCGCGAAAAAAATACCCAAAAATCCTGTTCGATGCCTATACATTTCCTTATAAAGGATTTCGTTGGTGCTGGAAGGAAAACCTGACAAAAACCCTGATTATCTCTGCCTGTGCACTAGCTAGAAGCCTAAGGTAAAAAGTTTCATCCACTTTGAACCTCTGGTACCCTCTCCAGGTAGATAGTTTGGTGATATCATGCACGACCAAGTAGAAAACAAGAGTGTTTTGGTAACTCGTGGGACCCTTGTCTACCATACTTCTTGCACTGCTGGACTCAATAAGAGCTACCAGGTGGTAAGTGAAAAATCAAACATCCCTCTTTCGCACCTCAAAATTACTTCTTCAAAATGAATATACTATCGAAAACGATCAAGAAAATCTAGTTTTGGAGTGAATATCGAGTAGCGAAAAAAATACCCAAAAATCCTGTTCGATGCCTATACATTTCCTTATAAAGGATTTCGTTGGTGCAGGAAGGAAAACCTGACAAAAACCCTGATTATCTCTGCCTGTGCACTAGCTAGAAGCCTAAGGTAAAAAGTTTCATGCACTTTAAACCTCTGGTACCCTCTCCAGGTAGATAGTTTGGTGATATCATGCACGACCAAGTAGAAAACAAGAGTGTTTTGGTAACTCGTGGGACCCTTGTCTACCATACTTCTTGCACTGCTGGACTCAATAAGAGCTACCAGGTGGTGAGTGAAAAATCAAACATCCCTCTTTCGCACCTCAAAATTACTTCTTCAAAATCAATATACTATCGAAAACGATCAAGAAAATCTAGTTTTGGAGTGAATATCGAGTCGCGAAAAAAATACCCAAAAATCCTGTTCGATGCCTATACATTTCCTTATAAAGGATTTCGTTGGTGCTGGAAGGAAAACCTGACAAAAACCCTGAATATCTCTGCCTGTGCACTAGCTAGAAGCCTAAGGTAAAAAGTTTCATCCACTTTGAACCTCTGGTACCCTCTCCAGGTAGATAGTTTGGTGATATCATGCACGACCAACTAGAAAACAAGAGTGTTTTGGTAACTCGTGGGACCCTTGTCTACCATACTTCTTGCACTGCTGGACTCAATAAGAGCTACCAGGTGGTGAGTGAAAAATCAAACATCCCTCTTTCGCACCTCAAAATTACTTCTTCAAAATCAATATACTATCGAAAACGATCAAGAAAATCTAGTTTTGGAGTGAATATCGAGTCGCGAAAAAAATACCCAAAAATCCTGTTCGATGCCTATACATTTCCTTATAAAGGATTTCGTTGGTGCTGGAAGGAAAACCTGACAAAAACCCTGAATATCTCTGCCTGTGCACTAGCTAGAAGCCTAAGGTAAAAAGTTTCATCCACTTTGAACCTCTGGTACCCTCTCCAGGTAGATAGTTTGGTGATATCATGCACGACCAAGTAGAAAACAAGAGTGTTTTGGTAACTCGTGGGACCCTTGTCTACCATACTTCTTGCACTGCTGGACTCAATAAGAGCTACCAGGTGGTAAGTGAAAAATCAAACATCCCTCTTTCGCACCTCAAAATTACTTCTTCAAAATGAATATACTATCGAAAACGATCAAGAAAATCTAGTTTTGGAGTGAATATCGAGTAGCGAAAAAAATACCCAAAAATCCTGTTCGATGCCTATACATTTCCTTATAAAGGATTTCGTTGGTGCAGGAAGGAAAACCTGACAAAAACCCTGATTATCTCTGCCTGTGCACTAGCTAGAAGCCTAAGGTAAAAAGTTTCATGCACTTTAAACCTCTGGTACCCTCTCCAGGTAGATAGTTTGGTGATATCATGCACGACCAAGTAGAAAACAAGAGTGTTTTGGTAACTCGTGGGACCCTTGTCTACCATACTTCTTGCACTGCTGGACTCAATAAGAGCTACCAGGTGGTGAGTGAAAAATCAAACATCCCTCTTTCGCACCTCAAAATTACTTCTTCAAAATCAATATACTATCGAAAACGATCAAGAAAATCTAGTTTTGGAGTGAATATCGAGTAGCGAAAAAAATACCCAAAAATCCTGTTCGATGCCTATACATTTCCTTATAAAGGATTTCGTTGGTGCTGGAAGGAAAACCTGACAAAAACCCTGAATATCTCTGCCTGTGCACTAGCTAGAAGCCTAAGGTAAAAAGTTTCATCCACTTTGAACCTCTGGTACCCTCTCCAGGTAGATAGTTTGGTGATATCATGCACGACCAAGTAGAAAACAAGAGTGTTTTGGTAACTCGTGGGACCCTTGTCTACCATACTTCTTGCACTGCTGGACTCAATAAGAGCTTCCAGGTGGTGAGTGAAAAATCAAACATCCCTCTTTCGCACCTCAAAATTACTTCTTCAAAATGAATATACTATTGAAAACGATCAAGAAAATCTAGTTTTGGAGTGAATATCGAGTAGCGAAAAAAATACCCAAAAATCCTGTTCGATGCCTATACATTTCCTTATAAAGGATTTCGTTGGTGCAGAAAGGAAAACCTGACAAAAACCCTGAATATCTCTGCCTGTGCACTAGCTAGAAGCCTAAGATAAAAAGTTTCATGCACTTTAAACCTCTGGTACCCTCTCCAGGTAGATAGTTTGGTGATATCATGCACGACCAAGTAGAAAACAAGAGTGTTTTGGTAACTCGTGGGACCCTTGTCTACCATACTTCTTGCACTGCTGGACTCAATAAGAGCTACCAGGTGGTAAGTGAAAAATCAAACATCCCTCTTTTCCACCTCAAAATTACTTCTTCAAAATCAATATACTATCGAAAACGATCAAGAAAATCTAGTTTTGGAGTGAATATCGAGTAGCGAAAAAAATACCCAAAAATCCTGTTCGATGCCTATACATTTCCTTATAAAGGATTTCGCTGGTGCAGGAAGGAAAACCTGACAAAAACCCTGAATATCTCTGCCTCTGCACTAGCTAGAAGCCTAAGGTAAAAAGTTTCATCCACTTTGAACCTCTGGTACCCTCTCCAGGTAGATAGTTTGGTGATATCATGCACGACCAACTAGAAAACAAGAGTGTTTTGGTAATTCGTGGGACCCTTGTCTACCATACTTCTTGCACTGCTGGACTCAATAAGAGCTACCAGGTGGTGAGTGAAAAATCAAACATCCCTCTTTCGCACCTCAAAATTACTTCTTCAAAATCAATATACTATCGAAAACGATCAAGAAAATCTAGTTTTGGAGTGGATATCGAGTAGCGAAAAAAATACCCAAAAATCCTGTTCGATGCCTATACATTTCCTTATAAAGGATTTCGTTGGTGCAGGAAGGAAAACCTGACAAAAACCCTGAATATCTCTGCCTGTGCACTAGCTAGAAGCCTAAGGTAAAAAGTTTCATCCACTTTGAACCTCTGGTACCCTCTCCAGGTAGATAGTTTGGTGATATCATGCACGACCAAGTAGAAAACAAGAGTGTTTTGGTAACTCGTGGGACCCTTGTCTACCATACTTCTTGCACTGCTGGACAAAATAAGAGCTTCCAGGTGGTGAGTGAAAAATCAAACATCCCTCTTTCGCACCTCAAAATTACTTCTTCAAAATCAATATACTATCGAAAACGATCAAGAAAATCTAGTTTTGGAGTGAATATCGAGTCGCGAAAAAAATACCCAAAAATCCTGTTCGATGCCTATACATTTCCTTAAAAAGGATTTCGTTGGTGCAGGAAGGAAAACCTGACAAAAACCCTGAATATCTCTGCCTGTGCACTAGCTAGAAGCCTAAGGTAAAAAGTTTCATCCACTTTGAACCTCTGGTACCCTCTCCAGGTAGATAGTTTGGTGATATCATGCACGACCAAGTAGAAAACAAGAGTGTTTTGGTAACTCGTGGGACCCTTGTCTACCATACTTCTTGCACTGCTGGACAAAATAAGAGCTTCCAGGTGGTGAGTGAAAAATCAAACATCCCTCTTTCGCACCTCAAAATTACTTCTTCAAAATCAATATACTATCGAAAACGATCAAGAAAATCTAGTTTTGGAGTGAATATCGAGTAGCGAAAAAAATACCCAAAAATCCTGTTCGATGCCTATACATTTCCTTATAAAGGATTTCGTTCGTGCAGGAAGGAAAACCTGACAAAAACCCTGAATATCTCTGCCTGTGCACTAGCTAGAAGCCTAAGGTAAAAAGTTTCATGCACTTTAAACCTCTGGTACCCTCTCCAGGTAGATAGTTTGGTGATATCATGCACGACCAAGTAGAAAACAAGAGTGTTTTGGTAACTCGTGGGACCCTTGTCTACCATACTTCTTGCACTGCTGGACTCAATAAGAGCTTCCAGGTGGTGAGTGAAAA
This sequence comes from Anthopleura sola, assembly GCA_023349425.1. Classification (NCBI taxonomy): domain Eukaryota; kingdom Metazoa; phylum Cnidaria; class Anthozoa; order Actiniaria; family Actiniidae; genus Anthopleura; species Anthopleura sola. The sequence continues at coordinate 4,234,101 of JALHLI010000018.1, read as the reverse complement.
ATCAAACATCCCTCTTTCGCACCTCAAAATTACTTCTTCAAAATCAATATACTATCGAAAACGATCAAGAAAATCTAGTTTTGGAGTGAATATCGAGTAGCGAAAAAAATACCCAAAAATCCTGTTCGATGCCTATACATTTCCTTATAAAAGATTTCGTTGGTACTGGAAGGAAAACCTGACAAAAACCCTGAATATCTCTGCCTGTGCACTAGCTAGAAGCCTAAGGTAAAAAGTTTCATCCACTTTGAACCTCTGGTACCCTCTCCAGGTAGATAGTTTGGTGATATCATGCACGACCAACTAGAAAACAAGAGTGTTTTGGTAACTCGTGGGACCCTTGTCTACCATACTTCTTGCACTGCTGGACTCAATAAGAGCTACCAGGTGGTGAGTGAAAAATCAAACATCCCTCTTTCGCACCTCAAAATTACTTCTTCAAAATCAATATACTATCGAAAACGATCAAGAAAATCTAGTTTTGGAGTGAATATCGTGTCGCGAAAAAAATACCCAAAAATCCTGTTCGATGCCTATACATTTCCTTATAAAGGATTTCGTTGGTGCTGGAAGGAAAACCTGACAAAAACCCTGAATATCTCTGCCTGTGCACTAGCTAGAAGCCTAAGGTAAAAAGTTTCATCCACTTTGAACCTCTGGTACCCTCTCCAGGTAGATAGTTTGGTGATATCATGCACGACCAAGTAGAAAACAAGAGTGTTTTGGTAACTCGTGGGACCCTTGTCTACCATACTTCTTGCACTGCTGGACTCAATAAGAGCTACCAGGTGGTAAGTGAAAGATCAAACATCCCTCTTTCGCACCTCAAAATTACTTCTTCAAAATCAATATACTATCGAAAACGATCAAGAAAATCTAGTTTTGGAGTGAATATCGAGTCGCGAAAAAAATACCCAAAAATCCTGTTCGATGCCTATACATTTCCTTATAAAGGATTTCGTTGGTGCTGGAAGGAAAACCTGACAAAAACCCTGAATATCTCTGTCTTTGCACTAGCTAGAAGCCTAAGGTAAAAAGTTTCATCCACTTTAAACCTCTGGTACCCTCTCCAGGTAGATAGTTTGGTGATATCATGCACGACCAAGTAGAAAACAAGAGTGTTTTGGTAACTCTTGGGACCCTTGTCTACCATACTTCTTGCACTGCTGGACTCAATAAGAGCTACCAGGTGGTGAGTGAAAAATCAAACATCCCTCTTTTCCACCTCAAAATTACTTCTTCAAAATCAATATACTATCGAAAACGATCAAGAAAATCTAGTTTTGGAGTGATTATCGAGTCGCGAAAAAAATACCCAAAAATCCTGTTCGATGCCTATACATTTCCTTATAAAGGATTTCGTTCGTGCTGGAAGGAAAACCTGACAAAAACCCTGAATATCTCTGTCTTTGCACTAGCTAGAAGCCTAAGGTAAAAAGTTTCATCCACTTTGAACCTCTGGTACCCTCTCCAGGTAGATAGTTTGGTGATATCATGCACGACCAAGTAGAAAACAAGAGTGTTTTGGTAACTCTTGGGACCCTTGTCTACCATACTTCTTGCACTGCTGGACTCAATAAGAGCTACCAGGTGGTGAGTGAAAAATCAAACATCCCTCTTTTGCACCTCAAAATTACTTCTTCAAAATCAATATACTATCGAAAACGATCAAGAAAATCTAGTTTTGGAGTGATTATCGAGTCGCGAAAAAAATACCCAAAAATCCTGTTCGATGCCTATACATTTCCTTATAAAGGATTTCGTTGGTGCTGGAAGGAAAACCTGACAAAAACCCTGAATATCTCTGCCTGTGCACTAGCTAGAAGCCTAAGGTAAAAAGTTTCATCCACTTTGAACCTCTGGTACCCTCTCCAGGTAGATAGTTTGGTGATATCATGCACGACAAAGTAGGAAAAAAAGTTTTGCAAGGCTTAAAACTTGATGTAAACTGCTATGCATATCATTTATCATTAATATAAAAATGAGCGAAAATACCTTGTAGTATCCAGTATGCTTCCAAGTGAGCTCATAATTTTGCAGTGGAACTTTTGTTTGTCTTTCTGTATGTCTGGTGGAAAAACAAAGGTTTTTTGAAGATGATAGTATTTACCTTTGAATTGCGTGAATAATATAAATGAATGAATGAATAAAAGAATGAATGAACTAATGAAGGAAGGAATGCATTATAGGATGGTGGATGGTTGAATGAATAAATAAGTATATGAATAAATGGATGGATGAAGGAAGGAACAGATGGATGGATGGATGGATGGATGGAAGGATGGATGGATGGATGGATGGATGGATGGATGGAGAATTGAACGAATGAACGAATGAACGAATGAACGAATGAACGAATGAACGAATGAACGAATGAACGAATGAACGAATGAACGAATGAACGAATGAACGAATGAACGAATGAACGAATGAACGAATGAACGAATGAACGAATGAACGAATGAACGAATGAACGAATGAACGAATGAACGAATGAACGAATGAACGAATGAACGAATGAACGAATGAACGAATGAACGAATGAACGAATGAACGAATGAACGAATGAACGAATGAACGAATGAACGAATGAACGAATGAACGAATGAACGAATGAACGAATGAACGAATGAACGAATGAACGAATGAACGAATGAACGAATGAACGAATGAACGAATGAACGAATGAACGAATGAACGAATGAACGAATGAACGAATGAACGAATGAACGAATGAACGAATGAACGAATGAACGAATGAACGAATGAACGAATGAACGAATGAACGAATGAACGAATGAACGAATGAACGAATGAACGAATGAACGAATGAACGAATGAACGGATTGAGGAAGGAAAGCAGGAAGGAAGGAATGAATGAATGTATGGATAAAATGAATGGATGGATGAAAAGAATGACGAAAAGGATGATGAAAAGGATGAATGAGCTATTTAATGAATGAATATATGCCAGCTGAGTTGACCTTCAGAACAAACTCAAGGTCATCCAATCAGAATTGAGGATTTGACATCATATCATAATTAGCCTTTCCCATTATTCTGCCAAGAGAGTTTATAAAATACAAGCTCTTCCTTCTTTAAATTAATTGTAAATGCTAGTTGAACCCATACCGGAATTGTATTTCAATCAATAAGAAAAGTCTCCATTGTTTACTCGGAAATAACAAAGTGATCCATAATTCCTTTTGGGCTGGGAGATGAACTCAGCTGGTGAATATGGATGGATGGATGTTGGAATAATAAATAAATGAATTTATGTACAAATGAATTAATACATGAATAAGAATATAGGTTGATTGAATAAATAAATAAATAAATTGATGGGTGGATGGATGGATGGATGGATGGAAAAAATGAATGAGTGAGTTAATGAATGAAGAAATAAGAAATAAATGAATGAATAGGAATAGGAATGAAGGAAGGAAGGAAGGAAGGAAGGAAGGAATGCATGGATGGATGGATGGATGGATGGATGGATGGATGGATGGGTGGGTGGGTGGGTGGGTGGGTGGGTGGGTGGGTGGGTGGGTGGGTGGGTGGGTGGGTGGGTGGGTGGGTGGTTGGGTGGATGGATGGATGGATGGATGGATGGATGGATGGATGGATGGATGGATGGAGGAATAATAAATGAATGAATTAATGAACAAATAAATACATAAATAAGAATATATTCTGATTGAATGAATAAACAAATTGATGGGTGGATTGAAGAATGGATGGAAAAAGGAAATTAAAAAGAATGAAAAATGCATAAATGAAAAATAATGAATGGATAAATGAATAAATGAACAAATAAATGAATGATCAAATGAATGAATGAATGAATGAATTGATTAATGACTGAAATAATTAATTAATTAATGAAGTGATGAATCAATGAATAATTAATGAATGAATGGATGAATCAATGAATGAATGAAGTGATGAATGAATTAATTAATTAAATAACTAATCAATTAATGATTGATTTATTAAATGATATTAAAGGGATGATATTAAAGGGGAATTCAGGACTAATAATATAAATATTTGTTTCTTTGTCTGATCATTGAATTGTTATCATCTCAGTCAATCCCATGAAGCTTTCCTAGTAGAGAGAAACCTTTCTATCACTTTTACTTCTAGTGAACATTCATTCATTTAAGTTCTCATTTGCTCAGGGTTAGCTTCGATTTTGTGTTAAATATTCATACGTTCTAGTAAAGGTTCATGGAATTTCAAATGCTTGCATTGTTGATGTTGTATTTTCTTTACTTTAATTTAAAGGCTGTGGCTAGATACCCGGGTCCCAGGAACGATTTTCAAAATACTGGATACCCAGGAGTATTCAATTTTTATTAAAAAACCCAGCTAATAATAACTTTCATGGATTCAAAGTATTCTACCTTTGTTTACATTAGGGAAGCGCTTCTTAGGGAGCATTTGTTTTTTAGGAGGGGGGGGCGGGGAATTAGGGGGGGGTCATTAAAAAATTACTAGATAAAAAGGGGGGGACATTTTTTTTGAATGTTGAACCAGGGGGGGTCATGAATAAAAATACAGTTTTTTTTAGCTTTTTCTGGAGGGGGGGGGGGGGGGTCTAGAAAATTTTTATATTTGGAAGTGGGGGGGGTTATCGAAATATTCAATTCCTTACTATGGGGGCTAGCATTTTTTTTATTCCTCTAATTCCTCCCACCCCCCCTAAAAAATGAATGCTCCCTAAGAATCCTTAGACAGTTGAAAAATATACATTCGTCGAGTCTTTAGACTTTGAATCCATGAAAGTTGTTATTAGCTGGGTTTTTTAATTAAAATTGAATACTCCCGGGTATCTAGTATTTTGAAACAGTTCCCGTGACCTTGTTTACGGTCGAAATTTTTCCAAGTGCCACAACTTGGATGCCTCGTACTAGTATATGGTATGCCGAGACTCGACGAATGTATATTTTTCAAATGTCTAAGGATTCTAAGAAGCGCTTCCCTAACGTAAACAAAGTTGGAAGACTTTGAATTCATGAAAGTTATTATTAGCTGGGTTTTTAAAAAAAATTTGAATACTCCCGGGCATCTAGTATTTTGAAAATCGTTCCCGGGTTCCGGGTATCTAGCCACTTCGTAATTTAAAACTGCTGTTATTTGAATATCTTGATGCGTTCCAGATATTCATGCGTTCCAGTAAAGGTTCATGGAATTTCAAATGCTTGCATTCTTGATGTTGTGTTTTCTTTTCTCTAATTAACTGCTGTTATTTATGTGAATATCTTGATGCGTTCCAGATATTCATGCATTCCAGTAAAGGTTCATGGAATTTCAAATGCTTGCATTGTCGATGTTGTGTTTTCTTTACTTTAATTTAAAACTGCTGTTATTTATTTGGATATCTTGATGCTGTAACGAGACAATAACTAGGGAGATAGAACAAACTTTGGGGTTGTATATTTGGGCCGTGGAATATATAAGCTGGTTTTGTCGTAATTATAAGAGTCTTCAGCTTCTTGAACTGATTGTTTCGTAGAAAATATCTAATGCTTACTACAGTACTGAAACGTAAACATGAATTTAGGGTACGACTAGAGGGTTCAAACTCGAAAAAAGTCAACTATTATGCATATTATTCGTGGTTTAAGGATAAGGCTAGCTTAAATACCTTCTTGTTTCAAGTGTGTTTCCATATTGAGTTCCTTATTCATCTCTGGGATCATAATTTTTCGCATTGTTTGCTTCGAACTACCAACTTCTCTTCTTCTCTTTTCTCACAATAGCTCCACCATTCAAAGGCGCACGCGCGCAACGTAAATATGGATTGCACGTTGGAATGCATCCTCGCGGGCACCAACGATGGAATGCTGGCTTACCAGTGGGTCTTGGGGAGGGAGGGGGTCATAATCCTATTTCCCAGCCCAAATTTTGAAAAATCCAACCTCAGTCCCTGTTATGTAAAACCTTAGTCAGAGTTATAAAGTTAGAGTTAGAAATTTTGCAGAATCCCAATCCCAGTGCATGAGATCCCATTTTCCCAGCCAAGAAAAAGTAGCATCCTGCGCAGCCGCCGTCAATGACGGGAACCGGAAGTGCCTCACAGCGGCTGCGCAGGAGGCTTAAAAAAGGCGAATCCCAGCTCCCATTTTACTCACGAAGACGTGAAGTTCTTTATTTATTGTAAAACGTAATGATTTATAGGAAAATAGTACAAATAAGTATTTATGCTCTCTTGATAAATGAAAGAAAGAAAGAAAGGAACAAACAAACAAAGAAAAAACACAAATAGACAAACGAACAAAGAACAAGCAAACAAACAAACAAAGAGAGAAAGAAAGAAAGAAAGAAAGAAAGAAAGAAAGAAAGAAAGAAAGAAAGAAAGAAAAAGAAAGAAAGAAAGAAAGAAAGAAAGAAAGAAAGAAAGAAAGAAAGAAAGAAAGAAAGAAAGAAAGAAAGAAAGAAAGAAAGGAAAGAAGGAAGGAAGAAAGGAAGGAAGGAAAGACGAATGAAAACGTTCCAATCTGAATCCACCAAGCTCCCTTTTATTAAAGAATCAAGTGTAAAGACATCTTCATTGTTTTAATTGATCTATCAGGTTTTCTAGACTACGTTACAAAATAAAGAAGCAAAGCCTGTCAATCAAGATGATGTCATCATTTTGGTATATTCTGCGATGTTAGCGTATGACTCTTGGCGCACCTAGGAAAAAACAGCTCTACTATTAAATATTTGTTGTTGTCGTCGTGCAATAAAGGAATACTTTCAAATGTCATGGAATAACGTGACATGTGATGTAGCCATAGCAACCAGGAAGCAAAAGCACTGACGATGGAGGGAGAATGTCACATGATCCCAACCCATGCAGGGAGGTCCCTTAAATCCAATTCAATTAAAATTGAATTAATAATAAGAAACGTTCATCGATTGGCCCTAAACTTAAAACCAAGGTGAAACTAAACGGTAGGTCAGTGGAAAGCGTGTGCATGTTACTAAATGGCTGTGAGTAAAATAACAATGTTTTCATCTCAGGCAGTAAAATCATTTTTTTGTGCAAGACATTTTAGTTTAAACATACCTCAAGCAAGAGTCCGTATCCGAGTGAACGTTGGTGTCTCTCCTCTCTGGTACTGATATCCAATCACCTTGAAGTAGTACAAGGTGTTTGGCTCAAGGTTTTCAATGACACAAGAAGAATGAGAACAAGCTGTCTTTCTGCCCAAGCGACTTTTGTTCTTCCTGTAATCTACTTGGACGCTATTGTGTTCGGGTGCTCGACTAGGTTTTTGGAACGAGAGGCGAATTGCCGTCCTACTCAGAGCTTGACCAGATACCTTGATCGGGAGCGAGGGAGCTGGAGAGGATAACATTCAAAAGATAAACTTTGCTTATAGAGGATAACATTTGACAGTAAATTCAACTTATAAACTCGTTGTTCTCCAGTTGATTAGAGCAAAACTGCCATTTTTAAAAAATAATATTTAAACAGGTTGCCCAATTCAGCATAGCTGGTTTAAATGGGGACCTGTCGTATAACTAAATCTAATGACCATTAACATGGTTATTCGAGCCACACGAAGGTCCAACCATTTAATTTGCAGATGTTACTACAAAGTCAGCACCTTCTCCTCAGTTATTTTAAGACCCTGAGTGTTGGTCCGTTCGGGACTCGAACCACACCTGCACAACAGATCGACCGCACCTTTACCAATTGAGCTAACCGGGTGCATGCATGTAGTCACACTTTAGCTTAAGTTAATTTTATCGTCTAATAACTTACTCTTGACGGGGTAACACTGTTTTCTGCCCCAATCAAAATATTCTCCTTTCTTGGTAAAAGCAGACATCTTTACACAGTACTCTGTGTACGGCTGTAGTCCAGTAACCGTGGTGGTGGTCATGTAACCTGTGGATGTGGTGAAGATGTTCCAATTTCTCGTGTATATTCCTCTGTAGTAGATCTTGTAGCCTTTGATGAAACTGTTTGGTTGACTTATGGGTACAGGTGACCGCCATACCACCTTCATGGCGTCAAATCGGACTGGAGTGATGCTTGTGATGACTGGTGCAGTATTAGATACTGGAGAAGAATGATACAAGACAATAACATAAAACACTCTACCATTGAATGCGAAAAACAGGTTGTGAAAAGCTTAAGCATACTGAGTATCCTACCACTTTCATCTGGTACAACATCAGGGTTTTCACATCGGTCCCCACTGAATCCTTCCACGCATTTACACTGATACAGACCAGATCCCCGTGGATGGGAGGGGTGGGGGACACATTGTCCACCATTCAGACACGGACATTGTACTACACGCACTCTCATGTCTGTTGTATCAAACGCTCCACACTCGTCAGTCACTTTGAAGGTGAACTTCCCATTTGATAACACGTCCCATCTCAGTAGACCAGACGAGCTTAGGGTGTGGCCAGTAGCTGTAGAACTGAGTACAGAGTATGTTACAGGACGGTTATCAGTGTCTGTTGCTTTCAGCTGCAGGACGAGATCTTCTCCTCGCAAGGCGCTGTACGTTATTGGCTTTCGACCAAACGTCGGTGCCTGGTTATCTGTTACGAAAGCAATCAAGAATGTCATTGTTATTTCAAAGTACTAGAAAAGGATTCAAAAAAGCAACTCACTTTTCCTACGTGTCCAGTTATTCTGGTTATCTCTGGGTAAGCACTGCTGGCACCAGTCACGTGGGTTAGGCTCGTTGGCAGCAAAACAATGTCCTCTGATCAGACAGGAATTTGCCTGAAATGCAAAATAATGGAATCCATTTACCACAATAAAACAAGTTGCACGTTGAAACAAGATGTTCAAGAGTTCTTGAAAAGAAAAGGTCTTGAAAACGAACTTACTTTGCATATCCTACCACTTTTATCTCTCACAACATCAGGCTTTTCACACCGAACCCCACTGAATCCTTCCACGCATTTACATCCATACAGACCAGATCCCCGTGGATGGGAGGGGTGGGGGAAACATTGACCACCATTCAGACACGGACATTGTACTACACGCACTCTCATGTCTGTTGTATCAAACGCTCCACACTCGTCAATCACTTTGAAGGTGAACTTCTCATTTGATATAACCTTCCCTCTCAGTAGACCAGACGAGCTTAGGGTGTGGCCAGTAGCTGTAGAACTGAGTAGAGAGTACATTACTGGACGGTTATCAGGGTCTGTTGCTTTCAGCTGCAGGACGAGATCTTCTCCGCGCAAGGCGTTGTACGTTATTGGCTTTCGACCAAACGTCGGTGCCTGGTTATCTGTTGATTACGAAAGCGATAAAATGTGAGTGGGTGTTTCAAAGTACTAGAAAAGGATTCAAAAAAGCAACTCACTTTTCCTAGGTGTCCAGGAATTCTGGTTATCTCTGGGTAAGCACTGCTGGCACCAGTCACGTGGGTTAGGCTCGTTGGCAGCAAAACAATGTCCTCTGATCAGACAGGAATTTGCCTGAAATGCACAATAATGGAATCCATTTACCATAATAAGTAAAGTCGCACGTTGAAAAAAGATGTTCAAAAGTTCTTGAAAAGAAAAGATCTTGAAAACGAACTTACTTTGCATATCCTACCACTTTTATCTCTCACAACATCAGGCTTTTCACACCGATCCCCACTGAATCCTTCCACGCATTTACATCCATACAGACCAGATCCCCGTGGATGGGAGGGGTGGGGAACACATTGACCACCATTCAGACACGGACATTGTACTACACGCACTCTCATGTCTGTTGTATCAAACGCTCCACACTCGTCAATCACTTTGAAAGTAAACTTCTCATTTGATAAAACCTTCCCTCTCAGTAGACCAGCACGGTTGAAAGTGTAGCCAGAAGCTGTAGAACTGAGTAGAGAGTACATTACTGGACGGTTATCAGGGTCTGTTGCTTTCAGCTGCAGGACGAGATCTTCTCCTCGCAAGGCGTTGTACGTTATTGGCTTTCGATCAAACGTCGGTGCCTGGTTATCTGTTGATTACGAAAGCAGTCAAGAATGTCATTGTTGTTTCAAAGTACTAGAAAAGGATTCAAAAAAGCAACTCACTTTTCCTACGTGTCCAGGAATTCTGGTCATCCCTGGGTAAGCACTGCTGGCACCAGTCACGTGGGTTAGGCTCGTTGGCAGCAAAACAATGTCCTCTGATCAGACAGGAATTTGCCTGAAATATTAGAAAATTGAATCCATTTACCATAATAAAACAAGTCGCATGTTGAAACAAGATGTTTAAGAGTTCTTGAAACTGATCTTCTGATTGGATGAAAGCTAGAAGGGATCTTGAGAAAGAAGCAGACAATCCAATGTTCGATACTTACTTTACGTTGACATTTTCCTGCTTTGTTGCATGACATACACTTTGAATCATAAGTGACCTGTCTTAATTCTTGTGCACTTGTTCTGAAGCCATCGTTGGAAACAGACACCAAAATTCCCCCAGCAGGGGTCCCCTCGTGGTCGTAATCACCAAGCTTCGTCGGTGGCTCGGGCAGGTCGCATTTAACACCAAAGATGTCAATCATTTTTCCATGTGTTGTGAGAGGACTTCCACGTGGCGACCAAGAACTTGGGAAGACCTTTTATTAGATACAAGTTAGGAGTAGTTAGAGGCCTAGTTTCAAAGTTTGATAAAGCACTGATGGTAACTTAAGTATTATGGATGAAAAAACACTGCCTTGTTGTATTCTCACAAGCAGCTCCATAATCCTTGTTTGATCATCGGAGGTACAAACATGAATTAATGATAGTTTTTTTTTATCATAAATACCTTGAATTCTTTCACATGACACGTGAGGTTGCTTGAATCGATGAACTTCTGTCCCAACAAGTTGGTCTTTTTACACGGACGTTCACGTACATCACAGAGACCACCATTGTAGATACTAAAAAACATCAAGAAATATCAAGTCAATGGTATTCTTGTAAGATAATAAGGTTTTTACGGTTTTCACGCATATGTAAACAATGAAAAGAAAGCTTGGCAATCATGAAAATAAATCTATGAAACGTACGTAGTGGATAAAAATTTTCAATTCAAGAAATATTAGGTTATTTTCTTACGTAAAATGGGAGGATTTTCCGAACAGGATAAGGAAAGTGAAGGTTAATACTGATATCTATTGTGCAAAGGTATTTCCACTATGCTTGGTTTCAAAGTTGGGAGGGTCCTGAGTCTTTTTGAGACCCTGCAGAAGGCAAATCTTTTTAGTGTACTTACTTACCCCGACAACTCTGGTACTGCCTGGACTTCCATAGAACAATCCAGTGCAGTAAAGCCTTTATCACATATACAGGTTCTGTTCTTACACTTGCCATGTTCACTACAGTCTGATGGACACAACTCTTTTGCAATCTCTTTTCGTGGCACCAAGTCTCCACTTGCAGTATGAGTGTATGATGAGAGGCTCTTCAATGCCGTGTCTTCACATACATATTTCATTGTGTCAAATGCTAGGATTGCAAAGCTCTTGTCTCCTGTGTACTGGAAGTAACGGTACAAATTACAATTAGTATCAGTATCATTCCACTATGTATCAAACTATCAGTTGAACAGTGGGGACTATGATGACCCAAAGCTCTGTCTTAAAAGTCCATTGAAGACTTGTCTGTCTTTTTTGGATATTTTAGCCTGTTTTTTTGTCAACATTGAGAAGTTGACTTATCTTGATCCAAGGATCTCTGACATATTTAGCTGTTGGGTTCATGAACAACAATTGTTTCGTTAGATTGGCATTAGGTCGTCTACATACATGCGCGATATACTTCAGATATCTCATATATATATAATCACGTAATGCAAGAGTTTCCACTATGAGAGAAATCTCTTAAGCAAACTGCGAGGAATTTTGCCCTTCTGTCTCGATTTGGGATAGCTATGAGATCTGCTCGAGTTGAATTTTTTCTTATACGTGGTTCAGAAGTCAGGGACCCAGTTGAAGTGTGCAATCAGGATATTATAACTTGAATAGACCCTGAGAATCTTTACCTTGGACATAATATTTTTTCATTCCAGACCATGTGTCATTCACTTTAGAATAAGATTCTTGGTTTGAGTTGTATCCATATATTCATGTGTCTTCTCATGCACAACCGTTAAACAAAGAAATGATACTCAAGGGAATGACACGTGGTCTGAAATAGGAAAACATTACACCCAAGTTAAAGAGGTCTATTGATGTTTTATACAAATCTAGAAAATTTAAGGGCAAAAATAATCCAATAGAAAGACTCTAAATTATTTACCGTCAAGTCGTTGACACACTGTATGATGGCATTCTTTATACTTGTATCAGAGATTCCCTTGCATGTGTTTCCTGCATCAGATTTCTTTATGTGTCTGTTGCAATACTTTCTGGCTTCACGTCTGCTCATCACTGTTTTGAGCGATCTCTTGCTTCGCATTCGGTTCATAGCTTCCTGTACTTGTGGATCATCCACAAAATAGCTGCGATCCACGTGATCAATGATGTCATCACTATACCAGTGACTGTCTATAGATCTTTTCATGCCGAACTGTGATTGGTCATTCAGTTGAGTTGTAAGTACTTCTATCCCAGTAGTATCAATGCTTGTGAAGATATTCGCGTTGTAGTCGCAGTTTTCCTCATGTATCCCTTCTCCTTCGACACGACAATAACAGGATCTTTCCTCATCTGATTCTTCCATCTCGTCTGGTTCGGGTAGAATCTCGAAAAAGCTTTCCTTACTTGTGACACTATAAAGGTGAGCAGCAATTATATTATTCTGAATTGAATATGTTTTTTAGAATAATTGACAATGTTGATAATACATGATGATACATAATGATGATGATGGAGATACATGATGATGATACATAATGATACATGATGATGATACATGATGATGATACATGATGATGATGATGATACATGATGATACATCATGATGATACATGATGATGATACATGATGATACATGATGATGATACATAATGATGATACATGATAATGATGATACATGATGATGATACATGATGATGATGATACATGATGATGATGATACATGATGATGATGATGCATGGTGATGATGATATGTGATGGTGATATATGATGATAATGATACATGATGATGATGCAGAATGATGACACATGCATGATGATGATGATGGTCATGCCTGCTGCTGATGATGATATATGTTGATGAATGATGACGATGGTACATGATAGTGATGTATGATGTTGATTAAAATGGTGTTGTTAATGCCTTATACCTACCCCCAACTCTTGACGAAGTTTGTTATATTTTCAGTGACTCTTTCATTACCCCACGGACGCAAATCATCATCAGGGTCACCATTAAAGTTACCGCAAAGACCTGACACACGTCCTTTGTCAATAGCTGGCGCATTGATGCGGACATCTAGAGCCCTTCCAGAACGATGCACCGAGATTCTGGTACCAGATGAAAGTGTCACCTTTAGAAAAATATCAAGTTGGTAAAGGCTTAAGATTAATGCCCCATAAATAAACCAGAAACAAGGAAATTGATTCTAAAGGCTTTTCCTTTGTCAATAAGTATTAGCATTACTTTGTTTCATTTCAGGACACATTTCAGCTGAACTGAAATAGTGACGTAAAATGACATCACTGCTAAACTGAGGTGTCATAAAACCTGCGAAAATTGACTTTTATATGTGAGATGAATATAAATTTTCGGCAGGGTTTTTTGATATTTTGTATACATTTACTATGATATTCATTATTGAGTGGGAGAAGAAAAAAAACCGTCTCCCGAGTCGCCAGGTTACTAAGGACACCTCAGTTTTGCAAATTTTCTCGGTTGTGATTGGCTAATATTTCTCTCTGATCAGCTGGTTATACCTCTTGATCCAACGATCCACCATTAATCTTCTTTTTGATCTTTATGCCTCTAGATAACCTTTGAGGACTTCGTTTGACAGTTCTGAGCATAGAGGGAGCTGAGTCATCCAAATGGCTGCAGAATGATATCTCTATCACGTGACTGCCTTCACGTATTGCTGCGCCACATATGCAAGTGATGTCACCCCGGCATTTCCAAAGACGTATGTGAACCTGTGCGAAAGAGTTAACTTGATTTAGATAAGAGAAAATGCATGCACCATCAGGGACAATGTCACGCAGCCCTGTCATGCAGCAATGTCATGCAGCAACGTCACGCAGCAATGTCACGCAGCAATGTCACGCAGCAATGTCACGCAGCAATGTCACGCAGCAATGTCACGCAGCAATGTCACGCAGCAATGTCACGCAGCAATGTCACGCAGTGATATAAGAGGAGCATTAAAGTTATATGCATATAAGATACCCCTTGCAAGTGACGTCAAAGCAGCTCATATTGAAAATCAAAAATAAGAATTCCAATCTTCTGAGAACTGGAAACTATCGTTTTGTCCTCCAAATTAAGCTGCATCCGACGTGCTGCAAGTGAACTCTATATGCCTGGTACAAGGAAAGAGTGCCCGCTTTGTTAAGTATTTTTTTTCGTTTTTAATCAATATGTGAAAGTGACAACATAGTCCTTTCCCGAATTCGCTTGAGTGACCACGAAACAATTGTTCTAAGTTAAGATTGCAATTCACGGATAAAATATAAAGTCCAACGTCAACCTGAAACTATTGTTTCGTGCTAGCGAATTGGGAAAGGTCAATTGAATAGACCTTCTTGGCTTGGTCGGTTTGTTGTCCCATTTCTGACCACATGTCATTCCTTAGAGTATCATTTCTTTCTTCAACGTTTGCGCATGAGAAGACACATGAATATGGATACAACTCAAACAAAGAATCTTATTCCCATAAGAATGAGACATGAACACTGAGAATATGGGACAACAAACCGCCCAATTAAACTAATGAAGTCTATATATTTGAATATTTTAAACGATAATACATATATGAAAGTCATGGCTTTTCTTACTTGAATCTTTCTGGCTTGGTTGCTGTACATTATGTAGTCACCCAGTACGTTATAAAAATATTTCCTGTAAAAAATAAGGATAATTAGAGAGTCAACCATTTCTAGATCACATATCAACCACCTTTACGGCATCATCATCATGTTTTATCATCACGTATCATCATCACGTATCATCATCATGTATCATCATGTATCATCATCATGTATCATCATCATGTATCATCATCAGGTATCATCATCATGTATCATCATCACGTATCATCATCATGTATCATCATCGTGTATGATCATCATCATGTATCACCATCATGTATCATCATCACGTATCATCATCACGTGTCATCATCATGTATCATCATCATCATCCTCATGTATCATCATCATGTATCATCATCATGTATCATCATCATGTATCATCATCATGTATCATCATGTATCATCACTATCATCATCATGTATCATCATCATGTATCATCATCATGTATCATCATCATGTATCATCATCATGTATCATCATCATGTATCACCATGTATCATCATCAGGTATCATCATCATGTATCATCATCATGTATCATCATCATGTATCATCATGTATCATCACTATCATCACCATATATCATCATTATGTATCATCATCATGTATCATCATCATGTATCATCATCATGTATCATCATCATGTATCATCATCATGTATCATCAGGTATCATCATTATGTATCATCATCATGTATCATCATCACGTATCACCATGTATCATCATTATATATCATCATCATCATGTATCATCAAAACCAAAAAGTACCTGCAGTGCCATAGTATCAACGAAATCATACCATCTCATCACAACTTCTCCATGAATCGATACAATAGGTAACAATGTCAAAATCTTACTTGTCGTCAAAAGTGAACAAATTTGGATCAGAAGTAGAATAACATAACGTTGTTTCGGTGTTTTCTATTTCAACCTTGAAACAAATAAGTACATAAGTACAAAATAATGAAGATACAACCGACACGAGTGAAAAATGCACTGCGCATGCTCGGAAGTTCGTCGTGTGCTCAAAGAAAACCATTGGAGATTTACCGACGTTTAGTAAATCTCTAAAAATAAGGCTGTTCGTGGAAAGTTAGTGCTTATTTTTTCCTGATACATTACTTTAGTTGTATTTTTCCCCCGTTCAAATAAATCGAGAAGAATTCGCATAATACAAGACATGTAAATATCCAATGGTTTTCTTCGTAAACAAGACTCGTCTATGAATTTTCTGCCGAACTTCCGCGCATGCGCATGCGCATGATGATACTATTGTACCTTCAGAGATGGCATTCGATATGCTTCCACCCCCTGCCAGCTTGGGCACGACGTTTCTGGTTTGAAATTGAAGGAGTGAACTTGTCTTTGATCTTGTTGGTTGTCACAGACTCCTCTAATTGTGATTGTTTTTCCACGAGTTATGTCTTCTGTCTTCAGTTCAACATGGCATTTGTCAACTGCAGCTTGTCGTCTTTGTTCTTTGTACTTTTCGGGTATCAACACAGACACCACTACCCTGTGAGATCCAGGGACATTCATGGCGGGTAAAATAGGAACAGTTGGTCTTAAGGTAACTGTTATGTTCTCTGCTACGTTACATTCTTTAACGATCACGTTACGTGGAGAAACCTAGGAATATAATCAAGCCAAAACTGAATAACAACAGTCAGCAGCGTAGCGAGGGGGGCACTGGGGGCACATGCCCCCCCCCCCCCCAAAAGTTTTTGAAATTAATTGCCCGGCAAAGTGTAATTAATGTTTGAATATATAAAAACGTTTGGTTTCTGTTTTTTGGTTTCCTTTTTTATACTGGGTGCCTGGGTGCCGCCCCCCCCCCCCCCCCCCCCCCCCACTTTCAAGGTCCTCGCTACGCCCCTGACAACAGTTTATACACCGAATCGAAATATGGCGACAATTTGAATAACTATTATTCTGGGCTGACTATCCTCATATTCACGTGGAAACATAAAAGCGTTTTTACATGTATGAGTGGCTAGTCAGTACAAAACAATATTTTTTTAGATTGGTCGCCATATTTCGATTCGGTGTATGCAATAAAATATCAAATATTCCCTTGTTGATGCGTAAATACAATGAAAACTAAATGATAATAAAGCGTCAATTTGGGCTTCGTTCTGCAGCACTTTTAAGGTTTCAGTGGAATTTCAGCAGTAGAATTTTTGCTTTGTCGTTGTCTAATGCATGCCATGACCAGCGTGTGTCTCTCAGTCTATTCATTTACCGACACTAGTGAAATAACGCACTGCGCATGCTTGGAAGTTCGTCGTGTTCACAAAGAAAACCATTGGAGATTTACCGGCGTTTAGTAAATCTCTAAAGTTAAGGCCATTCATGGAAAGTTAGTGCTTATTTTTCCTGACACGTTACTTTATTTTTTTTCCCCTTGTCAAATAATACGAGAGAAATTCGCATCATACAAGACATGTAAATCTCCAATGGTTTTCTTCGTAAACACGACTGTGAATTTTCTGCCAAACTTCCGAGCATGCGCAGTGCGTTTTTCACCCCCGTCTCACTTACCTCTATTCCAACGTAGTACTTATTACTCTCTTTGCCAGTTTTTGTCCAAATGTTTGTTTTTTTTGTGGAGAACTTCATGAAAAGTTTGCACCGAACCTTTCAAACAGAAAATAGATATTGTTGTATGTGACATATCAATCATAGACCTTTTGCATATGACGTCAAAGCAGCTCAATTTGTAAAGGCAATAGGACCACAGGCTGTCCAATTTGAAATAATTGGATGAGAAAAATTCCGAGGACTGCCAAGTTTGGATGATCTAATTTGGACTTCAGAGGAATTTTTTTTGAATTCAATTATATTTCCAAATTGGAAAGCATGTGTAGTCCTATTGCAGATTTACTAGTAATTATATGATGACAAACTCTCGATCATAAAAAGCATGAATAAAAAGTTGGAAATAGTTCAACTATAACAATATTGCCTTGCTTCTTGTCTGGCTATATGCCAACATTCGGCCACTCTATTACTTTTGAGACTTTTCTGTGGTGAAGGTGCAATGTTTTGCGAGATCTTATGGTTTCCACAAGCAGTTGAACACTCCAGCAGTCAAATATTTTCATCCATGTCGCGTGAATTTTTTGTGTATTTTTGTCCATATTTACTTCTCGCTTGCGACTTAAATTTCATGAAGTTACTTCTGCGAGTCTAGTAAAAGCTTCTTGCAGTTCCTTGTTAAGGACATTTTCCAAATTTTCACTAAAAACATCGTTAAAGACAAAGAACAATTTTCTTCGTTCTCGATCCGCCATCTTGAATCCAGGACAAAGTAAACAAAGCCGACAACCATAAGCTGCGCTCTGATTGGTTGAACGGTAATTCCTATTGTTTTACTCGAGTTTTAAATGACTGAGAGAAACTATCCAATCCAAATTAGTCTTTAATTTGGACAGGATGAAAATTAGAAAATAATACCATAGTTACTTATATGGGATTATAGAGTGATGATATAATTAGGATAATAAAACAAAAGAATGTTTAAACCTTCTTTTGTTTTTAATTAAATAAAAGAAGGCGAGAAATTCGGGATAAAATCGCATGCGCACTGAAAACGATTCTTAAACTTTGAACTGGCTTATAGAAACTACTGAAATTATCATGTGACTCCTTCCACGCTCAGTGCATGTATGTCATTAAATAAATGTTTCTCGTTTCTCTTTCGTGTTCTTCCTATGATCTAGCCGGGAATTTCAATGTTGAGAAATCCGTTTATCCTTTACTTACCGTGTCGCCCAACTCGAAGTCTTCTGGAAGGGAAATCGAGCTACTTCTTCTCTTACAATCATTCTGAGCATTTGATGGTCGACCTGGAATACACCACGTCTCCGACTTGACAGGTTTAATTGATCTTGAAAACCATTCAAGCTTGTATGAGACGTTATTCCACTCAGGAAAATCAAAACTACAAACCATCTCCAGGTTGGACAAAGCAGAGTTATTGCTGTATGCGACAGTGGGTTTCGGAAGTAACCCAACTGGAAAATCTAGGTGTGACATTCAAGGAAAAAGGTAAGAAATGTTTGAGCAAATGAACTGATGTCAGTGTAAATTTCTTATAAAAAGTAGAAATTTAAAGATGATAAGGGGTGTGTTACCCGTGCAGTTTCCTATTCCATTCGGACAGGGATCACCTGTTAATGAAAGAATTAAAGCGAGGTCAGGGTTGAATTTATTTCAATTGACAATTCAGTAATTAACAATTCAAACAAAACGTTAACGTTACATACGTATCGAGCAGTTTCTGCCAATTCTTTTCCAACCTGGGCAACATTCATATCTACCAAAGATTCTAAAATAAAGAAGAATGCATGACTTTGTATGTGTGGCACGACTAACTCACAGATTGAATTGGAATTTAGCATGTTAGGTTTGTTAGGTTTTGCAGAGGGAAGGAAATAGGAGAACCCGGAGAAAAACCCTTGAATCAAGGGAGAGATGGCTAATGAACTTAGCCTGTGACAGCCGTTTCCCACTCCTTCTCCCTCCTCGATTTTTCCCCGCAGGGGGAGGGGTGGGAAGCGTCTGTCACAGGCTATAATGAATTCTAGTTACAGGTATTTCCAATTCAGGAATCGAGCCGAAGTAAGAGACGATCTAGTAACTACAGATACGACTCAATACGATTTATATTTTCTGTAATGGTTTGTAGTTTTTATCTAAGTTTGTTTGTTATAGAATTATTTAAGTTTCTCGGTCGTAGATCTCAGTGCTCCACCAAGGACGGAAGTTCATCGGAGAAATACTGGAAAAAGACTTTGATATTATCAGCAGGTAAATGAATGCCGTATCCAGGGATGGCCAGGGATATAGTTTTACCTCGTATCAATAAAAAACATCGTCACCTTGTAGAAACCCAAACATGTAAATAATCACGTTATACGTTCACGCGACTTACTGATGTTCTTAAAACTGATTTTACCCCACTCCACCCCCAAGGCAAAATCCTTGATACGATCCTGGTGTCTTACTTTTTCAATGCAGGATCCTCTGGTCCATTTAAGCAAATGTTTTCCCTAAAATATAATAACAAAACATACCAATGAGTTTCCCTTGTTTTCAATATGCATCATCACTATTTGTATATCTACTCTACCCCTGCCCAGGCTACTCTCTTCGCTGTTCGGCATGACGTCACATATGTTACATCACGTGTGTTATCTCAAGCGCCCGCCATTTTGGATTTGGAAGAACTGACACTAGTGAATAAGCCTAGGGATGGGTATATCGGTATCCATCCTCACTAGAAGGAGCTGAAAACCAATCAGCTTGCAAAGCAAACAATAGGTATGTCAATCACTTATTAAGGTATTATCAATATTTATATATTATAAAAAGCAAGTGTTGGGAGCCGGGAGGGGTGTACGTACTGTCCGTAGGTACGTGCATAGACACATAGGTGCTGATCTAAGTGTTTCAAATTCCGTTGGGCGAAAAAAGCATGTCTTATCCATTTTCGAACCCGTATAACCATTCGGCTATTGACTGGCTGGATTGCCTTATCTATTAAAGTCCTTGGATATTTCTCTGACTTCGGCCGTTATTTTAGTGTACTTACCCCGTTGGTTCCACCATGTGCGGACAAGTTCCTGCTTTACAGTCATGTAAAACCAAGAGCAAAAACAAGACTCCCAAGATTATCATCCCTGAGTGGTTCATGTCCAAGACTGCTGGAAATAGATTGAATATTTACAATTATAATTTGTTTGCTGTTTAAAAACGTCAATGACAACCTATGAGCGTACTCCGTCTTTCTGTAACTCCACGGTATGCAGTGAGTCAAACTGTGACTGCACACTTTGATTTTTTGGCAAAAACGTATACTAAAAGAGGGACAACATCGCAAAAAAAATCCTCGCATCATCGCACAAAAAAAATCAACAAAACACCAACACTGCAAAGGTAAAAAAGTCCAAATACCACATTTATCTTGAACAGAACACCTCCAATGTCCCCCTCCTGAAATGTGCAACAAAATAACTATATCTAAAACAAGTAACGGACTTACCTACAAGGAAAAATCTTGGACCTAGAAAAGTTGGATCCTTATGCTTCGACTGTGAAGTCGTTAATGACGATTCTGAAGAGATGTTATGCTTTTCTACTAGACCTATGACCCTAGCTATTGACTCCTAGCCAATTAATGACAACTGAAGGCAGAACTGGCAAGCAAGCAATAGACCAACGACTTGCCCTCAGGATCTATAGTCATAGAATAACACAATGGTTGACGGGACAAGAAGGCTCTTTCATCCATTAGAAATTGAAGATGTGCAAGAAAATGTCGAAGATATTTAATATGTCCATGAAAAGATCTGATTTTTTGAGAAGGAATGCCAAAATATATTCTTATGCTCTGTATGTTTGTATTGGACGTATTGGGTTGCAATGAAGTGACCTATTTGACCCAGACTCTCACAGAATAGAAACTTAAGCTAAACTGAAAACACCAAAAGAATGCTGAAAAAGTAAAGAGTTTTGCAGATATTTTGTGGTATAAGCAAGCTTATATCATCATATGGCTGCCATCACGAGGTAGCTCGGGCAGAATTCCATCATGAACTCGTTCAACATCATGTTTAAAAGAATGCATCAATACTGTCTGATCTTGTTTCCAGCACAAGACCAAAATAGATTTCATTAGAAATACAACATTAGGATATGCCTTGAATGCTATATTTATATTATGCTTGGTAGTATATCATGCCATTCCATATATCACATTTCCTTTATTCCTTCCCGGATTAATGATACCCAGGAATGTGACCATCGAATATCGATCATTACCTATAAAGATCCCTTGCAGCATGTCGGAATGCAGCTCAATTTGGAGGACAAAACAATAGGTTCCAATTCTCAGCAGATTGAAATTTTTTTATTTTTTTTCTCTCTCCAAAATTGAGGTGCTTTGACGTCACATGAAAGGGGTCTATAAGGATGCCAAACCTCAGGGGTCCATCTTCAAACCTGTTCAAACATGTAACTGGATAGGTTTTATCGTTATTGTTATATGAAGAATAAAGCAGAATTGGCAAGCAAAAGTAACCACAAAATCACCTAAAGGCTTGAGAATAGAAAAAGTGAAATGGCTTAAGGCCAATTTTAAGCACCGTTGGATAATCAAAGAAACATTTTTACTGAGCTTTTCTGCTTGGATATACTATATGATGTTTACCCATTTACTTCATGTGTTGTCAGTCCTGAGAAGATTGAAATTAAAGTGCAAACACGAGCTTGATGGTTATGGCATATTTCAGGGACAGGTTAACGTAATAAGTGTGCCTTGTAAGACTTGCGTAAAGCAAGAAAAACTATTTTCAAAATTTTCCAGGACTCATACTATTTGGTACCCTGGTTCCAGAGGCGCTTTTATATAAGGCGAACCCGTCTCGCGCCACGAAAAAGCCATTGAAAGCCATTGAAAAGCGCCTCTGGAACCAGGGTAACTATTTGGTTGAAACTTCATAAAAGCTCGTTTACACAAGCGATGTTTGCGGCGATTTTTTAAAATATAATACATTTTGTCTTTATGCTTCTAATTTAAAGGAGACCTTTGTCAAGCTAACTTGGTGTCCTGAATTAAACTTTACGAGTTAATCTTTTACATTTTTGACTATGACCAAAATCGCCGCAAAAATTGCATGACCTAAAATCACTGCCATGTCAAAATTCGCCAGTGTAATCGGGTTTTAATCTAGAAACTTCCAAATGAGATTGGATGAAATGTGCGTGGACTTTTACATGTTCATTATTCTTTTATGTTTTTAAACATAAACCGTCTTTATTATTACTAAGATTTCGACAACATTTGTTTTTGTTTTTCAAACGATTTATTTAAAAAAATCAAAAGCATGCAATTACAAGTATTTATTTATTTATTTATTTATTTATAGTAACTTCCATCTAGTGCATTACAACAACAAAAAAATTAAACTAATTAGATAAACGTAATGTTAAACACTAAATGAGGGACTAACGGACGGACTCGTGGTCCCAGCGAGGTCAGTCCCAATTAAAATATAATAGTAATAATAATTATAAAACGGGGGAAAAAATTCGATAACATTTACAAGTAATTAACAACAGTTAACTCTGTTAACTGAGCGACAATGAGGGCAGTATCATACATAAATAATCATGGTCATAGTACAAAATAGAATATTGTAGGAAACGAAATGTTAGCTAACAATCTAGTGTCGATGCTCTTGCGATCTGGTTTAGTACTTTAAGGTCCTGTGAAAAATAAAATTCTGCATTAGCTAGAAGTAGTTTGGGCAGCTTTTGAAAAAGTAGGTCGAGTGCGGTATTTGTTGTCGTTCCTGTGTTTCAAGGGCCTTTCCCCTGGTTCTCCCGTTCCCTTATTTCAGAACACTTTTCCCGAAAAAAAAAAACACTTTCCATTCGTGCAGACTGGATTATTTATGGTGTTTTTTTTTTTAAACAGGAATCTTATAACATACCTCAAGCAAGAGTCCTGATCTGAGTGAACGTTGGTGTCTCTCCTCTCTGGTACACATATCCAATCACCTTGAAGTAGTACAAGGTGTTTGGCTCAAGGTTATCAATGAGACACGTAGAATAAGAACAAGCTTTCTTTCTTCTCAAGCGACCTTTTTCTTTCCCATAATCTACTTGGACTCTTGATGATGGTCTTCGTCCAGGCTTTTGGAAACTGAGATGAATTTTATTATTGCTCAAGGGCCGACCAAATACCCTGATGGGTAGCGAGGGAGCTGGTGATAAGAAACAATCCTTGCATGAGAAATGTAAGTTATTTCACATAGGGCTTTCAGGAATACCAAGTTGTGGGGCAACAAATGTAACCGTTTTTAATTTTATTCAAAAATTTTCCATAGCTCCTTTTCTTCTCCACAAAATGGCTGTGGGACAACTCAAATTTTCTCTTGTGGAAAAGTAATCGTTTTTAATTTCATTCAACAATGTTCCATAGTTACTTTCCTTCTCAACAAAATGGCTGTGGGACAACACAATTTTTCTCTTGTGGAAAAGTAATCGTTCTTAATTTTATTCAAAAAAATTCCATAGCTCCTTTTCTTCTCCACAAAATGGCTGCCTTGGAAGCTCTAAATGGAATGTTTCTATTATATCATTTTGTTTCAACTTACTCTTGACGAAGTAACAATGTCGTCTTTGCCAGTTAGGATACTCTCCTTTACTGGTAAAGGCAGACATCTTGACACAATACTCGGTGTACGGCTGTAGTCCAGTTAATGTGGTGCTTGTCATGTCACCATTGGCTGTGGTGAACACGTTCCACTGAGAGTTCGTCCATTGGTTTACGAGCAGTACTTTGTAGTAGATCTTGTAACCCTGTATGACACCGTTACGTTTGTTCTGAGGTATTGGTGACCAACTGATTCTTATGGTGTCGTATTTGACAGGGAAGAGGTTATTGATCCTTGGCGCATCGCTAGGTGCTGGGAAATAATCCAAAAAACAAAATTAATCACATGCATAAACCACCATGGTCATCAAAACAAACAAACAAACAAACAAATAGCAAACAAACAAACATCAATTATAATCTCTGGGCTGAGCAAAGTCAGGGCATTAATTAAAATTTTGCAATTAGGGTTTTGTAGAGGAAGAAAGCATTAAGTTTAATTAATGATTACCATTCTTAATTGCAAAACTTTATGCTGAACGTAAAAGTTCCTTTAAGCCTACGTACCTTTTTCACCAGGTATACCAGTAGGTCTAGGTCCAGTGGGTCTAGGTCTAGTAGTTCTAGGTGGAGTAGTTCTAGGTGGAGTAGGCTTGGGTGTAGTAGGTCTAGGTGGAGTAGTTCTAGGTGGAGTAGGCTTGGGTGTAGTAGGTCTAGGTGGAGTAGTTCTAGGTGGAGTAGGCTTGGGTGTAGTAGGTCTAGGTGGAGTAGTTCTAGGTGGAGTAGGCTTGGGTGTAGTAGGTCTAGGTCTAGTAGTTCTAGGTCTAGTAGGTTTAGGTCCAGTAGTTTTCTCACATCGGTCGCCACTGAAACCCTTCACGCATTTACACTGATACAGACCAGATCCCCGTGGATGGGAGGGGTGGGGGAAACATTGACCACCATTCAGGCACGGACATCGTACTACACGCACTCTCATGTCTGTTGTATCAAACGCTCCACACTCGTCAATCACTTTGAAGGTGAACTTCTCATTTGATATAACCTTCCCTCTCAGTAGACCAGCACGGTTGAAAGTGTAACCAGAAGCTGTAGAACTGAGTAGAGAGTACATTACTGGACGGTTATCAGGCTCTGTTGCTTTCAGCTGCAGGACGAGATCTTCTCCTCGCAAGGCGTTGTACGTTATTGGCTTTCGACCAAACGTCGGTGCCTGGTTATCTGTTGATTACGAAAGCAGTCAAGAATGTCATTGTTGTTTCAAAGTACTAGAAAAGGATTCAAAAAAGCAACTCACTTTTCCTACGTGTCCAGTTATTCTGGTTATCTCTGGGTAAGCACTGCTGGCACCAGTCACGTGGGCTGGGCTCGTTGGCAGCAAAACAATGTCCTCTGATCAGACAGGAATTCGGCTACGGAAAACATAATATTCAAATTGAGAAAAAAATCAGTTTGCAGGTCATGGACTAATTGAGGTTTGCAAGGAAAAAATAAATTATGTTGACGTGATGATGTAAAGTAGAATTGCACGGATGTTTAGACATATTAGCCAATCCGAAGTAGAGGAAAAACCTCTAGGTCGAGGAGTTACTGTTTTAGGGGATGATTTAAATATACGCGGTTATATTCTCAACCTCGGTAAGGCTAATACTGTGGAATGCCAATGTTCGATACTTACTCTGCGTTGACATTTTCCTGCTTTGTTGCATGTCATACACTTTGAATCATAAGTGACCTGTCTTAATTCTTGTGCACTTGTTCTGAAGCCATCGTTGGAAACAGACACCAAAATTCCTGCAGCAGGGGTCCCCTCGTGGTCGTAATCACCAAGCTTCGTCGGTGGCTCGGGCAGGTCGCATTTAACACCAAAGATGTCATTCATTTTTCCATGTGTATTGAGAGGACCTCTACGAGGCGACCAAGAACTTGGGAACACCTTTTATTAGATACAAGTTAGGAGTAGTTAGAGGCCTAGTTTCAAAGTTTGATAAAGCACTGATGGTAACTTAAGTATTATGGATGAAAAAACACTGCCTTGTTGTATTCTCAAAAGCAGCTCCATAATCCTCGTTTGATCATCGGAGGTACAAACATGAATTAATGATCATAAATACCTTGAATTCTTTCACATGACACGTGAGGTTGCTTGAATCGATGAACTTCTGTCCCAACAAGTTGGTCTTTTTACATGGACGTTCACGCACATCACAGAGACCACCATTGTAGATACTAAAAGAATGAACAAAATCAAATTAGACTCATGATCACTCCAATAGAAGTCGTGCCGATGAATTTACCGCTCCCTCGAACATTCCGCTCAGAAAAAAATGTCAGAAACTCGGTATTTATGCTCACCCTAGCAGCTCGGGTACTGCCTGGATTTCCATGGAACAGTCCAGTGCAGTAAAACCTTTATCACATATACAGGTTCTGTTCATACACTTGCCATGTTCACTACAGTCTGAAGAACACAACTCTTTTACAACCTCTTTTCGTGGCACCAAGTCTCCACTTTCAGTATGAGTGTATGATGAGAGGCTCTTCAATGCCGTGTCTTCACAAACGTACTTCATGGACTCGAAGGATAAGACTGCAAAGCTCTTGTCTCCAGTGTACTAAAAGAGTAGATGATTAAGACTAAGGAAATGACAGTAAGTTAAAAAACTCATCGTATTGATAAGTTTTTGGGTTGAGCTCCAGGGATGCACAGGGGCAAGTCGCGCCTAACCCGCCCAGGCAGAGGTGACCATGGCAACTGGGCCACCGTCCACCGCCCCCTGGTACCCGTCACACCTATAAAGGTGGAGATATACTTACCCCCTTATGATAATTTCCTTCCATGTAGCTGAGGAGGGTGGGAGGGAAAATTCGAGAAAGCACACTATCTCGCTGCAAAGACTGCCAGTAGCCCCTTGCCTGAGATGGGCCCCCCAATAACCTGGCGTGCGAAACCGCTGACCGGAAGTCTCTGTTCTTTTTAACTTTGCCTAAACTGCGTTCAGCCTCATTAAACCGCGCAACAAAGTTGACAAAAAGACCAATGTTTCTGCATTTCAGACCGACCATGCATGTCGTTCCCTCATCCATTCCTCATACTAAGAACCCAGTGGATTCTGTCTAATAAGATACCAACACTGATGAGACCGTTGTTCATTCTTACCTGCAAGTCCTTGGTGCATTGGTCGATGGCGTTCAAATAGCCGAGTTCAGAGATGCCTTTGCATGATCTTCCTGCTTCTGATTTTTTCATATATTGTCTACAATATTTCCTGGCTGCGTCTTCAGACATCACTGTCTTGAATGATCTTTTCCTTCGTATGCGGTTCATTGCATGCTGTACTTGTGGATCATCCACAAAATAGCTACGTTCCACGTGATCAATGACGTCATCACTGTACCAGTCATTGTTCACAGACCGTTTCTTGCTGAATTTTGACTGATCATTTAGTTGCGATGTAATTACTTCTGTTCTTGATGAGTCCATCTTTGCAAAAAGATTGGCGTTGTAGTCGCATTTCTCCTCTTGATTTAATTCGCCTTCGACGCTACAATAGCAGGATTTCTCTGTTTTTTCTTCCTCTCGATCTTCTACACTTCCTTCCATTGAAATCTCGAAAAGACTTTTATCAGGTGTAAGGCTGTAAAAAATGTTAAGATATTTAGCATTTTTTTCCTTCGAACTAGTTAACTCTGTAAGACGTTTTTGCTTCGGCGAAACCTCCAAAAAGCATTGGTTCGCATAGTTCTGCAAGGATTATCCATGCAAAAATAGTTGTGTTGTTCCACAAAAGAATTTGTGGAATTCCTTTTTGGAATCTCTCAAATGACGGGTCTTTAACGATATGGAACTATACTACACCCTTCGTTGCAATATTAATAAGCAGGTTCTTTTCTGCATTATTATCAACTACTATTGTCAACAGATGAGCCAGATAGAGTGGCTTTTACTTACAGCCAATTTTTGATGAAATCTTTCTTTTCTCTGCTGATAATTTTTCCGTCACGCAACACCCAAAACTCATCATAACGTTTACCATTAAAGTTACCACAAAGACCTGACACGGCTTTCTGGTTTTTCCGACTGGCTGGCGCATTGACGCGGACATCTAGAGACTTTCCAGAACGATGCACGGAGATTCTAGTGCCGGATAACAGCGTCACCTAAAGAATAAAGGAACGGGTGTATAAACATACGTAGTTAAAAAGGTTCAACATAACCGTCAACTTGATGTTCTGATTGATTTCCTAGAGCCCGTAGAAGGATAAACTATAAAGTAGAGGTTGGGCATGTTTAGATTTAACTACCTCCGGAGAAAAAAAATGGAGAGAAAAAGCAAACATATCTGGGAGTGAGCAAAAGTAAAAAACTAGTGATTCTTAAAGTGGTTTTTGGGGGGCCTTGGATGTCTGTCTAAAACCCGTCTAAAAGCGTAAGCTCTCCCTCTCTCAATGTATACTGAGCTATATTGACTAGAAGTTTTGGATGTGGGAGGACACGCAGCTGATCTTGTTACTGGCTGGCTCCAAAGACTCTGAATAAAAGTAAGATGGAAATTGTGGATAATATTTTACCTCTTGGTCTAAAGATTGGCCATTAATATTTCGAGTGATTTCTATTCCTCTAGGTAGTTTTCCTGGACTTCGTTTAATAGTTCTCAATACTGTGGGCCCTTCTTGATTCTTTTTGGGGCACATTGAAATCTCTATTACATGTTTTCCTTCGCGTATTGCTGCACCGCAGACGCAATTAATTTGCCTCCAGCATTTCCAAAGACGTACGTGAACCTGTATGCAAAAGACAAGAAAAATTTTGTGAACCTTATCGCACCGCCTGTAAACCTTGATGAGGACGCCTCGCAGGATTTCAAAAAGGATTTCAATCAGAATTTTTTTATATTCTACTTAGTAGATTTCAATCCATATCGCTTCTTTGACTTATATATCCATATCAACATGACCATCTAAAAGTTTCCAATAACCATCTAAAAATTTCCAATAACATTCCGTGCATGTTTACTCTTCTGCGAAGTTTTATCAATCGTAAAAGTTAGTTCTAACATCTAGTTTTAAGTTTACCTCTACTTTTGTGTCGCTGTTTTGGTGCATCATATAATCACCCATATCGTTGTAGAAGAGGTAACTATAACAAAAGGTTAAGCAAGGAGAATACTGAGCACTCTTATCAATGTTACGATACAACTGACTTGCAGGCTACCCATTCAGTCCAGCATTCTCTTCCGATGATAACATGATAACGAAATAACAACAGCAGCAAAACAGCAATAAACACATGACAGCAATCATCAAAAACAACAATTAACACCTACTACCACAACAGCAAAGACATCACTGTCACCATCAACACAACAACAACAAAGACATCACCTGACTATCACCACCAACACAACAACAGCGAAGACATCACCATCACCACCAACACAACAACAGCAAAGACATCACCTGACTATCACCACCAACACAACAACAGTGAAGACATCACCATCACCACCAACACGACAACAGCGAAGACATCACCTGACTATCACCACCAACACAACAACAGCAAAGACATCACCTGACTATCACCACCAACACAACAACAGCAAAGACATCACCATCACCACCAACACAACAACAGCGAAGACATCACCATCACCACCAACACAACAACAGCGAAGACATCACCATCACCACCAACACAACAACAGCGAAGACATCACCATCACCACCAACACAACAACAGCGAAGATACCGCCATCACCACCAACACAACAACAGCGAAGACATCACCATCACCACCAACACAACAACAGCGAAGACATCACCATCACCACCAACACAACAACAGCGAAGACATCATCATCACCACCAACACAACAACAGCAAAGACATCACCATCACCACCAACACGACAACAGCGAAGACATCACCATCACCACCAACACAACAACAGCAAAGACATCACCATCACCACCAACACGACAACAGCGAAGATACCACCATCACCACCAACACAACAACAGCAAAGACATCACCATCACCACCAACACAACAACAGCAAAGACATCACCTGACTATCACCACCAACACAACAACAGCAAAGACATCACCATCACCACCAACACAACAACAGCGAAGATACCGCCTTCACCAACAACAAAAATAGATAGCACCAAATGACAAGGACAACAATTCACAACAGTATATAACATCATGTAATGATTCAGAAACTTTTAACAGAGAGTTTCTAAGTCTCACCTGCCGTCGAACGTGGTCAAATGTGGATCAGAAGTAGACAAACACGGCTTTGTTTCTGTATTACCTACAGATATCTATCAAAATAGAAGCGTTGATTACAAATAAGAGTAAATTCTCACTGTGTCATAAGAAATGTCTTTCCTGGTTTCCAATAAGACTCATGATTAAATAAGTGGGGAAGCGCGGATCAGTGATGTGCGTCACGGTCACTAATGCGCTGCCTCTCACCAATGCGACCGAGGTTCAAATCCCGGGCTCGGTGTCAGTCGTATGTAAGTAGAACTGCCTGTAGAGGGTTTTTTTCCGGGTCCTCCGGTTTCTCAGTCTCCCTCCGTAAAAATCAACTACTAAATTACAATTCGATGTAGCATCGGCGCCTCTGGCTCGGAAGACTTAGCAATCACTCCTTGCAATCGACGTAAAAAAAGTACATTTACATACAAATGATGTTGCAATATTTCACCTTTGCAGCTAGCATTCGGTAATTTTGTATACCCGGCCAACTTAAACTGGAGGACTTTGATTTGAAACGGAAACAATAGGATCTTTGCTTATCAAGTTGGTTGTCACAGACTCCTCTAATTGTAATGGTTTTACCACGAGTTATGTCTTCTGTTTTCAGTTTAAGATGGCACTTGTCAACTACAGCTTGTCGTCTTTGTAACTTGTACTTTTGGGGTATCAACACAGACACATCTACGCTGTCAGATCCAGGGACATTCATGTCAGGTAAAATAGGAATAGTTGGTCTTATGGTAACTGTAATGTTCTCTTGTACGTCACATTCTTTGACGGTTACCTCACGTGGAGAAACCTAGAGCAGCAACAAATCATTAGCCTGCGTGCATCCCGGCGGACGTAATCTCATGGCCGTAGCCACCAGTGCGGTAGGTTGGAACCGTCAGAACCATCCCCCCTTGTGAAAAATATGAAGTACACATTTTCGATAACGACAAATTAAAACCGAACCACTTTTTTAAAACTGGACCACTGTCCAAATGGTGGAACTGACGTTAAGTCCGAGAGAAAAGTCCGGATGCACCCAGGGTACAAATCATAAGAGAACAGGTTATTCTTTTTTTTCAGTTTTCAATTCAGAGGTCGAGGTTTTTTTTCTCGGAAAAGACAGCCAGTAAACATAGTATAAGATACATTATTATATGGCAAGGTAATTTCACGCGCTATGATTGGTCAATTTGCGGTCCATAACTTACGGAACGGACCGAAAATCAAAATTGATTTGAACATTTTTCGGACATGATGGTCACCACTTATGTGCATGTTCTGAACATCAAAGCAGATTCAAGATATTTTTAGTGAAGAGTTATATATGAAATCATATCCTGACAACAGGGATGACAGGGGGTGCATCACGTTTTTCTTGGGTTCCTACATCTTTGATATTTATCCTATTTACTTACCTCAACTCCAACATAGAATTTATTACTTTCTTCTGCAACTTTGGACCATTTGTTTGTATCCTTTGTCGAAAACTTCAAAAATAGTCTACACCATATCTGTTTAAAATAGAAGTTAAGAAAATATTATACAGTCGAAGTTTTTTAGGCGACCACTCTCGTAAGCGACCAGTTTTAGTTACGACCCTGACTTTGAAACCCCGTTTCCATTGCTGCTTATGAGAGCCTATTCTCGTAAGCGAACAGCTCTAGTTACGACCACGTTTTTCGATTTCGATAATTACTTACCGTGTCGCCCAACTTAAAGTCGGATGGGAAAAAAATCGAGCTACTTCTTCTCTTACAATCATTCTGAGCATTTGCTGGTTGACCTGGAATACACCACGTCTCCGTCTTGACCGGTTTAATTGATCTTGAAAACCATTCAAGCTTGTATGAAACGTTCTTCCACTCAGGAAAATCAAAACTGCAAACCATCTCCATGTTGGACGCAGCAAAGTTTTTGCTGTAAGTGACAGTTGGTTTTGGAAGTATCCCGAGGTGAAATTCTGAATGAATTCAACAGAAAATTAAAATAAACAACCGAACTCACTCGCAAGGTGACCTCTTAATGGGACTTGTTGAAAGGCTTCTTGTGGTGAGTCCATTAGATCATCGCAGGACATTGCCACAGGGATCCCGAGCGCAAAAACAAAGAACAAAAAGCTAGCAATAATTTTCATTTAATTACCAGTGCAGTTTTCCTTTCCATTAGGACACGGGTTACCTATGTATAGAAATAAAAAAAAAATTTTTAATTGTTTTAGGGCAAA
Source organism: Anthopleura sola (assembly GCA_023349425.1). Taxonomy (NCBI): domain Eukaryota; kingdom Metazoa; phylum Cnidaria; class Anthozoa; order Actiniaria; family Actiniidae; genus Anthopleura; species Anthopleura sola. The sequence continues at coordinate 4,201,503 of JALHLI010000018.1, read as the reverse complement.
TTTGATGTTGAGCAAAAAAATTGAGAAAACTGATTGGCCGATTTTTCGGTTTTTTAGTTATAGGAGTCTGATACATACGTAACGAGCAGTCTCGTCCTGTTTGCAACCATCCTGGACAACAAAAGTAATCAAACCTACAAACAATTGGCAGTGATTTATTCAGTTCAGTCGGTACGGTGGTGCCTTGATAATAGTACGAGGGTACGACAAACACTTAATAATCAGCAGTAAAAGTATAAAATGGATTTAGCAGTGAAACTTGGTTTTCGTGAAATTTCACATTCGTCAAGTTGTGATGAAACCTCACTATGCACCAGTTTCCCCAAAACACCGAACAAACAAGAGGGGCTCTAAAACAATTAGAGAGCTCACATCATTATTACTTACGACTTTGGAACTGAGGAGGGGTTGCAAAAATCAAAACTTTTTTTCTGTTTCCAACTTTAGTGGTTACTAGTAATAAGTAATAAGGCGCTAATTTAATATCAAAGAAAGAATCGCTTACCGGGAAGGAGCTCCGGACGAGCAAGAAGAGCAAATTTCTCTGTCCACTGACAAAATGGAGTTTGATTTTGAACAAACATTGGTCCTGAAAGAGTAAGTAGTGACAATGATTTAGTAAGAGAGACGTGAATTCGTGAAACAAAACTGAAGTCAGTACTTATCAATGTGGAAACAAGATTTGTTAACCGGCTCCACTGTTTACGTACTTGTAAACTAGTTAGTCTCAAACTGTTAGAGTGGTTGTTAAGGAACTGTGGAAAGTCTAATGGTCTATAATAAGCTTATACCCCAAAACCATACATTCTCCGTAAATATTTGACACTTTTGAAGGTTTCTAACACGTCCTTTGCTCGTTTTTGAAGTGGCCAATTAAAAATTAGCGAGTAATTTGTGATTTGACATTAAGAGAAAATCCATGGAAAAGTTGAGTGATTTTACCAGGGCCGTAGCCAGACTGAAATGTTTACCGAGGCAATCGACTGCTGTAGTTGGTTGCAACTAGAAGGTTGGGGGGCATGCTTCCCCGAAAAAAAAAAAAAATTGAAATTCAGACCCTCGGAAATGGGATTTCCAGCGTCTTGAGAGGCATTTGCGACATATTCATTGTATTAACGTTATGTCAATTTTGCACATTCTGGCAAAGAAAAAGAAGATAATTTGTTTTCATTCTTTAAGAATTAAAGAAAACTAAACGAATAAAAATATCTGAAATTTTACCGAGGCAAATGCCTCGCTTGCCTCATCGTAGCTACGGCCCTGTTTACAGGATACTCTCCTTTACTGGTAGTCCACGAAAAAAATAGGTAACCGTAGCATATGGCAGTAAATAGGAATTGTAATATTTTGTTCTACTTTGACTGTTATCCTGATAATTATACTATTTTTATACTAATTATTACTATTTTTCATGAGATCACAGTGACCTTACTCTCTACGTAACCTGAAGGACTTAGTATCCCTGTCGACTCTATCAAGCTAGATTTAATCTTTCTAATACAAGTGTTTATGAAACTTACCCATTTGGGTCAAGCCCATTAACTGCTGTGCTTCCATGTACAGCAGCTAAGGCCAAAAGCAAAGCCGCCAGCCATGTTCGAACCAAGAGATTCATTCCCAACGAAACGTATACAGTGTGATAACCTTCTTCACCAAAGATAAGTGTTTTGTAGACTAACTGTACTTCGATAATTCAGTCTGCTGTCCGCTGGCTTATTTATACACAACGCAAGGTATATAGCACACGACCCTTTCCGTTTCTTCCCTATTTGCTATGCTACGTTATTCTGTCAGTTAAGCCTGGAACTCCTCGTCATTTCTACGAGCAGAATTGGCCAAGAGTATTGTTCCAGCTAGTTCTTCCGATCCGGTCCGGCATTGGCAGGTTCTGCCCGGCTGGCTTTTGGCCAGCAGGATTTCCGGGGTCTTGCTCTGAACACTGACGAATAAAACAAAATCGTTCATAATGAAGAAACTAGCTGATCTAGTTACTAAAGATCATTACAACTCTTCTCATAGGAAGTTTTTATAGTTATGACAACAATCACAGTCGGAGGATATAGTTAATCTTAAGCTACTTTCAAAGCTAAAAATTAGGTTTGGACAATGAATTCTCAGTGTCATGAACGAGAAGTAAGACAAAAAAAATTGTTTTTTAACTGCTTTTCTTTTTGGATTTGTCCGCCGGACGCTGAGGCTTCCAGCACGCTGTGGCCTGTTCGTCATTTTCGTAACGTAATCGTTTCATACACCCGTGTGTGCCCTTTTGGTGACGTGATCGTCTGGTGAGCAGATTTGGCAGTGAGACTGAAAACATAAAAAGAACCTTTGTTTTTTATTTATCTATAAGTATAAAGGCCCAGTTTAGACGTCGAACTTTTCCCGCGTCCAATCTAATTCCCTTTGAGATCGAGCACTGTTTTCACTTAAACTAATAGAAGTATGTTTATGAAAAAATTCTGAGCCCCAGGTGGGAATCGAACCCACCACTGAGCTGCTGAAGACTCTAGTCGTTGATGTGGGTTTAATTGTGACAAACGTACTGTATGAGCTACAGTCACAGAAATGTCTAAGGAAATTACATGATAATGTTGGTTTGCGTGCGATGATGGAATATGAAATGTATGTGGACGTAATATATGATCGTGCCATACTGCGGGCCAAATGCCAGCCGTGAGGCAGAATCCGCCACTGCCGGGCCGAATCGGAAGAACTACAGTAAGAACTAGCTGAAACACTACTGTTGGCCAATTCAGCATGGTACGATCACATATACATTTTCACTGTATTCCATCATCATACGTAAACCAACATTATCAGAAGTATGTATGTTTACCGAACTCTTAAGTTTTTACAGTTATGACGATAATCACGGTCGATATTTGTTAAGACAAATATCGTCTCCTGGCGTTTAGCCGGCGAAACACCTGATGCCTTATATGGTGGTTCTCGAGGTTTTCTTAATCGCTGGCCTGCAAAAGTTCGACGTCTGAACTGAACCTAAGTAACCGCTATCCAGAGCAGAATTTTTACAATGCAGGAAATGAACCTACGAATCCCTGAAACAAATGTGTGCGGGCGTAGTTTGTTTGATGTTCTGAAGGAACTCCTCTCATGGATATCTGCTCAAAAAATAATGGTCTGTGCCTATTTTTCCCTGGTTAAAACTACAAGATCAGCTGGTTAAAACTACAAGATCTGATCTTGCCTGATCAGCCTGATCTTGTAGTTTTAACCAGGGAAAAATAGGCACATGATGTCCCGCGGTGAGACATTTAGCTCCCTGCACATTTATAATTGCTACGTGTCTAGTATCTTCGGGCGCGGGCAGGAATTTTCCCCGCCGTTAATTTGCCTCCTACTAGAGACGCCCCCTCCCTCCTGGGCACGGGAATATTTATTTAACTTTCCTGTTTTATGTAACGAGACTTGGCCACAAATGCTTCCTATTTCAAACTCTCATTCCGGAAGAAAAACAGCCCGAGGAAGATCCGTTTTTCTTCTCAGCTGCTCAGACTCAAACTTTCTTTCGATGATAAGAAAATGAGACTTGAATTTTGATTTAACCCCAAAATTCGTAAATCTACTTCCCCGCGGGTGTCCTTCAAAACGCGTCCTAGCAGAAGTGGCCCAGCATTGGGAAGTTGGGTATAAGGAGTGATAAGCATATAAAAGGTTAATTTGCCTAGAGACGCCCCCCTCCCTCCTGGGCACGGGAATATTCATTTAACTTTCCTTTTATGTCACGAGACTTGGCCACAAATGCTTCCCATCTCAAACCCATTCCGGAAGAATAAAAGCCCGAGGAAGATTTGTTTTTGTTCTCAGCTGCTCGATTTAAACTTTCTTTCGATAATAAGAAAATGAGACTTGAATTTTGATTTAACTCCAAAATTCATAAATCTACTTCGCCGCGGGTGTCCTTCAAAACGCGTCCTAGCAGAAGTGGCCCAGCATTGAGAAGTTGGGTATAAGGAGTGATAAGGATACATAAGTTCTAGATCTAATAAAATGGTCAACTAACCCCTCCCTTAGGGCTTACTCTAAGTACATATAGCTAATTCAATGTTAACAGGCCCGCCTTCGGTATTGTTCCAGGTTACTTTAGTTTAATACAATTACAGCGCGACTCACAAAAGTATGACCACTTTTAATGTATTCGCATACTTCTATGCACGGGCTTTTTGCTCCAAACGAGCTTTTACACGCCTTATTTGGTAAAACCAGACAGCTTTGCATCAATTGTGTCGGTTTAAAGTACAAAATCCCGTGCATAGAAGTATGCGAATACATTAAATGTGGTCATACTTTTGAGCGTCGCGCTGTAAAGATAAAAAACAAATCCATGAATTAAAAGACAGTTCACAATAGAGTAAGATTGGCTCACTCCACCTAGTATTTTGAGTGTTTGATACGTGTGTTCGCAAGTGTTCGCAAAAATATGATTCCAGGGGTTGGGTTGGCTGTGGTTTACTGTCAAACGTTCAAGATTCCAGCAAGAGACTCCAAGCATGAAGATTCATGGCAGGTCTCTTGATAATACAGGTATTGAACATTTTATATTCCAGCATGCAATCCAATGCTGCGTTTGCACGCTGGTATGCACGGATTCCGCGCAAGTGCGTCAGTGGCGAGTTGGCCGTTGAGGAAGAAGGAGTATCGAGAAATGTTGGTGGAGTCGGGCAGCCATGTGGTCGCTTCAGCGATGTAAAGCAAGAAAAACTGTCGAAATATGGACTAAACTGAGATAGAAGTTGAATAAGACAAGGTATTTATGCTTATTTTTGTTTTAATTGTAGAATAATATGCGAAAAAGTTAGCTAAAGTCGATATATTTTGAGTTGAAAGTCTTGCCTTTTTTCAAACATGGTCGCCAATTTTTTTTCTTCGAGCTAGCGTCGTCTTCAAAAAACTGTCTTTCCTCATATCTTAAGATTGGAAATGACTGTTAAATCATTCCGTACTAATTTAAAGAAGACAGTCGAAGCTCTCGTAAGCGACCAAAATAGGGGGGGAAATGAGCTGGTCGCTAACAAGAATGGTCTTTCATAAGCGACAAAGCAATGCAAATTTAGGGCGGGGGTTTTTAAATGGTCATATTGTACTACCTTTAGAGCTGGTCACTTACGAGAGTGGTCGCAAGGAGAGCTTCGACTGTACCATGAATGCAAATTTTTGGGTCAGTTAGAATTTATTATGGAATATCCGGAATTTGAGAGTCCTGAAAATATGGAGTCAGTATAACCATTTGAATAAGGTTTATTTTGTATGTGATTGAAATTAATAACAGACATAAAAATACCAAAATAATACAAATATACATTGCAAAGCTATAAATTACGAAAATATTAATCAATTCAATTTTAGATAAGAAATAATATTGCAAAAACTTTATCACCTCATTGGAATTGATGTGGCACACATAGTGGAGAAATTCCATTCAGATCGTTTTGTGACGTGATGATAAATGCACGCAAACTTTAAAATCCTTTTGGGGTCTGGGAATAAGACCCTCGGTGTCCTCTTAATAATGCTGCTTAATGTGGTGTTAGTGGAGGAAGTCCGTCTACTGATTCCTAAGATGAAAGTAGAAAAATATGCTCCTTCCGGGAGTGAGGAGCTTAAATATTCAATTCCTTGGTGTTTCTCCATGAATGGTCCATTCTTCCAGCAGGAATGCGGAAATGTTAATGGGCACATAGTGGAGAGAGTCCATTCAGATGATCATTGTTTGATGATAAAATGCACGCAATTTGCAATCGTAAGCCTTCCTGGGGTCTGAGGAAAAGAAGACCCTCGGTGTCCTCTTAATAATGCTGCTTCATGTGGTGTTAGGGGAGGAAGTCCGTCTACTGATTCCTAAGATGAAAGTAGAAAAATATGCTCCTTCTGGGAATGAGGAGCTTAAATATTGATTCCTTGGGGTTTCTCCATGGTGTTGCTGCATCTAGTTCCTTTAGTAATGATGATAATGTTTAATATTAGCATATTATATTTTAGTATAAATACAAAGGTGATTATACAAAATCGCGTGCTCTGATTGATTTTCTATCTCGGATTATCAGCCAATAATATCACCTTTTCGGACAAAATGGCTGTCGCGCTTTTAAAAAATAAAATATTTTCACTTTCAATGTTGTTTCCTTCTTTCTTTTTTGAAATAATCACCTTTTTATTTATACTACAGTAAAACAATTATTCACCTCAGACTCAGTGATTATCGATGAATATTTACCTCGCAGCTCGGTAAATATTCATCGATAATCACTTCCCATTCGGCGAATAATTGCTAAATAACATACAGAACCTGTGATATGATGAAATGTAGATTTTGGTATAGAATAACTTTTATTTTAGGTACCATATAATAAAGCATAACTGAATTTAACTTAAACATAGAAATTAAAATAATGTAAACCTCAAAATTAATACAAAATATACCAATATTAATATTTGAGATATAGTTTATCCAATACAAATAACATCTCAGTAAAGATTTAAATTTTCAAAATTGTATCTGCACTAATTCAAATATTATTAAATAATTTATTATTAAGTAAAAACTTGAATCGAGGATTGATACCTCATCGAATCATAAGGTCCACTAGGAATTGATGTTGCGACATAGTGGGGAGAGTCCATTCAGATCGTTTTGTGACGTGATGATAAATGCACGCAAATTTTAAAATCCTTTTGGGGTCTGGGAATAAGACCCTCGGTGTCCTCTTAATAATGCTGCTTCATGTGGTGTTAGTGGAGGAAGTCCGTCTACTGATTCCTAAGATGAAAGTAGAAAAATATGCTCCTTTCGGGAGTGAGGAGCTTAAATATTCAATTCCTTGGTGTTTCTCCATGAATGGTCCATTCTTCCAGCAGGAATGCGGAAATGTTAATGGGCACATAATGGAGAGAGTCCATTCAGATGATCATTGTTTGATGATAAAATGCACGCAATTTGCAATCGTAAGCCTTCCTGGGGTCTGAGGAAAAGAAGACCCTCGGTGTCCTCTTAATAATGCTGCTTCATGTGGTGTTAGTGGAGGAAGTCCGTCTACTGATTCCTAAGATGAAAGTAGAAAAATATGCTCCTTCTGGGAATGAGGAGCTTAAATATTGATTCCTTGGGGTTTCTCCATGGTGTTGCAGCATCTACTTTCTAGTGATGATAGGATGCATACGCTAAGCGCATCCAGCCCTTTTCTTGGTTAAAGATCTCATTACGTGTGATTGAACTGCACCGGCATTTCTCATAGCAGATGTGAGCGTTAAGTGTCCAGTGTCAGCGTTAGTCAAAGAGAACTTTACCTTAAAGATTTTGTTACATGTGATTGAATTGTACCCACCTTTATCGGAGCAGATGCGAGCATTAAGTGTCTAGTATCGGGGTTAGTCAAAGAGAATGTTTAATTTGGTTAATATTCTGATTGCAAATATTTCTAACATTACACTATAACATTTATTTTGTATAAAATAACTTAATCTACCTTGTACCAGATAAGAAGGCATATTATATAAATTTAACTGTTACATAATAAAAAAAGTTCTAAACCTAAAATACAAAATATACATACAATATTATCATTTGAGATGAATTTTATCCAATTAAAAAACCATATTTGATATAATATGTCAAGTCTAAAAGTTTAAATTTTCAAACTTGTAATATGCTTTTATGTAATTACTACATTTTTGGACAATTTATTCACCTCATAAGGTCCACTAGGAATTGATGTTGCGCACATAGTAGAGAAATTCCATTCAGATCGTTTTGTGATGTGATGATAAACTGCACGCAAATCCTAAAATCCTTTTGGGGTCTGGGAATAAGACCCTCGGTGTCCTCTTAATAATGCTGCTTCATGTGGTGTTAGTGGAGGAAGTCCGTCTACTGATTCCTAAGATGAAAGTAGAAAAATATGTTCCTTCTGGGAGTGAGGAGCTTAAATATTCAATTCCTTGGTGTTTCTCCATGAATGGTCCATTCTTCCAGCAGGAATGCGGAAATGTTAATGGGCACATAGTGGAGAGAGTCCATTCAGATGATCATTGTTTGATGATAAAATGCACGCAATTTGCAATCGTAAGCCTTCCTGGGGTCTGAGGAAAAGAAGACCCTCGGTGTCCTCTTAATAATGCTGCTTCATCACAGTGGTGTTAGTGGAGGAAGTCCGTCTACTGATTCCTAAGATGAAAGTAGAAAAATATGCTCCTTCTGGGAATGAGGAGCTTAAATATTGATTCCTTGGGGTTTCTCCATGGTGTTGCAGCATCTACTTTCTAGTGATGATAGGATGCATACGCTAAGCGCATCCAGCCCTTTTCTTGGTTAAAGATCTCATTACATGTGATTGAACTGCACTGGCATTTCTCATAGCAGATGCGAGCGTTAAGTGTCCAGTGTCAGCGTTAGTCAAAGAGAACTTTACCTTAAAGATTTTGTTACATGTGATTGAATTGTACCCACCTTTATCGGAGCAGATGCGAGCATTAAGTGTCTAGTATCGGGGTTAGTCAAAGAGAATGTTTAATTTGGTTAATATTCTGATTGCAAATATTTCTAACATTACACTATAACATTTATTTTGTATAAAATAACTTATTTATAATCTACCTTGTACCAGATAAGAAAGCATATTATATAAATTTAACTGTTATATAATAAAAAAAGTTCTAAACCTAAAATACAAAATATATATACAATATTATCATTTGAGATGAATTTTATCCAATTAAAAAAGCATATTTGATATAATATGTCAAGTCTAAAAGTTTAAATTTTCAAACTTGTAATATACTTTTATGTAATTACTACATTTTTGGACAATTTATTCACCTCATAAGGTCCACTAGGAATTGATGTTGTGACATAGTGGGGAGAGTCCATTCATATCGTTTTGTGACGTGATGATAAATGCACGCAAACTTTAAAATCCTTGTGGGGTCTGGGAATAAGACCCTCGGTGTCCTCTTAATAATGCTACTTCATGTGGTGTTAGTGGAGGAAGTCCGTCTACTGATTCCTAAGATGAAAGTAGAAAAATATGTTCCTTCCGGGAGTGAGGAGCTTAAATATTCAATTCCTTGGTGTTTCTCCATGAATGGTCCATTCTTCCAGCAGGAATGCGGAAATGTTAATGGGCACATAGTGGAGAGAGTCCATTCAGATGATCATTGTTTGATGATAAAATGCACGCAATTTGCAATCGTAAGCCTTCCTGGGGTCTGAGGAAAAGAAGACCCTCGGTGTCCTCTTAATAATGCTGCTTCATGTGGTGTTAGTGGAGGAAGTCCGTCTACTGATTCCTAAGATGAAAGTAGAAAAATATGCTCCTTCTGGGAATGAGGAGCTTAAATATTGATTCCTTGGGGTTTCTCCACAGTGTTGCAGCATCTTCCTTTTGTAATGATAATAATGTTTGATATTTCTAAGTTACACTTTAACTTTCACTTTGATCAGATGAACCTAATTATTTATATATGAAATACTTCTACCTAAAATGTTGAAATCTTTACTGGATACATATTTTTGATAGTCTTTTTTTATTCCACATCAGCTATATTTTGAATTTATATTTTATTTTGGTAGGAATTTCTATATCATCTTATATCTGATTTAAACATACCTTTTGTTATATTAACATACAGGGTACTGATAATAATTTTCTTGAGCACAACTTTTAATATATTTTATAATGTTATGTATTAAACAGTTTTATTCAGACATGAAAGTTCTTCAATAGCTATCATAGAATTTCTTGCAGGAATTGATATTGTGCATGCTGGGATTAGATTCCATAGAAGATCGTATCGTGATAATAAAGCTAAACTAAAAGTAAATCGAACCTTGTCGAGTTTGAGGGAAGGAAGGGATTGTTTTTAGTGTTATATATAGGAGGTTGTTAGTTATTAGCAAATGACATACTTTTTAGTTGATACTAACTTTCCCTTTTTAATTCTAACAGGGATTGATTCAGTAGGACCAGTTGACCTTGTGATCGTAGTCAGTAAATTCCTAAGCATTTTGGTCAAATTGTTGTGTTAAGCCTCACTAGGTTCTACCTCTATTGGAGCTGCATTAATTTACCATTCTCGACAGGATTCTCATTCTTTTCATAGTAAAATGATTTTATGTGCATCAGAACCTTGCAAAAATTCAACAAGTATTAGGATTTGTTTTCAAATTGCAAAAAAATTGTAGTGTCACATAATTGACTAGCCTTGGTATTTCTTGAGTAATGTGTTAGCCGACCACCTTTCATTGGTCATGGTCACGTTGAATTGGCACATCATTTCTTGTCAACCAATCATGTTGGAAAAGGCGCCTTCCAACCTGATTGTGTTACCCAAAACCTTGTCATGTGGCCTGTCTGGTTAAGCATTATTCAAGAAAGCTACCAAACATAAAATAGTTAGTCAATGGGCAACTTGAATAAAAACAGAAGAATGATCCTTCCAAGTGCCTTGTTCTGACAAATTAGTCCTCTAACAATGATGACACTGATTTGATTTCTTACTGTTTCAGGAGGAAGCCTGCTTAGTGAATGATGATAACACATGGACCAGACTTGTATGAGGAAGTCTGAGTTGAGGTGGAGGTAGTGGTGGTGACAGAAGGTGGTGGAAGTGGAGGTGGATTAGAGGTTGAGGTTGTGGTGGAGGATGATACAACAATTCCTTTAGTAACTCTGTTACATATTCCTTGTTTCCTTAGTTGGCAGTGTTTCCAGGTTGTTCACCAGATGTACAGAAATCGCTTATTGATATAGCAAAAGCATCAGCATGGCTTTTCAGGTGAGAAAAGGTTGAAATACATTGATTTATATTAATTGTCAGATGTCCATGCCTGTGACCTACTACTGATCATAGGCGGCAGAGCAAGGGTTGCCCTGGATGCTCTAGCACCCCTACTTTTTTGGAATTTAACTTTGCATCTTGTGACTAAAGTGAATTAATGTCTTTTTTGTTTGCTATTATATTTTGGTTCGGCAGTTATGATGCCTTAGCTGCCCTACCCCCCCCCCCCAATGACATTATCAATAAATTTATTGGTGAAAATGAGAAAATCCCCCAAACATTCTTCTCCCATGGCTTTTTCATCTTTTTGATTCCTTCAGTTAGAAGTACAGTACTAGAGTACAAACAGTTTATCCGTGAAACATTAGTTATACTAAATAGTACTATTTCAAGCAAATTCTATTGTTTTCTATTGTTTAATTAGCACTATTTTGTACTATTTAGTAATTTGTATTTCACGGATATATTGTTTGCACTCTAGTTTTTTTTCTTAATCTATTAGATTCTTGTAAATGTTAAATGGAATCACTAATTTTGCCAGTTGTCTGTAATACTTAGACAAATGTTTACATTCATTTCTTGCAGTTTCCAGAATGAAGTACCATGATAATGGACTAATGGATAATGTAAGGGACTGGAGATGTAGAATTTGCAAGTCAAGAATTTTATGATGTAAGTTTTCACCGTCAACTATAATATTATGCTTTGTGGCCTGCATTAGCTGTCTGAAACTACTGCTAAATCCCATCATCATCATTATTTATCATGATCATGATCCTTACCATCGACATTATCATAGTCCTCATCATCTTTATCATCATTATCATCATTATCACCAACCACCATCTTCATTATCATCATCACCGCCATCAGGTGCACATCTTTTAAGATCATTAAAATCAAAATCATCATCATTTTCGGTATTATCACTGTAATTAAATGAGCTTTAATGTTTATATTTCAGAGTGATAATATATCAAGTACATGTGACCTGGCCAATATCTCAAGGAAGCGATACGACAGATAAAACCAACTACAATATCCTCAACAGAACCGCAGGCTACTGTTAACAACCAACAAAATAATCAGTTGGTGTAAATGATACGAGATATATTATTGTGTACAGAAACTAATTAAATTATTATTAAAATATTAATAAGTTTTTAGAGTTTATGATGTTGTATATCGTATTAGTAGAAACCAACTAGTGGTCTATTACAAATCCTGCATTCTGATTGGCTACCTTACTAGTGGTCTATTAGTGATAGACTACTAGTGGGGAAAAGTGCTGGTTTTTAAAACTCTTTGAAACAAAACTTTTCTTGATTCTTCTGTCGAGATGTCATTGACATATAGTATTTATGATGTTATATATATTTAATAGTGAAATTTTTTGAAGAACATTCTCTGAATCATAAAACATTGTAATTAAAGCCACAAATAAAAAAATGGGAATAGTTTTTCATGAATTTACTTATTAAATAAAGATTCCCCTTGGTAATTATTATGAGAGTAGTTTCATGGCATCTACCCTGTCCATACCTTGTCCTAATGGCTTAATAGACTAAGGTCAAACATTACACCTCACAGGAGTCGATCATTTAAATGAGATAATAGGACTGCCTTATAATTATTATCCATTCTTTTAAATGCATTCGACTCATGTAAAGTTTGGCATTTGATCTTAGCCATAGTCTCCTTTGCTTCTCGGCCATAGTTTTAGTGTCTTTCCATTCCACCACCTCTCTTTCCTATCTCCTCAGAGAAGTGGAGGGGGATGGAGTGAGACTAAAAATGTCTGTGAAGGAGACTACTATTGGCTGGCATGTTACCCTTGTATAACAGGAGTGCAGTGTGACTACTTTTTTGATGGGAGGGGAGGCAGGGGGACTTTGCATCTGGCACTACCCAAGAAAGCTCATCACCACTGTCACATGTCACTATCTACCTGACAAGTAGTATGTATTATCACTTAACATGTCTGAGTCATGTGTACATGGGGGGTCCAATAGCATGACATCTATTTTTAGAATAACTGGGCTGCCTATTCGAAGAGGGGAGGGGGGTTAAACCCTTTGCTGGACAGGCCCCTGTGTGTGGCCCAAATCTTTACGAAATAAACCATTATACATGAAGCAATTATCAAAGGTAAAAGGAGATGAGTTGGCTCATTATACAAAGCAGAGTGGAAGATTTGTACACCTTATTCATAAATCTATCAATACCGTGGGGGACTGGTGATGATAAATAAAAGATGGGTGAGTTGTTACAAGTACAAAAGAAAATAACAAATACAAATGTGAATAGAATGATTCTAGCAAATGGTTCCTTCTACATCTTTCAACACATCTTTCAATACATGGTGACCATAGGGGAATTATATAGGAAAATAAAGGAGTGCAAAAAAAAAACTATTCTTCTGTGCTTTTGCTTGCTTTTTCTGCTCGCTTACATTACCTAGCACACTTTCTTAGCCTGTAACCCATTTTCTTTCAATAAATGATATATTTTCCAGATTTTATTTTCATCTACCACTTTTATCTAAATTGGGCTCCCTGTGGCTCAATACCCACGTGCAGCGGTGAGTTGCTTCGCTCATACTGCGTGCGTTTCGTTAGCCAATAACCGTGAGATCCTTATAAATAAAGTGGAGTTCATTCCATTGAAGTTATCGCTGGATGTTGCACTATTTATTAGACATAATTTTCGTGGGTAAATAAAGATTATTATTATTATATTATCATCCATCCATTCATCCATTCATTCATTCATTCATTCATTCATTCATTCATTCATTCATTCATTCATTCATTCATTCATTCATTCATTCATTCATTCATTCATTCATTCTTTATTTATTTATTCATGCGCACGTCATTTCCTTCTTTTGTCAAATATTTTTAACCAATTTTACCTTTTCTCTAGTTTGTTTGTTTGTTAGAGTTAGCAATTTGTGAGCTAGGGTTAGGGTTAGTACTTTGTGTGTTAGGGTTAGGGTTAGCATTTTCTGAGCTAGGGTTAGTGTAAGTTTGTGCGCTAGGATATTATTTGGTGCGCTTGTTTAGGTTTGAAATAAAATTTCAGGGAATGGGTTGGCTGTGGTTTTACTGTTTTGTCACGCAGGTTCACGCAAGATACGGCGGCCATGATGGAGCCGTGCAGAGCTTCAGCATTATCATCAAGATGCTTGTGTTGAAAGTTAGATAGCCTTCTGACCTCAAGAAAATAATACAAACAAATAGCGGCCACCTTGTTTGAAGTAAATCGTCGCAATATCGCCAAATCTACTCGGAGATAATGGGAATTTTTGATCAACATTTCTGGACAGTGTCCCTCGCTTGTCAAAAGAACCTTTGTCAACACTCATGTTTCCGGACCAACAACTGCTACTTTTACACTACTTCCACTAATAGAACGATACATATGGACGTATTTGATAATACTTCAATCTACGTATGAACATTAAGGTCTGTCAAGACCATTACTGAGCCGTTCCTGTTTTTGTTTTCTTGGAGAGAATGTGATGATGAGGATGTCCACTGTTTATTTTGTTCGCAGGACTTTAGGAATTCTAGTTGTAATTTTGGTACTAGTAACCTTATATTGGAATTATAAACTTCATGCTACTAACAGGAAACAATTTAGTCAACCGGCTTTGGATTCCTTGACTCAGAAAGACAGAGTTTCAGCTTTGAAGAAAGGCAAGACTTCAAGCCATAAACATGAAGGCAGAACCACAACAAGGTCTCCTGTTGTGGCGCCTACACGTGGCTTTACAACTCGGTTACTCCAAAAACTTTTACAGGTGAGTAAACCTTTAATATCTGACTATCAAAAAACAAGCATATATTTTCAAACCAGTTTATTTTGATAGTAAAATTACGTGTGGTTTTGAGGTCAGAGCTGTCTAGATATTTTCTCACATGCCTGCTATAACGCTGCAGGAGCACTTACACTTTTGTAAATTTTAAAATCAAAGTTTCTAAAACAATCTTTATCCAGCTCTAAATATTTTGAGCTAGAAAATTTGAGTTTCATAGAAGTTTTCTTTAAAGTAAGGTATTTGTACAAAGTTTATTAGTAAAACCACTGAATCACGCAATACACAGCTGCCACTTTACTGGTTTCAGCTGATGGTGCTAAACTGCTAAATATCTTGCTAAACTCCATCGTATTATCAGTTTTTACTAAGGTATTTCATAACTTAAGAATGGATATTTTAAGCTTTCACTTGATTCTCCAAAAGTTATGTATTTATTATGATGTATTTAATGTGTGGGATTAATTTTTAACCTGACAAAATGATTAAAAAATAACTATGAATCCCTTCCACTTTTTTTCTTTAATAGAATTTAAATTTTAAAAAATCTTTCAGAAACAAATGCTGACTTTTCACTTTTTTCACTAGATGTTATATAAATCTAATTTTTATATAAGTCATAATTTCAAGTTTATCACAATTTTTCCCTTGAATTAATTATGACATCTATTGACAAAAGAACTGTTTTGTTTTCCAATCTTAAGTCTAAGTCATTTCCACTCAATTTTTGGTCATTTTAAAGGTTTTCTAGCACTTAATTAAGTCGTCTTGTAAATTCTCCCAATTGCAATTGTGAAACACTACAATGAACAACAGATTTATCAGGACATATTTAAGTGGACATCGTAGCTAATTGACTCTGACAAAGGTCAGATTAGGGCCATTGTGGTTGGTAAGGTATCATGCTTCGAACTTGATAAGAGAAAACATTTATATAATTAATTAAATAGTGTCAACTTGAATCAAATAATAACAACAAAACATTGAAGCCAATGCATAATGATTAAATATGTACATATTTTTGTATAAAATGTATAAAATTTTCTATAAATAACCTCAATGAAATCCATAAATTATATGGAATTTTTTTCAATTTTCAACAAACTATGTGGTTTTTATTGGAATTTATTTTACAAATTTCCCAATTTTTTGTACTATTGCTCCAACATATTTCCAATTAAAATTCCTAGAGGCTTCCATCTTCAACATTTCTTTGATTATTGCTCAGAGTTCAAAAATTAATTTTTCCATGGATTTTATGTTTTCATTTCAGCTTGAAGCAAGACTTAATCAAAGCCAAGAAGTATCTAGAATAATTTTCCAAGGCCCTGAAAATGTTTTGAAATCAGAAGTTCCTTTGTATGCGTTACCTCTAGAAAAACAAGGTTATAAAGTAGATGAGATGTCCAACATATCTGAAGATGGTCCAGGTAATCATGAGCTTGTATAAAATAGAACTCCTTTTGATGCTAGAACTTCAACTTTATTGTGAATGATAGACTTGTTTATCACAATTAAATACTGAGCAGAAATGCAGTGCCACGGCTTAGACCTATATAGCGACAGTGTGGTGTGACAGTAATCCAGTCACTAGTATAAGCCACGTGCAGCACAGCACATCCAGCTACAAAAACTTTTTTTAAGAGAGTCGTTGCAAGGAGAACTTTATTAAAATTGATAACCCCTAGGGTTCACAATGTTAAAATTTTCTGAATTCTTTTATGCCACTTCTGATGTTATTCTCTTTGTTTTATTCTTCTAATAAAGGTTCTATAATAGGCAGTAGTTGGAGTGGAATAATATGTTATTCACAAAGCAGTTCAGGAAGTCACTCTTGCTTAAACAAAGACTCTTTAACAAAACTAAAGCTACACCAGAAGGTAATGAATAAACTTTTGTAACATGGATGGTGTACACTGCTAACGCATCATCTTTCACCACTGTGGTTCCAAAGTTTTGGGTCACTGCAGTGGCATAGTGAGGGGGGGGCACATTTTCAGATCAAGCCTTTTTTTTGGATGTATGAAGGCAATGCCACTGGTGTAGGGAGGGTACAAGTATGTACCATCAAAATTTTCTGTTTTTATTCTAGGTACCCCCCCCCCCCCCACAGATCCTGGGTCCTTGCTTAGCCTCTGGGTCACTGGTTTGACACCTGCATTGTGTGCATAGAATATTGAATGTGTAGTGGTAGCATGTGTAAGTGAAGTGTCCCCAATTAGTGCGAAAGCACTAGAATGACTTGACACCTAAATAAAGTTGTTTTATCTTCCAGGTATCCTACATTCCTGGGTTGAACAAGATTCTTACTCTACCAGATAAATTCTGTTATACTATGTCTGCGGCACAACATATACCAGGTACTGAGAAATACTTCTCTATGAAATTGAACAAGAATTTCTTTATTCATATTTGGTTGTCAGGGGCAGATCTAGAAATTTGCAAGGGGGTGTCCAAAATGAAAAAGTGACGATATAGTGATGTCATCAATAATCCCGATCTCACTTATTTCGTACGTACATTTATTTGGGGTGTCTGGTTTAACAATGGACACCCCCTGGACTCACCCCTGATTGTGATTGGCTGATGGCAGGTACAGTTACATTTCCGCATTCTGATTGGCTGATGGTAGGAATGGTTACCTACGCCATGGTTAGGAGGACCACAATTTTACATGTAATATTTGGGATATTGTCTTTTTTTGCAGTTTTGCAGTTTCATCCTGAAGTGCAGATTCAGTTTTTTTCCCAATTCCCTTTGCAGATTCTCAGTTTTGGTAATTTTTCCCCTGCGGATTTGCAGTTTTAGCACCCCTAGGTCCCCTTGGTGAGGGAATAGGATTATTTGTTCAAATTGATGACAACATTTCCAAAATTCTGATTTCATTTTTTCCTGAGGTATTCCTTCTTTTTGATGTAATTCTATTAATATAGTATTATTTCTTATTGATTTTCAGCACTCGCTTCATCTCCTCTCTCTGTACCTTGTCTTGTGTTGCCATCCAAGTCCAAGAGCGTGTCAGCGAAAGTCTTTGAATCTTTAGATAACACCACACTGTTTCTTATCAGACCATCTGAAGAAGGTTCATCTTACATCTTTACAAGAATGTCAAAAGTAGAAAGGCTAGTAAAGAACACTATTTTACTATTAGATATATCTAGTGGAAACAGGATAGTGAAGGGGGGGGGGGTATCTCAGGGGTGTAGTGAGGACCCAGGATCTGAGGGGTACACAAACAATTATCTAATTACCAAACATTCTGGGGGGCAGATGCCCACCCCCTCCCTACGCCAGTGGCATTGACATCATCCATCAAACACAAAAAAGCTCAACCCAAAAATTTAAGGGGGGCCAGATTGCCTCCCTTGCCCCCCCCTCTACGCCACTGGGATATCTACCACAATTTTTTCATAAATTCACAGATCAGGAAAATGCATTTATTGAAAAACCATGATACGAGTTTTCAGGGTGTAATACAAATTTTCACGAAAAAAAAACTGAAAATAAGCACCACCCTGAGGAAAAATGATCCTAGATTACTGATATAAAGAACTTTAGGTATTAGCTTATCTAACAGAGGTCAATAGTCTGTGAGAGGTCCAATTCCACAGTTATTATGGCTATGACTCACAGAGTGGATTGCTTTGGGCCACAATAGACCTCTTTATCTTGGGCATAATGTTTTCCCATTTCAGATCGCGTGTCATTCCCTTGAAAATAGGATTCTTTGTTTGAGTTGTATCCATATTCATGTGTCTTCTCATGCACAACCATTAAACAAAGAAATGATACTCTAGGGAATATAGCCTGAGAAAACTAACATTAGTTTCGCTGGGGGAAGGGGGGGTGGGGGGAGAGGAGCGAAAGGACGTCGGTTTTCTCAGGCTATAGGAAATGACACGTGGTCTGCAATGGGAAAACATCACACCCAAGGTAAAGAGGCCTATTTCAAGTTTCCTATTTGACCCAGTTTTCATCTATGGAGCGGAAGGAGAGTTCCTGACACCGCCTTTTAATTTGCGATTTCTTTTGATGAAAGCGCAACGAGACCTTAATCAAATTTAGTTTATTTTTCTTTTAGTTACCGAAAGTGTTTTCTAATTGCTTATGTTTTCATTGCTAATCCTATTGTTTTCTTTTCACTTCAAATGATCTTTTCTCGAGAATTTTATCATTTGGATCGAGGTATCACTAAGTAAACGTGGGCGTTAATCGTCGTGCGCCAGCGGCTCGCGGCTTGATGGGGTATTTTTCCTTTTTCTAAAAGACTCGTTTAATCATCCGACTTTTAAAGCAATTTTTGTGGCATTTTTCGGAACTTCATACCGCGCGTGTAAGCTAGCGGCAATTTTCAGACGCAGCTCAAATCGCTACCAAAGATGCATCCAAATCGCTTGTGTCAACAAAAGTAAAGAGATCTTGAACTTTATAAGCCGCTGTTTCCTGTGTATTTGCGAGTGCTGTCTTGAAATCCCGCGGGAATCCCTCGATGTGAGCGCTAACAATAGTAAGTTGACCAGCACCATCCTTATGCCATGATTACATGAAATAATCAGAGGCGCGCATTCCCTACGTGGTTTTACTTATCTCCATTTTCTCTCCTGACAGGATGTTACAAAAGAAAGGTATTCTACACGCCATTCGTCACCCTCTGTTGATTGATAGTCAGCCAGTCATAATTAAGATGTATGTCCTTATCACTTCCGTGACCCCCCTGAGAGTCTTCAGACACCATGATGGAAGTGCGGTGATCATGTCCCAAGATAAGGTACAAAAATGCAAAGACGCTCGAGTATAGTCAAATGAACTAAATTAGTCGTACCGCCAGAAGGTCACCGGTTATCAGTCAAAGCAAATCGCTTCCGCTGGAGCCAATTTCCAATGTATTGAACTAGAAAATACTCAGTACAATCACAGTACGGTATTCACGAGTAGGTACCCTTGCTAACAGAATGCGCCAGTACGGTACGTTCAGGGTCACGGCATTGCGCAGCGACAAAAAAATTACCGCACGTGAGATTACTCACTCACCATTTTCGAGATGCGCGAGCGCTTTCAAAAATATCACAGACGCAGATATGCATTTTCGGTCAGAGTCAATAGCGCGCGTGATCTTGCCCGAAAATGCCTCTTTTTTCATGTCTGCGCCTGCAATATTTTTTTGGAAAGCGCTCGCGCATCTCGAAAATGGTCTGTTTTTCGCCTTGATTAATGCGTATACACGGTACCGTTCGTACTGCAGCGTCTTTAGCTTATCCAATCAAAATGGTGGGTTTTTTGTCACGGCCATGGCACGGTCACGCAAAGGTCACCATCGCCGCATAGTAAAAACTCCAGGGTTTTAAAGTTTTTCGCATTGATTAATATTACTGTATGTTGTAACAGGGTGCCAAGGAAACATGGACACTGCATCAAATGGACGTTTATCTGAGTGAATCGTTTAGTGCGCATGATGTTTCAAGGGCTTGGCGTCAAGTGGATGAGATGATCGTCAGATCTTTGATGATCGCGGAATCTTCGTTACTCGGTGATAACCTTAACAGGGAAATTCTCTCTCAAAGGTGCGTTTGAAATTAAAGGTAGCTCCTTATTGTTTTTTGTCTTACCACACTTCTGATTTCACGTTCATCCTTCCTCCATCCCATCCCTCCTTTCTTCTTTCCTTCCTTCCTTCCTTTCTTCAGTCCTGCGTTCCTTCCTTCCTTGCTTCCATCCATCCTTTCTTTTTTACTTTCTTTTTTAATTAAATATGATGAAAAAATGGCCATTTAACTTTTATTCTATTCATTTGTTTTCAGTTCCAATTTCTTCCAACTTCTTGAATTTCATTTCATCTTTAATTCTTCCTTGCATCCATTTCTTCTCGAGGTAAGACGAATAAATGAACCCAGCAAAAGTAGGAAACCAATAAACCTTTTTCAGCTTGGACATAATGTTTTCCCATTTCAGACCACGTGTCATTCCCAAGAGTATCATTTCTTTGTTTAACGGTTGCACATGAGAAGACACATGAATATGGATACAACTCAAACAAAGAATCTTATTCTCAAGAGAATGACACATGGTCTGAAATGGAAAAACATTACACTAAGACGAATAAGGTATATTGACTATGGGTGTGTTTGAAGTTCTGGTGGCGTAGCGATGAGAGCGCTTGCCTCTAGATCTCACCAAGGTGACCCGGGTTCGATTCTTTCTGCCTCAACAAAATAAACTCAACTTCTTAGTTCCAATTGGAATGCAGTGAAAGAAGAGCCACTCTGTGGAATCCACTATTAATTCTCATTTATTATTTTATTTATTTTTCATTTGTCCAGATCAAGTCAACGTCAGACGGAAGTACTTCACCAGACGTTGCTATGGATACTGTACAACTATTGTTCGGTGCAACGACATCTGTTGGATACGTGAATGAATTGCTGCAAAAACTGAATAAAACCATTGGAGTTGAGGTGACATAAAAATAATTTCCTTTTATTTTCCTTCTATCCGTTTATTCATTCTTCCACCCATCCATGCAGTCATCCATTGGTTTATTCAATCATTTGCTCTCTTGTTCATTCATTAATTCATTGATCCAATAAAATTATAAAATAAATGTTATAAAGCTCTGATTGGTTGGGATTGCGTGCATTATGAAAGCACACAGCACGTGCGCGCACTTTCTATTTTATCACTGGTGTCAAAAATAATGGCTACTCTAATTTGTATTTTATAAAAGAAATAAAAGCCTTGCTTGCTCGTGTGCTGTTGTAAAGCACTTGGAGATTGGCAGAAACTGAAACTGGAGTGTTTTGAAAAGTGTGGAGAAGCATTCCGCTATGTGTCGTGCTTCTCCTAACACTTTTTTGTGTACTGCTAATCCCAGCATGCTTTATAACTGCACACAGCACGCATGCGCGTTTTTATTTTTTTCATTTCATTAACTCATTTATTTCTCTCCTTTTGTTTCTTTCATTCATCCTATCCGTATCTCTTACACAGGCATGCACGGCGTATACTATTTTTTCTTTTTTCCCTGTATCCAATGACAACTCAACGTTGTTCTTTTCCTCTAGGGCTGGTACTGCTCTCAACAACACAAGATTTGTCTTGATGAAAGCGAACTAGTTTATGTAATAGAGAACCACAGACAAGCAACAGCGTTGGGTCGATTCAAAAAGGTACTTCACATAGTGTCATATGCTTGGAGACCAGGAGGTGGTGGAATGGGAAGATGGACTAACCAGGTCGATCAATATGATGTCATAAATTGTTTAGCAGCTTTTTAGTATATGGAGCAGATTTCATGTCTTGAATGGAAAGTATTGTAGCATGCTGCTCCATAAACTTGCTGATGCGCATGCGTTATTCGTGCTTTTTGAGGTCTTGCCATAGAAAATATTGTATCATCTGGCTCCATAAACTGGCTGGTGCGCATGCGTTTTTCATACTTTTTGATTAGCTCAGAGCAGACGTGCCATAGCCTGCGTCACATCCCGCTTACAAACTACGGTTAAGTCCGTAGTTTGTCCGGATGTGACGCAGGCTAACGTGCCACCAATTCATGAGAGTCATTAGGTAAAAATAAATTTAAAACAAAATTAAATGCCCTGCATGTTACACGTTGAAACTTGTGTATATACAATCACGGGGGTGTTACACGACGCAATTTCGTCCTGCAACTTGTTCACGACACAAGTTTCGGTTGTGCGAGTAGAACTATAACAGGGCCTTAAGATCAACGCAATTTTAATTTTTACCATTTGTCTTCGTGTAACAGCTGTATCCAACCTCTGAAGGTAACATGTATGAACAGTTACTGGACGATCTACTATCAGCCGATGATAATTCTCTTGATTCTCGCATAAAGACTCGCAAGAGGCGAGGTACGCCTCAGTTGCATAGTGTGTTAACCCAGATGGAGAGCTATAGAGAACAAGGGACTGCTATTGACGGCGATGTACCTCACGTTGATCAGCGGTAAGTACACAGACAGGTGGACAGACAGACAGTCGAACGGGACAAACAGGCAGAAAGACAGGTGGACGACGGACGGACGGACATGGACAAACAGGTGTATGATGGCCAATTAATTGTAAATATTTGATTGTGTTTACATGTTCAGAAAAGGATATTGGGAAACGGATGATGACGATTATCCAGACAAGATTTCACAAGGTACATACACAAATGATGATGTGTTTGACTGTTTGTTTGTTTGTTTTAGTGCTATATTCCTCTTTGAATTCGCAGATGGAAGATAACTGATATTTTTGGTTTTGCTTTCAGATTCCAGTAGCAATGTACTGAGCCGACGAAACCATCCAAATTGCGATAAAGGTAAAAAGAATCGCTTTTTTAAAAATCTTGAATGAACTAGTCGGATCAAAGCAATCTACATCACTTAAGGTGTGAGAATACGGGGAACAAAATCGTGCAACTTGTCGCGCATAATTGTTGCATTGCAAGTTTGCATTGCAAGCGAAATTTGCTTGTATTACCACCCCGCGCGCAACAAATTTTCTTAGTTGCAGAGAGTAGAAAGAGCTTTTATTTCTACAACAAATTTGCGCAACAAAATTTTGTTGTTGCACGGGGTGGTAATACGAGCAACATTCACTCTACAGCTTGCAACCCAACAATGTTGCGCCACGAGTAGCACGATCGTGTTGCTCATATTACCGCGCCTTAACGCATGTCCTATCCATGTACCTCTAGATTCCAGTGCAGATCCGGTCCTTACTGCCATATATATCGAGCCTACGTCATCAGACTTCACCCGTGCCTTTACTCCAGAAATAACCGAATATGACGTAACGTTCCCATTTGATGTCGCTGTTGTGAAAATCTGGGGTGTAACAACGTGTGGCTCAGAGGCAAGAGTCAATAGTGTGACCGGTGCATCTGGGTAAGTGTGGGATTCCTGTGGATAATACTAGAAACTTAAGGAATTTGGGCTCCTCTGTGTTTTCTTCTCAGGTTGGCTCCTTTGTCCAGTGCTAGTGAATTTATCCTGTGTTTGTTCCGTCTAGATGATTAAAGTGCAAATAAACCCTGATACGATACTTTCAGTATTGATTCTACATGAAGTGAATAGTTGAATGGAGAAATATTTCTTCATTTGAGTGATGCGTCTTTAAGTTATAAAGGTTTATATTTCCAATATGTTAATGACTGTGTCAGGGTTTAGGTACACTTTAAGGACTTCTAACTTTTTTCCGTGTATGAAGATAAATGATCAATTGATACCCTTTATATAGACCCCTTTCAGCTCGTCGGAATGCAGCTCGTTTGAAGGGCAAATCAATAGGTTTCCAATTCTCTGGAGATTGAAATTCTTTCGTTTTGTCCTTCAAATTGAGCTGCTTTGACGTCACGTGAAAGGGGTCTATATGATTCATTTGATGCCCTAGCTTATATATGTTATCGACGCAGGCCTGCTAACTTCTCTGTTGGTGTTGGATGGAACAAGTTTGCTATACATCTAGTGGACACGTCTCTCGCGCGTCCATCAGTCATTGTCACGTACAATATCAACATCTATCGACGACGGAGAAGCAACCAAGAAAAACCTTTCAGCGACTCAGTGACCCACGAAATGTGTTCTTTGAAGCAAGTACGTGTGATATAATAATACCGTCGTAGATTTCAAATTGATACATTTCCTTGATTTTCTTAACCCTGGTTACCAGAGGCCCCATTCCTCCTCGGCCTCTGGAACTCGGGTCTCTGGAACCCAGGGTAGGGAGTGCGTATACCATCATGGAGAGTTCACCTGTAGGGTTCAAAATTTAATTCCCTTGTTTTTGTTAGGATTGCGATTTGAAGGCGTTTCCTGGAAAACCTTGCGGGCCTCGCAAGATTCCTGAGAAAACCATGAAGGAGTTCCACCAGAGTAGAGTTGGTTTACCGTGGTGCAAGAATGGTGACGCTCCAGGTAATTCATTCAAGTTGATCATGACTTCTTTGCTATGCACATAACTGCTTATCCTCTCATTTGCGTGCTACCTCCTTCCCCTATCTTCTGCGCCAAGAACCCTCTTATCATCGTCATGTACTCTCTTCTCTTCTACGTTACTTCCTTATTCGCCCTTAAATAATATATCCTTTATCTATCACCAACCGCCTTACAGCCATCATCATTTCCTCTTTGCCTCTCTTCTTTACATCATTGCTGTGTCCCCCTATTTTCTCGTCCTCCCCTACCCTTGCAGTGGATAAGAGTATATGTCACGAAGTAACCTCACCGCAATCCGTGTAATCTTTTCATTATCTAATGAACATTTTTCAACAGGTTCCTGGGTGTTTCCATGCGCAAACTGCAGCAATCCGAGTTCTTGTTTCTGGCGTGAAGCCAAGTGGACCCCTGACTCGTGTGCGCATAACATTCTGTCCAACAAAGACGCCAAAACGTGTCTGGCTGAGAAAAAGGTTTGCAAATCTTCTTCATGGATGTTCCTTTGTTGCGCATTTTTTGGCTTTACCAAGATAGCGCAATGCTAAAAGGATTGGCTTTTTGTTTCACAGATTTTGTTTGTTGGTGATTCTACCAATCGAGGGATAATGTATTACTTGATGGAAAAGGTAAGAAAGTATGATGCGCACTGTAAAAAATCAACATGCGAGTTGAGTGTGGTGTGCAGTACTAATGTAGAGTACCATAGCGAGTGAAAAAAGTGTCCCCAATTAGTGCGAAAGTGCTGAAACGACTAGATTTGTATATTATTTGTTTATTATTGCAGATTAACGGCTCTCTGTGGCAATGGGAGAAAACGCACTCTATGAAGGTATACAGCAGCGCATTGAACGATGGCAAGACGTCTGTTAGTTTTGCGTACTATCCACAGTTCTGGCTCCCTCCGGAGAGAAAACCAGTCTTCCTGAAGGCTTTGCAGCATCTCATGGCAAGGTACGCATCATTTATTGATAGCAGAATGTACTACGCAAAGCTTATATAAAGATACCCCATTATTCAAGAGTCCAGTAACCCTCAAGTCGCTCACTTTCCTCTTCACTGACGCATCCAATTCGAGTCCAAAAGGAAAAATTCATTTGTCGGCTAGCCTTCTTCCATCTAGGTCGTAAGGGAAGGGGGCGAAGGGGAGGAGGAGGAGGAGGGAACGTCAACACGCAGGCTGCTTCCAGGTAGTTTGCTCCCAATTTCAATGACAACTACATGATGGTTTTTAATGTCTCAATAGGTTTATGCCTCTTAAAAACAGCACCAACACTATCCTGGTGGTTGGAGGGGTGCAGTGGTTGTTACCCAGCCACGTCATGGCTATAAAGACAACCCTTAGCAGGTATGACGCACTATGTATGACGTAGAGTATATGTTGCATGACGTAATTCAGTATTTAGGCTTTGGTAAGAAGACGAAGGATATTTCTCCAACCACGACTGAGAAGAATTATTCCTCTATTGATCCGACGACTAAAAGGACTAACTCCCGAAACGTCAGTAAACGTTTGTACACGGCTTTTAAGCTACCAACACACGGTGAAACATTGCGCGCGATGTTGCAGGCAATCGATATTGCGAGCCATGTAACACGACGCAATTTATTGCACTCAATTTTGTTGAAAAAAAACGATCCTACTTCAGCAATATTGGCTGCCATATTGCGCACAATGTTTCACCTCGTGTGCGCGTCTTCCTTCTTATTCACTTGTTGTGAAGAATTAGACAATTTAAAACCTTCAAGGTTATAAATCCCCCTCTCCAAAAAGCAACCAAGGTCATACAATAAGAAAATAGTAAAGCAATCATTTATTAAATTTTGAAATCTAGTGTATTCGTGTTTTAGTTTAGGGCTTGGTGGAATCAAAGTCATCATCAAGACTCTAGGTTCAGGATTCCATCTGCCTGTTCCTGGGTTTGTTAAACTGAATCTGGTGAGTTGAATAAATAGGGTCAGGTAACTTGAGTGCATTCGACCCTTTCCTCTGGGGTCGCGGGTTTGATTCCTGGATTCCGCATCACATGTGAGTAGAGAGAAAGCACAGGTAGCCCAATTTATAGGAGAAGGCATAGCTCAGTTGGTGAGTGCGCGGCCTTCAGAGCTAGAGGTCCACGATTCGATCCTCAGAATCTCCACGTCTGTTTCGAATTCCCTCTAATCCGTTGTAGTTTGAATACCCTTAAAACAGATCACTCACGGAGAGAGAGAGAGAGAAGAAAGTGCGCACCGTCTGCTTCCTCGCTGGGATACCAGCCTCGTAGCTGAAGGAACCACTGACATAAATATATTTACTTTCCTTTTAATCTAGATAAAAGTGTTATAGGGTGTAATAGTTTTTGTGTCCTTTTAAAGGAAGGTCAACAGAAAGTTGCGCAAAGGAATCAAATGGTGATGAAAGCAGCAAGAACAGCTGGGTTCGAGGTAGTGGACACCCATGCCATGACAGTCGCCAGGTATAAGGAGTTCCTGATGGGAAAATGTGGTTGTCATTTTCACAAGGTTAGACATGAATCTAGTTCTTTATCGGTTGCAACGATACAAGGACAAATAGAAGTGGGCTTCTTGTGGTGCGCAAAGAGATTGCGTGGCTCCGTGTGCGTGCTATAGAGCGGATTTCGTATGAGCGTGAAAGGTCGCGGCACGGTTACGGTGCGTCGCGGCGCGGACACGGTACCGAATGTAAAATGTTTTGATACAGGGCATGGCACTGACACGGTGCTGTCCGTGCCGTACGTTTTTTCATAGCTATTTGAAAACTACTCTATGCCCTTTCATGCTTTTGATTGGCCCATAGAGAGCGGAAGCCATTTGAGTGTCACAAAACCAAATTTTCTTTCCCTTGCGAATTCAAATTGTTTAAGCTATTTCAAGAGAATGATTACATTTGTTGCTATGGTTTCTCTGTAGGTAGTTGACTTAAGGTCCCATCTGAGGGAAGACGATGAAATCCCATCCACAATGCTAAACACAATTGACGATCTTCCAAGATACCACGTGATAGGGCCCATAAATAGCGCTTATGCAGAGATCATAATAAGCAGAATGTGCAGCTGACACTCACTTCAAGACATGCGCACTAATGCTGTACTCGGATATTTGGAGCTGTAAAGGGTTTTGACGAGACTCTGGACGCCAAAAAATATCCTTTAAGAAAAGTTTATGTTGAGTATCCTTGAATGGAACATAGTTTTTAAAAAGTTATATTTAAGAAATTTAAAATTTAGTACTCATGGAAGATATCTGGGTATTTTGGATGCAAAGCTACAGTTTTCAAAAAGGCGTCGCACAATGACACATGGGAATGTTGGCTCTGATTGACCAATGATATCAGAAGCCAAAATGAAAGACAGAAAGAATTATGGGTAATTGTTATTAGCCAATGAATATCGGGAAATCACAGAAACAAATAAATACTTGAACTCATGATATGGAGAAATCATGAAAGGTACAAACGTTTTATGGGAATATTATTTACCTTTACACAAAATGATAGACTATTTAATACAATTTGCAAACTTTTTGTACAGAAAAGAAAATGATATAATAAAATTTATAGACCTGTTTCTTTTAAGTGGTTTAGGTTTTATTTACAAGAGATTTTGGAGCATGCGTCTGTCTGACATTCACGTACAGTCATTTGCAGTCTGTTCTGTGAGGTATGTCGTTCCAGAAATAATCCATTGCTCTCTCGTGGAGAGAAATCTATAAACCCTAGTTTAAAATTACGATAAGAGCACAAAAATTAACCTTATTCTGCCCCTCACTCCCTTGGGGTTTCTACTCTCTCCATGGGTGATGTATGCATACTTTCTGGAATTATATATAGTAACCCCTCCTTAGACCCACCCCACCCATTGAGAAATTCCAGTCCCTGTATGGGGAAGATATGCATGTATTCTGGAACTTCACAATGTCCCCTCCCCCCTTGGAAATTCCGCCCGGTTTGAGAAAGATATAGATGTATTCTGGGACTACACAATGTACCCTCCCCACTCCTTGAAAGTTCCAATCCACTTCCGGAATGAGATGGGTATTTTCTGGAACTCCACAATGTCCCCCTCCCCACCCCTTGAAAATTCCGCCTGTATGAGAAAGATATGGATGTGTTCTGAAAGACATGGAACTACATGCAGAATGTACGCTCCCCACCCCTTGGAAATTTCAAACCCCTGCATATGTGAGATATGGGTTTTTGCTAGATTACATGTTCTCACACATACTTCACGTACCAGACTTGATTTTAAAGGTATCATATAACACTGAAGAAAGCCTGGCTGTCGATCAAGGTCAACTAACGTACTTTGAGTTGAACAGTGACTTTACATCATAGCTTCAAGCTCCAGCACAACCACACAAACTACACAAAGATTCATTTTTACAAACTACACATCATCCAAGATCATGGAAAAGAAACAACTCTCTACACCTCAGGTAAGAAGTGCAATAAAACGTAACTGTTGTTTTAAAAGTTCTCGTCATTAGACAACGATTCTTATTCATGCGCGAGGAAACTCCATTTCGTAGGTAATAGTACGTCAAGCAATCCACATATCCGTAAAAAACGGAAAGTGCTTTGAAATTTCCTTAGTAGATTTCCGACTGGAAATAACACAATGAATATTTTAATGTCAAAATAACTAACTCGGTACGTTGACAAGCTAGGATTTATTCCCGACTTTAATAGCAACGCTGAAGTTGCTCAGAAAATTCGTCTACGTTTTTCGGGGGGAAATGTTCCAAAATTCGAACATAAACATTAGAAAATTCACACGGTATTGGAATCTAGAGTTGTGGCTGTTTACTGTTGCTGATGAGAGGTTTACGTACGTTAAAATTTGCGTCATCGATATGTGTTTAGCCGGGAACTTTTGTACAAGTCATTATAACCATGGTAATCGGTCATAATAGCAGTTTATTGGTCCATAAACAGGAGTAATAACACTCACTGCTTATCGCGTTTGTGCTCGTTAGTTTTATTATTAGAAAAGAAGATTGATTAAAATCATAGCAGATTATAGCAGAGAGATGAATGTTAAGGATCTGAGACTTCATATCCCGGCATATTTTTAAAACTTGTCTTCGTGGCTTTAAATAGGAGTGGCTTGCCCCTCCCATTACCTTCCTCTCCCCTCCCCCTCTAACCTCAGTCATGTAGTTGAGACCTTCCCGAAAACATTGTGGATATACATGGAATCGAAATATGGCGTATCGTAAGTATTGTTCTTGGCTGACTCGCCTCGGGTTCACGTGGAAACATAAAAGCGTTTTACATGTATGAGAGAGGCTAGTCAGTCCAGAACAATAGTTATTCAAAATGGTCGCCATATTTCGATTCGGTGTATAATGCTTATATTTCTATATATTTTTTAATATTTTGATTTAATGTTTATTATATTATTATTATTACATGTTTCTCTGTGCTTCCATTTATGTAGTCTGTTCTTCCCTCCTCTTCTTCCTTCCTCTCCCTCCCCTCCCTTTCTCTCCCTTCTCCTCTTTTCTTGTGTTTCAATTGCAGAGGCCTACACTTCCCTTTCCCCTCTCCTCCCCCCACAAGGTCGTTGTCTATTGACTATTGAATGTCATAAGGGTTAAGGCCATCTGTATATATAGTTATTAAGTTTCATATCATTTACATTAGATGCCAATAAGACACGCATATGCTTCGGCTCTTTCAAGTTCAATCTTTTATCTATGTTAAGAGTCTTTGAGATAAGCGTTAGGGCGACATGACAGGAAGCATGGCTCTTCGCCTGGCACCAACACAGGCAACCCATGAGGTGAAAAAAACTTTCAGCACGCGGAGAAAAAGGAGAGTTAGAGCACACTGGTTGGAAAATCGTATTTTGTATATTGATGTTCAAAGAGCTCGATATTAAAAGAAAAAAAATACTATTAAGCTTAATTTGATACTGAAAAAGAATTTTTATTCTTAAGAGTACTAAAAAGTCATTGATCAGAGCTGACTGACTTGCTTTTGATATTAGAGTAAAAATTAGAAAAATGAATCATGAGACAGGAGGGTACAGGAGGGTAGATACCGGACAAAGACCTCAAGCCTCCCCTCCCCTATCTGTCACTCTGATTGCACTAAAAATCGTACAAATTACTGATCGAAACTTGAATTTATTATCAAGTTTATATGAAGCAGATGGCTGGACTTTGCTGCGCTTATATTTTCTTGGAAACTCTTTACTTTTCTCGAAATAATTTTACACTTTGTTGACGGTCGCTGTTTTGAAATCAAGCCAAGTGCAGAGCGAGTCACATGATACCTTCGAAAGAAATGATTACGTTTGCTTATTTATAAACATGCACAGAAAATAACCCGTTCTGACAGTTAGACCGGTGACCAGTGGAAATAAGCCAATCACAAGCCAGTATTTTATCACAACACAGTTAAATAACCTGCAATCGAGCAACGAGTCCCGATCTTCTTAGGGGATCGGTCTCTTAAATGAAGTTGCAACATATCATATCCCATCGAATTTAAAACTTATTTTAAGAAACAAGAACAGATGAATTGGAATTTTAGTCCTTTTTGGGGTGTTGCTTGCTTGGAGATTGTCGTACAAGGAGTTTTGCTTTCTTATTCAAGAGTAAAACATCGTTGTTTCTAAGGACCTTGGCGTTGGTGAATGCGATGTAGCGCATCGAATACCACTGGAACTGCAAGCAGGCTACGAGAAACTTCTACATTACAACCAATGCTTGCCCTGGATTACTCATCTATCGCGTTAGACAACACAATTAGCTTAAAAAGGTATCTGCATATTTCAAAGCTTTTATTTGACAGTAAAAAAAAGGGGGGAAATCTTTTGGACAACTTTCTTCTAAATCTACACTATGGAATCTACTGAAATATTTGAGTAAAAAATAATTTATCCTTGCTCTAGTTCCTGTAGATTCTTTTCGAAATAGCTAATTATCGAGTTAGCAATTTTCTTAGTTACGTAGAAAAAAGGAGATGGGTTCTTTTGTGGTGTAGTGAACCGTGGTCTGGTGGGAACAGACTACATCACACAGACTACGTCACAGTTACATCGAAGACTGATTTAATTAATCGATTTAGAAAGCGTAACCCACCACGTGCAAGACACGACGCTTTTTCATCAGAGGGAATATTACGTCATTGAAAATGTGAATTAACTCTTGAATGGCTTCCCAGTTTTCGAGCGCCGTGATTGGATGGTGTGGTTTTGCACACATGTTTTGACCGGAAGCCATTTTAGTTTCTTGATACCGCACGTTTTCTACTCAGTTATACAAAATGCGACCATTTTTTGTTGCGTGCAATACTATCAGTCATTTAGACCAACTTGTATTCTTTGTTCAGCAGCTGGTTAAGGGACAGTCCATTTTAATCTCCTCATGATTGGATCAAGAGAATCATTTAGACTTATTTCTTAAATTACGTCTGATTAATGCAAACATAAACGATTTTCTTTCTTCCTGGATAATTGACAAGATCCCTCATTAATTGCGCATTCGAAATTAATGATTGTCTGTTTTCACGTCCTCATGGAAAACGTGTGTCAATTTTAGATGGGTATCTCCCGTTGAAGTCTGAATTTTTCCCCGGCAGAAACTGTGTCCAAGGTTTCGTTAAATGTTTGCAGTTCTTAAATTACACTTTTCTATCGTATACCTGGATACATCATGGCCATTAACATCAAATTTCTATCATTTTTTTTTTCCTTCAAGATTTCTCGACCATCACTTGGTTCGATAGTTTGCGCATTGATGAGGATTAGAAAGTCATTAAATACGTCTCGTTACAGTCTGGAAAAGCAAAAAAAATTGTATGAAACCATTTTATCCATTGAACATCTTTTCTATCGAATACCTGGTTACATCATGGCCATTAACATCAAATTTCTATCATTTTTTTTCTTCAAGATTTCTCGACCATCACTTGGTTCGATAGTTTGCGCATTGATGAGGATTAGAAAGTCATTAAATACGTCTCGTTACAGTCTGGAAAAGCAAAAAAAAAAAAAAATTATTAAACCATTTTATCCATTGAACATCTGCAGTGATTGATTTCACTCAGCACCCAGCCAATCAATGTGGGATTCTCCACGTAGAGCTAAGCCTGCCGCCTTCTACAGCTAGGATGGTTCGGACTCCAGACTCCAAATTGAATCAAATAGATCCTCGCCTTAGGCAATAATCGAACATCTGGCGTTCTATAAACGAAGGGTATGAGATATTTTTTCTCTTCTGATCTCGGTGTTTATTTTTCTGCGAGATTGTTGGTTTGATAGAAATGCTGTATAGCATATAGAACGGTCTGTAACGAAATTTACCAAATTTAAACTCAGTTTTGCGTTTAGCTTGACGAGTTTCGAGTATCGATGATATCCCTCTAGATAATCTTGTCAGTGCTCCCACTAAATGATTTTTTTTTTCAGCCAAAAATTTTAAAACGCTAAATTTTTTTTTTACCGAGCGCGATCGTCATGGATACCTCGACTTCCTGTTACAGTTTCGATCGGATTTTTTGCCGCATTTTTCGGCTTAATTTGATCCATCACCATGGCAACCTAAGCATTTCATTGCGGATATCTTTGATATTCATCAGCTTTGTTTTTATTTCTTCCGGTATTTCTTTTAGCGTTTAAAAACTATGAAACTTAATTGAAAGATTTCTTGGTTTATTCAGATGACGCTGTTCACTTGCTTTGGTTCAGACGAGGGACCATACAATCCTTCTCCTCCTCCTCCTCCTCCTCCTCCTTCTTCAGCGTCTCCAAAGCCCTTTCGATTTCCTCGTCTACACAAGCGTCATGGAGAATACAACCCTCATTTGGAAAGAGAGAAGATTTTTGGAAGAAACTGCAAGACAATCGAGGGTTGGTATTTTAGGAGAAGAAGCAGACCGCAGCGACCGAAGCGGAATCGACAGTTCCTCATTGCCAAGGTGAGCTTTGCAAATTTTATTGTGTGACGATTTATGCCATGATGCAGGAGTCCAACTTCTTGTACAATAAACAAACAAACATATGTACGATGGTTGGGGAAATAATGATAGTAACGTTCTTGATAAGATACTAATGTGTAGGAAATCATGCAAATCGTTGCGCACTGTCGCAAGTTGCAGATAGCGAATCGCTTTCACATATTACCCGTACTGCATGTAGCAGTATTGTCGTAAACCATAGAAAGCGCTCAGTTTTATTTAACATCAGAGTTGCGCGTTAAGTTGAGCGGTGTTTTGCCGTATTACCGCACATCAAGCTCCCTGTGATTAACTGGAATGCGAGGGAAGGGATAGGGTTAGAGCTAGGGATATCTCACTTTACTCTCACCGTCTTCCATACAAATCTTACGCACAGCCATCTATCCAGCTGTTTAATTATAAAGTGAATCGCTAACACGTTCCATTAAAACGGAATAAATTTTCAGTTATCAAAACTCTAGATATGATAATTCAAATGATTAGAGCAAAGTCATTATGTTTTGGCCCGCGCTATCTTGTTTCAAGTGTACGCATGCTCAGTGCTCACTAACTCAGCTTTGTTTCCTAACAGCTTAGCTTTAACAAAACATTTCTGGATCAGTAGCGTGGCGGGGCTTAACATAATGCAATATGCACCGACTTCATTTAATTCTTTTAAGCCAGGAAAATTTATACTTAAAGTATATAAAGCCGCCATTTGCGCATCTCTGAACGCATATAATATTGTTCCTTGCTCATTGGCGGTGATATTATCTGTGAGCCGGATCTTCTTTGCGTTATTCTTAATGTGCTTTTATTGAATCTGTTAATCCGTTATTTTTATGAACAGAAATCCATTTATGATATTACTTTTAACTAGTGTTGCTTTCAGCAGTTCTCTTCGCCGTCATTTTAAGTTTCTATTTTTTAACATTTTAGTAATTTGGACTTGTTTTTATTGTATTGCTTGTACCATACCCTTTCTTGCTTCCACGCTCCCCCAGCCCCCACCGGAGAGGGGTGAGAAGAAGCGGTATTCTCATGAATCTTAGTTTTGCTCGATATCTATTTAATACATTCAAGCTAACGAGTAAAGAGAGTAAAGACTTGACAAGAGTCTCACTCAGGGAGATATATGCGTGAAATGATAACCCACCATTAGACAAGTGCTGAAAATGTCGACTACAAAGCTATTCTGTCTTGAATAGGCGGAACTACCTTTCCATTAAGTTAGTGCGGGCTAATGACACTCAATCTGCACTCAGTTAAGATCAAAGCCAATATTCATTACATCCTAACCAAAAAAGAACAAGAAAAAATCGTGACAATATTTAATTCAAATCAGCCCAACGTGCAAACGATCATTCATTTTCGTTCTTCAACTGGAAGCGGCAGCGTCTCTGTGGCTTCCGGTCTTTTTTTGCGCACTTCCGCCGGCCTGTCTGCTTTAATATATCCCATAATTCCTATCGAGACACGTGTTCCACAAGTCACGTGTCACTCTGGTAGCTTTGTCTAAAGGTTTCTCTGAGCTGTTTCTCTGTGCATGGGTATATGTATGAGCTACTATTCTGTTTTATATTTTATTTCCTTAAATTGCTTTTTTGGCTTCCGGTCAAATTTCCATAAGTCAATTCCGTTGACGAGTCTGTTTCCAGGACTACGCAGCTTACTACCCATGATCCCTTATTAGGTGCGTGTGGTCTCCTAATAATCTCTATAAGTGTGCATCCCTGGTATTATCAATCATTGGATCATTCACCTTATTTTTCCTAAATGACTTTTTGGCTTCCGGTCTTTATTTCCATAAGTCACTTCCGTTGACGAGTCTGTTACCAGGACTACGCGGCTTACTACCCATGATTCATATGGAGGTGCGTGGTTCTTGTGGGTCTAGTCACGTGATATTGTGTTGTTCATCCAGCAGTGTTCATGATGGCGGTGGCTAACTCTCATCGTCAAGACACTTACTTACTAAACAACGAACCTACCGTCGATATTTCCAACAACCACGACTCCGAGGTACTCTTCCGAGCCTCTAGTTTCTATCAGGCTGGTTTCTAGAGGTCTAGGGATGGTCATTGTTGTGCTTGTAGTCGAGTTTGTTGAGGGTTGATTTTTCGTGCAGAAGAGAGTCGGTGTTTTTGTTTTGATGGTGAGGTAGTCAACTCCCGGGTCGAGCAGACCTGACGCTCAATATTCTTTCTTCTTCGTTCTTGCAGGTCAGAACTGTACAACATGTTATTCGACTGACTAAAGAGAACCTCGAAAAGCTGAATGCCCAGTTTTCGAACATTCAACATCCTCCGTCAATCATCCTAGAGGTTTTGATTTTATTCATATTATTAAGAATTATTTTTTTCTTGCAAAGCGATCTACAAAGTGTGCAGTTGAACTCATCTCTTATCTTACTTGCGAGAAATAATTTTCCTAGGATTATTAATTAACTTACTAGATTATTTTTCGCAGGCTATTTTCATGCAAGTCTCATTTACATTTCCAGAAATTATCTCCTTCACCAAATCCAATTTCCATTTGAGCTCGCCACTCTTCAAATTACGGAGCTTTAAATTTATATTTTGTCTTAATGGACAAGATATTCTCACCAAATTACTATTTTTGATATTTGTGTGTTTTTGTCATTCATTTTCATCGTCGGTGCATATTTTGATGGAGTAACTGTCTTATATTTGCAAAAAAAACATCTTGTGACTTCTAGAACGATCACAACGCCAGAGTTCACGCGTTAAAAAAGCTAAAATATCGAAATATTATTACTACCAGTTCGTAGTCTGCATGTTTAAAAGCTTTGACCTGTGAAAAGTAGTTAAAAATATCCTTTTTAATGGTGTAAAACTTTATGGTGTAAAAGGATGTTTTTTTCTTCAACGCTGGCGACTTTGATCGCTTCGAATTTAAATAGAAAATTTTTTGGTGTTGATTTTATGCGATCATAAGATCATTGAATAACTATGTAATCTAATGTTTTTCAAGTAGTTATCTTTTATTAGAATCTTACTATTTCCTTTTGGTATAGCCATTCTTGAATATCACAAACCATGCCTAGGCTGTTTTTCAAGAAAGTGACGTTCGACAACCAACTTTAATTATTTCGTCTTTGTCAAAAATTCATTATTTACCCAAAAGACGAACTCGATAGAAAAAAATGTTTTTGAATTTAAGTAGAGGCCTTTAGCCTGTGAAATCTAGACAATATCATTGTGTTGAAAGCGCTAACAAGCTTTTATTTTAGCTAAATGGATTGAAAGTCGAGAATGAATTACCCGGTATGCGAGTTGCTTGATTGGTAGCTGTTGCGTCTAATACCGTAGTCTATGTAATAGCAATTTACATTATTGTAATAAATAAACTATATTTTGCCTTTTGCAGGAGTATAATGAACTAACAAGTAAGCTTTCTGAACTGGAAAGTCGGGAAAAACAGTTGCTGGAATATCGAAATGGTGCGCCAAGTTCGACTAGTTCTAGCGCTGCACCGTCGTCGTCTTCTGGTCCAACTTCACCGACTCTTAGTACTCGGAATATCTATGCTAGTAGTGACAATCCAACATCTCCTCCTTTACGAGCTCATGTAAGGGCTTATTTACCGAATCATCAGAGGACGATGGTAAGTGTGAATTACCTTAAAACATATCAGGAATATATACCATTTGAGTGCTATATAACACTGAAAGCTATTACTCTGCTAAATGGCTTTAAGTTTTGACAACATTCAAATATAATACTATAGCTGCTTATAGATTTTATAGTTAGAAATATTGATTAATTAATGTCATTTATGCATAGAAATATAGGTAGTTGGTAATACTGATGACATATAGCACTGACAAAACTCTAATATTTTTCTATTATAACTAGAAGCGATCAGACATATAATTATTAAGCTTTGAAACTGTCTAGAAATAGTGCTACTTAAATAAAGTTGTTTTCTGTTGCTAGACATATTGGTAAAATTGTCTTTGGTCAAATAATCAGCTTTTTCTTGGAGTTTTTTTAAATATTAGTTTGTCTTTCATTACTTTTATGCAAATGCAGTTATTGATGTCTTGATCTTATGTAAATTAACATACTATCTCTTTGTATATTAAAATTATTGCTTTGAGGTATAATTTTTAAGATTGGCTCTAAAAAATGGAAAAATCTGCAAATTTATTTATTGGAATATTTCTCTATTATTATTTTGAACTGAAGTTAATTTTATATCCTTTTTGAAAATAATTAGGTTGGAAAATTTATTAGCAAGAAGTTGGCTTTCATTAGCGTTTGTTAGAACTGTGGAGTTTTGAATGATGAGGATAATCATTCAAGTTCATTCATTTAACATCTGTTTGGTTAAAAAGTGTAGCCGTTACTTAGAGTAGGGACTTTTCGTTGGCAGTAATCAGCTGGTTGAATCAGTTATCAATAACGATGACAGGCAAATACTACACATCTTGTTCTAGTGGCTACAACATATTCATATACATGATAATTCTCGTAATTTGATATGCAAATACTATCACTCAAATACTCAGCAACAATCAATAATTGTTATTGTAATAATGTTACTATCATTATAATTATCACTATTATCATTTTATATATTTCTTAATAAATATTATTTTTCCAACATTGTTCTTTCTTTCCTGCCCTTTCCTTATCTGTCATTATGCACAATTTCCCAAGGGCCTCACCAGACATTGAAATCGTATTTACTTTTATTTGTCTATTTTATTTCCTGGTTAGATTAAATGTAAGCTAGGAGTGACATTACGGGAAGCTTTGGACAAGAGAATGAGAACAAGAGGGATATTGCCAGAAACTTGTTTAATATTCCATTGTGAAACCAGGTAAGATATTGCTCAACTAATTACAGTAACTTTTGTCTTTTTTATTGTATACGTATACACATATATATTTATATAGCTATTTCAAAAAAGGCTTAAGGGGTGAACAGTGGCAATTGGTTATTGATGATTGCATGACTAAAAGGTTGACTATGTCTCATTAGATATTCACTAATATTCATAATATTTTTGAGATTGTAATTATGAGCATAAAAATATTGAACCAGACCAGACAGCTTATATATATATATACCATTAAGGATTGCAGCTATAATTAGCTGCATCTTAGATATTGCTATTCACCTATCGTTGTTAGGTAACCAGGTTGATATCAGTTTCAACCAGTAGGGGACTGTATATTTGTAAACAGAGGGCTTTTTATGGCTCATCTTGTCCAAATTCAATATTAATTTTTGGTTTCTCAGGTGATATTCTGCTAGTCCAGGAATACGTCTTTCTGATACAGTCCTAGCAATATCATTAGAATATGCCTTGTCTACTTGAGATGGAATATTTGCCCATTTCAAACCATGTGTCATTCTCTTGAGAATAAAGTTCTTTGTTTGCGTTTTGTCCAAGTGTTACTTTCAAACAAAGAAATAATACTTACGGAAATGTCATTGGATCTGGTAAAGGAAAAAAAGAGACTAAGTCTATTATATCCTGGTACTTACCTGAGAAAGAAAGCTTAGCCTCCTACCCTACCCCTTGAAGATTCCACCCCTTTTTGCTGGGAGACGTGAGGATTTTTCAGAACTACACATTCTAAGTTGAATTTACACTGTTAGTGAAATGTGTAACATGAAATATTTTTTATGAATTTCTTTATAATATTTACATTATCTAGTGCTTAAAAATTATATATTCATTATTATTAATCATCAAAAAATGTATTTGTTTAATAGAGATATTATTCCGTGGGATCAGGATCTCTACGACTTGGAAGGAGAGGAGGTGAGAAATGAAGAATTCAAAAATCATGTTTATGTTTCTTTGAGCATATTTTTCTCAGGAAAAAAATATAAATTTCTGGTTTGAGTGTAATTCATTGTAAATTTTTTGAAGGGTTACTGCACAATTTTACTTGATCTGTTTTGATTCCTGATTCAACATAGTACCAGGAAACCATCCACAATTCCAGATATCTATTTTCATCAACTATTTACTTTCACCAGATATTGTACAAATTGTGATAATATTAGAAAACCCTTCCTCGGTAAGGAATAGCTGTTATTATGGATACAAATGAGATGCAAATGAGACAACAAATATTGTATTGACCCAATAGCCTCACTTGTATGA
The DNA here is from genome assembly GCA_023349425.1 of Anthopleura sola. Classification (NCBI taxonomy): domain Eukaryota; kingdom Metazoa; phylum Cnidaria; class Anthozoa; order Actiniaria; family Actiniidae; genus Anthopleura; species Anthopleura sola. The sequence continues at coordinate 4,161,857 of JALHLI010000018.1, read as the reverse complement.
TTCTTAAAACAAAAGAATATCTCATTTGCATTTCATTTGCATGCATCCGTTATAACAGCTATTGCTTCAACTGACCGAAAGCATAGACACCAGCTGGAGTTATATAGGCTGTATAGAGTACCAAAGTGATGATGTCATAAAAATGATTTTCGACTTTATCATAATTTCAATCTTAAAATTTCGATAGAATATCAAGAAAGATGTTAACACGCTAAATTTCATGGGAATTGGTTAAAAAACAATGGCGATATGGTGACAGTTTTGTATATATAATTTCCCCATATCAATCACGGTATTTTCCGCTTGGTTCCAAACATTAGCCAAAAATACAGCGATTTGTATGGGGAAATTATATATTCAAAACACTATATTTCCATTACTTTTTAACGAATTCCCATAAAATTTGGCATGTTAATGTCTTTCTTGATGCTCTATAGAAATTGAAGATCGAAAATTGTCAAAAGCAAAGTAATTATAATTGTGACGTCACACTTCGGTACTCTGTTGATTGTATGGACAGCTAAACCATTAATAATGTTTTAAGGCTATACACAGCTGGTATTTTTCATGTTAGTTGATTCATGATGTATTGTTGTATATAGATTTCAGTAGAAATGATTGACGACCTTCCAAGAACAAGCAGTATATCACATAATTTTGTAAGTTTTTTTTAATATAACTGCATTACTTGCATGTGCCATTGATTATCCAAATATACTTTATTTCTTGGGTATGAGACACTGGATTAAGGACTTCATTCGTGTGTATTTTTACATGCATATTGCAATGATAGTAGAGGATATAGACTGTATTAGAGTGCTTTTCAGATTTCTCTGTCCAACTGGCTCCAGACGTCTGGCGTTTTGGCTTCCGTCAATCAAACTTACATCCAGCAGAGTTCATTCCGATCAAGCAATAAGGAAATTCCCATGACTAGATATAGACAGCAATTTTCACATGGGAATTTCTTTATTGCTCGCAATAACCCACTTCCGAGATATGCTCTGCTTGTCACACGCAAAGGTTTCGGTATGAGGTTCCGTGCTAAATTACAGTTATTACAACTGAGTCCGCAATGAAATCTTTTGTTTTAAGAATCATACAAGTGAGACTATCAATTCGATACAGGGCTTGTTGTTTCATTTGCATTCATCCATAATAACTACTGTTAAATTATTTTCTCATATTATCCCAAGATGTGACTTATCAGGGGTGGATCCTGAAATTTGCAAGGGGGTGTCTGAAAGGAAAAAAGTGACGATATAGTGTGACATCATCAATAATCCTGATCCGAGATTAATTTGTACATAGATTTATTTGGGGGTGTCCGGTGCCCTAATGGACACACCCCTTTACCCATCCCTGCTTATTATTAAATCTTTTTGTCCTGCAGATGCGGAAAACCTTTTTTACTTTAGCATTCTGTGACAAGTGTAGGAGACTTTTATTCACTGGCTTCAGGTAAAATACTTTAATAATAATAATAATAATAATAATAATAATAATAATGATAATAATAATAATAATAATAATAATAATATTTAATACTAATATTGCGCATTTCATTTTGAAATATGATGAATGAAATTTTGCGTATTTAATTTTTTTTTTTTAAAAAGAAAGAAAAAAGTAAAAGTTGCAATAATAATAAAAATAATTTTGCAGGATATAGCAATAATATATTACCACTACTAGAATCACTCGAAACCATTGTATAACTACTATTTATTGAACCCTTAAGCAGCCTCTGGGCTGATCTAAGTCAGGGCACAAAACTTGCTTGTTTCCAAAGTGGCCAATTCACAATTCAGTTTGTAATTTTGCCTGTACCAAGTGTCTTATAGTGCTTTTATTGACGGAACTGTGTCCTACTTAGGAATTTAATTTTAAAAGTCATATCCTAAGATCAACAGTATTATTTTTTGGTAGGTGTCAAACATGTGGCTACAAGTTTCATCAGAGGTGTGCCGCAGATATCCCGGTCTACTGCCAACAAGCAATAGATGAACATAACTTTTATCTAAGGTATGTGTAATAAAATGAACAAAATTAGTATGAATAACAAAGTTGTATTTCAGTTATCTAAACTAGTTTACCTTGCTTATTTTCATTTTATTTTCAATGTTTAAAACTGGAAAAACAGGGGTGTACAATGAACAATTAAAAAAGAAAAGAAAAATAATCCAACGTTAAAGTTAAATTTTTAAACAATTCATTTAATTTTTTTTGTTATAACTTTATTTTTGTATAAAAAAATTTGCTGTTGGCATTGTTAAATTTGCTGTTTATATGCTGCATAACCTTGTAAAGTATTTTTTTGTTTTAAACTCTGAATGTTTTTTCTAAAGTTGAGTATAGAACTCTATGGAAGAGGGAAAACATTTTTCTTTCATAACCCCAAAAATTTATGAAATCATTCAATTGAATAATACTGCTAAAACTACTTGAAATTCTAAAAAAAATTAAGTTACTGCGCAAGAATAAATTTGACCCAAAAAAAAAATCAATGAAAGTAAAAAACTACCATAAATAATTATGTTTTTAAGTATTTTTAACTCTATTATAAAATATGGTGTTTTAATGTACATTTGTGTTACATGTGTGTATGTATGATCATTAATATCGTAAAAATCTCAACTCAAGTCATTATCACTTTGTTGCTAACAGCTGCTGTATGACATTTTGAGTGTTCACATCTCATGTTCATGTATCTACAAATGTACCGCTTTTGAGCAATTAAAAGTTGTCGCAAGTTGTTGCTTTAGCAATAGCGCATAGTCAATGCATTGAAATTTTTGCCAGCGTGGCCAAGGGGCCAGATGACTGGGCAACACTAGGCCTCCATATACCCTGCCTAGGCTCGGCCCGGAAGACGTCACTCCAGTCTCACGATTGGTGACTGACTACTACCATGGTACTACCATTATCTTGCGAGGTATAAGGATGCCTACTACTGCTACTACTACTGCTACTAATGCATTGAAAGTGTGAATGTATGCATTCATTTTTTTACCATGTCACCTGTTATATATTTACCAAGATAGGATTTTAAAATAAATTTGTTGCTATGGTAACAGCTTTTGTGTATATACCATAAGTGTATGTATATGTAAAAGTAATGTTGGTGCTATAGGCCTTTTCTGAGATAGGGAACATGGTTTATCGTGGTCTAGCTTTGATACAAACATCTTTCGTTCACTATGCTTTATGTGGTTTTGTTTGTACCAAAGCTAAACCACAATACATCCTGTTTTTTTTTTAATTCAGAAAAAGCTTTTTGTTATATTGTCATTTCGCAAGCTTACATTAGTAAATAATGTTGGTAAATGTAACGTAATGTTTCTGTTTAACACAACTTGTTTCTTAGATAATTAACTTATACCAGCTCACTTTCTATTATAAGTCAAGTCATTAACAGGAAGCACTCTGATATACTTACAACTGTCTCAGTCAAGAAGAGTGTTTTTGTTGATTCATGCATTTGTCTTTTTCGTATTTCTTCATCATTTTTGTCCTCAGCCATCTTTGCCTCTTTTTATATACTTGACTGTGTTGATGTTTTTCAGGTCTGTTAGCATACTGCACACAATCCATCTCATGGTCAAAACTGGCTTAGTTTGACAGCTTGATACAGAAATCAAACCTTCCCTTAGGGACCGTTCGTTACTTATGCCTATGGGGGGGGGGGGGGAATTGGTGTTCAGAGTAAGGGGAAATTTTTTTTCAAAGTATTCAAAAAAGGGGGGAGTTTTACAGTGCAAATTGAAAAATTATGGGCACCTTGAAATATTTGAAGAATGTTTCTTAACCAATCAGAAGTGTTATTGTTATCTTTCCATCATCTTGTGGTTAAGGAATCACTTCTGATTGGCCAAAGAACAATAGAACATTCCTGGAATATTTATAGGTGCCCACGGTTATTCGATTCTCACTGTAAAAGTACTCAAAAAGGGGGTAACACTCTTATCTCCTCATGAAAAAAGGGGGGGGGGGGGATTTAGTATGTTTCAGGTTGAGAGGGGTTAATTTTTAAGTCATCACCTTAGGGGATTTCTGAACACTGGCCCCCTCCTGTAGGCATAAATAATGAACAATCCTTTTTACACCAGGGTTCTCATTAGGCTCCAATGTATTCTTCCTCAACATTTTCAAATTCTGCTTTTCTTCCAATCGTATTTTTTCATTGACCACTTTAGGGAGGCCAAAAATTTGACTGCTAACCAATTTTTCTAAAATAAAATTTTCACTCATCATTCTTTGATTTTCATTATGCAAAGCTAAATTTTCTGTCCAATGGAATTTTTAAAATGTTGTCAATAAAAAAAGACAGTATTTCATTTTCATTTTGATTGACCGCACCAAAAAAAATAAAAATGTCGACTTAAGATCCCAGTAAAAAAATAAAAGTTTCTTTTAAAACCTAATGAAAACCTTGTGATTATCCTCTACATGTAACTCTCTTTTCCCCCACATCTTCTTATATTTAACCCCCATAATTAGTTTCCACATAACCATCCACAAACTTTACTGGCTCTCAAACTAAGCTAAAATACCTTCTTTTGTGTTCCCACTGCTGGTGACGCTGGACGACGTGTATAAAGTAATGTTTACGATTGTTTCTGGCTCACGTATCTATAGGTTTACTGAGCAGACTGACTGTTTCTTTGATAAGATTATGGAAATATGGAAGGAGTTCAAATTGTTAGTGGAAAGTATTCTCTTTGTTTCTTGTTTGTTTGAATAAACTAACTAATAATATAACACCCTTGCATGTGCTCTGACCACCGCTTTAATTTTCCTTTAAATCAATTCAACATTATTGAGTTCATTTTCAGTTTAAATTTACTTTTTATTTTTATTTGAATAATTTTAAAAACATTGTTTGCAAGCTTAAAGCATAAATCTTTAAAATCATTAAACTTAACTGTGGTATAAATACTGTATACACAGTAACATGGTATTCTGATCAACATTCTACACGTACACTGGGCTTCTGTTTATGACATTATTAACGCCATGAATCATACCCACCGACAGCAGAGGTTTAAATAATAAACTAAAATGGGGATAAATGTGGTATATATATTTTATAATCGCCAATGGTGTTGGTTGTCATGGGGAGTATTTAAAGTGTGAATGACTTGGGGATTCTTGCAAGTCAGTTATCCAGAAATATTGTATCTTATTGCCGGCAAGGAAAAAATATATTAAAGATAATTCATAGGAAATTTTGTATCACATCTTAAAGCCCTGCAGTAAGAAGCACGTTTGTGGAGCTAAGTTCTGAATTGCTTTCTAGTTGAGCGGCATTAGATTTTCTAGCCAATCACAGTCCGTTGTGATTTTTTATGGCTGGCCCTGTGTTCAAGCACTTTTTTCTACCTGAAAACTATTGACAATTGAATCCAATAGATTTTAAGTCTCAGAGAAGTCCAAAAAGTCCAAAACTCTATATTTCATCTCAGTCGGATATTTCATCTGTGATTTATCTAAAAATACTCTACTTGAGAAATGGGCCACAGGTTTTGATCAACAATGCTTTGCCTGATTAGATGTTCGCTCAGCTGGTTGTCTATGACAACTCAACCAGAATGTTGGAAGTAGGCTATTATGGTCAGATACCATCATTTTTGGGTTCAAGTCATTGCACAGTAATTCATGGCAACAAATCTCATTTTCACTTCCACTCTAATTTCTTTTTTTCTAAAATCTATTAAATATTATAGTGGTTGCATGTAGCATGAAGCATTTGTTTATTCTAATGCCAAACCAAAGATTAACATTTGCTCCATGTTAACAATGGAATACAATATGTCCTTTAATTTGATTCACCAATCAAGAAACCTTGGCAGATTAAAATCTCTGTTGAAATTGGAATAGCCCACTTCTGAGATATCCTTCACTTGTCATGCCTAAAGGTTTCGGTATGAGGTTCTGTGCTAAATTGCAGTTATTACAACTGAGCCCGCAATGAGATACTCTTTTGTTTTAAGAATCATACAAGTGAGACTATTGGGTCAATACAATGCTTGTTGTCTCATTTGCATGCATCCATAGTTATAACTGCTATTAAATTCTTTTCTCCTGTCACAAATCACTGAGCATTTAGCATGGAACCTCATGTTGAAGCTTTTGTGGGCGACAAGGGAAGTATATTTCGAAGGTGGGCTAAAGATAAAACAAAAGAATTTCGATCTCCTGAAAATTGGAACTTATTGTTTTGTCCTCCAAATTGAGCTGCATTCCGACGTGCTGCAAGGGGTCTATTTAGAAGAGTTCAAAAGCTTCCTATGGATGTCTGTCTGTCTGCTCAACATTTGACCATTTTCATTTCTCATTTCTGTTCCCATTTCATCTTTTCTTTTTTCAGTAGAAAATTATTAATAAACCTAAAATGTCTTCCCCACAATTCATTTTTCCTCTTGCAAGAATCTCCTGTCATCTGCACTCATAAACGATATCATTCCATTAACTATCAATAATCTTTTTCTAACTTAAAATCTGAACTAAAATACTGTACAAGAATTTCCTAAACTTTTCATAAAATGTAGTGATTAAGGTTTATAGTTAGTAATCCCAGTCTGTACTGATAGTTACTGCATGACGCATGATATCATATTTATAGTGCGCAAACAGTATTATCCATTTAACTGTGGTATCTGATTTAACCAAGGTTGTTAGCAAGACACAACGAATTCGAAGATCAAGATGAAACCTGTAATGGACACCCACCCATAGCTAGAGAACGATCGATATCTGCGCCAAATGTCTGTCTTAATTCAGTGGGTGGAGAGCTGTTTTTAGAGGTTGGTGTGTAGTAAAAGGCACTACGAGACTGGCCAAAATGTGGATTCATGTGATAAAATATGCCATGTTCTCAGCAACAAACTTGCATGAATCTCTGCCTACAGGCATTTTGCATAGTTGTTTGTTCGTTCACATCGTTTATGTAAATATTTCTGTCCATTTTCCAGCTTGTTGTCCAAAGATTTTTGTCCTTGTTTTTCTCAGTGTTTCCCCTAATCTAGAAGAAATTTTCTAGAAGAAATTTTTATTTTCGCAATGTGAACAAACAACTAAGAGTGACTACATGAAATGCTTCTTGACTGATAAACACATTCCTTTGCTGTTGTGGAGGGGGTCATAAATGTTTGTTGTCCCATCTGTTGGGTTGTTTTTTAGTGCACTAATAATAGCAAAGAGAGTAGCTTATTTGGGAGACAGAGTATATATTAAGTGTTACAATTTTTAAGTTGAGTATGACAATATTTGCCATTCGTTAAAAGGCAAGAAATGTAAGTAGTCATGTATTAAGTTAATGCAACTCACCAATGTTCTGAAAATGGGTTTTGCTTGTCGTGCCCCCCCCCCCCCTATTCCTCCCCCTTCCCTCCTGCTCCCAAGCTAAAATCCTGGTTCATGACTCTTGACGTGTGCTATTTTCAGGGTGCCTTCCGTACAGCTTCATCTCGGCAGCAAGTAGCAACCATCTCAGGTACTGTAAATACAGCTAATATATGTCTATATATATAGATTAATGCATTATTAATTTATGATTATTAATAGCAGGGGAAGGAAGTCGGATGCTGAAAACACGACATATGAGCGAGAGGACCCACACACATGTTTCAGACTTGTTTGACAAGAACGTCAATGATATTCGTCCCCGTAAAATTGACCACAATCCTGATCTAGTTAATGGTAGTGCATTTGGTGATCAGCCCCCAAGTCCTCAGAAAGGTGCATCGTCTAACCTCCGGTGGCCGAGAGGACGAGCAAAGTCATCTCCAGATTCAGAGAACAGAAAACAGGTATGGAATGTCAAGATTTGAGTGGGAAAGAATAATATAACATCAGCTTATAAAGCAATGCATCATGGGATATTTGAGGGTTATAATTGCTTCTTAAGTTGCCTGATGGGCTTATGGAGGGAAGCCCAAGCACAAAAAAATTTTGGAGTTGAAAATGAAATTGATATAGCACTAGAACTATACTATTGGTACTGGGGAAACACAGACTTCATCTGGTCTGAGCTAAAGGTCAGGGGTGGATTCAGGATTTTCTTCAGGGAGGAGGGCTGCATTGCATTGATTTTTATTGGTTATCTTTAAAGTAGGGGGAACAAAGTTGACTAGGGGGATGGAGTTTGCATCCCCTGCACCCCTCCCCTGGATCTGCCCCTGAAGGTACATTGTTGGAGACGCCAAAAACAATCGATCTGTTGGACTCATTTTGTATAAGTTTTTTTGCAAGAATTCAAAAGCTCAAAGTTCATTGTTCATTTTTTTGTTTATAGAGACAGAGAGCCAACTCTACTGACGACTGGGAAATCCCAGAGGGTGAGGTACAGATGGGACCAAGAATAGGATCAGGATCTTATGGGACTGTCTACAAGGGCAACTGGCATGGTAAGCTATCTTTGAGTAAATATCCAGGGTTTTTGATTTTTCTCCTACAAAATCCAGCACTTTTAAGTTGAAATTTAACCCCTGGACACGAGTCACAGGTTTTTAGCTGCAGGGATTATTAAGGGCTTGCCATGGAAGAAAAACAAGGACAAGCTATTTCAGTCTGTGAAGAGCATCAGTTAACCCAACATTCATTCTCGGCAAGAAACATGAAATATTCCATAATCTCTATAATTCATTACCGTTTACAGGTGCTGTTGCTGTCAAAACTCTTAACGTGTCTGACCCCACTCCACAGCAGTTACAAGCCTTTAAAAATGAAGTATCAGTGTTACGGTAAGATCTTGATCCTCCGTGAAAATGAGTTGTCATATCTTTCAAATATCACTCCACTCTGATCTATGGTAGACGAAGTACCCACCCGAGCCACAATCACACACTAAGCAATTCCCAATACTTAAGATTTGAACTAGCCATCCCCTGCACTTCCCCCAACCTCCCCTCCCCCTTGGAACTTCTCAGAACAATCTAGAAATTTTGTTGACCCTATTTATGCCTGGAATGTAAAATAAACAAACAAACAAACAAACAAACAAACTCACAAAGCACAGGAGAGGACCAATAAGCAACTCTACTCACATATGGCACTCAGCTGGCCGGCAGGACCCAAACCCAGGTTGCATTGGTGAGAGGCGAGCGCTATCACAGCTATGCCATCTGCTTCTCTCTTTTAACAAATAAATTGAATGTGTCTCCCTAATGATTGTTTTATTGTGTTTTGTAGGAAAACTCGTCATGTTAATGTACTGCTATTCATGGGTTGTATGTCCAAACCTAAGCTTGCTATTGTAACACAATGGTGTGAGGGTTCCAGTCTATATCGTCATCTTCATGTACAGGAGACCAAGTTCGAAGTATTAAGCTTGATTGACATCGCTAGACAAACTGCGCAAGGCATGGAGTAAGTAGAACAATGTTACCAAGGTGAAGTGCTGATATGTTGATTTGTTATAAAATGATAAATGAATTTTTTTTAGATATAAATTTATATTAACTAGTGGTTGGTTCTATGTTGTAGCTATCTCCATGCTAAAAATATCATTCATCGGGATCTCAAATCTAACAGTATCCTTTTATACAAACTCTGATGGTATGATGATGTGGTGATGATGATAGGATGATACACGATGAATGATGATGATTTGATGGCAATATAATGGTGATTATAATCATAGTGTAAATAAATGATAATCATGGTGATAATGGTACCCAATGATGAGGGCAATGATGATGATTATTTTGATGATAATGATGTTGATATGATGGTGATGATCTGATAACAAATGATGATGGTGATGATACATGATGATGTGGTGATCGTGATGATGATAATAAATGATGGTGGTGATAACCATGATGAAGATGATCAGTGACAATGTCATTAATACCAATGTTGATAATTGTGATGATGTAGACATACTGCTGCTGCTGCTGATGATAATGATATTGTGTATGGGTATCAATGTTCTGGTACAAGTGTTCTTTCATGAGGTACACAGATAATCTTAGCAATAGTGCTGTAGTATTTTAGTTCTTTTCTTAACCAGTGACCAGATATCTTCTTACAAGAGGACCTGACAGTAAAAATAGGAGATTTTGGTTTAGCCACAATCAAAACAAGATGGAGTGGTAGTGAATATGCCGAACAGCCCTCAGGTTCCATTCTATGGATGGTAGGTATCAACAGCACACGTACACTATAATGTCGAACCCTTGCAATAAGTGCTACAATATTGCACCCATAGTTGTTACATCTAGTTTGAAATGAAAATTTTAGTACACTTGTCCTGCACAGATAGAAATCAGATCTTCCCATATTTTTTTGGAGCTCTCATAAGTGACCACCTTTGTTGCCGTAACTAGAGCTGGTAGCTTATGAGAATGGTCGCAATGAGAGCTATGACTGTGTTTCACCTCCTTTTTTTTCGTTTTTCAGGCCCCAGAAGTGATAAGAATGACAGACCCCAACCCATACTCTATCTTTTCTGACGTGTATGCATTTGGTATCGTCATATATGAATTGATCTCTAGTTCACTGCCGTATGTTCACATTGGCAACAAGGATCAGGTAATACAGATACAGGATCATTGAAATATATTAGGCAGCCAACCTCTATTTAGTGGCCAAAGAGGGATTTTATACTGATTATATTCAAAATAATAATAATAATAATAATGGGAAGTTCTTATATAGTGCATTTCACATTGTCTTAATGCGCTTTACAATTTTGACCAGTGGAGGACTTTCGAAAACATTCAACCAATTCAGAAAACCCCTCAGCCTTACATCAATAAATATAATTAATACCATGATATTTAAATTGTATCATAAATTGCCCAATTCAAATTATGTGATGCTTACATGATGTTCTTTGGAGAATTATTCCTTAATTCCTTTAATGTTCTCATATTCTTTTGAATATGAGCAAATAAATTTCAGAAAGATATTGTGTAAAAATCACGTTTTGAATCGGGCAATTTACATACAAGGGTGATTTCTTCCCCAATAGACCTTCTCATGTGCAACAGTTAAACGAAGATTGAAATGATACTCTTGGGAATGACATGTGGTCTATAATGGGTAAACATTGCACCATGACAAAAAAGACCTATTGGCCATTGCAGAACTTTTACAGCAGGTCTTTTTACAGCAGTGTGTTAATTGAGCTGCAACAGGATCATAAGTGACCTTTATGCTTGATGAAGGACTAGCATACGATAATGACTGGTCCCCATTTAAACCAGCTATGCTGAATTGGGCAACCTGTTTAAATATTTTTATTAAAAAAAAAAAAAAAGGTATAATATACATAATTCTTGTCTATTTTACATGCTAGATGATAAATTTTTTAAATATGTAAACTTTTCATTCTAGATTCTTTACATGGCCGGAAGAGGATACTTGAAACCAGATATGAGAAAAATAAGAAAAGATATTCCCAAGTCTCTGAAGACACATAGCTTGGAATGTATAAGATTTTCAAGAGAAGAACGGCCTGCTTTCCCTCAGGTAAATCAATATTCTTTTTGTGTTGTTCGCTCCCTTGCTATAACTGGCTTTTCTCCAGGTACCCTATTTATATTTCCTCCCTCTGTAAAAATCAACTCTAGAGGCATAGAATATTGGTAGCATCCATTTAGTTCAAAAGTGCCAAATCTAAATTACATGTAAATAAAATGTTATTACTTTCATCATCATCATCATGACTGTATCATCATCATGTATCATCATCATGACTGTATCATCATCATGACTGTATCATCATCATGACTGTATCATCATCTTCATGTATCACCATCATGTATCATCATCATGTGTCATCATCATCATGTATCATCATCATGACTGTATCATCATGACTGTATCATCATCATGACTGTATCATCATCTTCATGTATCACCATCATGTATCATCATCATGTGTCATCATCATCATGTATCATCCTCATGTATCATTGCATCATCACTAATCATCATCATTATCATCAAATATTATCATGTAACATCATCACCATCATTTTTTAAAAAAAGATAGAGGAATTTCCAAGTGAAAAGTGAACCACATTTTCCTCATATGTTCTCATTGTAGATTCTAGCAACCCTTGAAACTATACATAGAGCTCTTCCAAAGATTCTACGCAGTACATCAGAACCCTGGAACATTGGGGCCAAACTAACTGCTGACGACGTATTCTTTGGACCATCCGTCCCAGAGACTCCCATCAGTCCATTTGGTAATGACTTTTCTTTTTTCACTAATGTGACTGCAGGCTACTAAATACAAGCTTAATGTACCCCGCCGTTGATTACATCATTACAAACATGACATTGGTTTATAGGTCTATTTTTGGCATTACCAAATATGTTTGTCATGAATCTTACGTGAATGTTGTGGCGCTGGCTTGCCATTCCAAAGCATCCATAATTTTAAAATTTACGACTTTAGAAGTCCTACATAAATGAACTACATGTACAGACAGACAGAGACTTCTCAAGTCCATTAAATGAACTTAAAAGTTACAATGCAATTCAATCAGTGTGCGTGCGTGTGTATATTAAATGTAATTAAATGAAAGCAGAATATTTTATAATTTGAGTCAAAAGGATCTACAGTAGAATTATTGCCAGAGTCTAATAGCTCACATTCAATATTCTGCTTGAGTGATCACGCACAAAGCAATTCAAGATGAGGCTCCGAGGAAACAATGAAATAATCCTAATATATTCTTTTATTTCCCCTGAGCCTTGCTTGAATTGCTTTGTGTGGGATCACTCAACCAGAATATTGAAAGTGGGCCATTAATGCTTGTCCAGGTTCTCATAAGTGTTTGCACCCTACCTAGAGACTTAGTCACAGTGCAACATTACATGCAAGTAGATAACGATCCTACTTCAGGAACATTGCCTGCAACAGGTTGTGTTGTGTGACATGGCTCGTAACATCGATTGCATGCAACATTGCGCACAATGCTGCAAAATGTATCAGTAGCTTTAGCACTACTTTTGTTGGGACACTATATTTTGACACACAATGAAATTCACCTAATTAAAAAAATTCGTATTTGTACCCAAGCTAGACCAGCATGCATCTTGTTTATCTGGTTTTCAAAAAGATCCAATAGTATTGACACCATGCACAAGGCCTTCAACAGTCTTGGTAAAACTAAATTTTGCGAGTTTTAGTTCAAGAACTTCTTAACAACTATTGTTGTCATGCTTTAAGCCCTGGCTAAATGAGGAAGCATGTTTCCAGAAGCATGTTTACTGCTTGCATGCTTCCACTATGTTTCCCAGATTAGCCACTTGCAAAACATTGCTACAGGTAATATTTTTTGTATTTCCACAAGCATAGAAACAATGTTACACTTGTTCCCAATGTTTTTTCCGACAGTTTAGGTACCTTTGGATAATAAATTAACAAAACATGTTTCTGAAAACAATTGTCCTCGTTTAGCCATGGCTTTAGAATCTGGATACAAATTCAAATTTAAACTCTTTCTTTTTTTTTACCTAGCTGTTTTTAATTATTCAAGGATTTTGATCACATACATATGGTACTCATTCACATACCAGGCACTAAGCTACTCTAGTAAGGTGTTCTTCAGTACTTTGATAATTTAATTCCTATTTTGGGTATGTGTTGAGAAATTCTATTTAACCAGTGAAATAGAAAGCCTTGTAGTCCATGGCAACTAGGTGAATGAAAAGAAAAGAAAACATATAGGATGAGTGTCAAATAGACTCTATTTCACTGCTTAAATGGAATCTCTAATACAGTTAGACAGAGTGATTTCATTTAACCTGGGAAAAAATAGAATACAGTCGAAGATCTCCTTTTGACCACTCTTGTAAGCGACCAGCTTTAGTTATGACCACGATTTTGAAACCCTGATTGCATTGCTGCTTATGAGAGCCCATTCCTGTTAGCAATTAGCTCTAGTTTCAACCACTTTTTCCATTTCCTGAGGTGGTCGCTTATGAGAGCTTCCTAGACCTTTCCTGAAATCACTTGAGTGACCACAAAACAATGGGTCCAAGTCGAGGTTGGATCTTGATGTGTTTATTATTTTCCTGTGTTTTATCAAGTCAAACCTTGATTTGAAGCCATTGTTTTGTGGTCACACAAGTGAATTCAGGGAAGGTCTATCAGTATTTACTGACCCTAAATGGAGTTAAATTCACAAAAAACTTAATGTTGACCCCTGACTAAAATCTATTTTATGGATAAAATGAAATCACTCTAAACTAGACTGGTTGCTCTCCATACCAATATATTTTTACTAGTAATGATATCTGCTTGGGGACCATCTGACAGTTCATTGCCTGGATGTGGCTCAAGTAGGATCGTTATCTGCTTCAGCAATATTGCGTGCAAAAAACATTGTGTGTGACATATAGCTCACCACATTGATTGCCTGCAGCATTGCGAACAATGTTTCATCATGTGTCCATATGGCATGTCCTAAGGCTCCCAACTACTGTATATGTAGTTCTGTGCTGATGATGGATTTTAGGTTGTAAGTGTTTGTGTGTGTGTGTAGTCCTTTTGTGCATGTATATAAATGGGAGGGGTGGGGTGTCGACTGCTGTGCTCTGTCTTGGCAGTATTTGCTATGGTTGGGGTGTATTATGTACATTAACATATAACTAAATTATAACTTGTCAAGCTTCTTAAATGAAAATTACTAAATGGCAACAATGAAGACAATTTTCATATTGAAGTGTGGTTCAGTTTTTTTTCTCTTTATTTATTCATCTGTTCCTTCTATTCCATTCCATTCACCCATCCATATATCCCATCTTATCCCATTCATTCAATCCATCACAGCCATCTATTCCATTTATCCTTCCCATTCAATTATCCCTTCCACCCATCCCATTGATTCCATCCATGCACCCATTTTACCCATTCCATCCATCCATTCATTCTATCTATTCATCACATTTATTCTTCCCATTCCATCAATCATTCAACCTATCACATCTTTCCAATACAACTCGTCATCTTATTTATCCCATTCATTCATTCAGTTCTTCAGGACGATTATACCAAAATACAATTGGATAACACATTGCCAAAAATTCCCAGTACGTTTTTCACCAGCCATTTTGTAGGCAATGAAAAGAGAGTTGAAGACCTTTTACAAAGAGAAGGAAACTTTTTGGGAAGTTTTCTAGTCGAAAAAAAAAGATAAGAATATATCTGATGTAAAAGGAAATTATTTTTTTTAGGAAATAGAGCTCTTTACCTTGGGAGCAATATTTTCCCGTTTCAGACCACGTGCCATTCTCTTGTGAATAAGATTCTATATTTCAGTTGTATCCATATTCATGTTTCTTCTCATACGCAACCCTTAAACAAAGAAATGATACTCTAGGGAATGGGAAAACATTACACCCAAGGTAAAAAGGTATATTACTTGATGCCTCCTTGAGCTGAAATGAGAATTGCATTACGGGTATGCTTGCATCGACCAATTAAAACTAGCTGTTTGTTAAATGGTGGCAGCGGCACAAAGCTAGAGGATTCCCTTGAGCCTCAATAAACAACAGTCCACTTCACAGTTCACCTTAGACGATTATTCACATGTCTCTATCATTGCAAGCTCACCGTTCGTCTCCCTTCGATAAAAATGCACGGCTACCTTTCAAGATGTCACAGGGAATTGTGAAGGGGACTAATGGAAAGACGAAGCTCATGTATGGCACATGCGCAGTTTGGAACAAGTACATCCCACAAGTATTATTGGGTTCTCAGACATCAGATTGTTGCTTGAAGAAACCATTTTTAATTCAAAAACTATAGCCTGAATATTGGGTATTCTGAACAGGAAAATGACCTTTACTCTTTGCATCTTGGCTGGCTAGCTTGGCTGGGGCTTTAGATGAGAGTGTCAGGACAGCTTTAATTTTAAAGTATTCCCCACTATGTTGTGCGTTATTGCGTGCGATTTTTGTTGTCAAATAAGAAAATCCCTGTTCATTGTGAGTCAATGATCCAATGCAAATAAGGTTTAATTCATATTTGCGCATTTGGATTTCAAGCATTGCAACAATTTCATTGCGCGGATTTTAGCCGACGTCACAAGTCATTGCTTACATTACAAGGCGCACGTCATTTACTCTCAAGTTAATTGCTGTTGAGGCTTTTCCATTTGGAGTGTTTTTACGCCTTCTTTAGTTCCCACCCTCGAGTATTCTTGGCATTCAAAGTCCCACATGGAAAAGCCGAACATAGAAAGAATAAACCTTTCCCTTCAATTCCCATGGGACTAAAATTACTGGGCAAAAATTCAAGATTTTTGTTTGATTTGCATCGATGCATGAGTGTCAACCCTTCCAGTATTCGTCAAAAATAATAGTCGAGCGCTTGAAAGTCCACTAGAACGGCATCATGAAAAACCTTTTATATAAAAAAATATAGTCTTAATTACGATTCGGAATAATGTAATATTAGGAAAAAGCTTTGTAAAAAGTACACATTACTTTATGCAATTGCGCACCTTCTTGTTTGAACCGCGCGCTTGGAAATGTCATTATCCACGATAAATATTGTCCTGCACTTTACTTAGATCCAGTGATATTAGAAAATAACAGTACGCCGGCGTTCATCATCAGTTTGGTATATTTGTCGTTCTAATTTCGGGAGATTCGAGTTTTTTGTATCAAATGAACATGCTTCACAATCATGTGCAAAATGCATGAACATCAAGTGCGAGCAGTGTACATGGCAGAACAAAGGCAAAGTCAATGAAGATCCCACAAGGATGGATGGGTTGGTAGGATAGAGGTAGATGGATAAGCTCTGTTACAGGGAGGTGGTAGGGGACGAGGAGGATAGCTATATGGATTTACCCCTTTTTCATAGATGGAACTTTGAGATCTTTCCTTGCTGGATAGCCGTAGTTTGCAAGGATCTGATGGAGATGCTCGATGCAAGGCGTCTCTACAAGGGTCTTCCATGATTGTCTCTGTGTACAGAGAGTACGATAAATGGCAAGATACATATACTCTATTGAAGAGAAATGATGAATAAGTTGTACTTTTGTACAAAAATGTACATCCCACATTGATATTTGTGTACTAAATCTAGAAAGGAAAGGCATCTGCAAGGGGAGGAGGAGGGGGATGATGGAGGTAGAAATTGTGAGAACGAAATTCAACTTCTAAACAGAGACATCCTATGAAATGAACACTTAGTATATATCCAAGATTCTTACTTAGACTCTTAAGGGTCGGATCAAAAGTACCCCCTTTGAAAGAATAAAAAAGAATTGTTTTCTTAAAAATGATAGAATAAAAAATGAAGAACAAAAAAAAATCAAAAAGAATGTTAGGGTTAGGGTTATAGGGTTAGGGTTAGGGTTAACGCTAACCCTAACCCTAACACAAACCCTAGTATCCATCCTCCCACCTCAACCTCCCTTCGCTAATTCCTTTCTTCTCTATATTTTACACACACTTATCAATATGGGATGTACAACGTTTGTACAAAACAACCCTTTTTCATCATTTCTCTTCAAAAGCATATTTGTATTTTGCCCTTTATCGTACTCTCTGTACAGAGAGATAATCATGAAATACCCCTGTAGAGAAGCCTTGCATCAAGCAAATTGGATACTTAGAAGAGTGGCAAATCCACATAGCTATAACGCTATAACCCTAACATCCTTTTTGATTTTTTCATATTCTTTATTCTATCATTTAAAAAAAAATTTTTTTTATTCTTTCAAAGGGGGTACTCTCGATCCGATCCTTAAGAGTCTAATCAAGTTCCATAATCTCGAGTACCATCTTCAACTTCCTCAAAGATCCCTCTCTTATGTATATTTAGCACACAATTATCAATGTGGGATGTACAAATTTGTACAAAAGTACCATTTATTCATTATTTCTATTCAATAGAGTATCTGTATTTTGCCCTTTATCGTACTCTCTGTACAGAGATAATCATGGAAGACCCATGTAGAGACGCCTTGCATCAAGCATCAGATCCTTCCAAATATCAAAGTTGCATCTATGAAAAAGTGGTAAATCCACATAGCTATCCTCCACGTCCCAAAAAATGCACCTTCACTATGTGGGAGCTTATTCATCTACCTCTATCCTACCAACTCGTCCATCCTTGTGGGATCCTCATTGACTTGATGTTCATGCATTTTGTACATTGTGAAGCATGCTCATTTGATACGAAAAAACTCGAATCTCCTGAAATTAGAACGACAAGTATGATAGGATGCGCGGTCTTCTATATTGCGCACTGTTATATTCTAATAACCCTATCTAATACAAGTAAAATGCAGGACAGTATCTTTCTTCATTGGAGTTTTGTCCCACATGGAAAACCCGAATATGAATTAAATGTGCCTTTCTCTTCAACTACTAAGGGACTGAAATTACTGGCCGAGAATTCAAGATTCTTGTTTGATTTGCATCGATGTAGGAGTGTCAGCCTGTCCAGTATTCGTCAAAGTAATAGTCAAGCGTTTGACAGTTCACCAGAAGCGCATCGTGAAAAACCTTCTGTAATAAAGAAAATTTAGTTTTCAAAAGGTCTGTGCAATGTCCACTTCAAATTATGAAATTGCGCACCTTCTTGTGTGAACCGCGCGCTTGAAAATGGTAGTTTTTACCATAACTTGTAACTATAACTCGCTGCGCTCGTGGTTCCACTTGAGTTTGGATCATATCTGACGTCATTTCTATGTTTGATAGGAGTACAGACCATGGAAAAGTCATTTCGATTTGTTAAATCGACGATAAATACTTGGTGATATTTATCTATATATTCAGCCCTTGAGCATTGTTTTCCCTTCTGTTTTTCAAACAAAGAAAACGTATAGACCCCTTGCAGGACGTCGGAATGTATCTGAAATTGGAGGATAAAACAAAAGGTTCCAATTCTCAGTAAATTGAAATTCTTTTACTTTTTCCTCAAAATTGAATTAGCTGCCTTGAATTCACGTGAACATTTTTTTCCATTTTCCGTTTTCCATTTCTTGACTCGCTTATGAAGTCATATGAGAATTTTTTACGAATAAGCATTCCTTGTCCTTCTTGAACGCGTATAAAGGTATCATTATGGATTTTCTTGATGATAGGAAGTTGATGTAAAAACAAGCTCATGTCTCAGGACCCATTAATACTTGTGGGATGTATCTATCTTATATATAGACTGCGCGTGCGTCATATATAATGCAGCTTCTTTCTTCAAAAGCATTTCTCGGATGTTTTTGTCTTATTTACATCTTCAATTCTGCACATTTGTAGCGCATTTCGGAATAACTATAGAAAACCCGCAAGTTATAGTAGGATGCAGGTTATTCTGTAGTTGTGCCATTGCGTTTTACTGCAGTTGACATTTCCTCTGCATAAACATAATTTCAGTCCCTTTAGTAAACGTACAAAAGAAAATGGAATAAAAAACAGTAGAATTTGTAATCTTGAAGATCTTGAATTTTATTGCAATGATATCACACATAACATCTTTACAATGACTGCACTTTCCCACAAGGTATCATGGGAGCAGTTGATCTCATTTTCAATATAGAATTTTTTTGGCTTGGGCGTAATGTTTCCCCATTTCAGACCATGTGTCATTCTCTTGAGAATAAGATTCTTTGTTTGAGTGGTATCCATATTCATGTGTCTTCTCATGCACAACCATTAAACAAAGAAATGATACTCAAGGGAATGACACATGGACTGAAATGGAAAAACATTATGCCCAAGCTGAAAAGGTCTATTGTGACATTGATAGATGGTATAATACTATTTTGCTAGTACAGACTGAATGCTACTAATGGCTGCTAGAGACCAATGGTCTACCCAATCTACACGTAGAAGAGAGGGGCTGGTATTAATGGGTCCATCTTGGTTCTGGCAAGCTCTGTGAACCTAGAAAAACACATACAGTTCTATTTAAAGTTGCTTTAAACTTTTTTGTTAAAACTTGTATTGTATTGTATTGTATTGTATTGTATTGTATTGTATTGTATTGTATTGCGTTGCGTTGCGTTGCGTTGCGTTGCGTTGCGTTGCGTTGCGTTGTGTTGCGTTGTATTATATCGTATTGTATTGCACTGCATCGTATTGTATTGGCTCAGTTGTTTGAATTGATATCCTCTCTCTCCTCTCCTCTGCTCCTCCCACTTTCCCATTCTGTGATAATATCTACATCATCCCATTTTCCCTTCAAATCTTATTCATTCACTTCCCCACTTACATTTTGCGATATTTGTGGTGTCCTATTTGATCTTTCCTCTAGTCATTTTCATTGGTTGTTTTTGTTTTGAACACTTTCTTCGACATACATCTGCATCTAAAAACACAATCAATAAAAATATATTTACATAAGTAGTTAAATACACTTAATTGATACCCCCATGAAGGAGATCTAGGATAGCTGTCTAAATACCTTTAGGATTGGTGACGCCATAGATTTTAATGGAATGATGTTGAAGTCACTCATTGTAGAGCTATCTGGTTCAGCTGGTATCCAAGGAAACTCCTGAACAAAATAATAATGGAAATATTGGATGATAAATAAAAGAAAACCTGTTAATTTCATCAATAACAGGAAGAACGAGTGGCATAGTGGTGAGAGTGCTTGCACCATCGTGAACCAGGTTCAATTCCCATATGTGAGTAGAGTTTCTAGTTGGTTCTCTCTGGTCTTCGAGGGTTTTTCTCTAGGTTCTCCAGTTTTCTTCCCTCCTCAAAAATCAACTTCTAAATTCCAATTCAATCTTGGAAGGAGGGTCACAGCTTTGTTAGCCACTGGTATTAAGTACTACCCTCGTAAAAATAAGGATGGTTTCATAGGTACCCCAAACAACCTCTGGGCTGATTGAGGTCAAGACATGGTCAGGATTAGAAGGAAAACTGGAGAACCTGGAGAAAAACCCTTAAATCAAGGGAGAGACCTAACAAACTCTACTCACATGTGATGCAAAGTCCGGGAATCAAGCCTGAGACCCCAGATGTAAGAGACAAGTGACCTACCACTACGCTACATCACCCTTGGTTCAGGCAATTAATATCAAACTCCAAATTTTCCTTCATAGAATAATACTGTTTGATGCTAGTCCTGTGGCAGCCTCACCTCACTTTTGCTGTCAGACTGAAGTTCGACATGGGCTGCTTCTTTAGTATGCGCAAGTACTGTAAAAGTACATTCTGAAAAGAAAAACAGCATATCCTTGTTTAAGCTTTAGGAATGAAATGCAATGTCATTTAAAGGAAATTAATGGTGGTATAGCTTTCTTGTTTGGTTTTTCCTTCCTCTGCAAAACTGAACACGCACACTAAATTCCAGTTCAATTTGCCCTGATCTGAGTTACCTGTGCCTCAAGCTGACATTGATCAGCCAAGGGGTTGTTTCAGGGTTCAATATGTGAGTTAGCTGTGCCCTGACTTAGATCAGCCCAGAGGTTGTTTCAGGGTTTGATCTAAAGCATTTCGATTTGGTAATTTGCATCAAATTTGAGGGGCACTTTGCGTAAACATAATAATTTTTATGTGCAGCAAAGAATAACAAGCTATTGTGTTCATAAATGCAAAGTGCCCCTCAAAGTTGAGAATAAGAAACCAGTGAATAAGTTTCCTGTGTTTGTAGTCCATACCTGGTGGATTGTTTTTCAGCATGGCGTCACAGACATTAATCTTCAGAAGGAATGCCCTCAATGCAGACTCAGTGTTCAGTAACAGGTTGTCATTGCTGTGGAATATCAATAAATAATATAAAAATAAGATAATTTATATGGTATTTATCAGTTGCATTTCTATGGAGTAGCTATTCGTCCACTGAAATTCTAATTGGAATTTAGAAGTTGATTTTTGTGGAGGAAAACTGGAAAAAACCCTCAAAGAACAGGAGAGAACCAACAAGGAACTCTACTCACGAGGAACTCGAGCCTGGTGGGATGATCAAACCTGGGCTGTATTGGTGAGAGGCAAGTGCTCTCACTGCTACGCCACCCATGCTTCCATTGGAATATCAATATCAAGACGCTTTAGACGAGGGATGAGGAAGAAAGAAAGGAGGTCTGGAATGAAGCAAAGTGGTTGAAGGTTGTTTGAAGTTCACTCGCATCACATCTTTAATGTTCGTACCTGAGTGACATGTCATCTGGTTGGGCTATTTCAAATGTAAACCTCTCAACTGGCTGAAAACTCTGCCAAAAACAAGAAAAATAATTTATTCACAAACATCAGCAATAGTGAAATGGAATTCAGAAGTAAAATTATAATTCATTTATTTAGTGTTCTACAAACATAGATATTACATTTATTTAATTACTTTAATTTACTTTGATAAAGTAACTGTTTTTGTGATATTACCTTATTTGAAATCACTAGGCTGATCTTGGATACTTTATTCTAAATATGCAAGAAACAATGGTTGAAATCATAAGGTGCTGACACAAGGTGCAACATTGCACACAATATTGCAGGCAATGTTGCTGAAGCAGGATCTTTTTCTATTTCAGCAATATTCTATACAAATAGTGTTGTGTGACATGACTTAGCTTGCAACATTGGTTGCCTGCAACATTGCACACAAACAACTCCAATGCTTCGGCCATAACTGTCAAAGCCACTGGTGAGAGACATGGTGCAACTTTTATCTTCTATAAATTTTCTCCTCAAATTTACTTCAAAGTCTATGTAAGTTATATTTTATCAAGGTATCTGTAATAAAGATTAATTGGTAAACCTATAACCCAAAAGGATTGTGGTTCTTGACTTTGATTTAGCTGATCATACCCTTTCTATGAGTGGTTTGATTGTCACTAGAACATCTTGGATGTAACGGTTAAGATCAGGGTGACAACACATCTGGAAGAATACAAAACACAGTGACCTTAATCTGGGAGAGTATATGGTTGGAATATCAAGTTTGTACTAACCTCTTTCCCTACCCTAGGCATTTCCCCATATCCTGCATAGCTAGCAGGGCTTCCCCATCTCCTACTCCCCTCCCAAAAAGTGACCATCCAATAATTGGCAATGACTGGTCAATAATGTATTTGGCAGGACATCTTGACTGGCGTATGACTGGCCGTTATTTTGAGCTCTGAGTATGGATAAGTCTCTGGATGCTGTAAGTTGCTATAGGTATCTAACCTCTCTCTCCCTCAGTATGGAAACTTCTCTCCCCCTCAGTATAGATAGGTTGTTCCTAATTGCCCCCCCCCTCCCCCCCAGTATGGATAGCCTGCTCCTATAACTGGCTCCCCCCTCAGTTTCTTACTTGTACTGGAACATTGTATTTCTTTCTTCTTTCAAACACCACAGCTGGATAAACCTCTCTCACGTAAAGAATGAGATGGAAAGCCACCTCCAGGAAGTCACAGAAGACGCCAGCACTGACTATAACAAATCGAAACATCAAGACATTTTGAACCAGGATCGTTAATCTAAACCTGCAAAATATGCAAGCAATGTCACAGATAACTCACTTGCTTGTACATCGTAAGGCTCCTTGTCTTGTCCAGCCATAACAATACTACTTAATTTTGATGCAATCTCTTAAAACAATTCATTTTGACGATAAGTACTGCTCATCTCTGTTGCTTGTCTTATCCAACATGGCGGCTTAAGTCAGCGGTTTATGTTACATTGTGGGCTCATTATGCCGCTGAGGGACTGAGCAAAGGCTTTGGGTGTCTGTCTGTCCGTTTGGGTGGATAAATATCGTAAATTGCTAGCAAAACTATCCAAATCTTATTTAGAACATCTTTGAAATCACAAAGGTATTGAAATAAAGATTGCTATTGAATAGCATGAATAGTATTGGAGAATTTTAGTTTTCCTCCCAGCAGACCCGAGGTATTAATTCAGAATATTTATATTTACTTCATCATCTGACTTCTCTCACTCATAGATAAATGAGTAAATTGTTGTACTCAGTTGGTACCTTTTAGGGGTAAAATCATTAGTTACCACGCCAACGCACCTCGATAGGACCCAGGTACCTTTAAGGGGGTCGTTTCCAAAATTTACGACGAGCATTCCCGCCCTAGTATATCGTGGAGTTCCCCGCCCCGAGGCTCATCAACAACGAAATGAAATATCAAACTATTTTTCAATCAAATACTTTATTTCGGTGAGCCATAAATAATATAATGTATTTTGTAAGATATTTCGATCAGAATTACATTATAGTTCTGTTGATAATAAAATGATCTGTTGTTCTATACCAGTGAATATAAAATAAAGTATTGAATATAGTCCATATCACTTCGTGCATTTTCGATTAAATAAAGCTAGTTAAAGGTATAAACAATATTTTAACGAACATCATAATTGGATCTCCAAGATCTTGTGATGCTAACAGTACTTGATAGTTTAAATAGGGAATAAAATGACCGTGCAACTGCAACGGTAGACCAAAAATTAGAACTCGACAGTATGCATAAATGCGCAATACTGTCATGGAATTGCAAAATGTCAGCGTGACTGTTGCAATTTCATCAATAAAATGCGCAATGCCAACAAAGTACGTAACCATGTCTGAAATGCGCAACGTTTTGATGGTAATACACAAAGCCATCGCGGGAATTCGCAATAATGAACGCACAAGTTGCTATCTAAATGCGCAATGCAGAGATAGGATTCGCGATTTCTTCTGGGAATGCGTAAGCTGTCGTTAAATTGACTTATGCCCTAATGGAGGCATGCACTTCCATTGGCAATGCGCAGTACCACAGTATCACAAGCTGTGCAATGTAGTCAAGGAACAACTACCCACTGCTATAATGGCAATGCGCAATACAGTCATGGAATTCCTCAATACCATCAAGGCAAAGCGCAATGCCGCGATGGGAGTGCGCAATAACACGATGGAATGCGCAATAGTCATGGAATTCCCCAATGCCATCATAGCAAAGGGCAATGCCATAACGAGAGTGCGCAATAACACGATGGAATGCGCAACAGTCATAGAATTCCCCAATGACATCATAGCAAAACGCAATGCCATGACGAGAGTGCGCAATAACACGATGGAATGCGCAATACTCTCATGGAAGTGCTTAACAGTAGTCTTTACTACCTATAGGCTCATGACGCACCCACCCAAATGCAATAAAAACTCGCACCCAAAAAGTTCACAAAGATTAAAACCAATATTGACCATTCAAATAAGCGTAGCCAAACTTGAAATAGATATAAATAATCTATGAATATAGAATAAATGGAATAGTCGGCACCAAATAACAAATTCATGATAATTACATCAAAAATGCCATACTATAGGGAATATTATTTTCAATGTCTTTTGGCTCGTTAAGATATCGAGTCAATTTTGTTTTCAAAAAAATAGGATAACTCTCTCTATGCGGATGTCAAGGAATTCTCTCCCGTTCCAATATTTTATAATGATAATCGACTTCTCCTGACTTAGTTAAAACAAGAGGAAATCAATTGAAACCATGCGTAAGCCACTAAAAGTAGCAGTATCGTTTGTAGTTGGTGTTTCATTAACGGCAGTAGCCGCTCCAGATAAGGCCATTCAACATACCAATAATTGTGTCCAACAAAGTGTAATTATTTGGAATCCATTAACTGTGTTATGTTAACTTCTAAGTGAAGATCCTCTATACTTGTGAAGAAAATCATGTTTCTTTGACTTGCGGCATCAGAATCTTAGAAGGATATGTCAGGAATATTTTTAGTTATTCGGAACTTTTAGCCAGTCTGTCCTGTTCTTTTTGTTCATTTTCCAGTTGAACGATCTTCCAGTGGTCACGGTTTGACAAGACCGTGTTGTAGACTACTGAGGTTTCTGAGATTATGTCCTTAAGTGCTCTGAAAGAAAATGCAACAGCATTTCAAATATAAGGGTTTTAAGTGATGGTATGGTAGACTAGAAGCGGATTGAGGGCCCGAGGCACCCTTCTTACTTTGGAATCTGGATTTGGGATGAATTTTTAAACTTCCCCCCTCCCCAAATTTCACCAAAACGCAGGAAATAGCATTTCTTAAAACAACAATTTAAGAATTTCTTTGGGAGTAAAAAATTGTGTGGGAACAATTGTTTTGTGAGTTCACATGCTAACATAGTTACAACGAAGACAGCAGCGAGTTCAGCAGCCGTCCGTCGTTATTACTTATATTTTGAGCAGGTTTCGTACGAGCACGGCACGGTTACGGCGCGGCGCAGACACAGCACATAATGTTGAATGTTTTCATACACACGGCACGGCACAGTCACAGCAAGGCGAGGCCCGTGCAGTAAGTTTTCCATTGTCATATGAAACCTACTCTACGACAGCTATGAGCCAATCAGACGTCAAGAAATACGAATGGTACTTACGAATAGACGGGCAGAGCAATAGATTCAAGGAAGTCGATCTGTAGCTTAGGAATACATGCCCTCTCACGATCCATCATTTCACTTGGGGTGTGGCCCATGACTTTTTCCTGTAAAATCAACAACTAATGTTAAGTAGAATGATCGTACTGCCGTGATAGATGATTGAATGCGAGATACCTACCAAATCACCTTGAGTGAAAAACTCTGTGTAGATTAAATCCTAGAATGATGAAGAGATAAGAAAACTGGTATTGATTATTTTGAAGTTAATTATTTACGTGAATCATTCTTCTCGGTTGATGCTCTGGGGACACTTTTTGTTAATCATTTTCTATTCAAGAAATAGAAAACGCGAGCGTGCTTGCTGACTGTACAATGAACTCGAAATGAATTCGGCTCCGCCTCGTGCGGTATTGAAAATTTCTCATTCATTGTGTAGTCAGCGTGTGCGTGTATTTATAAACAAAACACTCACATCAGTCTCTAACCCTATATAATGCACGTTCCCCAACCAATCAGAGCGCGAGATTTATAACAATTTTATGATTCATCTCAGACAAAGTATTTAATTTCATTTCAATTTTTTACCGATATCCTTTAACGAGGAAAAAAACATTCTTGAGGAATTCTAAGGAGGTTTATCGAGAATAGTCTACATACCGCGATCTTTCTTGTTCCTTCCCAAGGTTTGGTTTGATCTGACAAGTCACTTGCAGTCATCAACAAACAAACCAGTAGATTATGATGGTCAGGTCGATCATCTTTGTATCCCTCTGATCAAAACAAGCGAAACACTCAGGATGGTAATAACCAAAGGGTTATTGTAACAGGTAGGGAGTCTCAAGAATAGACACTTTTACCTTGGACACAATATTTTCCCATTTCAGACTACGTGTCATTCCCCAGAGTATCATTTCTATGTTTAACGGTTGCACATGAGAAGATACATGAATATGGATTCAACTCATACAAAGAATCTTATTCTCAAGATAATGACACGTGGTCTCAAATGGGGAAACATTATGCCCAAGGTAAAGAGGTGTGTTACCTCCCTGGTTACAATTAGACTCAGACGTACCTTTACAAATGACTTTAATGTCCTTGAAGATCTTCAGATGATGAGCAAGATCTGTGGCTAGTATGATGGTTCTAATCAGGTCCAAAACCTTGGAGAAATCCTACAAAGAAATGGTTGTCATTTTCGAAGACTATTATAACTATCATTGTCAAGAAAAAGCTTCCATTATTAATCTTCATCATACAACACCAATTGCCCTATAACGATGTGACATCAGGTCAAAATAATCTATTGTTTTTAACGCTAAAGATCATGGTCACCAGAGGGGGTAAAATGGGCTTTTATCACACGGCAGTCATTTTGGCTAAAACAATGGGTTTTTTAAAAGTCACTTGCCCCTCACTTTGAGGCGTTTCAGAATGTTCCAAACAAAGGTTTTTGCTCTCATGGGAATAAACATGGCCGCCATGTGATAAAAGCGCATAACAAAATTTGTTTTATGAGGTAGTGATTCCGAACAAAATAAAACTTGGCCTAAATTTCTATTATTCTTGCCCATGTAAACAAGC
Organism: Anthopleura sola; assembly: GCA_023349425.1. NCBI lineage: Eukaryota > Metazoa > Cnidaria > Anthozoa > Actiniaria > Actiniidae > Anthopleura > Anthopleura sola. The sequence goes on along the minus strand of JALHLI010000018.1, from coordinate 4,133,980 downwards.
TGTAATGTCATGGTGTTGTAGGTCAATACCATCACAATGCACTACCGTAATAATTATCATCATTATCATCATCCACTGCAATTATTTAGGTTGTTTTTTCATTAACTTACTTTTTCAGACAAATTCTTGAAGATGTTGCAGCCTGGTGAGTTGAGGATACAGACTGTCTGAGCAAAGTGATGTCTCTATACACAGACAGAACATGATGGTTAGACACAACAAGAGCAAATAATAGTCACTAACAAAATGATTAGACATTTTAAAAATAGACCTCTTTATCTTGGGCATCATGTTTCCCCATTTGAGACCACATGTCATTCTCTTGGGAATAAGATTCTTTGTTTGAGTTGTATCCACATTCATGTGTCTTCTCATGTACAACCATTAAACAAAGAAATGATACTCAAGGGAATGACACGTGGTCTGAAATGGAAAACCCTATGAACAAGTTGAAGAAGTCTATTTGCTTGAGTGACCATGAAACAAAGGCTTCAAGTTGAGGCTGGACTTGATGTGTGTTCATACATTTACTATATTTTATCAAGTCCAAGCTCATCTTGCAGCCACTGTTTTGTGATCTCTCAAGAGAATTCAGGAAAGGTCTATTTATGGTGCTTTATTCCAGACTACATACCTCCATTACTGAACCTTCAGAACTGTACAATGCCGCAAGAGTAGAGTTCTTAAAAAAAGAAGGGAAAATGAGAAAGAAAAAATGGGAAATGAAAAATAGAAATACATGAAAATAGTGAGAATATGGATTTGAACTTACAGAAGTCACTTGGAATGCGTTGTTGGTTCCCCTGTGATCTAAGTCATGACACAAGCATGCCACAAACAGTGCAAGTCTTTCAATGTCCCTGTTAAAGATCACAAACAATGAGCACACATCATTGTCATGTACATACAGTGATTTAAAAAAAGGTATTTAGTGAAGGTTTTGTTGCATGTTGCATGATGGGCAACGTGAATGCAATTATCAAAAGGTCACCACAATAAACAATATGGAATTTCCCCAAACTTTATCTGCAAGCTTTTTCAGCCTTTTTCATTTCTTTCTGTGCTGAGATTATTTGCATATGAATATAACAGGGGCAGTAAGGGGGAGTCTCAGCATGTTTCACAAAAGTTTTAAAAATGACGATCACAGATAACGGAATTTATGAAATGTTCAAATTCAAGAAAATTCACTATTCACAACTTTTAGGACATGTTCATCCCAAAAATTAAAAAACCTGTTCAAGATTTCACATGAAAACCCCTTTCCGCATTTCCCTTTTTTTTCATTTCAAGTTTGGTAAGTTAGATACGACATACAACATACTGACAACATGCAGCATGCAACAAAACCTTTTTTTGAAATAGTTGTATTTAATAAAGGAGTGTTAATAGAGGACTTACGATAGAAAACCATCAATTGCAGTATTCTTGAAGACAAGGTAACAGAAGTGAGCTACAGTGAAGGCATGGAACCAGTTGTGGTAGGGAGGGTCACGGTAACCTCTTTTTACCATCAGTGTGAATCTGAAAGATAAAATATACTATATAGTTATACATTCATTATATTTGCAGACTATACTTTACCTATAGTATATAGACAAGTATACCCATGTGCTAATGGTAATTACGAGATGTTAAGTGATGATACACAGTGACAATGTTGATAATACATGATGATGCAGGATCATGATTATGATAATACATGACGATGATGATGATACAGATACATGATGATGATGATACATGATGATGATACATGATGATGATGATACAGATAAATGATGATGATGATACATGATGATGATACATGATGATGAAACATGATGATGATACATGATACATGATGATACATGATACATGATGATACATGATACATGATGATACATGATGATGATACATGATGATGATGATACATGACAGCTGCAGTATTTATTTTTTTACAGTTCCACATAACATTACATCCTGCAAAGGATTAATTTTCATTGTAAAACAAAGCATTTTGTAAACTGCAACTCTTAAGCATATCTCATTGTGATGTGCTGCTCCTAGACACATCACATCATCCTGGTCATCCTAATAACCATTAGGTACCTGATAACGATCTCCTTGGGGATTTTCCATCTGTTGATGAAATTCTGGTCCTCCATCATAAACAACACAGCCTGAGTAAAAAGGTTTGATGAAAAATAATATCAATCAGCTGAATAAAGCTATTAACAGCTTTAAGTGATGGGCAAAACTACCCTCCATGATCAATCGTCCGAATGTACATTTCAATCTACTGAAAATATGCCATTCAGCTGACGATACTGGAAATGTAGAGGGGTCTAGTATGCATGTATCGCTATTTGTACTTACTGGGATTGTCTGGTCCATCTCTAATGTCCTTGGCATGTAAGGAAACGTTGCAAAATCTGGACTGAACTGGTTCATTTCACTGATTGGCTGTTTGAGCAAACTGTCAACTTCATGTTGAGGTACCTAAACAAGACAAAACAATTTCAATCTCTTGAGAATTGGAAACCTAGTGTTTTGTCCTTCAAATTGAGCTGCATTCCGATGTGTTTCAAGGGGTTTATAGGCTGATGAGTCTTACACCTTACTTGCACAATTCTAGTACTATCACTTTTTAGGGTAGTCTTTGGTCCTTAGGAAATCAGGATTGACTGAGAGGCTTGCTGAGTGAGATTCAGTTTCTTTAGTATTACTTACATTCATGTGATATATCATGAGTTCACTGCTGACTTGACTTCTTTGCCAGGCACTGCTTGCTTTCTTGTACAACATGGACTAAGAACAAACAAAATGATTTTGGTTTCTATTTTAGAGATACTTAAGCCACGGCTACATGAGCGATTTTTTGCTTGTGCAGGTGACGCAGGTTTTTGTTTAATGGCAGTCTTTATCACCAGCATTTGTCACTCGTGCAGCCACCATCCAGCGTTAAAAATTGCATCGCCTGTGCAAGCAAAAAATCGCTTGTCTAGCCGCAGCTTTAAATGTGACAACTTGGTTATTATATTTGTATGCCAGCCTTACCTGGAATATACTGATTCCACAGTAGATGGCAAAGGCTTTTGTTAGATCTTCATCAAACTTGGTGAAGCAGGACCCTGGTGGAACGAAAAGCAGCAACATCAACAAAGAGTATAAAACATCTCAATATAGAATTTTTTCATAATAGTCCCCTTCACAGTTCCCTGTCCCATCTTCAAAGGTACTGATGCCTTTGCATCAAAGTGAGACATGAGGAGACCATGCAGTGATAGAGATAGAGAGATAGAGAGAATAATTTTTCAAGCTGTTAAAATAGGTACTTATCATTGCAAGGTCTCTTCATGTCTTGTATTGATGCAAACACACTGAGAACTTTCAAGATGGCACAGGGAACTGTGCAGGGGAGTGCTGTTTCTAAGGTTTTAGCTTCAATTAACACTGCATGTATGAACAATGTCATGCTTACCATTGACTTTGTTGCACAACTCAGCTACACCTATGACTTCTGGTGTCAAAAGAAATGAAAGAATCTGTTAGTGATATCAGGATTTCTTTGCATTAGAACTTTTAATATGGAAGACTTACCTTCTTCATCCTTGATAGGAAAACACAAGACACTCCTGGAGATGAAATGTCACAAAGACAAGACCATTAATTTTTATACGTCATTATAATCATCATCATCATCATTATCAACTGATATCTCTAAGACATACTTGGTTCTGAAGCCTGTTTTTTCATCCAATCCTCTGTAGAACAGTGGGTGGTTGTAAGTGTCCTTGATGTTCAGAAGTTTTCCTGGAGAAAAAAAAATACAGAAGGATTAAATTAAAGAATTTCAATTAGGTAGTGAATAAAGAAAGCTCACATAATGTAAATTATAGGAATCACACCCAGAAGTGAGAGGTGAGTGCCCCGCTGCTACACCACCCTTGATTCCCAGCCAGTCACAAGTGATGAGTGTGTTACCTGTTAATGCTACGTGACCAACAATCCCTTGATTAGCAGGTATAGTCAAGTCCCATCCTTCCTAGAGACACAAATATATCAAGTCAGTCACATAGTACATTAATGTTCCCTGGTTATTGATCTGTGGTACTTCATGAATCTGAGTATAAATACTGAAAATTATATAATAATATAATAATAATAATAATAATAATAATAATAATAATAATAATAATAATAATAAAAAATAAATAAATCTTTCGTCAGGGAGCCCACTCACAATAGTGATTTTCAGTGAGGCTCTGAGAAACACACTCACACACACAAAGCAGTAATAACAAAAATAATAAAAATAATAAAAGAAAATATAAATATAGGAATATAGAAGTACGAAATATATATAAGTAAAAATTAAAACTATGAATGCATATTAAATAAAAGTCAATGATATATAAAACTATAATAATAAAAATTTAAGTATAATTGTTAATAGCTAACTTAAAACAATTAAAAGATAAAGTTCTAGTTTGTTCAGGGAGACTGTTCAAATCACAATCACATATTATAGCAAATAGAAATGAAAATAAAATATCTGACCTTGTGCTTGCCATTTCCAGGGATTTCTCCATCAAACACTTTAGCCACAAGCTCATTGCGTTCACGATCAAGTAAAAACAATGAGCACCTTGCAAAAAAAAAACCATATATTAATTTTATATCAAGTACACCTAAAGATTACATTAATTTTATCCCAAATACACATTCAAAAACTTTTATACATGAATAGAGGTTACTGAAAAAACAACAGGAGGATTTTGACCACTCAAGGAACCAATCAGATTACTCTATTTTCTACCTAGTAACCAGGTTGTCACATATATTAAATGTGAATTATGTAGAGTAGAAGCTCTTCTTGCAATTGCTGTTGTAAGCAACCAGCTCTAGTTATGACCAGAATTTTAAAACCCTGCTTTTTTGATTTCCTAAGGTAGTTGCTAACAAGAGTTTCAACTATATATATGTTCCAGCTGACTGCTGCCAAAGCCAGCACACAAAAAAGTGGAGTTGGTAGTAAATAAATTAGATATCATACCAACCTCTCTGCATTGGTCAAGCTTCGTGCTTCTGTCATGATCTCATTCAAAAGAACACTGACGTTATCTGACAGTCAAAATAGATATAAAATAAGTCCAAAATAAGGTAGTAAAGCCATAACATAATGGTGCATGTCCCTCCTAAGTCAATCAATCAAACAGTCAATGTACCATCAGTCAGTAATGCGCAAGATCAGCACCCCATATTTTCTTCAGCAATTGTCAGCCGCACAATGGCAAGGTGACAGTAGTGTAACGGTTGGGTGTTGACTGACCACGGCTGTCATATGGCCGTTAATTGACCAACATGAGATCTGGGGTGCTGATCTTGCGCATTTCCCCATCAGTCAATCAATCAATCAATTTGATTAAGTGTTAAGTCTGCTGGTAAGCTACAAGTTGTATAATCGACAATGAAATTGCTTACCAACATGAGTGAAGAGGTTCTTTGCAACTTTAAGAAGGTTCTTAATAGAATAAAAATATACTTTAATTAATAAAACAAAGCTAAATACCCAAAAAAGCCAGACGATTGATTTTTTATTACTAAAATTATGCTTGTCATAAGTGAAAATGAGATGAGATGAGATGAAAACATCAAATCCAATACAGTATCTTATCCCTTGGCAAGTAAAGCCTTTGCCACTGTTAATTTTACAAATTTTGAGCTTTTGTTGTCTAGTGTCAAAGGCAAAGGCCTCACTTGGATAAAAAACGTTCCTGCCATGCTGCTGAAAACCCATTGTATCACAAAGTCCAACCTTGATTTGGAGTGAAAATTGTTATGGCTACTTCTACAAATTCTACCCTGAGGGTCAGAGGTGCTCGTGCTGTGGGCGGATGATGCCACAGGCGCCAAAGAGCATGGTTCATCATGAGAGAATCTCAGTTCTCTTACGGCAATGAATTCCATTACCGAGAAGCACTTAAGCAAGAGAGCCTCTGGAACCCAGGGTATACAAATTTAGGAAAAATTGTAAATTTTGGACGACTGGCAGTATGCCTCAAAGCTTCACTGAGGTGTGTACCAACCTCTTGCTGTCTCTTTATGACCATTTCTTTCTCCCACTCCAGTGAATTGTCCAGTAAACCAGCAATATTGCTGCAACAGAACTTGAGATTGGACTCATCTGCTGTTGTAAACCTGCAAAAAAGTCAATTATATAAAAGTATGAGTATAGGCCTGGCTTTCTTAATATTTAGCGGCATAAATAAGACCTTAGCCTCACATTCATGCAGCTATGAGCAAATTTAATGTATTTGCATACTTCCATGCACAGGCTTTTTGCTGCCAAACAAGCTTTATTTCATGCACCTTATTTGGTAAAACAAGCCAGCTAGCCAGTTGCCCAAATAAGAATCATTTCTTCACTACTATTTGAATCTATGATGTTAATATTTTACATTCTAATTTTATGATGGCTGACAGAAATTCCCTGACTTTTTGCCTGACTTTTGGGTAAATAGACCTCATCGGCTTGGGTGTACTGTTGTCCCATTTCAGACCATGTGTCATTCCCCAGAGTATCATTTCATTGTTTAACGGTTACGCATGAGAAGACACATGAATATGGATACAACTCAAACAAAGAATCTTATTCTCAAGAGAATGACACGTGGTCTGAAATGGGACAACATTACCCCAAGCCGATGAGGTCTATTGCAAAAGTTCACTGACCAAAATTCCCTAACAGTTTCCTGACCTTGAAAAAAATTCAGAACTCACTGACTTTTCCATGACCATGGGAACCCATGATATATCTGCCATAATAAATAACTAAATAAATAAATAATTAATCATGTGTTTACCTATCAGCTGAAAGTTCCTTGTTAAAGGCACAGACAACAGCTATAATTTCATTAGACCTTGTGCTTACAACAGGTGCACAGAGTAAAGTCTGCACATAATGATCTGTTTTAAAACAAGAAGAAAAGCTGTCAGGGATGTCATAACTTTCAATTGGATTCTTTGATGAATTAGCTTAAAAGAAACCTTAAGTTTCCCGAATTCGCTTGACTGGTTACAGAACAAAAGATTCAAGTCCAGGCTGGAGTTTTCAAATCCATACATTTACTACATTTGTCTACTCCAGTCTTGCCTTGAAACTATTGTTCTGTGGTCAGGCAAGCGAATTCAGGAAAGGTCTATAGAATGGTTAGATCATTTACCTGTAATTCTTACTAAGTCATGTCTTTCTTTTGTATCCTGAGAATACAACACATAAAAGTGATATCCTGGTCCATTATACAGTATGAAACTATAATTTATTTAATGCTTTTCAGCATTATAATTGTATTAATGAATGCATTTATTACCGTATTTATTAATCTATATTGTTAAGTGCCTAGAGCAGACTTGTATATATAGACGCTGTATAAATTATTGATCATCATCATGTATCATCATGATGTATCATCATCATCATCATCATCATGATGTATCATCATCATCATGATGTATCATCATGATGTATCATCATGATGTATCATCATCATCATCATCATGATGTATCATCATCATCATCATGTATCATCATCATCATCATGTATCATCATCATCATGTATCATCATCATCATGTATCATCGTTGTCATCATGTATCACCATCATCATCATGTATCATCATCATGTATCATCATCATGTATCATCATCATCGTCATGTATCATCATCATGTATCATCATCATCATGTATCATCGTCGTCATCATGTATCATCATCATCATCATGTATCATCATCATCATGTATCATCATCATCTTCATCATGTATCATCGTCGTCATCATGTATCATCATCATCATCATGTATCATCGTCGTCATCATGTATCTTCATCATCATCATGTATCATCGTCGTCATCATGTATCATCATCATCATCAGGTCTAATTTACAATTTTAGTCTTAGCTTACTATTCTGTCAAATGGATAGGAACAGTTATTTTGAAATTAGGCTAAGAACACAAGTTAGCTGCCACTGTTTTGGTTTTCAAAACTGCCACTTTTCACTACTAGTGATCATAGACCACTCTTAGCTCAGCCAATCAGAGCGCAGGATTTGTGATAGACCATTAGTAGTGGTTTTGTCCCTTGCCTGATACACTGTGAGGATGGTTTTGACAACTCACCTTGGTTATATTGCTAACAGAAAATATACTCTTGGATTTGATTGGTTCTTCAAAGATACTACCATCCACCTATTAATAGCAAATAAAAAAATATATATATTTAATAAAAAAACTAAATATTACCTTCTGGGATATACAACGGTATATATAGAGGGTTATATATAGAGGGTTATATAAGCAGTTCTGGTTACTCGCTTCTCCCACACTCTGTGCGATGGCAGGTCCAGGTCCCACAACTCACTCTTTATTCATGAAATACCCTGTACAATTTGGAATTCGTCTTGTAAGACCAATAAACTATCAGATATAGTTGGGTGTATACCATAAGGGTAATGATAGTCTTATTCATGAAGACTACTAGTTAAAATATAATAAGGTTTCTGAAAAAATTATCTCGATCAAGTGTAAGTTCACATTGAGCATGCGCAAGGACCACACTGATCTAACTCTGGAATGTCACAACATATAAACACCTAATTTACAGAACTCTTCTTAGTTCCTCTCGTCCATATAGGAAATTATTTCTCTCTTCATTACCAACTTGTTGTCCATTACAAGAGAAGTATATTTCTTTTTTCCCCTTCTGATGCGCATCCAAGTGAGCCAAGATACTTAAATACTATACTCACCTCAATCCTTTTTTCTTCCTTTTCTGATTCATACTGTAAGAAATGATTTGAGTTTAAAGCAATTATTAAAACATAAAATGGTCAGCAAAAATCAAAGACAGTACTAGGTTCATTACCTTGTTGTAAAGCTCCCCTGAAGCTTGATCTAATATTAATAAAACTGCAGACTCTGAGTTCAATTCCTCTTTGACCTGGCAAACAATTATGTGAAAAAATAATGAACGAACGAACGAAGGAACGAATGAACGAACGAAAGAATGAACATACAAACAAATGGATGGATGAATGAATGTATGAACAAATGAATGCATGAAAAAACAAACTTTTGTATTTCAACAGCCGTATATCGTCCCCTAGAGTCATATCATGTCAAGGCAATCAGTTTTTAAAACTAAGAATGTCAATAAAACATGATTTTATTGTGTCAAATCTCTTCCATGCCCTGTGTTTCAGTTCATTCTCAATACCAGATGCTTTTTGTCTCAATTCAGATCTTGGTTCAACCCCACAGAGCTGCAACAATACTGTTATTTACAGCCAATATCAAGTGTCAAAAGATAACATTGCAAGGTCATTTTACAGGTAACACTTTCAAATACAATACTTACAAATGAACACATTTTTTTTGAAAATGTTTCTAATCCAGTTTCTATTGATTTAGCTGCAATCAAATGCAAAAAAATACTTATATTTTACAACCATCACTACTGTATGGGCTCTTCCATAAGGTTAGCTCAACATGCACTACCGCTACATTCTATGTTTACAATGTGATACAACAATCAACTAACATGTTGCTTTTTACGGAGGAAAACTGGAGAACCCAGAGAAAAACCTTTTTGGCAAAGGAGAAAACAACATATTGAACAAACTTAAAACCCAGATCCCAGTGGTGAGAGGAGAGCGGTAAACTGCTACGCCACCCATGCCACTTAACAATAAAAAATAAAAACTGTAAGCTACAATAGTACAAGCCAGGGATGATAGATATTTACCAAAAGTATTAAGAAAAGTATCTTGTCTGTTGAAATAGTCCATCTTTTTTCTCCTATCCAGAACTTGGTTGAAACAATTAATAATCTGTAGCGAATGAAAGAGATTAAAAAATTTATATTATTAATAAAAAGAAAAATTAAAGAAAGCATTAAGAAGATTTTGAAAAGGAGCTTGTGTCATTGTCTGGCGGATGCTGTGCTGCACTCATTGTCCTCATGCGTTAAGTCTCTATTGTTCCAAGACTGAGCCAGGGCTAAAAATAATGGCAGTTGCCGGTCAGGATGACCGGCCAAAATAGTTCCAGCTCAATCATAACTCAATACTGGCTCAAAGTTACTGGTCAAAATGACCAGCAAAGCAAGGATTTGACTGAACAAGTTCTAATTCGGACGTGACATTTTCTGATAACTGGCTGGTATTTTTAACACTGTGAGTGATCATGGTTACCTCCTTAGATGGGTGTTGCTACCCTGCTAGTTTGCATAGCAACCTATGTTGCATTCAAGACATCCACACCTGTACCCTCCAACGTACGTATCTTGTATTGAGTGACTATTTTAACAGCATAGATTTAAAAGGATGTGGCCTATCTTTTGATGAATGTTTATCAAAAGCAGTACCTGATTTTCTGCAAAGTCCTGACCAGCTTCTAATTCTTCTGTGTATGAACATACTGTCTGTAAGCAAGAGAAAATATTTAAAGTTCAGGTTGCATCTTTGATGGGAACTCAAATCAATCTCTTTGGGATACTTACAACTACAACCATACAAACTTGACCATCTTCATTTAATAGTGGAGACAGCATTACTAAAAAAAATCAGAAATCAAAGAAAAATTTGTAAGCTTCACATATCAATACACCGTTATCAATGTGTAAAATAGAGAAGCAATGTGCAAGATAATTTTTCATGACAGAGGTGACTGTAAAGGGTGTCTACCAGATAACAAAAGTGTCTGTTCGCATAAAGCATATGACTATTAATGACAGAGTTGTGTCTTGCTAAAGGCATGTGGTATCAATAGTGTCAGAATACCATGCTCAGGACTTCAAATAATGGCCAGTCAGTCTCCAGTCATGATGACCAGAGACTTGTATTACTGGCTGTCAGTTTAGTGTTAGTTTTAGCTTGGTTATTACCTCATTTCTGACTCAATGTTACTGGTCAAAATAACTGGCAAGACAAAGATTTGATCAGACAAGTTCCAATTCTGCCCAGACATTGGCCGATGACCGGCCATATTTCAAGCATATTGGATTGTTAAAAATACAGGATTTATAAATTGATCATAATTATTATAGAGTACCTTGCTGATTATTATTATTATCATAATTTAAAGTTGTGACTGATGGCAACAAGACTGTAAGTGGATCATCACTAGAGAGATCATCTATTTGTAGTCTCTTCTTCTCCAGAACAACTTGTCTACAAAACAACGACAATATACCATATAATAAAGTTTGAACATGTTATAACATGCATCAAGAGTTCCACTCTACTGTTCTAAGCACATGCTCACATGATGAAAAAGTGGGACAGTATTTTGTAAAATATGCTATATTTTATTGTAATTTTCTTGCCAAGCATAATTTATATTAAATATTTAAGATCTCGCACCATTAAGCTAATTCAGAATCAAATATAAGCAAACGTATTTACTTGTTCAAGTGCTGCCCCTGATTAAGCACCACCCTTGATTAAGCGCCGCATGTGAGAGCAAAATATCAAAGAGCACCACCTCAAATATGTGCTTTCCCCAAATAAACCGCAACCAAAACATTTAAAATCTAAAGAGCCCCATGGTGCTTAATCAAGTAAATAAGGTATTTTACAAAAAACTGTCCCTTTTTTCATCACATACACTTAGAGCAGTAACGTTGAACTCCTGATGGGCCTATGGGTACAAAAAAACAAACTTGATCAGCAACAAATTTAAAGAAAGGTAAAATCTAAGAAATTTTGTAGCAAATTTTATTTCTAAATAAGAAAAATAATGAAAATCATTTTCAAATTTATTGGTGAAATTTATTTCCAAAGCTCTTTTTCTTATATCATGGGGTGGCTTCTTTTTTTTATTTTATGGGTCAATGTTTTTTTTTTTCGATGTTCAACCCTATGATAGTTTTTCTACACTTTACAGTGAGGCATGTAGGAGTTGTTCAGTATTTACAGAGGTGTACATGTATACGTGTGAAATTTAGCACCATCACCCTATAAGAAGTGGAATATTATATCAAATAGTTGATTCAATGTATTTACAACAAGGTCCATGGATAATAAATTTGAAAACTGCAATTGTTAGGTTTGGAGTATTTATGGCTCATACCTTGAAATGCCCTTCTTAGGTAGCCGAGGTACGTTAATGACATCTTGGCTCAAGGCTTCTAGTTCATCACTAACAGGATTAAATATAAATACTAATACATCAATCTGAAAAGAAACGCAGAAAAGAAAATCATGAATATGGTAAAAAATTGTGGAAATGGAATGGGATGGGTATTGATAAATGGAGAGAGAGAGGGATGAGAGGATGGATGGATGGATGGGTGAATGGATGAATTAGTGGATGAAATGAAATTGGTAAGGTCAATGGACAGATACTGTAGGATGGTAGATAGTATTGCATTGAATGGATGGATAAAAGAAAAATATGAAAAAATAAATGGAAATGGAATGGGATGGAGTATTGATAAATGGAGAGAGAGGGATGAGAGGATGGATGGATGGATGGGTGAATGAATGAATTAGTGGATGAAATGAAATTGGTAAGGTCAATGGACAGATACTGTAGGATGGTAGATAGTATTGCATTGAATGGATGGATAAAAGAAAAATATGAAAAAATAATGGAAATGGAATGGGATGGAGTATTGATAAATGGAGAGAGAGGGATGAGAGGATGGATGGATGGGTGAATGGATAAATTAGTGGATGAAATGAAATTGAAAAATATGAAAAATAATGGAAATGGAATGGGATAGGAGATTGATAAATGGAGTGAGAGGAAAGGAAGAGTGGATAGATGGAGAGAATGATAGACAAATGGAAAGTGGGTGGATGGATGAAAGAATAGATATAGTGATGGATAAATGCTTGAGATGGGATTGAAGACACGAAAGGATCCATGGATTAATGAATGCATATAAGATCTATAGACAGAAGAAAACGAGGGAAAAAAACGAACAAGTTATTCACCAAAAGAAATTAATGACTATTTTTTGAATGAAAAGTGAATAGTGAAAATTAAAGGATGAATAAACAAACCACTGATAAATGAATAAAAAAAAAGATGACCTAAATGAACAAATAGAAACTGTCAATAAAAAATACCCTCTAGCCATAAAAATAATGGCATCTGAAGGATTGCATGAAGAATTACAATATTTGAGTTCTGGTATGCTGTTATCTACCATATCTACCATGAATAATGATGAAAGTGACTTAAACATATCTTGAACATGTCAGATTCTTGGACACGATTCTAGATTACAATCTTAGTCCATTAAAACATACTTAAATAAAAAACAGTCAGAAGTAGGCAAAGTCAGTCTAAATATTTTTGAAAGATTATGTCATTTTTTTACTGAACAATGATGAATTTCCTGATCATTTTTCATTGATATGATCGATGGAAGTACTACAGTGTTCCCACTTATCTGGAAAAATAGAATTCCCTGACTTTTCCCTGACAAAAATTTTTTTTCACTGACCACAATGTTCACTTATTTTAAGAAAAAATATATTAATAAGGTAGAAAGCCCAACTAAGAATCATGAATTTAAAAACGATTTTGTGAAGGTTGACAGAAATTCCCTGACTTTTGGGTAAATTTCAAAAATTCACTGAACAAAATCAAAATTGCCTGACCTTGAAAAAAATTCAAAATTCACTGACTTTTCCCTGACTGTGCGAACCCTGGTACTAATTCTAACAAGCAAAAGGCTTTTGTTTTTACGTTTTTAGGAAAAGATAAAAATGCATTATTATTGACCACTAGTAACAAGACATTATACCCTATAATAAAAGCTGTGAGTATAATTCTTTCTTTAAAAAAATCAGCTTGAATGCAATGAATTTTTTTACAAATTCAATTTTCCTAGCCCACATACCCAATTTCAATTCAAATGGATATAATCATAATTACATTATTTTAAGGCTTTAAAATTCCTTAGCCAAAGTTATTGGCATTAAAGAGCAAACAGACCTATTAGGCTAGCTTAAGGTTAAACTTTTCATAATAGTCAAATAATCCTTTACTTTTTCGTTTAAATAAAATCAACAAAATAAATGGCTTGTGTGTAATTATGAGGATAGTGTATGCCGGTAATACTAGTACAGGCAACAAAGGGTCGGCATTAAGCCACGCTACTGAAGTCATGAAAAAAATGACCCAGAAAAATCAAGAAAAAATTATTAGGAAGATTTAAGAAAGAAATTATTTTAAAGATTTAAGGAAATTCAAAAGCAATGATGAAAATGAATAAAATTTAACATGAATTATTCATTTATGGTTTAGCCATATTTATTTTGATTAAAGTAATTATAAAATAGTAATTTTTTTCTCACATACACTAGTCAACTACATTCGATATTCTATGTTTACAACTCAGTTTGATTCTAAGACTTCTGTTTTCCCATCAGAAATGTCTTGGACATATGGTTTTTCTTGTTTGCCTGTCAGGGTAATATCAATACTAGTGTGTCTTCTTAACTATTACTGGTAAAAAAAACTTGATTTGTAAGGAATGGCAACTGTTTTGAAATTGAAATGCATTACTAATACTCAAACAAATAAACAAAAAATTAATGAACAAACCTTCGAGGTAAAACAGAATAATTTTAGAATAAGAGTTTGTTAATGGGAAAACCTTGAATGAACATAATTAAATCAAGAATCAAAGTTTTGTTATCCCAAAATTGTTTCTTCTTTAAAGAAAAGGATATTATCTTGTGGTTTACATCAATTTGATGGTCAACTAATGGATGGCACGCTCAAGAAATGTGTGATTTGTGGGTGCTTTACATTTCTAAGCACCATCCTTAAATACTTTGAGTTATTAGCACCTTACTTGAGCAAAATAATTACTATAGTATATAAGGTTAAAAAAGACGGCACTAAAAAAGATGAACAGTTTTATATATTACATGGATATAATGTAAAAAGAGTGAGGAGAAATACAATATTTTCTTTACATGTTTATTTGTGATCATTGAGTAATTCCAGCAATTTTAGAAAGTAGAATTAAAATCTTAATCCAATAGGAGCAGTATTATTTCAAGTAGTTGATGAATGGGAGCTAAAATGCTGTTAAATTGGGAGATTTATTATATTTGCCTCTCCTTGGACTACATTTATAATGAGCCTTTAGACTTCCTAATGGCTATGCAAATCCATCTTCCTAAATACAAGCTTGAATAATTGAAGATCAACTGACACTTTCTTGAAAGGCAATTTAAGGGCATTATATTGGGAAGTTCCTTAAGGATTGAAATGTCATGTATTCTGACGACAAACTGTCTGACCTGACGTCAGCCAGTTAATGGTAAATACACTGACTAATAAACACGAGCCAATAAACACAAGCCAATTGGTTGGACAATCCAAAAATTAACAGATACCAAAACAATGTCTATGAATACAAATCATTATAGCTTTGATTGACTTTGATAAAAAAAACAGAAGACTTTTTGAATATTTAAAGCTCACAGAAAGTACTAGGTGTGACAATTAATATAGTCTGACAATAAAAATTTGAAAAAGTCATGCAATGGTTGAGGCAAGTTAAGCCTTAGATTCTTCAACGCTTAAGGGAAATGCGAGCATTAGTTAGGAATTTAGTCCTATTATTCTCCTCTTAATGGGTTGATTGGGATTTTGATCCAAAACTTGTGTTAATTTAGATGAATGGGGTAAGCCAAACATTGGAAAACCCAAACAGCTTGAGGGATGTTTTGGAGATTTCCAGTGTACATGGTAACCTTAAAGGTACCATTCTTGATATTTCATTGCTAGCACTTGACAACAAGGACATACATATGATTTGTGGTAAGATACAAGAGAGTCCAAAAAAAAAGGCCTCTATGCACCCCTGATTCAAGAAAACCTGCTGAAATAAGAAAAATGTATTTACATCAAAACATTATCAGTGTTTTGTCTCTGTGATATGCAGATCGCTTAGGGTCGCATAATTTGTGTCGAAAATGGTTAGCGAATGAGGAACTCCTAAAGGAAAGGATAGTCTTCCAAAAACCAATAAAATTAATAGGATATTGAGTTTTGTTTTGAAAAACAATATCTGTGAAAAGCGACATGGAAAAATTTTGATAACCACGATCGAGATTCGAGACATACAGGTTGAAATATCTAGCTTCACCTAAAAAATAAAATATTGGTCTCACGGGGGCATTTAAGTCTGTTACCATAGATCTCAAAATAAAAAGGAGGGAAAGATTGGCTGTATTCATAGCGTTAAAGCTCCCATGATAGATTTACCGAGATTTGGACCAATATTGAATTGAGTAACATGTTATTTTTTTGTAATATCAGCTGGTACCAGGATTAAAGTATTTTATTTGTTGTGTTCACACGTCAATATTTTTTGCCACTCGTCCCAACTAAACCCTACACGTCTATTATTTATTTCCAATGACCATCAGATTAAGAAATTTTCTCGTTTCGAGGATTAAGTCATTCTTCTCGACCCTCTAAGTATTACTAATGGTGAATTCTTGGAGTTATTGTCGCCTTGCTGCGACTAAACAAAATATTTCTATGCTAAAATAGTAAACGACAATAATATTATAACGAGAGCGTCCTACGAAAAAGAGTAAATATACAGTTTAGCACGCTTTTCAATAAAAGATACTTTACTTGGTGCGAAAAATACTGTTATCGAAAGAAAGGCAGACACAGTAAAATTTTAATTACATGCTGCTGAGAGATAGATCTAGGAAATTAGAAACAGAAATTGATATTTAGAAAATATCGTACGTAAGGAAACAAACAACAAGAACTCAAAGGAGTTTCCTTGACAAATTGACTTGCAGTTCCGCAGAGTTCGGTAAGCCAGCTAAATCAAACAGGAAAACGGGTTTAAAAAAGGCAAAAGGAGATTTTAGAAGATAGAGTAGCTGGTTGTACCTTAATAATTACGATAAAATGACTTTCAATAGTAAAGTAATCAGAGCGTAGAAGTGTGTATGACAACTACCACTTTACATCTCAAAAAGACAACAACTACATACGCAAACGACAGGTAAACACAGCTCTTGAACGATGCACCACATAAAAAAATTACTCACAGCCTCAGGTAGCAGGCAGTGAAGAAGCGTCTCTGCCGATATTGTAAAAGAAAGAAGATCTTTTGCCGTGCAAAGACCCGCTAGAGCATCCTGAAAAAAAAAGAGAGAGAAAGAAACAACGTAAGCTAATTTAACTTTAGGTTGAACCGCCAAACCAACACAATACTCAAAGTGTAAAACTGTACAGTCGACAAAGCCACAACTTCAATGAATTGTAAAGAGTGGAGCTGAAGCTTCGACGTCTTTATGACTAAATAATACAAGCGGAGAAAATTGGTTTAATGTGATTGCAGGCAGCAGAGCCAAAAACGTCTCTAACCTGAGCCTGACTTGTCAGCCATACTCCTCGACTCTCCTCCTTCCCAGAAACATTCAAAGCTAAAGCCTTGAGCTTCTTCGACAGGTAAAGCAGAGCAGACACGATCATCTGGTGGAACACAAGCACCATGTTGGCACAAAGTAAACTTTGTACACAAGTTAAAAAACGTCCAAGAAGAGTGATTTTTGAAGTGAACGTGGATCAAAAGATTACTTCAGTCACTCACTTCCAGCCAACAAACCCGCGCTAATGTTTGCATCCAACCCCAAATATGGGCATGGAGAATTAAAATCCTCCAACCTGATTGGTTAATCCGTTTTGAACTTCCAACTTACCACCCATCCCCCTACTTTATACATCCATAAACTTCTTAACTTTACTTAAAAAAACTATATCAAATTAATATATCATTCGTATATCATACGTGAATTTTTTTTACTAGATTGGGTGTCGTTTATGCCTTTGAAAATAGATTGAATTTTGGCAACGGATATGACTTTGATACTGAATGTCATAATTGACTTTTTGGGGGGTCTAGTACGTCGCATCTCATTTGTTGAAGGATGTTTTACGCTTTCTTTAAGTGACCCGACAACGTCCTGGGAGTTCTTTGCTGTTTCTCTCTTTTTAAATACACGTCTATGTTTTGAGTTTGCCAAGAATTACAGTCTTACTGTTATACATTTTAACACCTCCTGTTAATGCCGAACATTACTCAGTAATAATTAATTTTATTGGGAAACAATTTACTAAGAAGTTTTCTAAAACAAACCTTTTCAAAAGAGACAAGTTTTTTCATGTGTTGTGTCGTGTTTTTCATGATGTTAGGCTTCAAATAACAATGTTAATTATAAAACTTTTGACAAACAAATGTATCTTTTAGGTTGTCAGGCAGACCGTTCATTAACTCAAAATAATATTCTCCTAATCCGCAATTTGAATTTTACCGAGACAAGTCAAGAAGCTGGGGAAAAAAAACTAGACAATAATGGTTAGTTTGAATAAAGTGGCAAAATATAATGTTTTTTTATGCCATCACGAGACCGACAGGACATGGTATGACGTCATATACCGTGGAAGTTCCGATTGAAACCGTCCATGGCTTAATGTAAATCAATCAAACAACTTTTTGTGGTAAAACAGAGGAGAATTTAATCCGTTCATCTTAATTGGTGTGGATATTTGTGGTATATACAGCAAGAAATTGTGGTCTCTAGATAAATGTATAAAATAATAAAAATTCCTAAAACGCAATTTTTCTAACCATCATAGGAATTGGTAAGAGTACTGACCGCTTTTCCGCCAGAAAACCACGAGAAAGACGATATGCATGCAAACGGGAGATCAGCCATTGGTTTTGCCCAGAAATAACAACACAAAGCTTCTTTCAGTGGAACAAAGGAATGTCACGAAAGTTCTTAATTGGCAGGTCCGGTGAGATTTAGTGGATTAAATGGGATAAAGTAAGTTTGCACAATGGAAGCTTGGTGTTAGAGTTTGCCACGAAATCTCATGGCGAAGCAAGAGGGTCCTGAAGCGGTTAAATGGGAACTGGGATTCGCCTTTTTTGGGCTAGGAAAATGGCTTTTCATGCACTGGGACTGTGATTTAGCCATCACTGGGAATGGGGGATTTTGCAAAATGTTGGGCTGGGAAATGGGATTAAGATCCCCCCCCCCCCCCCCCCCCCCGCCCTCCTTTCAGGACCCTCAAGCAAGGCTGACATCAGTGCTGTATCATGGACGGACTAAAGTCAAACTAGAGTGCAAACACTATATCCATGGAACAGTACTACAGGGCCGTAGCTACGATGAGGCATTTGCCTCGGTAAAATTTCAGATATTATTATTTGTTTAGTTTTCTTTTATTCTTAAAGAATGAAACAAATTCTCTTCTTTTTCTTTGCCAGAATGTGCAAAATTGACATAACTTTAATACAATGAATATGTCGCAAATGCCTTTCAAGACGCTGGAAATCCCATTTCCGAGGGTCTGAATTTCAATTTTTTTCGGTACTACATAATTAAACTAGCACCATCTAGTACTAAACACCACTAACGAAACAATAAAGAACAATGAAGACATCTGAAGCACTTAATTTGTACTAATTTAGTTTGAAATAAATTCAGTCGGTTTCACGGTTACTAGTGGTTACTAGTAAGTGAAAAAACTCAACTCAACTCAACTCAACTCAACTCAACTCAACTCAACTCAACTCAACTCAACTCAACTCAACTCAACTCAACTCAACTCAACTCAACTCAACTCAACTCAACTCAACTCAACTCAACTCAACTCAACTCAACTCAACTCAACTCAACTCAACTCACGCATGCGCATTTGACAGTCCTTCAAATTTTCCCGCCATATTTGATTTGTCATGCGCGAGTCAATATATTCGAATCGAAGATGGCGACGGCTAGCGATGAGAGAGTTCAATCCTTAAAACAGACTTTGATCGAAAGCCTAACAGCGATTCTTTCGCCGAATCAGGAAATAAGAAGGATTGCAGAAGACCATCTTAAAGTTCTAGAGGTTACAGAAGGTATGAAATAGTAAAAATCGAGTAATCAACTCCAAGAAAACTGCTTAGAAATTTGTGTACATAATGTGTTGTGCCATGTGAAATGTACATAAGTCGGACTAGCCGGTAATCTACGAGATATATCTTGACGAATCACGATCCTATAGTCGCCAGAGGCATAAAATACGATCTCTAAGTGCATTTTATGCCCAGCTATTTTGATCTTTCGTTTGTATTTAGCTTAAGAGCTCATATCGATTGTGAAATGTATGGTCCTAAATAATATTACATATAAAATGAATGTCATTCTCCCTTATATAAGAACTGAAGCTGACTGAAGGTGTTAGTTCAGGATAACATTATTGAATATTTTGAAAATAATAATTTATGGTTCCAGAAAATGTCCATGCCATGTTTGAATGGATTGATGGTACCCCCCCTTCCCTACCCTTCAGGTTTTAAGGGGGGTCTGTGGAATCAGTATATGCCACTATGTTTTCTGTCAATATATGCTTTTTTCTGTACATGTATTATTTATTTAGCTTCGCCATTAAAAAAAAAAAACAAAAAAAAAAAACCCACGCACACACACACTCACGTTTGATTGACGGAAGCTGAAATGCCAAAGGCTTAGAGGCAGTAAGGCCACAGAATTATGAAAAGCGCTGTAATATCAATTTCTTTAATAATATAGAGTTTGGTGTGCATCTCGCTGAGTTGACTGTTGATGTACGTGAAGCCTTAGCAATCAGACAGGTATTTGAAAATTTTTCATTCATTTTATCAATATGAATAATTATATTTTTATCTTAACTTTTTCTTGAAATATTTTTGTGATTGACAGCTTGCGTCAGTCATTCTTAAACAGTATGTGGAAGCTCATTGGTGTCAGGACTCAGAAAAATATCATCCTCCGGAGACAACAGAAGCAGTAAGCCTGTGCTTTCAAGCTACTTGTTGATGTGAATTGTGGATGATTTTGAAGTTTATTAACAGTTGTATTTATTATTATCAGGCTAAAACAGAAATCAGGAGACTGCTTCCTGCAGGTTTACAGGAGTCAATCAGTAAAGTAAGATCAAGTGTGGTAAGTAATGATTTTTGATCATATCAACAGTAAATTTCTGTATGTTTTCTAGTATATTTTTTCTGTCAAATGTATTTTTTTAATTAAAAAGCTATCCATATCTCTCTAAAGAACTGTTCATTTTTATCAAGGAAAGGGGCCCACTAGGATTGTTAAAAGTCAGGCTCAAGGGGGGGGGGGGGGCAGGGGGGGCACACAAGAGAATTTGGAACTCAAGCTGCATAGCATGTTCACACTAAAACAAAATCTAGGTTACCAAGCAGGGGGAGGCAACCCATCTGGCAACAAATAGAGATAAATTTAGGGCAGGCATCATAGTGGTCGTGTCACTGCAGCGATATGCCAAACCCACACACAGGTTACCAAGCGAATCCCACTGCCTTGATAACAAATGAAGGGTCTCTAATGGAGTGGAGTTATACTTACATCTTTGTACAACCAGCGAGTTCCATAGTTTGAAATCGTCTTTGAAAGCTCATTAGAGATGAGTCTCTGGTTCACCAAACTAAGCACTTTCTATAGGTGATCAATATAAAGTGTAAAATATATTTGAAAATAGAGGCATAACCAGGATTCATAATATCAACAGCATAGACATTAACCAGAGAACATCTTTATTATTGATATAAATTAATATATTATGTTACAATATTTCCTGGTCTTGTTGTGTCATATAGGCATATGCCATATCAGCTATTGCTCACTGGGATTGGCCGGATGCTTGGCCTGAACTATTTGGACAGCTAATGCAAGCACTAACTAGTGGTGATGCTAATCTTGTACATGGAGCAATGAGAGTACTAACAGGTATGCTGAACACTATAGAGGCTTTGTACCATCACATGATGACAGCCATGACAGGAGGCAGGAAAAATTGAATTTGGTCTGACATGAATTGCATGAGAAAGAATTCAGTTTCCTAGGGGGGAAAGACTCTATTGTTCCTGCCTCTTGTCATGGCTGCCATCATGTGATGGTGCAAAGCCTCTATTGCCGTCAAGTTTGGAAACAAGGGTGGTCAGGGGCAGAACCAGGAACTTTAAAAGTGGGTGACTATTACCACAGAAACTAAGATCAAGACTTTTCTAGATGGAGAGTGAAGTTTTTGTTTTCTAAAACAATTACTTTTTTTCTCAGAATTCTGCAGAGAAGTAACAGACAACCAGATCTCACAAGTTGCTCCGGTGATTCTACCAGAGATGTACAATATATTTGTTCAAGACCAGGTCAGTCAAGTAATACTGGAGATGAAATGAAGCAACAGAAAATGTGCACGCATGCTGTGTCAAGTTATAAAGCATGCTGGGTTTGGCAGAACATGAGAGAATGTATACTGACAATCTCCAAGCCACTGCTTTATAACTGCACAGGGGAAGCATTAGACTAAATTTACATTGAGGCCAAAACTAGTTCAAGGTTGAAGGAGGTGCTTGGGTTCACTAGGAAACTTCCTAAAGTAAATTTTTCTGTGCTAATCTTAAGATTTCTACAAGTTTCATTTGTCATTTTTACCTCAGGCTTATAGCATCAGGACAAGATCAAGGGCTGTAGACATCTTTAACACTTGTGCGGGACTTATCTGTGCCATGACTGACTATCAGAAGGTAAACAAATGATGCAAATAATTTTGAGGAAAAATATAATGATAAAACTCACTTGAAATAAAACTTGTCTTGAACCTGTATTACAAGATGGGGAAAAAAATAGAAATAAAACCTGTTTTGAACCTGTTTTTTTAGGATGCCCCAGAAAGATACCTGTTCCCAGTCCTTCCTCAGTTTGTCCAAGCTTTCACCCAGTTTCTTTCCATGCCTGACAGCTTGACGTCTGACTGTGGGCTCAAAATGGAAATACTCAAGGTAGGTGTTGGAGGAGTTTCAACTTAAATACCAGTAGTGCAAAGGATCACAAATAGAATCAGAAACAACCATTGGGCTGGTCAAAGCTGGGGCATAACACTAATTCACAGATTGAACCCTGAAACAACCTCTGGACTGATCTATGTCAGGACATGGCTAACTCACAGATTGAACCCTGAAACAATCTCTGTGCTGATCTAAGTCATGGCATGGCTACTCAGAAATCAAATTGGAATTTAGGTTGTTAGCTTGTGTATTTAGCTTGTTAGGTTTTGCAGAGGGAGGAAAACTGGAGAACCCAGGGAAAACACATTAATCAAGGGAGAGACCTAACAAACTCTACTCACATGTGATGCAAAGTCCAGGAATCAAACCTGAAACCCCAGAGGTGAAAGTACTGTTCCACTACCTATTTCCCCCCATTTGATCTGTTGACAGTTATATATCCTTAATTCTAGGCTCTCACCACCTTGGTCAAAAATTTTCCCAAACAAACAAGTCAATACCTGGGTGATATTCTTCCTCATGTGTGGAACACGTTAACTCAGAGTGCTGAAAAATATGTGAAAGCAGTAGTTAATGATACAGAAGATGCCGATGATCCTGTGGATTCTGATGGTAAGGTTTGAAACTGATTGTGGTCGGCATATCCCTCATTTTGGTACCTCCCTTTCTCAAGCATGAGTTCAGTACAACTGTGTACAACTGTTAGCTGTAACGAACCCCCTAAATGAGGAATACAAAACCTCTTAATTTGAACTCCCCTCACTTTTGGGGGGGGGGGGTTCGGCAGTTTGGCAGTCGAACCCCCCTAACCAAAACTTCTAAATCCCCTTGCCAAAATCCTGGTCTATTCTAGTTAATGTAATAATATGGAGAACTTAACTTACAAGTACTTGTATACTTTCTCAGCAATGGCTGCAGCTATTCTGTTATATGGTACATGTTCTTGCTAACATCCAATTCTCTCGACAGGTGAGGTGCTTGGATTTGAGAACCTAGTGTTTGGCGTTTTCGAGTTCATTCATGGACTGGTTGAAACACCAAAATTCAAAAAAATTGTCAAGCAATTCCTGAACGAGCTGATATATTTTCTCCTGCTTTACATGCAGATCACCGAGGAACAGGTAGAAAATGCCATTGACTTCCTTGCCCAGCAGTTGACTTCTTTTCATTCATTTTTATAAAATAAGAAAGATATACTAGATATATTGGGTGGCATTGGTGGCATCATCTTTCACTGCTGTGAATCCAACTGGTCTGGTCGCTGGTTTGAGCACTGTGGACACTAATATGAATTGAGTTTGTTTGATGTGTTTTTTCTCCCTTACCATGAAGGGTTTTTCTGGGTTGGTTCTCCAGTTTTCCTCTGTCCATAAAAATCAACATGCGGGATGAGTGCTGTGTGCAGTAAAACAGTAAATGAATGTACTGGTAGTGAGTGTGAGTGAAAGCTGTCAAAATAGATGATGATGATGATGATGATGATGATGATGATGATGACGACGACGACGACGATGATACCCACCCACACCCAAATGGATTGTATCTGTTAGTTAAAACAAAATGTGTTTGTTTGAAAACTGTATGAACAGAAAACTAAGACTAACTTTAATTTTAGATCCAAGTATGGACAGCCAATCCCAATCAGTTTGTCGAAGATGAGGATGATGATACTTTCTCCTACTCTGTGCGCATAGCAGCTCAGGATGTCTTGTTGGTTAGTATCTTGTTGCTTTTTTGTTTTAACTATAGAAAAGACCTCTACCTTATGCATAATGTTTACCCATTTCAGATCAAGTGTCATTCTCTCGAGAATAAGATTCTTTGTTTTGGTTGTATCCATATTCATGTGTCTTCTCATGTGCAACTGCTAAACAAAGAAATCATACTCTAGGGAATGACATGTGGCATGTAACTTAGATAACCAGTGGAATCCATATTTTTCAGGCTGTGTCTGCAGAATTCAAGAACGACAGCGCTGTGACATTAGCAAACGCTGTAACAAGACATGTAGAAGAAGCAAATAATAATAGACAAAAAGGAGATGCCAACTGGTGAGTTACATTCATAAATGCGCAACCCATTCCTCCCTCTCTTCCTTCCTTGCTTCCTTGCTTCCTTGCTTCCTTGCTTCCTTGCTTCCTTGCTTCCTTGCTTCCTTGCTTCCTTGCTTCCTTGCTTCCTTGCTTCCTTGCTTCCTTGCTTCCTTGCTTCCTTGCTTCCTTGCTTCCTTGCTTCCTTGCTTCCTTGCTTCCTTGCTTCCTTGCTTCCTTGCTTCCTTGCTTCCTTGCTTCCTTGCTTCCTTGCTTCCTTGCTTCCTTGCTTCCTTGCTTCGTTCTCTATGTTACACTCTGTTTGTTTGTTCATTTGTTTGTTCGGTCATCATCGTGCCTAAAGTAGAGAAAATGACTGCCTAATAAATAGGTAAATAAAAGAGAAGCTTAGAATTATTTCTTTTCTTTTCTTTAGGTGGAAGATCCACGAGTCGTGCATGCTTGCCATGGGATGTGTCAAGACCCTACTCACAGACAAGATCTCTCGAGAAGACCTGATTTCCTTTTTAAATAATGTCGTGTTGAGGGGACTACAGGAATCGGGTGTGTGGCAAAGTTTATAACTGACAAAAGGCCTAAAAAGTTTACTGACAAATAAAGGAAATTTTTACTGACAACTGACAGCTGACCAGATACTCATTACTGGATTCTAACTTACGATTATATTATGTGTTTTTTCTCTAGTTTCTCCGTTCCTCGTTGGTCAAGCCTTGTGGGTTGGAAGTCGGTTTAGTCTCATGATGGATGAACAGTTGTTAAACAAGTAAGTGAGCTATTGGCAGCAATGATTGGCAGCAATGATTGGCAGCTATGAGGACACTTGCGTAGAGCAAGAAGTGATGGGATAATGCAAGGACAAGCCCCTGCGATTTTCTTCTTTTAATGATGATCTCTTGTTCTCAATAGCGAGGTTTTTTTACTGCTTGTTTCGCGCGTGCTACCCTACTCAGCAGAGGTTTTCTCTTTCCCTCCTCTATGAGAAAAGTAGAAAAACAGGAGACCTCTGCCAAGTGAGTTACGCGTGCGCTTGAGTTAGAACTCGTTTTATTGTGCGCAAAGTTGTGCTGACAATATGCGGTAATACGTGCAACAAAATCGTGCAACTTGTCGCGCAACATTGTTGTGTTGCAAGTTGCAGAGCGAATGTTGCTCGATTTAACACCCCTTGTAACAGCAAAATTTTGCTGCGCGACTTTAATGCAGAAGTAGAAGCTCTTTCTACTCTCTGCAACAAAGAAAATTTGTAACGCGTCTGGTGGTAATAAGAGAAGCATTCCCTCTGCAGCTTGCAGCGCATAAATTTTGCACGACAAGTTGCACGATGTTGTTACTCGTATTACCGCACCTGAACGTCATCGATCAGAACACGTCAGGTGACTTTGAGGAGTCAATACGAAGTGTTCTTTCCTGTACATTATTACTTTTTTCTTGTCAGCTTTTTACAAGCATCTGTCAGTGGTTTACAGTCTACACAGCTTCCAGCCGTCAGAATATGTGCTGTGCGCGCAGTTTACGAGTAAGTCGATATATCTTCCTGTTACCACGAATGTCACAAGACTATACTTTTAAAATGCTTGGGTCTTTTTACATATTAGTTACCGAAAATAAAGTGATACGATCTTTAGAGGAAGCTTTTATACCTTTGATTTCGTATTTTTTTTTTAAGGTTTTGCGAGCATCTGAAAAGATCGAAGAACACCCAGATGTTGGTGCCATATTTGTCACAGATGATGGATGGACTACTTACCATGGCAACGCAGTCTACTGATGACGTATTGGCACTTGTTCTGGAAACGCTTAGAATAGTCATGTCGGTAAGATTTGAGTGATTGGGTCATTGTCCTGTCTGTCCTGGGTCTATCATTTCGTTTAATAATTTTTTTGGTCTAAAGGAGCGGAAATACGAGCAGCAAAATCGTGAAAATTTTCGCGCAACATTGATGCGTTGCAAGTTGCAGAGCAAATATTCCTCGTATTACCACCTCGCGCGCATCAATTTTTTATTTCTGCAGAGAGTAGAAAGAGCTTCTACTTCTGCAACAAAGTCACACAACAAAATTTTGTTGTTGCATTGCCGGGGTGGTAATACGAGTAGCATTCACCCTGCAACTTGCAACGCAATAATTTTGCACGACAATTTGCACGATTTTGTTGTACGTATTTCCGCGCCTTAACTAGACATATGCTTCTGATTATCTGATTGTCTCTCTCTTTGTCTTGTTTGACTGGCTGTTACATCCAGCTGTTCAGTTACCGTAGCTATTATTATACCAAGATGTTCTTTCTCTTACTTTTTTTTCAGGTCGATAAAGAATTTACAGCGTCGTGTGAGAGTAGAATAGCACCTCTTGCTATAGCACTTTTCTTAAAACTAGCTAATGGTGAGCAAACTATATATTATACTATTGTCAGCTCGAAGTTAACGGACTCGAAGAAGGGCGCAACACGGCGCAACCTTGGTATCCCGAAACAAACTCTCGGCTGATCAAAGTCAGGGCACGGCTAACTCACAGATCGAATTGGAACTGATTTAGCTTGTTAGGTTTTGCAGAGGGAGGAAAACCGGAGAACCCAGAGAAAAACCCTCAAATCAAGGGAGAGACCTAACAAACTCTACTCACATGAAAGGCGAGTGCACTACTGCTACACCAACCTTGGTTCCCGAATAGATACTTGTTTTCTCCAAAGTGTGCGTCTCCTTTAAAAAAAGATTAATGAATGAATAACTTGTTTTAAAGATGCCGCGTTGATCCCGCTAATTGAAGATATCTTCAAAGAGTTATCAATGAATCCAGCATGCAACAAGGTGAGTCGCCAAAAATGTTGGTCCTTTTTTGTCGGAATTAAAAGTGTCCATTAACATTCCAAAGTCTGCGCTGACGAACCGTGCTATGTTCCAGTATTCTCACTGGTTGATAAGTAACTTTGCGCGCTGTGATTGTTTTAAAGGAGTGTCGTTATCTGGCCGTGCCGGTATATTTCAAAATTTATTTTTTACTTTATTTGATAATATATTCATATATTAAGGCGTCATTTTACAGTGTCTATAATTCAAGCAAATCTATCGAACCCTAAAACAACCTCTGGGTTGATCTTAGTCGAGGCACTCACAGACATACTTATATATATTCATAGGAGAAAAGTTTCTAAAATGCTTTTTACATTTCAGCTTTTACAACAAAGGTTCATCCCAACTCTTGTCAGCATTTTTCAGTCTCCCCCAGAAAAAGTTCCTTTAGGAATAAACGCGGTAAGTGATTCTTGAAAACTTGAAAAGTAGCGCGCGCGCGTCCGTTTCGCGCCAAAAAGGAAAAAGGTATTTTGTAGCCCGAGTGAACGCTGAAAATCTTTTTTTCTTTCCTTGCACAGATCTGTATGGATGTTCTTACCAACATAGTCAAATATTCAGAGCCACCTTTATCAGATGCCATGATTAACACTGTATTCCCTCTTCTTGTCAAGCTTATGCTTAGTTCTGACGATAATAGTGTACTACAGGTAAGGGGGCAATGGCCAGAAATAGGGATTTAGGTGGTGGGTTGAAGTGCAAATATGTTATTAGGAACAGGCGTAGATAGGATCTCCACATCTGTTTCGACTTCTCTCTAATCCGTGTAGCTTCAGCTGTGAATACTTGGCTTCCTGGGATACCAGCCACGAGGCTGAAGGAGCTACCGACGTCAACTATAGTTACTTTACTTTTTTAGCAAACGTGCAAACAGACATACATTAATTTCTGTGTTCGTATTGACCGTCTATTTGCTTCTCTTCACAGAGCGGTGGTGAGTGTATAAGAGTATTCGTAATTGTCGGAGGAGAACAACTACTTAGTTGGTAAGTGGACTGAAAGAATAGGCATTAGTGCACAGGTGATGGAGATTACTTGGAACTTCAGTACAAAATTGACGATATCTGTTGAGCCATTCACGACGCGCAAGATTACAGCGCAGCAAGTCATAGAAATTGTTATACATCATCGTTTTTGTCGTTGGGATAATGTTTTCCAATTCCAGACCATGTCTCATTCTCTAGATCTTTAGAATAAGATTCTTTGTTTGAGTTGTATCCATATTCATGTGTCTTCACATGCACAATCGTTAAACAATGAAATGATAAGAATGAGACATGGTCTGAAATGCGAAAACACCACACAAGGTAAAGAGGTCCATTTAGTTTTAATTTCTTGACAAAATACTCACTGTTTTTAATTCCTTCCAGGCACGATTCACAGACGAACAATGGTGTATCATACGTGATCCGTGCAACCTCGCACCTTCTTGATCCGAGAGGGCCTGAGTTCACTGCTTCCTTTGTAGGACGACTGGTTACTACTCTAATAAGAAAAGTAGGTCAAAATGTTTTTAATATTTGAATTGTTTTCAAAGTTCGTATTTGGTAGTTTTATCGATAAGTTATTTAATTAAATATCTTAATTAGATAAAAAATATATCTTTAAGAAAATAAATGTTTATGAGAGGCAGTCCTGATTATCCTTAATTGCTAAATTCAGGCCACACCCTGTTTGGTCATCTGTCCTGCTTACATCCTTATTTGGCGGTTCTGCTATACCTATATCTTAAGTTTTAATAAGAATTCATTGACCAATAGTGTTTTTTCTTTCAGTTTGGTAAAAACCTTGGAGAAAATCTTGATTTACTCTTACGAGGCGTCCTGAGTAAACTACAACAAGCTGAAACTCTTAGCGTCATCCAGGTGAGATATCCACTCCACTCCACTCCACTCCACTCCACTCCACTCCACTCCACTCCACTCCACTCCACTCCACTCCACTCCACTCCACTCCACTCCACTCCACTCCACTCCACTCCACTCCACTCCACTCCACTCCACTCCACTCCACTCCACTCCACTCCACTCCACTCCACTCCACTCCACTCCACTCCACTCCACTCCACTCCACTCCACTCCACTCCACTCCACTCCACTCCACTCCACTCCACTCCACTCCACTCCACTCCACTCCACTCCACTCCACTCCACTCCACTCCACTCCACTCCACTCCACTCCACTCCACTCCACTCCACTCCACTCCACTCCACTCCACTCCACTCCACTCCACTCCACTCCACTCCACTCCACTCCACTCCACTCCACTCCACTCCACTCCACTCCACTCCACTCCACTCCACTCCACTCCACTCCACTCCACTCCACTCCACTCCACTATCAACATTGATTCACTTGAAAACCTATCGAATTCTGTTCTGATTTCAGTCCCTTATATTGGTATTTCTACATCTGATGAATTCTCAACTCGAAACAACGTTAGAATTTCTAAGCAGCGTACCCGACCCTACAGGAAAATCAGCACTGGAGTATGTACTGAAGATATGGTGTGCAAGACAACCCGAGTTTTATGGTGTCTATGATAGCAAAATAAGGTAAGACGACTGGGTCTCAGATACCTCCAAGCAGTACAGTAGTACTTCACGTCATATAACTTTAAGAGCGTTCCTTTAGTTTTAGCTTGAACCTTTCACGTTGTAGAATCATTAAGACATGTTATGATGTCGATGTTTTGATCGTTTTCAGTACTATTGCTCTATGTACCGTCCTCCAGTACTTCGTCAACACAGGAGATAAAAGACTACAAATAGTTGTGAAGGGAGAAAGGGTATTCGTCCAAGGAGAAGGTAGAACAGATTATGATATGTTTTGCTTCGCTTTTTGCAGTGGAAGTATTTTAGGCGTATCTTATTTGAAATGGATTTAACTATTTTCTTCTGTTTTAATTGTCGGTGTGATTCAGGCATAAGAACACGTTCAAAAGCTAATAAAAGTAAGTACGTTTTGTTGTTGTAGAAGGAAGGAAAGGAAAGGAAAGGAAAGGAAAGGAAAGGAAAGGAAAGGAAAGGAAGGAGGGATAAAACAAACGAACGATCTAAATTGATTTCTGGTATATGTTTGGGAAGGCATAAGATAATACCCTCGTGAAGACTTCAGTGTTTTACGCAATAGAATAAATAGAAACTTGCAATACTCAAGGATTTGATATGATACTCGTTGCAGCTGCCGAGCAGTGGACGTCAGTTCCAGTTGCTGTAAAGTTATTCAAGTTAATTATCAACGAACTTGGCACTTTACTGGAAAGTAATAATGACGATACGAACGCTGAGGACGGAGACTCGGATGAGGTATGGTCACTTCATCCGTTCTTTAGACTTATATTTCTGGCCACAAGAAAGAAAGAAAGAAAGAAAGAAAGAAAGAAAGAAAGAAAGAAAGAAAGAAAGAAAGAAAGAAAGAAAGAAAGAAAGAAAGAAAGAAAGAAAGAAAGAAAGAAAGAAAGAAAGAAAGAAAGAAAGAAAGAAAGAAAGAAAGAAAGAAAGAAAGAAAGAAAGAAAGAAAGAAAGAAAGAAAGAAAGAAAGAAAGAATGAATGAATGAATGAATGAATGGAATAAATAAAGTAAGGAAAGAAAACGTAAAATCAACGGAAGAAAGAGAGAAAATAGAAGAAAGAGAGTGAAAGAAGAAGAAAAAAATGGAAGACCGTAC
This sequence comes from Anthopleura sola, assembly GCA_023349425.1. Lineage (NCBI taxonomy): Eukaryota > Metazoa > Cnidaria > Anthozoa > Actiniaria > Actiniidae > Anthopleura > Anthopleura sola. Next base: position 4,102,524 of record JALHLI010000018.1, on the reverse strand, counting down.
TTTGGACTTCCTTTACCACAGGTAGCCCAGTTAAGAGTCTTATTTTTCTAGGGTGAGGAAGGTTGGGAAGAAGATGAAGCTGATGAAGTTGAAATGGGAGGTCACACTCTATCGTCTATCATGGGAATGTACGCACCAGCCTCGGAATTTGCAGGTACGTTCTCCTGCGGTGAAAATAGATAAGACCTCGTCACCACAGGGTGCCCAGAGAGTACTAGGCGACTTGTATAACTGTTTGTCTTCCATATTGATCTTCTAGGGTTTGATCTATTGGATGATCCCGTCAATGAAGACGACGATGACCCAGAAATTACTTCAGATCCAATCTTTAATATGGACTTACAGGTTGGTCTTTAACTCTGTAGCGATCCTTCATGTGACATAAGGCTTTGTCATCATGTGCCAACCAGAGATGGATCGGCTGGTAAACAAGGCAACTTGTGAAGATCTTTCGTGAAAATGCTTGGCATATCACAATACTACTATTAGTAAACACGAAATGTCGCTTTTATACAAACTCGGTTTTTCATCGTTTAGTAAGACTAGAAAAAATCCAAAGGCGGGTAACCATGGTAACAGTATCTTTATTCAAACTCCTTGTGTTCGCAGGCTCATCTGATTGAATATCTAAAGACTTTCGTACAACAGCCCTGCTACCATTCCTTCGCAGAATCGCTCAACGCCATGGAGAAACACACTCTTTCCAAAATAGGCATAAACTCGTGATTGTCATCGAAGTACCAAGTGATCGATGTGAGGTTCGTTACTAGGCAACGCCGCCATCTTTGATAAAGTGTGGTTCAAGATAGAATATTGCTAAATAATTAAATTTATCACTGAGAAGTTTTTCAAAAAGCTTGGAAATGTCCAACAGAGGTGTTACATTTGTTTCAGGTGTGAATTTGTGACCTGGAGACTCCAGTCTTACTAGAATAAAATTGATAATCTGAGATGACGTCACGAGAATATAGCTCGTGACGTCAAAAAAGAAGTAAAAAAAGAAGCTTAAAAAAGTGAATTATTTTCAAAGTACGGCTCCATTCACGGGTTTCCAGCTTGTTTTCTGGAGACGGGAAGCTTTGGAGGCTTTGATGAAAACGGCGGGAAAAAGCCGACTGGTATCGTCATTTGATCTTAATGATTATCAGAACCGGCACATCAAAGCTAAATGGACCCCTAGCATGTGACGTCAATCTGAGGGGCAAAACAATAAAAACATTTATAGGAGAAAAGATTTGTAGTCAGGACACAGAAGAAAACTTGTTTTGACTTCCAGATAGGCAATTAGGGCAAGGGGTCTTTAGATAAGCGCTCTACGAATAACCAGTCTACAGTTGTCTACAGTATGGAGTCACGTATCACCATGCACAGAATTTGTAATAGACCAAGTCTTTTTTAAATGAAAAGTCACCAAATAAAAAAGAAAAAAGGCAAATGGCGTACGTTACTAATGGTGAACGCTACTTATGTGTCACCATCATCATGTATCATCATCATGTATCATCATCATGTATCATCATCATGTATCATCATCATGTATCATCATCATGTATCATCATCATGTATCATCATCATGTATCATCATCATGTATCATCATCATCATCATCATGTATCATCATCATCATGTATCATCATCATCATGTATCATCGTGTATCATCATGTATCATCATGTATCATCATCATCATCATGTATCATCATCATCATGTATGAGCCTATTAGCTATTCTATCGGTCATTAGTTTTGCAGTCTTCTGTATTTCACTCTTACCCTTACTAAGGACTTACATTCATCCTATGGACAATACTTAAAAACGATCAAAAAATCTACCTACATATTTCGGAAGAATATTCCTTATTCGTACATTTCTCGCAAAAAGCCGCAAACCATGCTTTTGAACACTTACTTTTTCCACTGATCCCATTCCATTCTCTTCCATCCCATCCTATTCCATTCCATTCTCTTCCATCCCATTCTATTTAAGCCCATCCCATTACAGGATTTCTTAAAGGCGCATCGGCCAGCTATAAGCCCAAGATGATTGCAATTGTGCATTTTCATCTGCAAAATGTTAAATTCTTTCAGCAATTGTAGATTTTTTTGCAACTAGCTTGTCTCGTCAAGTGTCTAGACGGTGCAATGCCTGACAAAGCTTGAAACATTTATTGCAGCTTTTCAATGCAACGCTGAATTGCAATGAATGCCAATTTTAGATGCTGCAATTTTGTATGCAACCCTTGTCTTTACAGCATTGCAATACTGAAGCTGCATCGTTAGGAACTATCCAACTCTTTATTCCACTTCAAGGAATCTTAAAAAAAGTCGAATTTTCTTGCGCCTTGCAATTTAAAGACAAGATTTGCACAGAAAGCATGAACACATTCCAGTCAAACGCAACAGAATGCTCTCCATTGAGAGACGAAAGACCACGTTTTCCGGCGACGACACATTTATGCATCAGCAGCATTGCAAGCTGAAATGAACTATTCATGTCCTTGCTTTAGATTAATAATTTTACGCTATAAAACTGATAAGTATTATGAGACAACAAAACGTAGAACTCTCAATAGTGGAATGATAAAACCATACTTCCTCATTAAGTCCTAGTTTGGAAATCCAGTGGAGGTGGCATTCTCTATGCATGGATGGAAAACGTGTCAAGCTACGATTCACGAAAACTAAGTTAATAGATCCCTCCCTTCATTGCAGCACGTCGAAGTAGCTCGATTTAGAGGGCAGCTAAAACAATACTGGTTCCAATTCTCAGAAGTTTGAAATTGATTTGTTTTGACCTCCAAATTGAGCTGCATTTCGAGGTGCTGCAAGGGGTCTATTCTTCATATGACAAGAATAAAAGCATTTATTCTTTTAAGAAGGCTTTTTTTTCACAGGCCAGGCTTCTTATCACAGCCGCTATTGTAGCCGTGTTGAGCCGTGTTTGTTTTCAAATTGCGAGAAATTTCATCTGATGTGGAAAAGATAGCGACAGGCTAAAGTAAACATTACTTAATTGACTAGAAGACAACTGTGAAGTTCTTGATTGAAGTGGGCTCATAATAGAAGAAAAGCTATCACTACAAATCAAGGTGTTTATACTTCAAATCGGCGGCTTATGATCATTAAAATACCATCCATATGGATCTTGTTATCGTACGTCAAATCTTGATACCGCTTGTACGTCGGTCTGCTTCCAAGAAAAGTACGCGATCAAGCAGGTTCATAACAAAGCCAGAAATTTTGGGGGGCCCTAGTTCAAAAGTATTGGTGTTGTTATATTCTAAAACGCCCTATATGTTAATAACAGACCTAAAATTTTCAGTTTTCAATATACAGTACATCCGAACTTATCAGCCTCGTGCTATCACTGCACTATTGTCTTGTGATCAGTGGTGTATTAGTAAGCTTAATGGTTGGGCTTAAAATACTTTGTCAACAGCTATTTACGTAATGTACAAATTTGAACGCCTTGTTAGCATTTGTCGGTATTACCTGTCAAGCTGAGAGGCGAAATGCTAAGTGGAGGCGAGCTGGAGGAGGGGTAGTAGAATCGGACGAGAGGACGAAGTCACAGTCGTAAAAAAATTATCAAACTTCACAATTGGATCAAAATGTCTTGAAACACAGACCATGCATTCTTTTTTAATAAGCTAGGATTTACATCTCAAACCATCGTTTTAAAATTTTACACCAAAAGGAAAAGTGAAAATATTGGCGAAAACTAGTGTGAGAGTCATCCTCGCAGCCTCTTCCGCCTTTCCTGCGGTCATCCACACCTTAGCATAATGCAATGCACTTTGGGATTGCGCGCGAAAAAATGATCGGCAATATTTACCTCAAGAATGAGAAGTCAAGAGCCCTATTTCACTTCTAAAAGTCCAAAATGAGCTTAAAATTCTATCAATTACAACCAATTTAATCAAGACGATAAAACAAAAGGCGAACTAGTTAGAAATCCGCTTGGCATTCTGCGTCGGTACTCCGTTAGCTGACTGACAGCTGCCCTGTCCAGACTCTCCGTCTGTAGCATGTATATTTGGCATTTCTTTGAGTCAGTACGTTCGACTGTGTCTGTTTGTGTGCAATCAGCGTACAGTAAAGACGTTGGTATATGAGTTGATCTCTTTGATTCACATTTTACTGAGCTAAACGATGGATACAGGACTTGGAATTATACAAACTCTTTCCAATGGCGAGGTAAGAGTGGTAAAGTTTGCTACTGAATAATAGTAAAACGATAAAGTTATTGATGGGCGAAAAACTACGTTTGAAGGATGCAATACGCAGCGTCTAATAACCCCTTGATCGAACACGAAAGAGCGTAAATATGAAATCTTGGTATGCAAGAACAAGAAAGATATAGGTTTGGTCTCTGCATTTTGCTGGCTAATCCTACAATCTAAGTAAACAATCTTTGAGCGATATGTGTTGACTTTCTCAGTAAAGTTCTGAACGATATTCAATTGTACTACTAAATTAAGGATAATACTAGTAAGAACACAACTAATACTTAAAGAATAGCTAATAGGAGTAAAAGCTATGCTTAGCAATTCATTTAGAATGTAGTTTTGTAGTTAGAACAAACAAATCTAGATACATTGCGCAACATAGTGATGGTGGGTCTTTAAACTTTCGTCGAACTTCACTACAGTACTATACTATATGTACAAAACTGCACATTTTGTAAAGCGATTTGTAATACTGCGATCTATAAGTAAAATATTTTAATACTTCTAGAGTGTAGGGTAGGGGGTAATCCCTTACCATAGCCTAGGAGGTTGAAAAACTAAGGATTGCAAAGTGCAGTTGGATCCCAAACATGTTAGATGCACACATGTGCTCATGGTTTGCGATCGAACACTGATGAAGAATGTTTTTCTCTTCCGATTGCAGAATGGAACAAAAATTCATCCCACCAGAGTGTTTGTTGGTGGTCTTGCAAGGGGGGTAAGTAATCCAGGTCGAATTTATAACACTTTTGATAAGTTTGCTTGCTACACAGCTTGCGTAAAGAAAGCACACTAAACCATTGGTTCATGATAGTTATGGACTTCTGGAAATGGTGAACATCTAAAGATACCTTAAAACTATTTTTTTTTCATTTTCGTTCTTTGTTGCTATTGCATTTAAGCCATATCCCTTGGAATAAGTATAAGAGTTGTTGAATATGTTTATTGACTTTATAACTTTGCCCAAAACCTGCCGATGGAGACTACAGACTGACTGTCGCCGAAATTGATTGCTTAGCAATTTTATAAAGAATGAAATAAACTATGGATTTTACTGAGTAGAAAGCGTGCAAATTGTTCTCTATCAAATGTGTGCATTCTTTACCCAACTTTATATTACTTAGCGTAAAGAGACTTAATGATAAACGTGTTTCGGCCCTTTTCAAGGACTCATTCCCCCAGTTAATTAGACCGCGCAAATTCCTAGTTCGCGCCAAAGCAACTTAGACCTACTAGACTTGAAATCTAAAAGATAATAATGGCCAAAATACTATACTATAAAACACCTTTTTTCTAGTTCGCGCCAAAGCAACTTAGACTTACTAGACTTGAAATCTAAAAGATGACAATGGCCAAAATACTATACTATAAAACACCTTTTTTTCCCCAGACAACTGAGCTCGAATTGGAGAACTTTTTTTCGGATTATGGATCAGTGATGGACGTTCGAATTGTGTGCGACAAGCGCACTGGATTAAATAAAGGGTAGGACAATATTTTTAGTTAATTTGTTGTGGTTTTAGGTCAGCTTTTTTTCTTAAAACTTTTAAACAAGGCGCTTACTATCGCATTAATTGATGAACTTGAACCAATCTAAGAATGCATTCATTCCATTCCTTTAATTTCCATTCGCCTGCGATAGCTTCAAAATGTTTTTTGTTTCCGATCTAAAAATAAGTTCGTGCTTTCTACGCAGATATGGATTTGTTACGTACGACAACCCAGAAGCCAGAGATAAGCTCCTAAAGATGGTAAGTAGCGTAAGTAACGATATAAAAACGGCGATTCACTAGGAAAACAACTTGTTTTTTCACTTTCCAGGGCATGGTGGACTTTCGAGGAAGGAAATTACGGCTACGAGAAGCAGTGCGAAGAAAAGTATGAACGTATTGCGCAGTTTTCTGTACATTATGCAAAAAGTCATGCAGAGTTTAAAGTTCGTCTTCATTTGTTCCTTATCACAGGGAAGCGGACAGTTTGATGAACCTGAACCTGTTTTATCAACTACAGATGGTATGCAAAGCTTATTTGTATATACATCAAAGTATTTGCTATCATATTTCTTTGACTACAGTATACCTTTAGTTAAATTACCTTAGATTGTTGATCAGGTTTCCATCGTTTGTGGGTGTCCTGGATGACAAGGATCACTCTATAAAAGAATCACGTTTGTCAATCAGATTTTGTTCTTTTTTTTACCAGCGCAAGGAGTGCAATGGATTCTAGTTCCTGCTGAATCAATACAAACCCCCACCACACAGGTAAGTGGACCCTTTTTTACATATCACATAGTTTATAATTTTGCAATTTTATAAACAGCCAAGAAGTGCATTGGTGTGTGGTGATGAGGTGGTAGAGCTTGAAGCATCACAGATACCCTTAAACAGCCTTGATCTCTTGGCTGATCAAAGTCAGGGCACAGTTAACTCACATATTGAACCCTGAAACAACCTCTGGGCTGATCAAAGTCAGGGCCCGGCTAACTCACAGATTGAACCCTGAAGTAACCTCTGGGCTTATCTAAGTCAGGGCATGGTTAACTCACAGATCAAATCCTGAAACAACCTCTGGGCTGATCTAAGTCAAGCACAGCTAACTCACAGATCAAACCCTGAAACAACCTCTGGGCTGATCAAAGTCAGGGCACAGCTAAGTCACAGATCAAATTGGAATTTAGTATGTTAGTGTAGGTTTTGTTGAGGAAGGAAAACTGGAAAACCCAGAGAAAAATTCTCAAATCAAGGGAGAGACCTAACAAACTCTGCTCACGTGTGATGCCGAATCTGGGAATCAAACCTGAGACTCTTGAGAGGTGAGAGGCAAGTGCACTAGTGCTACACCACCCTTGATTCCCTTAGACCTGGACCTGGTTTGTTCAGCTCCAGTAAATGAAACTAGAATTAGACAATACTTAATGTTTATGGTTAGGTATGAGTTGTTGGATATTAGTGTTGTAATTCAGTATTCTTAAGCTGTCTTTGTATTTTCTTTTAGCAGATAATGTGGCCTCAGTACAGCACTTACGTCATGCCGACTTACAACTATATGCCAGTAAGTGATCCCAGATGTTTCAGTAACTATTTTAGGAGGAAAGGATGATGAATCAGCACACACCCTTTGGCCCTCAAAATTCTGCCCCTCTCCCCAAAGAGGACACTTCTGAACCACACCCTTATTTTACCCATAAACTCTACCCACAGACCCAAAACCACACCTTGGCATCACACCCCTTGCCTCTATTGGGTGGCTCTGGCAGCCATCAAAATAATTTATCAAAACATGTTATTTTTCAGCATGCCGCACAGGCTCAGCCATATTACCAGCATGGAACAGCTTACTATTGCTACGTTTAGATATACTATATATATAGGTAAACTGTGTCAAATACTCAAGAAAATTCTCCTTTTTTGCAATGTAAAATCTGTAAAATCGACCTATAAGTGATGTGAATTTATATTTTTATATGCCCCTTTTTTATAAAAAGACATATGATGAAACAAACTTAGCAGTTATCATGAAAACAAGATATCGATCAACAATGTTGATTAAAGCTGTATTGTAAAGACAAATGAGGTCTGCTTAAATGTATTACCGAAATCAACCGTCCTTGCTAATGTTTGTTACTTTGTTCTGCTTTGTTATTTGTGTCAATTGATGCACTAGTTTCTCTCTTCTTCCTCTCTTTCCCCTTCTCCTTCTCCCTCAATTAAAATGACATTCACCTGCCAAACTGGTTAGAGCTGTGCTCCGGGGTCATGTATGAACTGTAAAGTGGATGCCCTGTTGAGCTGCGCCACTGCTTGCGGTGGTGATTAGCCGAGAAACTCTCAGTTTGTTTATATTTTTGTTTCAAACCGGACCGCTTTGCTGGCAAATAGATTTAAATGATGATATTTTGAGACTATCGAATCTAACTCGCATAAATTAAAAGCAATTCAAAGATAATCATAGGTCTCGTGATAAAGAAGCTAACTTAAAGTTTCAGGAACCGAAGTTATTTATTTCTCTTTTAGACTAACCTCGGAGTTTCCAATTTTCGTCAACATAAAACCGAATAGCGGTGCAAAAATGAAGATTTCTTGTCTTTTTGAGTAACTCCCATTTTTCAAAATTTTTCCGGCCCTTAGTGTTTAATTTTCCCATTCGTTTTATTACTAGTGTCGTAACGTCTATCCTTCCTATCCCATAAAACATGTCTGTCGTCTACTTTGCCACATATTTCTCGTTAACTCAAACGAGAATTTGTTTTGTAGACGAAAAAAGACCGATTACAAGTAGAGGCCAAAAAAACTTTCTTAAATGTTTCGCTGTAGCTATATGCCCGGCAGCCGGTCACGATCTCAAATAGACTAAATGCCCGGCAGTCCAAACTTTCGCCAATATCTTTGTGAAAACGTTGTCAAACCAAATCAAAGTGGTCTATCCAATCTTATGGAATTATATTTTCGAAAGCTTGAACTACCTGGCATCTAGGCCATCTAGGCCATCTAGTGTAGCATGAGTGACATCTGGACTTCCTTTATTGTATATACTACAGTAAAATACTCCGGAAGTGACGAGCGCTAGCAGTATATAGCGTAAACAATTTCAAGTACCACGTTTCTAAAGGCAAACGGCCCCTAAACCGATCCATGTAGCTCACGAGAAGCGCTTGACATTTCTAAACAAGGTAGTTCACTTTGATTTGGTTTGATAACGTTTTTACAAAGATATTGGCGAAAGTTTGGACTGCCGGGTATTTAGTCTATTTGAGATCGTGACCGGCTGCCGGGCATATAGCCACAGCGTAAATGTTTGTTTTAAATTCAGCTCCCAAAACCTAAGGAATTCAATCAAAATTTTAACCAGTTCTAGCCGTATTAGTGTGTGTTTTTTTAAGACAACTGACACTGAGCTTTGCGACAAATGAACAATACAAAACCAGATAAGAAACAGGTTGCCGTCATAAAATCAATTTAGGCAGTCAAAAACGGACCAAAACGTCAACAGAATGGATCAGCTCCTTAAACTTTCAATAAAAGCTTAAAAAGCAGTTCTGTTTGAAACCTTGTTTGACCTTGTCATGCACAAATATGAATAGGGCTTAGTTTATACAGCGTATTTACTTACACGACATTTCAAACAAAGGATATCGTTAACCAGATCAGTATCTGGTTAATGATTAATATATTCACTAAACGAAAAAGTTACAATTTCGCATAAATTATGCATCAGTTGTTCATCATCAGTTTTGCAAATTAAGGGCTGAGATATTCTTGTCGTGCTGTTCTCTAAGCTTTGAGCTGTAAAAGAAGATAAACAAGGTTTGTAAGAGCTTAAAATACCTTGTTAGTGTTTATCCAGTGCAGAATAGTAATGCTTTTGGTGTGTTTCCAGGGTGTAGAGAAAGATAATCGAGTATTTTGCAACGTGGACTTCTGAATCAATACCATGAATGTTCTGTGGGCTATTATTTGGTTTATAGTGCTGTGGTTTCTTGCCTGGCCCATTGGCTTCTTCTGTGCCGGCTGGTACGTCTGTTTGTCGCCATTTGAAGCTTGTATCGACGCCATGAAGCAGCTTACAGAGTTGTTGATGCGCGGAGTAAAACTACCTCTCGAGGTCGCCGTTCATATGGTCGAGGGCAAGAGTGGTTGGTAAAACAAGGACTTGTGAACTGTACCGTTTTGTAATACTCTTTTCAATCAACGAAAAATGGCTTAAAATCTGTAAAATAAATCAGTTTTCAATGATATTCTTACACTTATATCGAGTAGCGATAGAAAACACCCTTCGAATCTCTGCCTTGTGACGGCCTTGTGATACAAGTGAGGCTGATAAATTTACTTAGCAACTCCTGACCCAAGAGAGATCGCTCGTACTTTGTGATACCTTTTTCAATAAAATACTATTGATTTCATTCACGATTTTTATCTCTTGTTTTATTGTATTCAGATGATTGTCTTATTTTCAGCTTAGGTGTTATGGCGTTTATCTTGTAAATATCTACCCCTGCTGGGGCTACCATGAAGAATGTAAACAAATGCTTCATCGCGCGCGGATTATAATTTATTCAACGAGCCAAAAATTAGATGACTTTTTCGACGAATTTCTCTGAAAATTTCTTTGTCCTATGGTTTTTTAATTTATCTTTTTTGTATGGGTAAAACGAATAAATGTATGCTTCATTAAGAATAATGTTGCCCAAGAATCAAGCGTGGGCGATGGTGTGTTTCCAACAGGGGAGGGGTAGGGTATACATTAATGCTCCTACGAGCTTTCTTTCAAATTCGTTCTGTTTTGAAATCAGCGTCGAAACTTCGATACTTTCATAAAAAACAGTTGGTTTTGAGCAAAATATCGAGAAAAAAATAATAAAATTCATGATGATATATACGAGAGCTTTTCCTCAAACTGATAGTGGGGTTCCTGTGGTATATTAAGTCGGAGGAGTCTAGTATTCTAGTCAAAGATCCAAGATGGCGGCGTCGTGAAGACAAAAAGAAACACAGAATGAAACTTCAAGATAACGTTCTACGAGCCTTCCAAGTGGCCAAGGTTTTCAGAGAAAACAGCGACTATGTCAACCATACGTCCTTCTCTGCTAACGGCGAAAACTTGATCACAAGTAGTAATGATGATTCTATTGTGATTTACGACACAGTCGATGGCAAGTGAGTGTTTGAAAAAACTGAGAAATAATATCATTAGGAGAAAGAATACTGCTATACTATTGGTTTTAGTATTACATACGGTTATTTTGAAATATGGCTGATGTATTTCCAGTCCGTATATCGAAATCAGTGATGTTATAAGTTTAGTGTCTGGCATGCGTGTGTGTGTGACAGCATCTTTTATTGTCTTAGAGTAGTTTTCTTATGACTATTAAAAATTTATGGCACAGACCATGCCTTATTGTGACCGTGTCAGTGCCGTGCCGTGTATGAAACTATTCAACATTCAGTGCTGTGTCTGTGCCGTGTGCTGTCCTAATTGTGCCTTGTGCCATGATTTTTCACACTCATATGAAACCTGCTCTATCCAATGAAGTATTGTCATAGTTAATAGGGGAACCCCTTTTAACTATGGGAGATTTCATGGATCAAAATCTTATAGAGCAGATTTTGTATGACAATGTAAAGCTCACGGCACAAATACAGTCACGACAAAAAATCAGCCAATCAAAATCTAAAAAACATCATGGTCCTGGCAAGGCACGCGCATGGCACTGAACTTTTCACAGTCATACGAAATCTGTTCTATGCATGGTCTTATTTATCATACATTTTGAACTGATGTTATCAGAAGGAAAAAAACATGCAATGTGTCTTTGAATTCCAGGCCCAAGAAGACAATCTACAGTAAAAAATATGGTGTTTCAAATATCCAGTTCACACATGCACCAAACACTGTGATACATACTTCAACAAAAGTTGATGGTAGGTATTTAGCAAGTCCCTTTCAGAGGACTCTTTCAGAGGACTCTTGACTACCAATATTCTCCCTACCCTCTGGTAGAGTACCACTGTCTGAATGTCTCTTCTCATTGGTTCGTTTGGTTGGTTTTGTTTGGTTCAGAGGGCTGCAAAGGTTGTAGCCAATCAGGTTGTCTCATGTTAATTTCCTCCAATCATATGTTGTCAATTGTTGCCGAGTGTTGCATCAAATTTGGCATTTTTCATGAATGCTTCACATACTGGGGTCACATGTTTGTTAGCCAATGGCTATAAGTGCTACTCTAATAAAAACAAGGATAGTAGTTGTATCTGATAGTAGGAGATACAAAAATGTCCAAAATGAGATCACTGCAGCAAGCAGTTGGTAGTAGTGCTGTCCTTTGCTTTTTCTTATTTTTATTAATATAGTAACATGTACTTTGTTTTCTTGGTTTCAGACACTATTCGATACCTATCTCTTCATGATAACAAATATTTAAGATATTTTCCTGGACATACGAAAAGGTATGTTTGTACTTGTGTATGTTATAAAAAATATACCCTGAACCACTAGCCTGACCTCAAGTGATTAAATATGGTACTAACCACTTACTAACAAGTTACTGATACCTTACCAATTACTTACTGACACCTTACCAACCAACCAACGATAATCATATACCAACACTTTACCAACTACTTGCTGAAACCATACCAGCCACTTACCAACACCTTACCAATTACTTACTGACACCTTACCAACCACTTACTGACACCTTACCAACCACTTACAGTACTGACACCTTACTGACAACTTACTGACACCTTACCAACCACTCATGTTTGACTGTCACCTTACCAACACCTACCAGTATGGTGTAGGTTGATCACACTAGCTGATCATGTTAGTAGGAATAACAGAAACTTGAAGAAGGAAGACACAACTAGTTTACACTAGCTATATATCATAACTTCTACTGCAATTCTTATATTTTAATGCCATTATATTTCAGGGTTACAACTCTTCATATGTCACCTATAGAAGATGCTTTCCTATCAGGATCTTTGGATAAGACTCTTAGAATATGGGACCTTAGATCTCCAAACTGCCAGGTAGTATTGTAATTATTATTCATGAATATTGATTATTTTTCTCCATAAGACATTATTTGTAATTAGTTTTTGGGCTAGTAAAAGAAAAATATATTGATGAATAACCAAACGTTTTGTTTGGTTATTCAAGGATATGTTTTACTTGCCCAAGAAGTAGTTGTTCATTTTATTGTGATGATTATTGTTATCATTACTAATTATTCATTTATAATAATAATGAATACAGGGTTTGATGCACGTGAATGGAAGACCTGTAGCTGCATTTGATCCTGAAGGGCTGATCTTTGCTGCTGGAATTGATTGTGAAATGATAAAACTATACGATCTAAGATCATTTGATAAGGTAACTGATGGTAATGGCTGATTTGATTTAAAAAGAATAAAAATGGCAAGGAATTCTGAAGGTTAATCTTTGATGGCTGTGTAGCTCAAGGTTTTGTAGGTTTTGTGATAAGACTGCATCGGCAAGGAGTTTGACGGTAGACTGCATCGGCAAGGAGTTTGACTTTGATAAAATGACTACTTTCAGATTGTTCGCATTGACATGGAGAGAGAAATATGGATGGATGGGATAAAGAGAGGAAGGGAAGGCAGATAAACAGATTGATTTTTTCATGTAAAATAATGGTCGTTCAGTTGTGAATCATAATGACCAGGAAATTAGACAAATTTCTGGCTCAAAGTTACTGGTCAAAATGACTGGCAAAGGCAATTTGAATTTGGCTGGACAGTGTCTGGTGACCAGCCATTATTTTACAGCAGTACCTGCAAAAGTAGGACCACATTTAATGTATTCACATACTTCTATGCACAGGACACATTTGATGCCAAGCTGTCTGGTTTTACCAAATAAGATATGTAAAAACTTGGTTTGGCAGCAAAAATCCTGTGCATAGAAGTATGCGGATATATCAAAAGTGGTCATACTTTTGCGTATCGCGATGTAATATGAGTCTGATAATTCTTGCATGTTCCTTCCAGGGTCCATTCTCCACCTTCCACATTCAAACAGATCCAGCAGCGGAATGGACCAGTATTAAGTTCAGTTCTGATGGCAAGATGGTTCTTGTAGCTACCAATTTGGGTATCGTTTACTTGATTGATGCCTTCCAAGGAAATCAGCTACATGCTTTTTCTGTAAGTTTTCATCAATAAATCCAAGAAAGTAAATCATGTGAATTGAAAATGGGAGAACAAAATTAATACTGTATTTACTTGATTAATTGCCGCCCCCGAATAAGCGCTAAATATATTCACAACTTGCCACATAAAACATATAGAAAAAATTTAATTATTTCATTTAATTTTCTTTTCAAAGGGACATGCATTTTCAAAATCCAATCCTGTTGACGTATGCTTTAGTCCAGATTCCCAGTATGTATTCTCAGGTAAGAACAAATTTGTTGATTTTAAATTTATTTATTTATTTATTTATTTAGCTTATATCATGATACTTGTAATGCTGAAGAAAATAATGATGGGAAGTTCTTATATAGCACATTTTACAATGTCTCAATGCGCTTTACGATTGTGACCAGTGGAGGACTTTACGGACTGTATATTAAGGCACTATTAGCAGTTGTGCAGCTTACAATCATGAGTGAATTGTTAGTAATTAGTGTTATGCCTCCAAATTCGGATAGGCTGTTGAACCAGGAGATAATCCCCTACTCTTATACGAATAATTCAACAGGTTCTTTTATGTCCCCATAGACCAAATCACCATTTCCCATACATCAGTTTGCTGATCAAACAAAGCATTCAGCCAAGGCTGCAAGGTTCAAATTTGAGGAATCTTTTGAAATTACCTTGCAGCCTTGATTGTTTTAGGAATTGCAAATATTTTTAAAGAAGAGAAAATACCAGATAAAGATAATAATACTAACGACAACCTTATTCCTTTGGTTCGTTATTTAAGGATCTCAGGATGGTCGTGTCCATATATGGGCATCAGACAGTGGACATAAGGTTGTAACATTAGACGGCAATCATCCAGGTCCAACCAAGTGTATAGCATTTAATCCAAAATTCATGATGCTGGCTAGTGCTTGTACCAACATGGTAAGTTTTAGACTATTCTTTTGCACCTTTCTACTGTAGGAAGTACCTCTATCCCCAGTGGTGGGGGAATGGAATTCCCAAGGGGTGGGGAGTGTCTGAGGAGGGTATATTGTTTACATTTAGAATTTCCCAGGTGTGCCAAGGGTCTTAGGATGATATAGTATTTAGTTCCAGAAAAAATATCCATACCTACCCATGGAAGGGAATTGGAGTTTCCAAGGGATGTGAGGAGGGTGTGTTATTGTGTAATACCAGTATATATCAATGCCTTTTCTGAAGTCAATTGGAATTTCCAAGTGTTGGGGGGAGCATATAAGGAGAGTGTACATAGTCCAGTCATATATGCATTAAGGAATGTCCTGTCTTTTTTAGGCATTTTGGCTGCCAAATCTTGAAGAACTTCAAGAGTCAGTTTAGTAGAATAGTAAAACACAGAAATATTTTACATTGTACAGTAATGTCATTAGTTGTGGAGGAAACTTTTAGATAGATTAAAGGCATAAAATAATGTAAGTAGATGTTTTCTTTCCTTGCACTCCCTCTTTCTCTCTTTGTTCGCTTCTCTTATTCTCTCTCTTCACCTCTTTCTTTTTCCATCCTCTTTCAAGTATAACATTTCCCTGCTAGCAGAATCTCCCTAAAGGAACTTCCAATGTGGGAGACTGCTAGCAGGGCAGCATAAGATGGACTTTTAGTAGTAATGCTTTTTTTCCTGTAAAGTTGCATTGCATGAATCAAAACATTTTTTCATAAAACATTATAAAAAAATCTTGTTTGTAATAAAGTCGAGAACAACAACTTGAAAATGCGTTTTTTTATTATATCATATACAAAAGTTGCTGCAACATCATTGAGATACCAACTCTTAATGCTTAACATTCAGAGCAGTTGATTTATAACTATTATTTTAATTATTGTAAACTAACACACACAAAAATGATGATGATGATCTTAATGTCGTAAGCAAGTAAGAACTACTGCTATACATTTGACCTATTCATTATAGCATATTACCAAGACTAGTGGAAAATTAATAGCAAGTCTTAAAAGTTGAGCTTTAAGTTGGCAATACATGTGTAATTATTTTTGCACCAACAATGCAATCTTAGATTTTGTCAGAGGAAAACGTTACAACTTGTATTGTGCACATTAATACATGTGTGCTGTGAATCCAGAGAAAATTTTAAACAGAAAGTTTGAATTTTCTGCAATTAGGTGCTGTCGTTACAAGCTAAGACACATAATGCAACTTCCTCTCAGGAAGTTGCTGACAATCCAACAAGAAATAAGAATTTGTAGATGTTCAGCACAAGAAAAAAGAGACAATTTTCTCAATAAGATGAAGAAAAGCTAGCATGTCCCACTGCAGAAAGTAATATACTGTAGTGAAAAGGCAGATCAAACCTCCAAGCATTTTGTGTGTGTAAGCCATCAGTCTTTAATGCTATGAATTTGCTATGTACATTCTGTGAAGGTTGTGACCATATTGCCGACTCTTCTTGTTACAGTCCTACAACTTCTCCCTCCACCTGGAATAGATAAAATAATCCATTAATGTTATCAATAAAATAGTCAAAGCAATACTCTCAATGATGATAGTGATAATAACAATATTATGAACCAACCCCCTAAACAGCAATCAAACTCCCATATGAGGACAAAAACCCCGCTGATCCCCCCTAACAAAAATTCTGAACCCCCATAGCAAAAAACCTGGATCCGTCCCTGTATTTCAATGGTTACCCAAGGATGATGCTGTACTTACCACCACTAGACTGATGAAATTCTGACCGTCTTGCTGTTCCGTGAAAATCATCTTCAAACATATTTTGTCTTTCGTGTTGTCTACCATGACCACCACCACCGAAAAAAGAATCAAATCCACCAAAGTGCATTCCACCAAAATCTTCATCTTCTTCCTCTTCATTATCATTAAAGAAATCTTCAAAACCACCACCAAAAGAAAACTTGAATCCATTTCCATTTGATCTTTGTCCGCCACCGAAGTCACCAAAAAAGTCACTAAAGTCAAAACCACCACCACCACCTCCGAAACCATTTCCCTTGAGTCCTTCTTCTCCGAACTGATCATATTGTCTTCTTTTGTTTTCATCTGATAATACTTCGTATGCTGTGAATTCAAACATAACATGCTTCAATCATTTTTATTTAATACAATTGTTTTCAGTGCTACACGCTGATCGAGACAAAGGTTGTGACCTAGAAATCAGACAATCATTAATAGACTATCATCATTCAAATATATCACTGGAGTATGTAAAGGCCGATTTACATGGTACAACTTTTGCTTACAACTGTTGCATGCAATCTGCTTTTGCCAACTTGCTACAACTATTTTCTTGTATTACACAACAGTTGTGAGCAAGTTGTAGGGTTGATTTACACAAAGCAGCCTTGAAATATGAAATGAAATATGGCAACCAAAGGTTACGATTTCTTTGATTGACAGCAGTCATTTGGCTGTATTTTCTGTCATGACTATTGTCTCAATCAGCACATAGCAATGAAAACAATGGTAACAGACATATGGAGGTGCAAACTTGTCTGATCAAGTGTTTTTACGAGGCATAATATTTGCCAGAATACTATTTTAAAAAAAGTTGGCTTTTTCTCTCTCTCTCTCTCTCTATTTATTGCTTTAAAGAGGTTGTGGATCCAAGGAAAGATCGAGTGTTTATGCAATCCCTATAGACCTCACTTCCTGCCTGGGAATGGCTTAATATAAACAAAATCGAACGTCTTCAGAAAATCACCTGTGCACAGGATGGCAGTGTGCCAGTGCTGGAGTTGTGAATTTTACTTTCTTTTTATGGAATAACAAAGCGATTGCTCAGGCAGAAAGACAAAACTAACTCATAGAATTAAAATTGTATGGAATACCACTCACATATAGGGCTCTTTTTGGCCAGTATTCTGTATATTAAGTTAGTTAATCAAGCTTATAAATCGATACGTCATTTGAAAGTCTAATTCTGTTATTAATTATCTTTCCATCTGCTTTTTGATAAAGTTTTCTTTATTCCTTTTTCAAATTTGAGTATTTTAAAGCGGAGCTTTTTACATAGGTAAAGGAATATTATCTTATGTAGAAACCTGGAATTTTTATCGATTCTCCAAGGAATAAAATTTCAATATTTCCTTATTCACATCGTTGAATATGTGTGACAATTTTCACGTAAAAGAATCGAAATCTCCAGCAAAAAAAAATGTGTTCTTTCGTCACTTCAGAAGTTAGTCATCCGATAAGAAATTTAAAGTACAATATATTACACAATCAAAATAAATTTAAGATATCTAATAACTGAAGTATTTTGCTTAACTCAGTACAGAGGGAATGGAAAAGTGAATCGTTAGCTATTACGAAAGTACATCTGAATCAACATTGCAATAATGCATTTATCTTAGGGGTGAAAATAAGCTAAAGATGAAATTTTTATTTTCCTTTTCGATGACTCATCGTTATAGCAAGGAATTATTTCCTTATTTTGCTTCAGAAAATAAATAAAAAATCGAAAGAAGCTAACAATAAATGTTATGTTCATCTGACATGAGAAGTAGTTGATGTCAATAAAAGTAACATTTTCTTGAAAAATATTCGATAATAAAGTACAAGGAAGGATTTGGTGATTTCGGTGCAAATCAAGGTAGTTGAAGTATTTTTGTAAAAATTTTCGAAAGAAAAAGAATGAAATCTTGAAAATATATTCAAGATTCGAAGAAACGACAGATTTATCAATAATTTCATAAACAAGTTGCACTTTAATGGTTGCCACTGACACAACAAAGTTCATTAAAAACATCCTTTCTTAACCATCTTATATTACCAAAAAGTGTAAAAACCGATAAAAGACACGGCTCTTATCAAATCTTAAGTTTAAAATCAATAAAATAAGTTCGTCACTGGGGACGGAAGTACAAACATTGCATATCACTTATAGGTCCACGTTCAACTTACCTTGCGCGACTTCGCGGAATTTTTCCTCAGCATCTTTGCTCTTATTTTTATCCGGATGATATTTAACGGCCATTTTTCTGAAAGCTTTCTTAATCTGTCTATCTGAAGCGTTTTTTGGTACTCCAAGAATCTGATAATAGTCCTTAGCAAGAGCGTAGTCTGCCGCCAAGACACTCAACGCTGCTGTTGTCAAGACAAATAACTGTTCGTAATTCATGGCTTAAATGTCCCTTATTTCTTCCTGTTGGTGTAGAATAAGTGTTATTCAGGCGATTCGTGGTCTTTTCTTGATCTTATGATGTTACTTGGAAGAGAAATCTCGTGATTTCCAGAACAGATTGACGTTTTTTTCACCCAGTGCTCGTGTTTTGCTGCTGTTGGACAACTGCACATTGAGTTACGATTCGTGTTCTGATTGGTTGGTTACAATGACATTTGAGACAGAGAAAGGAATGGAACCTAATGAATAACAGAAAAATGAATAAATATTAAAATAGAATAAAATATATAAAAAAAATTCCAAAAAATATCTGAAGAAAAAACTCGCTCTTTTGAATGATTCTAATCGAATGCTAACGAAATGAAAAAGAATCCTCTGATAAAATGTCGTACAGAACGTTATAAGAACAGTTTTATTCCATTCACAATTTCGACATTTTTATAAACATTGAACTCACTTTTACCTTTCACTAAATGACACATGGAAATATTCGTATTATATTTTTATGTATTTATTATATTATGTATTACAATAGTTATTTTCGCCACATATGTATATATCCACAATTTCGTGTAAAAACGACGCAATTCAATTGTTCCTGGAGCATTTGCAAAGTTGTTTAATAAAGCATTATTATTATAAATCGAACACCTTAATTACAATTCTTTTCCAAAACTATAAACTTCTTTACCATTTAACAATATTTACAAAATATAATTAATATCAAATTCAATATTTTTTTAATAAATAGAAAAATAATTTCAAAACTGTCCCAAAGTTAAGTTTTATTTTGTAAGAGAGAAAATAGGTGTCAAAAAGTGTTTACTCCCCTCCCCTCCCCTATCAAATAAACTTACCCATGATTCTGTGAGATGCCTCTGTTTTTTTCAAAACAAACATGGCGGACGACGAAGAAGAAGACATTGAAAATGGCTACGATGTTCTTGAAGAATTCCAAGCCTACAGCGACTCAGAGACAGAAAGTTCTAGCTCCGATGGTAAAAAAAATTGTTGAACGTTATTTCTATCCAAAGGTTGCAGTTTTCCTTTGCAAAATAAGTGCATGATTAATGAAAAATGTCGTTCGATTTATGAAGAATTTAGTTTTAATTTTGACGTAAAGTTTATAGAACGAAAATGTTGAATCTAGTTTTTTGTTCGCATTTTTGTTCGTTTTAATTCTTGTTTCGCTAAGGGAATAAAATTCCCTGCTTTCCTACTTTCAATATCTTAACATTTTTAATTTTGCACATTTGTAAACAGCTTTTTTAAATATATTATGTAAGCTTATTAATATGTCGTGATCGTGAATAATTTGTTTTATTTTCTCTTGGAGCTGGGAGCGATGATGAAGGAGGTACAAGACCTATCAATATTACTTATGATCCAGCATTACCAGCAAGACATGAGGTATAACTATTATAATTATATTTTCCATTACCAGACAGTCTGTCGGTGCTACAGGTTCATGTATTTGAATTAGTTCAGTGCTTGTCAGTTATTATAACAATTATCATTGACGCGACCCATGAAGTTTGATATCTCTTTTGCAATCTAGCGTTTTGACAGCTGTCAATCATAATACTTTCTTTTTTTATGAACATGACACTCTAATTTTTGGCAGATTTATTTTTCTTTTGGGCCCTTCATCGTAAATCTTAATACCTCCATCACAAACTATGATCATAAATACAAGTAATGTTTTTCTAGACCAATAAAATCATTCCAAGTATTTTTGGCCGTCAAAATGCTAGTTTACGAATGACACTTCAAGCTTTGTGGGTAGTACTTTATTCTGACAGTCATGATTATAATAATACCCAGACCGTTTAATGTATCCTGCAGTATTTAGGAGAAGAAATGGATGAGTTCAGTGGCCGGACTGTGTTAGAAACAAACAACATTGTAGAGTTACCTCTGATGGTGTTTCCTACAGTTGTCCTTGTCCCAGGACAGACTCTACCTTTACATCTGTTCCATCCTCAGGTAAGATTTTTATTTCCTGCATTTCAGTTTCCCTTCCATCTCATTCTCATTAATGTTCATCCTTCTATTTCTCATTTATAATTCTGTCTCTCCACACCTCTTTCTTTCCATCTCATGTGTCCACTTTTTTCTTTCCTTCTCTTTCATCCCACTCATTTTCCTATTACTCCTTCCTATTTCCCTTGTTTTCATTTCTTCCTATACTCTTCCAATATGATTTTCATTTTCATATTTTTGCATTTTCTATTCCAGGCAGTAGCAATGATGAAAAGTGTAATTGAAAAAGACAGGACATTTGGCTTGGTCAATTCAAAGTAAGGTTTTTAAACTCCAAAACTCTAATATTTACATTTCAAATTTCTTGAGAATAAAATTCTCTATTTGATTCAAGCATTACCTGAAAGTAAATGAATAATGCTCAAGGAAATGAGAAGTAGTCTATCTGATATGAGAAGAAATGTCATCAATCGCCAAATAAATCTCATGTATATCTTAATCAGCCTTCAGTGAAGGGGGAACACTGCCAGTCATGTGCTATCAACGAGAGAGTAATATATTACTTGATATTGATCAGCTGAATGAATTTCTTAAATCTCATTACAAGCCTTCAGTGACAAGCAAACACTGCCCATCATGGTTGGATGAATCTCTTGAAAATAGAAGCATAGTCATAATATTAACCAGAGAATGTCTGCTTCATCAATATGAATGAATCACATGATGGCAGCCATAACGGGAGGCATAACAATAAAGTCTTTTTCCCCTGGGAAACTGTATTCTTTTTCATGTAAATCTGATTAGACCAGATTCAATTGTTCCTGCCTCCTGTCATGGCTGCCATCATGTGATGGTAAAAATCCTCAATACTCGATCACTCACTCACTATTGAAAACTTGCCATTCAGCTGGTAAAAATGTCACATGAAACCAGCAATTATATCAATGTATAGCAGCATTAAATCAGATAATATAACTTATAAATATGATAATGTTTCAATGTTTGTCTGCAGACATGGAATAAATCAGAATCAACTAAAGGAGTCAATTGGAACGACAGTAGAAATCTTCTCCATGAAAGAAGAAGTGGAAGCTGGAATAACAACCATGATAATAAAAGCCACTGGCCGACAGCGCTTTAAGATTGTAGATTTAAGAAGACAAGTGGACGGGTATGTATAGGTATGATAAGTTGAGTATCAAAAGGATATTCAGTTTCTTGGAAAGTAGTATAGTAAAGGGTGAATGTTCTTAATTTTTTGAACCCCCCCCCCCCCCACCCACCTTACTCAAAATCCTAGATCCACCCAGTTTAACATTCTTTGCACTATTGCTTAACATCTTTCAGAACTGTTATGGCAAAAGTGTATATATTACCTGAGATTATGTTGTCGTCACATCCAGAAGGAGGCCTTATCTCCTGCTATCATAAGTCTGGTTGCCAAGCGACATGTAATGGTAGTCTAGAGAGATCTAGGCCCACATCTAGTAAGTCAAGACTTGGCTCTACAAAGAGAAACAGGGTATGCTTTAAAAAATACAAATTGTGGCTGCATAACAATTCTTCTCTTGTAACTGCACACATTATGCACATGTTTTCTATTTCTTCAACACATTGAGTGACCTTCATAAGTTTGATGTCTAAAACTGAGGTTTTTGTACCAGATTGATACAAGTTTGAGCAGCTGGCCAGCTTGGGTATACAAACTTTATGATCCAGTAAGTCACAATAAAAGTGTATTTTGACTGTAAAAAAAATATTGGACAGAGAGAGAGAGGGGAGGGTCAGACTGTCTTTTCACACCCCCTGCCCCCCTTTTTTCATACATCTTGCTTAATGTCAATGTTTTCTTATATATTTACTTGTTTTTTAGTTCACTTTGATGGATGAAGTTAAAAAAGAATTACAAAGATGGAGTCAAACCATAAGGCTGGATAATGTCCCTAAGGACCCTATAGGTATGGTATTATAATGTCCCTAAGGACCCCATAGGTGTGGTATAATAATGTCCCTAAGGACTCCATAGGCACTATACAGTGTCCCTAATTACTGTATTCCAGAGGACCCAAGACCAAGCATGAGGCAAACCTACTCCAGTAGAAGTGGCACATCCAGGATACATTTCCTTTTACAATGTACCATTGGCCATAAGTTTGCAAACTCAGTAGTTGCGGGTTGCCTAATGGAATTTGGTTTTTCACTGCTGTCAGTCAAAAATATAAAAGGTACTGACTGATTTGAGTTTTGATTGACGACAGCAAAAAACCAATTCCACAACAAACCAGTGAAATGTCTTAGTTAGCAGAATATTGAGAATTGCAGTAACAGGAATAAATGCTTTGATCATTATAGATTTTTCATACTGGGTTGCAGCCAACCTCCCTTTGGATGACAGCTTAAAGCTCGAGTTGTTGTACATTGATTCCACAACAGAAAGACTGCGTAAAGAACTCAAAATCATGTATAGGGTATGTACCACCATGAAACACTCATCACATGCACAATGGAGGGAGGGACTCAAATATCACTGCAAACATTTCTCATGATGCTTGGATGGTATTTTTGAATCGTTTGTACCACCTTGAAACACCCATGCACAATGGGGGGGACTCAAAGATCACTACCCCATTTCTCATGATGCTTACATGTTCTTTTAGAATCATTTGTACCACCATGCCACACCCATGCACAATGGGGGGTGGGACTCAAAGATCACTGCCTCGTTTTTCATGATGCTTGCATGGTCTTTTTGAATCATTTTGAATCATTTGTACCACCATGCCACACCCATGCGCAAGGGGAGAAGGAGGGCGCTGTTCTAATGCACTGGCTCTCACCTCTACAGTCATGGGTTGCCTGTTTGTTCTCCTCTGTGCTCCAAGTGTTTTCCCCTGGGTTCTCCAATTCTCCTCCCTACACAAAAATCAACTTCTCAATTCCAATTTGTTCATCAAAAGAGAGCAACAGGCTTGTTAGCCAGTGGTTATTAAGTGCTACTCTTGTAAAACAAGGACTATTTATGTAATAAAGATATTTCATTAGGACATTAACCAATGCAATACTAATCTTGTCTTTACAGTGTAGTGTTTTGTGTTGTAGTGACTGTAATACTACGATATGCTACAAAAACGATTTATTCTGGTGAGTTAATGAAGTCCCTTTTCCTATAGACTCCTTGCACGTGATGTCAGAGCAGCTCAATTTGGAGGACAAAACAAAAGAATTTCAATCTCCTGAGAATTGGACACTATTGTTTTGTCCTCCAAACAGAACTGCATTCCGATGTGCTGCAAATGGTCTTTGGAGCCTCAGAAACTCTCTCTCATGTCCTGATTATGTGATTTGGTTACAAAGTGTTTCATTTTCGTCATAGTATGTCTCTTGATGGTCCTTTAGCTGCGTACGTCAATCCTAGTGGATGGGTACATGAGACGTTAACATTTTATAAAGCCTCTGGAATGAGGCTAAGAGGGCGACCTACAGCTGAAAATAGCTGGTTCCCTGGGTATGTTTGAAATTAAATATCATTTGTCCATTCTTTCACTTCTCATTTGTTCTTTCACTAAATCATTCATTTATTCACTCGATCGTGTTCGTTCATTTGTTTATTCTCTTATTCATTCATTTGATCACTCACTTATGTTCCTTTTCTTGTTCATTCATTCATTCCTCTCTTTCTTGACCTTCGTATTTTTTTTCATTCCCTCACAATTTCTCTTCCCTTACATTTCTCTCTTATTCAATCGTTAAGGCATTTACGTTCTTCATTTATTCACTTATCCTTTCATTCATTTTCTATTTTTCTGTTTAGGTACGCGTGGACAATAGCTGAATGCATGCATTGTCACAACCATCTTGGTTGGCGATTCACAGCAGTCAAGAAAGGATTAAGTCCATCAAAGTTCTGGGGATTAACACGAGCCTCCCTCAAACCAGGAATGAGAAGTGACACAGATGAGGAAGAGCCTCAGAGCCCTCCCCCTACGACTATGGAATGAACAACAACAAGAATAACAGACCTCTTGCGCGTTATGTCAAAGCAGCTCAATTTGGAGGACAAGACATAAGAATTTCAATTGTTGTTTTGTCCTCCAAATTTAGCTGCATTCCAACGTGCTGCAAGGGGTCTATACTGTCCCTTCTCACAAACCTCATTTTGTCTCGAAGAAAAGGTGCATCTGTCTTTAGCGGCCAAAATTATTGACTGCAAAAGAATGTTTATCCCTAAACTATAAATACGAAAAATAAGATTTTAAATATTTCGAACCACAGTTCAAATTATTAGACTTAGAAAGTCATTTTAGAGCGATGTACTATTTCAGTATAGTCTTCATTAGTCTTAAACTATAGTAGTTTTAAACTATAAAGTTGTAAAGGACGTTGTACATGGCTACCCGACCCCCTCCCCCTCGGTGGAGTTTTTTTTTACCAGGGGTAGGGGTGGAGTGAGCAACCAGTACGAAGTCAAAAGGCTAGAATTTTATATAGTAATTCATTTTGTATAAATGTGTCGAGAAAATAAAATGTTGTCTAAGTTGCTCTTGAACTTGTTCGATAAGGTTGAGAAACACGAGGTGGAGAAGAGTGGATGTTACCATGACGATAAGCATTTTGCTTATCTTATAAGCACCTCTATAATGCCGACACTACACAATATACCTCTTCAGCTTGGGCATAATGTTTTCACATTTCAGATCACGTGTCATTTTCTCGAGATAAGACTTGTTGTATCCATGTGTCTTCAGCTCTTAAACAAAGAAATGATACTCTAGGGAACGAAACGTGGTCTGAAATGAGAAAACGTTATGCCCAAGTTGAAGAGGTCTATTCCTTGGGTGTCCGGTGAGGCTAATCTTACCTGGGGCACCTCTATGAAAACTACCTTTCACAGTACTTCAGCTGGTCGTACCTACTCGGGAGGATTGATTATTGGACTCTGTACAGTACCTTGGCTGTTCGTATAAAGGAGTCTTGACTATACCTTATGGTCACCTCCATAATGTGAATACTGTACAGTACCTTGGCTGTTCGTATAAAGGAGTCTTGACTATACCTTATGGTCACCTCCACAATGTGAACACTGTACAGTACCTTGGCTGTTCGTATAAAGGAGTCTTTACTCTACCTCATGGTCACCTCCATAATGTTAACACTGCACAGTACCTTGACTGTTCGTATAAAGGAGTCTTGACTGTACCTTATGGTCACCTCCATAATGTGAACACTGTACAGTACCTTGGCTGTTCGTATAAAGGAGTCTTGACTGTACCTTATGGTCACCTCCATAATGTGAACACTGCACAGTACCTTGACTGTTCGTATAAAGGAGTCTTGACTGTACCTTATGGTCACCTGCATAATGTGAACACTGCACAGTACCTTGGCTGTTCGTATAAAGGAGTCTTGACTATACCTTATGGTCACCTCCATAATGTGAACACTGTACAGTACCTTGGCTGTTCGTATAAAGGAGTCTTGACTGTACCTTATGGTCACCTCCATAATGTGAACACTGTACAGTACCTTGGCTGTTCGTATAAAGGAGTCTTGACTGTACCTTATGGTCACCTCCATAATGTGAACACTGTACAGTACCTTGGCTGTTCGTATAAAGGCTGACTGTACCTTATGGTCACCTCCATAATGTGAACACTGTACAGTACCTTGGCTGTTCGTATAAAGGAGTCTTGACTGTACCTTATGGTCACCTCCATAATGTGAACACTGTACAGTACCTTGGCTGTTCGTATAAAGGCTGACTGTACCTTATGGTCACCTGCATAATGTGAACACTGTACAGTACCTTGGCTGTTCGTATAAAGGAGTCTTGACTGTACCTTATGGTCACCTCCATAATGTGAACACTGTACAGTACCTTGGCTGTTCGTATAAAGGAGTCTTGACTATACCTTATGGTCACCTCCATAATGTGAACACTGTACAGTACCTTGGCTGTTCGTATAAAGGAGTCTTGACTGTACCTTATGGTCACCTGCATAATGTGAACACTGCACAGTACCTTGGCTGTTCGTATAAAGGAGTCTTGACTGTACCTTATGGTCACCTGCATAATGTGAACACTGTACAGTACCTTGGCTGTTCGTATAAAGGAGTCTTGAATGTACCTTATGGTCACGTATTTACATCAGTCTTTTTTATTGATTTTATTGTTAGACTCATATTAATATTTTAAACATATATTACAAAAATACGATCTCTATCCGACACACTTTTTTCTAGAAATAGGTAACGATAAAACCACATTTCTGGTGGTATTTTAAAGGGTTTTCCTACATAAAATCATCACTTTCTTTAATACATTAAAAATAAATAAATAAATTGTCATTTATTTCCGTGATCTTCAGATCCCATTTTCTTGGTCAGCGGAGACTTCGTTGGGTAGGTCCTTCATATATATAGTATATTGCTGACCAGCAAAAACGCAGGCTCTGAACACGAATTTTTGGCTTTCACTGAAGTGCGAGCCCCGACAGCGCATGCTCCAATGATGCAGTACCACTGGAGCCAGAACTCCGATGGAAACGCAAAATTCCGTACAGTTTTGAAGAAAAGAATATTTGCCCAAGAAAGGGAACTAGATTTACAACAGGGACACTTACTATTATATAAATTAATTAAACATTAAATATCGTATTTTTCTATATTAGCGTAAGAGAATATCGGATCTGCTCTGGAGTTTTCCCCGTCTCTGGTTGTGATCGCGGGCGACCAGAGCGGCGTTCGCGCAGGCGTTGTTGAGGCAGCCAGAGTCTTGATAGCATCCCGAATGTCCCGCAATTCGCCCTTAACTTTCCCGTAGATTTGATCGAGCGAATTTTCGACACTGTCAATCCTAGACTGTAGCATTTCTAAAGGCATAGCACCCCGGTCGATATGATCGCTTGAGGTGCTTATATCGCTTGTTTTTCGAATAAATTCTGGTCGTCTGAGGAAATATCTTTTGTTCCTGGACTCTTCTTGACTCGAGGGAAGGTTCTCCAAGTTGTTATTTGTGAGCTTTGGCAGGTCTCTTTGAGATTCGACTTGAATAACCGGTTTATCTAGTTTATCTTGTTCTTCTTTTTGTTGCTGTTGTTGTTGCTGCTGTTGTTGTTGCTGCTGCTGTTGTTGTTGTTGCTGTTGTTGTTGTTGTTGTTGTTCAGCAGGTGATTTCCAGGAATCTATCAGAACAGCTTGTACACTGTTCGGATGGTAACACGGAGAAGGAAGAGGTGTTTGAAAACTGATCGATGGAAACTCAAAGATTCTGTCACATCCTTGCTGCAGGAAAAAAAAGACAACATTTAAAAAAAACGTAATAGACCCCTTGCACGTGACGTCAAAGCAGCTCAATTTGGAGGACAAAACAAAAGAATTTCAATCTCCTGAGCATTGGAACCTATTGTTTTGTCAATCAAATTGAGTGCATTCATAATAATAAAAAAATGTAATAAAAAAAATTTCATAACTTTTTTTCTTACCGTATCTTGTTTTTTAGGCACCGGACTGTAAATAGATGGATTCCTATAAAGTGAGTTCTTGCTGCCTTTACTCCCATGTCGCATTCCCAATTGTCTCTCAATATTATTGATCGTTCTACAAACATCGGTCAACAGCATCGCTGTGTCGTCTATCACAAAGAATTTCTTCCAGTAATCATCTACAACAAACCAGACAGACGCCCTTCAATATTTAATACTGATGGGGAAAAGTAACAAAAACAAAAACACAAGGCAATGTAGAAATATTAATTTCAAAACGAAATAAGGTGAAAAGAAAAAAATGTTTCCGCTGGGGCTCGAACCCAGGACCTTGTGCGTGTTAGGCACACGTGATAACCACTACACTACGGAAACAACCGATGGGAGAACTCTAACATTTAGTTACCTCTTGTCCAAGCTCTTCTGACTGTTCTCCACTCCCTCATTGTTTCAAAAAATTTGTGTTGTAAGAATCTCGCTCTTTGTAGCTTAAACCAATCACCGATCTCGATAGCATTGCCATGTCTTTTGATGAAGCTTCTATATCGCCAGCAGCTCTGAAGGCAACGTGCTGCCATCGCCTTCTTCTTCCTCAAATGTTCTGGCGAAAAATGATTGAAATATATATGAGGATCCTAATTACCTATGGTGAACATCATCCAACATGGCTGCCACTTTTATTCCCTTAGGAATGATTACAAACATGGCTGCCACTTTTATTCCCTTAGGAATGATTTCAAACCACCTATAGTGAATATCATCCAACATGGCTGCCACTTTTATTCCCTTAGGAATGATTCCAAGTTACAAATCAGTTTTCACACTTACCTGCATTTTCTATGTAGGCCAATATGCGTTTTTCTTGTTGTGTTAGCTGCAAGGTCTCGTGGACGACGCTTATAAATAAAGCCATGAGAAATATCCCAAGAACCGAGGCGAAACCAACAAATCCACGTGCAAAGACATTGATAGGGACTACGTCACCAAACCCTAGGGTCGTCATGGTAACCACCATCATCCAGACTGTGTCCTTTGGATGGGAAAAAAATATTTGAAAAAAATATATACAACTAAAAAACTGAATACACAGCGTTAATCACCAGAGAAGCATGCGCACAATTTCACCTTTACCAAACCAAAATTTTTAGCTAACGCGCATGTGCAGTGACAAAACCTGTTTATCGTCGTATACGGCTAGAAAACAGACAGACAGACAGACAGACAGACAGACAGACAGACAGACAGACAGACAGACAGACAGACAGACAGACAGACAGACAGACAGACAGACAGACAGACAGACAGGTAGGAAGGCAGACAGAAAGACCGACCGATAGACAGACAGACAGACAAACAGACCGACTGGCCTCACCTATCACCTAATTAAAGTATCATTGCTAAAAGCATGGTTTGAGCAAGAAATTAAGCAAGATATTAAAAGATAAAGTTTCTTATCCTCATGCATAATACATATATATACATATATCTCTTTCCTGAGTTAAGCCACTTAAATATTCATTCAACCTTCCG
Source organism: Anthopleura sola (assembly GCA_023349425.1). Taxonomy (NCBI): domain Eukaryota; kingdom Metazoa; phylum Cnidaria; class Anthozoa; order Actiniaria; family Actiniidae; genus Anthopleura; species Anthopleura sola. Next base: position 4,072,519 of record JALHLI010000018.1, on the reverse strand, counting down.
ATAAACTGTAAGCACCTTATTTCTATGACATGTGTAATTCTAATACCTATCAAAAAGATTCCTAATACTAGGGGATTGTAAAACGGCTAAAAAGGAAGTCACGATTCACAAAACAAAAGCAAAACACGAAAACTATACAAGGAAAGTGTTGATCATTTACTAGTATATTTACACCTGCCTTTACCAATCTATTAATTTTGAGATAAAAATATACTATATGTTTTTTCAAGGTTATTGTAGATTTTCTATTGGGTTTTAACGTTCTATTAACTATGCTACTAAACGGTTATAGTAAACAAAAAACTTGGAAAACTTTCAAGAAAAAATGAAATTTGAAAACTGAGTTAAAAAAGAAAAATTTCAGAAATAAACTTGTATAAATGTCGTACAAGCGCTGGTTTGTACCGTACAAAAACCTGCAGAATCTTAATAAAACATATAAAGAATGGATTTTATAAAATTTGTATTAAGACGAACGACAGTCTGAAAAGCCACAACGACACTTTCAACCTTACTAATAAAATATGAAAAAAGGGCGTACTTTCTGACTAACTTCATTACTCAAATGTACTCCTTAGAATTACTTTAATTTTGGTAAAAATGTTTTTTATATATCAAATGCTGATCATTTTAATTGATTTTCCATCCGAAGTAATTGTCTTCAGTGAGGTTCAGAAAGAGTTCATTAACGTTTTTATTGTGTTAACGAAGAAGAGGTCTTGATGTTGTTTAAAGATGGGATCGAGACTCAGAATGGTTGGTCAACTAATATACTATTTTATTAAATGTATTAGTTTTTGTCTCATACAAAATGTAGATTAATCAATGCTTGGCTTTGCTAGTTTTTCTCATTTTTTCTAGACACTTTTATTAATTGTATTTTTTTAAATATTATTCGAGCACGTTTTTCGTTAATGGTGCGAAAATTGAACAAGTTTTGTATTACCGTCGTGGGATATTGAAAGCGGATGAATATAATCGTTCGTGCTGGGAAACATATCTCAATTAACCGTAGAATTGGTTTTACTAATTCTTTTTTTAAGTAAGACACGGAAAAAAGTTTGAATAAAGACTTCAGGTAATTTGCCTTTGCAAAAGTGCAATTTCAAAACGGAAGCTTGACTTATAATTGAAGGACGGACGTTTTTTCTTTTTTTTCAAGACTTCTTTAGTGATAGATTTAGTTGATATTTAGAGAAAAATCCAAGTTTTTCTTCTTGTCTTTGTCTTGTTCTCATATTCAAAAACAAATCAGAAAGCTTTAGTAAAAAGTCTAAAGTTCAAAGCCTTTAACACGAAAACTTACGAATGGAAATAATTTTGACTTCGAGGAATACTTTTGAAGTAAATTTGTACTTTAAAATTCAAAATTTCGAGCTAGAAAAACTTCATATAATTCTTTCTATACATAGTTATTATTTGAGCAAACAGAAACAAGATCTTTAGTTTATTTTTTTAAAAGGAAAACGAAAACCAATCGTTAATAACTAAAAACAGGGAGGTTTCTTATTATGATTTACTCGAGAGTTTTCGATTAAATTCAACGCCTACGGTTCTATCTTGTTACGAAGTATGAGCTAAAATGTCTGGATATTTGTCTGTGGTCAGGTTGGAGCCCATTTTAACGCCAATTACAAGTGTTTTTATTGGGTTTTCACATTTTTCCTACAGAGAAAAAACCCATTAAAGTGTTTCTCGAAGTTCGTAACAATTTGTAGAAGTATCGAATGACCTTGCAGTTGGAAGGACTTACAGACAATCCGAAAAAATAACAAGAAAAACAGCGAGAATAACAAAAAGCGCTGGATATTTTTCAATAAATCGTCATATATAAATTGTAAAATCTTTATAAAGATGATATGGTGTGTTTATCGTAAAAAAAAGCCATTTCTTTTCGCGAGGAAAAGGAGGATTTAAGGAGGATTTACCGTGTTTCAGGGGAGATAAACATTATTAAACATTATCTGTGTTTGGATGAAGCATTGTTAATGGAGTAATGGAAGCAAATCAGTCTACCTCTGGCGAGCTCTAAGATAGCTTACAACCTCGTTGTACGCTACTGAATAAAACACAAGCCAATCTTAAAGAAAATACACTGTTCTTTTGAATGATTTTGCTTTAAAATAGAAACAGGTAGGATTCAGAGGTCAAAATGAAGATCTAAGCAAACGATAAACAATCAAAAATTGATCATCTTCGGACAAGTTCTAGAAGTCAAGTATTTTAGCATGTCTTTTTTGGAGAGCGAGTTTGTTTACTTGAATTTATTCATTTCTTCTAGACAATTTACTCAGTTCACTTTCGATTAAGGAATTGAATCAGAAAGTCGCTTGTTTTTTGTCTAACAACTTATCGTTTTAGCCAAAGCTCCACGCGTTTCACGACTCTAAATGTACTAAATGTACTACAAATCTTAGGAGAAGGATTAAAACTCTAGTTCTCATCCTATCTCTTTGATTATCGTTCGAGAAATCGAGGAATCTGAGAGTTAAGAGAAAAACGTATCAACATTGATAACCGTTTTGAAAAAGCACTAAAAACATAGACGAAAATAGCTGTATATTACAAAGCCATAATTTACTTCAATATCAAATTTAGACTTTAATAGAAAATCTTTAGTTATCAATATTAACTGTTTCTACGCGTTTCGGGTTGGTAGGTTGTTTAATGTAATTAGTGACTTTTTTTACTATTTTATTCCTGAATTTCTTACTCACTCAGGCTGATATTTTGATATTTCTTTGTCGTCAAGTTCCGTATTTACTTTAATTTTAAGTTACTCACTATAACTATAAACAAATAAAAACATTAAAACGAAAAACAGACGTTTCTAAGTCCGTCCGGCGCTGGAACTATAAAGAGATGTATTATTCTACAGAAATTATTATTGACCACTGAGTTTGCTAGCTAACTGCTCTGTTCTCATTTATTCCTCACTAAAAATTGCTGGATAGATTAATATTTTAGCTTTTTTCATCGCGTTCGATTCGTTCTTCGAAAGATAAACAAGTCGTAATCGTAGCTCAGGTTACACCTGCTGCACAAAGTTCTAGACTTTAAACAGAAAATTAAAGAATAAAACAAGTTGGAATCATCACGCCTTTTGAATAGTATAGAATGAAACTATAGTAGGGTTAATGATTTCCGAGTCAGGAAAAATTCGGGACGAACTAATGAGTCTTTTAATTCCACATTTTAAAAAGAATACGAAAATTTTTTTAAATTTAAAAATTTTTAAATCTCGAGATAAGGATGTCTTTTTTTTCTCTTGCCTCCAAGAAAAGAATAGTACCCGAAAAGTTTTATCCGTTTTCTAGAGAATATCAAGTTCGAACTGTTACTCTTATTTCATATTCAAATAAATCTTTATTTTTTATTTTCAATAAACTTTTAAGTTCTTTTAAGTTTCTCAAGTTTCCACTTTTTTACAGTTATTACCGTTTGTATTAAATACCGTACCCAAGACTTTCTACTTGAAAAAGTCTAAGTGGTTATAGCCTTGCCGTTTTTATGGGAATTGTTTTCTCTCGCGTAACAAAGACGGTTTCTTTTAGTTTTCAGTAAAACAAAGACCATCTTTTTAAATTAAAATTTCCAAAGTAAAATCTTGGAATCGCTACATTAGCATATTTATGTAATGGCGAAAATAAGAAAAAAAAAGAAAAAAAAAAGCAGCCCCAAACTATTCTCGTACTCAAAATAACTCAGGGATCTTGAATCACTCATGAACTACTTGATCAGGTCATAGGTGTTCATTGTTTACTGATCTTTTACGGTGTATATTCCAACATACACTTTCTTCCAGCTTTAAATATAATTTTTGAGCATTGTTTTTACATCTTTCCAAATTTCACTTTTCTAGCACCATTGCTCTTAAATAATAAAGCTGCTCATTACAAAACCTTAAAATTCTTAATTAAACCTTAATGGTTAGGTGAATTCGAACTAGAGCTTAGTACAACAATAGAAATTTATTTTTGAATGGATTTCGCATTAAATGTTTTTATCTTTTATAAAATGTGGTTTCTGAATCGGTAGTGAAATTTGTCGGCAATTTCCCGAAAATTACGAAGTCTTGTTTCAGAATTAGGTATGTTTTTCTCTACGGCTTCCTGTGGCTCTTCAAAGCTGAAGTCCATGTTAATGATGGGTATTATGCCGAAAAAACCAGTTGTTAAGTACGGCCAATTCATTTTCAAAGAAATCTTTTCTTTACGAGCTTTTGTATTGTAAATCATTTTGGAAATTCTTTATTGTTCTATTTAGCCAAAACTTTGACCGGTGTTCCTATAGATCTAATGGAGATTTAAATTTTTTTTCCAAGCAACTCCAGGGAACCCTTTTGAGTTTATTACGATGACAGAAAAACATGGGAATAATTTTTTTTCTTTGCTCGTTATTTAAAACCACACATTGCCTTTATGGAACACGTTCAACACCAACAAAAAACGTACAATTCTGTACTTTTGACAATACTGTTTACTGCTAATTTATAAGAACCACTGAAATAGTTTAGTTAGTGTTTTTTTGCGATGAATTTTAGAGTGTAAACGTGTTTTTTCTATAACGAGCCATTAGTCGCTAGCGACGGTAAACAAAGATTTTGCAAATGATATCACACTTAGCCGGGCCTGAAGGCTATGCGTAAGTAAATACGTAAAAAAATAACCTGAACCATGCTTTAGGGAAGCCTCCTAACACACATAAACATGCTTTGAAGTTAAAAATTACATTAGGATAGAAAATAACTGAAATTCACTTACCAGATAAGGAGGTGAGTCCTCAATTACGTAAACGCAGTATCCACCGAGGAAAACATTCAGGGTATAAAATGTAAAAATAAGCAAAAATGGTTCTTTTAAAAAGTAGGTCTTGACAAGAAACCTCGAGGAAACCTCTGTCTTGGTTACCGACGCTAATAAGTTAGTAGACTGGTTGTTGAACAGTTGACTTCTTTCTTTAACACAACGCGTTACTAGGTACAGCCTAAGTAGGACTAGTAGTTGTATTTTATATATGTACCGGACCCCGAGGTTGTCCACGAATGGAGGTACATGAATCAGACATATGAGTGTTTCCAGACAGTATTTGAGCAGCAGAGACGAGGTTAGGAAGCTCTCTGATTCATGATAAAGGTTTTTCACGACGTATAGTTTCCGAGTGGTCATGTAAATTTTATACAGTGTAATACAGGTTAGAACAGACAGCAGTGAAATAGTCCCTTTCAGAACGATTCCTGCGAGTCCTAGGCTATCGTCTGTCAAACTCAGTACTTCATTAGAATGGGAGATATTTTGAGATTCTGCGATTGTTTTTTGCCGGATCCTTGTACATTCGATGTCTACAATTGCAAAGATCACTGCTAGAATACCCATGGCGGTGCTTAAACTAGACAAAATACGCAGACGGCGATGGTAGTGTCTCTTTGCCGAATCCACATCTCGGAAACTCACGAAAGTTTGATCCAGAGATGAGACTGTGTCACTGCGTAAGCTCGTGCGGAATGGTGAACGTTTCTGAGAAGTTCCAGCAGCACCGGCTGAGAGCGTCCCTGGTTGAATAGTGCAGTTATTTTTTCGGTAGCGATTCATGTCATTGGTTTCTGTGGAAGCATTGGTTTCGATATTCTGAAGCTCGAAATGTAGATTTGATTCCGTGTTTAGATTTCGTGGTCTTGTTGTTTTGTCAGACTCCATCGATGATCCACGTGTTTCGACACCGCAGCTCTGTCGTCCAACACACTCTGTTTAGATGCCAAAGGAGTTCCATGTGATTTATAGTTGATATGGCACACGTAATAATGATGCCTGGACTCACAGTCAGGGCCTGTGGCACCTCTGAGGGAATCAAGTTAAGCCAGCCAATTACCGAGCTTTTTGCTCGATCATGCGCAACTTCACTTCAGAACCCCAGCAATCTACTTCATTAAGCACCCAACTACATAACACCCTGGTTGTATCGTAGTCAAAACAGCAAACCAAAGTGATTTTAAGTTCTTTAGAAACTCTCTGTTTACTTCAATTTACGCTCCCATTCGAGGTGTAAATATATTTTTTTCGTAATTTATCGTGTCACTGTTCGCAAGGTGACGGCATTGAACTGGCTTCTACCACTTTTTAATCATCGTTCTCTTAATATCGTGTTTTGTATCAATTATTGAAATTCGTTTCGCGAACCTATGTAAATGATTAATTCTTTGGTTTATGAATTAAATGAAAAAGCTTGACCTCTTTTTCTCGAACATCTTTTTTTCCAATTTTCATGTAGTTTTTGATTTAAATGTCATGTCAAGTTATTTCGCAAGAATTTTAGGTAATTTTTTCGCCAAATTCTAGAAGATTTCCGAATTGTTTTGCAAGCTTATTACCTCAGTTTCAGACAGTTCTATAGATAAGAAAAAGACCGAAAGACAACAATGTTTTGTCGGGTAACTAAACCACTACCACAAGAATATAAAAGCGAAATAAATAGTGAAGAATTGGTTGGGTTTGTATTTGAATAAATTAACATTGACAGGTGTGTGTGTATACGACAGTGAACGTAAAAAAAATATAAGAAAATGTCAAAACTTGAGATTACTACATGATAACCTTTTTAGAAAAAATTGAAAGTTGAGACACTCATTAACTTGAAACCGTCGATATTCTAACGCGCAAAAAAAATCCTTGTGAATCGACTGTGCGTTGGTTTGCGCATGGCCAGATTTTGTTATTGTCGAACGCTGAAATCTCGAAGATCTCCTCGAGTTGTTTTGATGTTCTATTATTCGTTATCTTTCAACTGGTTGGGATTTTATCGAAGGATCGTGAAAGATCAAGAATCACTAGCTGGTGTTGTAGTGTCGAGAGCGTGGATCTGTATTCCCTAACAATACGAAATCCAGAGATATGTAGTATATTGGTCGTGTTTTTGACTTATGGGATTCTCTATAATCAAAAAAGGCTCATTGATTTTCTTTTGATTATGTTGCAGATTAGTTCAATCTTTCGGCAAACGAAACGTAAAGAGACAGTTCATTGATGAATATATGGATAAGAATCCTGATACGAGGAGGTTTAGGACAAGAGGAGGTAGAACGATCTATCCTTTCTGGTTTTTGATCAACCAGGTGTATCAAACAATGTAAAAATGCGTCCGATTAAAGAGTTCTAGCCGTTGCCATGAGTTACGATTGAAAAATGTTGCCATTAGATTTGCCAGAACTATAAGTGTTTTTAAGAATACAGCCTTGTGTATTGTTTTAGTCTGCGCAAAAAGATCGATTAAGAATTTAAAAAAAGAAAAGAAACTCGTGGCCTTGTTTTGAATGGTCGAATGTATCGTGTTTGGTTGAACTCGCTGCGCACTAAATAACCTTGAGGCGTGGCTCGAAGAAGATAATCTTTTTTTCTTTGAAAATCAACTTTGTTAGGTAGTGTGCTATCACCAGATGCTTAGATTTAGAGGCCTTTTGCCGCTCAATGCGCGCAAATAAACAGATAACAACAGCAAGCTGACCACACAGTGTCACTAAGTCACGATCTTGACAAGAAAAATTTAGAACAGCATAAAAAGATCAACCGTAGAGATATCGAGATTGAAAGGGGAAGAGAAGGCAGAGGTAGTCCAAAAGATATGAAATAAAGAGAAACAATGAACTGATTGCCTAGAGAGACGCTTTAACCCTAACCACAATAGATGGATGGACGACAGAATGTTTCTCTTATTTGGCTTCCATAAGTAATGATACAATGACTATATCTGAACTTTTACACGCGCCTAAGTGCTCACGATCGGACACAAAACATCTCAGTTTTTACTTTTGAAGCGAAAAAACTCCAAGATATTGAAACAGCATTTCAATTTTTTTAAGGCAAATTACAAAATCAATGTTTGTTCTGTTCAATATTTTCCGGGAAGTTGTCTCAAGTTCTGGCGTTCTCTTTTGCAATTGTTTGCTTTTAATAAAAGGCTATACGCATTATTAGGTAGTTCTGTGTGTTCTACTAAATGTCGTCTTTATTTTATAACTATAGTGAACGTGATCCGCAAACAGTCAAAGTGACACGAAATCATTACGCTAAACTGCATAGAAATTCCAGCTCTAGAAAATAAAGTTGAACAAAAATTTGAGGGCGTGAGAAATCTCCGGGATAGAACAATGTGTTTATTGAGGTATTGTATTAGAAAAAGAAGCAGTGGATAATGTCTCTTTTTGGGGAAACTTGAGGGAAATAAACTCAATTGTTGTTCTAGGAAATGGTTGTACGTGCGGCCTGTCACGCGTTTCAATTTTGTATACTTGATGAAATAATCATTTCAGTTATCAAAACTACCTCCTGAAATTAGATTTGCAAGCTGTTTGTTCCTGCGCGTATATCGTAGGTTGAGCTGAGGTGCACTGTTATTTTACTTTGATAATACGAATTTCGCTAAAGGGATACGAAAGTAAAAGAACTTTACTTGTGTATATATTTCTACATACGTGAATGGGGTAGAATATTAGGACTTTTTTAGGATTAATTTAGGATTTAAAGATAGATTACACTACGAAGAAATCCCGTTAATCGCCTCTAGTTGTTGTTCCACCCTTCAATGCCTGTGGAAAACGGACCGTGAAATAAGTGTTCCTCCGATGGCGATGCCAGGGCTTGCAGCGCCTCTTATGCTAAAGATTATGCGCATTTTCTTTCATGTGTGCATTAAAAGCGCTGTATTCATCGATCATTCAAATAGCGGTGGATAGACTATTTCATTTGATTATATAAAATGGGGGTCTAATGGAACGAAGCGTTAATACCGTCAAGATTCTAGACTGTCTGGAATTCTCTACCATTTCCGCGTCTGATTGAGACGTTGTTTTTGTCATTTGCGGCTGTTTTTCTGTGGCGGTGAATGGTGGATAACAGAGAGCGATTCTGTACTGAAGGGAACATTTAACAGATAAAAGATATTGAGAAAGATTATCTGGGAATCAGAACATTAAGAGGATGTTTTGGAAAAACAACTGCAGGATGGCATGCACACTTGTGGATGGATAGATGGATGGATGGATGGATGGATGGATGGATGGATGGATGGATGGATGGATGGATGGATGGATGGATGGATGGATGGATGGATGGATGGATGGATGGATGGATGGATGGATGGATGGATGGATGGATGGATGATGAATGAGTGAATGAATAAATAAATGAATGAAATGAATAAATAAATGAACGGATGGATCAATGAATGAATGAATGAGATTTTGTGAATAAATAGATGGATGAACGAAAAAAGAAAAGAGTAAATGAATGAACAAAAGAAGGAATGGAAGAATGGAATGAGATGGGATGAATGAACACACGAACAACTGACCTGGAAATTTATAAATGGACACAAAGAAATGAAAAAATACTGTTGGACAAGTGGATGAACGAATGAGTGAATTAATGAATAAATGAATGAATGGATAAATGGATGGATGGGATGAGAAAGCATAGATTAACATATGAACAAATGACTAGATAAAATAGAATGGGATGGATGAATTGATGAATAAAAATCTATAAATGAATACATAGATTAGTGATTGACACTTCGAAGTATTATATTGACTCGAGAATAATACTTTCTTTGATTAATCATCTTCTGCCAATATATTTGCAACGCAAGTATCACTGAGGTATATTGCACAACATTGAGGAACATCATAAAACCTGTGGAACGATACGATTGACGTCCTCTTGATATAAATAGATCAGTGCAATAGCACACCTAGTTACACAAATATATCCATACATTTATTCGTTCATATTTATTTTTACATATTTTCTAAAATCGAATTCTGAGATTAATAGACAAGGGATGGCTGCGCGATAACTCATGTACATCAAAATTTCATTTTCTAGCCAGCATGTGGGTTGACATACTCATCGAACCCAATCTATCAAATAATCGAAGTATTTTCTTTTCAACTATTCTCCTATTATCTATCTATATATTTTATTTTTTTCTCTAAATTAATAATTTCATTCTTGTAAAGAAATATATATATATTTACATTAAAAAATTCTCTAATAAATAAAATACAGGCTTTACTGAAGAGAATTATGAATTAAATGAGTAATCTAGCTTGACGCCATAGCGCACTTGTTCATATTTTGTACAAATAAAAGTGGTCGAAATTAGTTCTAATAATTTCTTCTCAATAGAATTCGAGCATTAATGCTTTAGTCTTGTATTTCATTTCCTTCACCGCCTGTTACGCCTTATGGTAAATGGTGTTTTCCACAAGCTGTTGGTATCCAGATTGATAGGAGACAAGAGGCGCTTCAAAATAGTCTTGATTACTTTCAAATAGTGACGGAAATAATCGCTCAGCTGGTAAAGCATTGCCACACGCCTCGTACGCAATCCATGGTTTTCTTCACAGGCTTTTGGAAATCAGATTGACAGGTGACTAGAGTAGCTTCAAAACAATCCTGATTGCTTTTATATACTCAAATTAATCGTCCAGTTGGCATAGCATTGCCACGCCTCGTACAATCCAGGTTTTCTCTTCACAAGCTGTTGGTAGGTCAATACTCAAAACATAGTTGGTTGAATGCCCTGTGGTAGAAAGTATCCCTCGACGGGCGCTGGTTTTGTAGACTTTAAAAAAAGTTTAAACCACGAAGTTAGTGACGTCTGTCGCGAGCGAAAATCACAAATACTGGAGCGTTAGAGAGAATATTGTGGTTCAATAAATATTGAAGGAAAACTTTGATGAAAACCGCGGATATTGTTGTGACGAAAAACGCGACCAAAGAGAGACAATATTGGCATATTTTAGGTACACAGTGTTCATTGTATACCATGTATTTGAACGCCAACGATATTGAACTTATATAAGTATATATACATTAGGGACATCTTAACCAATATAGAAATATACCTCTTTTTGGTGTACGTTCGGTGCGTGTGACGTCATAGGCGCCATGTCGAAGTAATGATGGTTTTATTACGTTATATAACACAGGGAGCCCAAGCTCGATTTTCGTGTCAGTATATAGCCGTTTATAATGTGTGTGGATATTGGCATACCGCTTTTTTCTGAGATTTTTGGAAGAATCGAGAATTGCTTTTTTCATCTGCCTTTCTTTTCTTATCTGTTCTGTTCTTTTCTAGAACATATATAGATATGATATTTGACCAATCGGGACGCGCTTTATATTTGCGTTTAGACCAAACAAGGCGCGCTTTTTACTTTGACTTATTTGGCCAATCAAAGCTCGCGTTATATATGTTCACTCATGCGAATAACCTCACGTCGTATTCCACCAATCGGGGCGTCCGATATTTTTAACTTTTTAAAAATAAATATCCATAATGCATTGCATTGATGTTGAAAGATTTCAAACGATTCTTATAAAAAGACAGAAGCTTTGTAGCTGCCTGTCCGAGACTTACCTGGGCACGAGTAGGTTTGTTTTTCCTCCACTTTTGCTATTTCACAAGGTTTTATCCAGATCTGGGATACCTGTGTTAAGGGCTATTTTCACTATACTTCTACACCTAACTACAATAGTATGATACAATAGTCTTCTCGCCTCTCTCCTACCCCCCCCCCCCCCCCCCCATTCTTCTGTTGCACGTTAAGTCATCGCAGCCATGTTGGTGGTATTCAACTAAAGATTTTTTTCTTATTATCTTCGTTTGTTAATACCCCAAACATGGTCGCCATGTCTTAATCTTTTGACTCTCTCGGGAATGGGTGCAACCCATCTATAGACCCCTTTCACGTGACGTCAGAGCAGCTCAAATTGGAGGACAAAAAAAAAAAAAATTTCAATCTCCTGAGAATTGTAACCTATTATTTTGTCCTCCAAATTGAGCTGTATTTAGACGTGCTGCAAGGGGTATATCACATCTTATCAGTTATAAAAGAAAGGATACAAAAGGAACAGGATCGTAAAGGATCTTGGGTAATGATTCACCAATAACCTGAAAGGAAATGAGGGAATATGAATAATAATTATTACACTTATAAAGCGCAGATAAGCATTGAATGTTCATATGTACTGTTCAAGTATAATAGTAACATAAATGAAGGACATGAATACGATCAGTACAAGGTAATACATGCCTTTAAGTCCCTGTCCCATCGAGCACCTTCCATATATAGTCCCTTGACGTAAACACCGTCTTCCTGTTAAACAAAAGATGTATCATGCAAAAAAATTTTTCATGCCATTTAAATTTCAATAATAACAAAAAAAAATTAATCAAGAAAGCCAGTAAAGGAATTAAGGACAAAAGGCTGACAGACGGAGAAGGAGTATTAAAAAGGGAGGGCGGGAGGAACGAAGGAGGAAGGAAGGAAAGAAGGAATGAAGGAGGAAGGGAGGGAAAAAGGCATGTGAGAGAAAAAAACTCACGGGTTTCGAGTCCAATTCCTGGTTGTCGTCGAGAACTTCAAAGTCATACCCCAAGTGATCGATGGGTATTTTGTATTTGCGCGCGTAATTCTGTGTTGCACCTGAAATGAATTTGAAATAATCGATCTCACGTAACGATACAGTACTTCTCTTTCTAATATACAGCTTGTCACAAGCTATGTTATGTCCTCCAGTTATCCTGGATCTACATGTAAGTTTTGATGGATGATTCCGCCATCTTGGATGACAAGAACATCCAACATGGCTGCCGCCATAACAATTGTTCATACCTGTGAGAAAAGATTGTGTAAAATAAAAGCCTGAGATCCAGAAGACGTCCGGGGGGCCACTGTCTATCCATTGCTGTTGGTATAAAAATGGAAAGTGGAAAAAAATTAGAAACATCTAAACTTCTCCCCCCGTCCACGGGATGGCAAATCATTAGTTAAGCCCAGGCCGTACCCTTCTAGGGGAGGGTTAGGGCGAATATCCGTATCCCCCTGCGCGCCCAGTTCAGATTTGAAAATCTGAACGTCGGTATACTTTGACAGACAAGATGGAACCCCGTCCTCCGTGCATCTTCTGGGTGGTTTCTGGTAATCCAGTGTCTTACCTTGAAGAAGACGAGTCGTGCTACCAGGTCCGATACGTAGCTACCCAGAGGTTTGAGTGACGGGTAAGACTTGGCAGCCCACATGCTGGGTACCTAACGACACAAGGAAAGAAGGAAAGAGAGGATTATTACGGTTCGAAGACAGAAGCTAAAGACCAAGCGTATTTGGGATATTTTGGGATGTATATTAAGTAAAACCTGCCAGACTGCCTCACCTTGCCTACCATCATGCTGCCAAAAACGTCTTCAAGTTCCGATGACATGACCACAAGACCCTGGGGAAAAAACAACAACCTTTATATTCGACCACCTGCAGACAAGCAACCGTCTTAACGTCCGACCATATGCAAGAGGCTGCCACCCTCAGGTTTGACCATATGCAAGAGGCTGCCACCCTCAGGTTTGACCATATGCAAGAGGCTGCCACCCTCAGGTTTGACCATATGCAAGAGGCTGCTACCCTCAGGTTTGACCATATGCAAGAGGCTGCCACCCTCAGGTTTGACCATATGCAAGAGGCTGCTACCCTCAGGTTTGACCATATGCAAGAGGCTGCTACCCTCAGGTTTGACCATATGCAAGAGGCTGCTACCCTCAGTTTTGACCATATGCAAGAGGCTGCTACCCTCAGGTTTGACCATATACAAAAGGCTGCTACCCTCAGGTTTGACCATTTGTAGTGCTTCCAAGGGTGAAAGAGGTTTTACAACAAAATATATGAACAATTGAAATATCGTATATACCTTGATGGCTTTTTGTATGTTGAGTAGGCTTGTACGAACAACTTGGGTGAGGCGATTGAATCTACAGGAAATAAAACAGAAATGAGAACTGATGTGAACAAGGATACACCGAAGTAGAACTGTTCTTCACTGATGCGATAGTCTGACCACAGGAAGACCAGTTTAGATAAAAGTAAAAATTGAACATCAGTGGCAGTTAAAGGGGTGGTCACAGGGTACCATGACCCCTCTTTCTAGCTTGGAATTAGTTGGTTAGTTTCCGAAAGGTACTTCTTCTTGACTTTGTGACTCCCTACTCAAAATCCTAGATCCAACTAGAACATAAAATTCAAAAAATGCCTTTTTTAAATACTCTTAGAGCTTGAGGCCAAGACAGTGTACCCTATGTCACAGAGGAATGGAAAAATCAACCAAAAATGTAGTACAATATTTTTCGTGCGTGCCTTTGTTTCGATATATAATTTTCCTTTGGTCCTTTGGTCCCTTACAGCGTAAAAATATTGCGACACGGGCTCCCTGTGGTCTGACTAACCTGATTATTTCTTGAAGCAGGACTGTGTTCATTGATTCTTCGTACCGCACGGGATACTTTTTCTAAAAAGAAAGAAAAGATAGAAAATTAAGACAGCAAACGTTTGACTAATTAAACAAATAAAAGAAAAAATAAACTCGCATGCAAAATAATTTGAGAAATGTGAAATGAAAACTGCTAGGGAGTAGAGGGAAAAAAAGGAAGAGATGGAAAGAAGTATATGAATAGGATGGGATAAAATGGATAAGATAGTATGGGATGGATGGATGGGATGGATGGATGGGTGGAATGGATGATCTGATGGAATTGTATGGATGGGGATAGGTGGATGAATTGGTGGAAAGGATAGATGGGATGTACAGATAGAAGTGCCGGATAGATAGGATGGATGGATGGAATGGAAAAATGGAAGGGATGGATGGGATGGGTAGATGGGATGGATGGTTGGAATGGAATGGATAGATGGAATGGACAGATAAAAGAGATAGATAGGATGGATGGCTAGCTGGACTGAGATGAAATATGCATAACTTTGTTATATGTAAATTAGTCAAAAAGTTTTGCACCATCGCCAAGAAATGAGAAGTTCACACCTTGAACCATTGCATGACATCAACCAATTCTTAAGAGTTCTAATCGTAAAGATTATCACGAAAGCCACACCTACTAACGGGCGTTCGCGGTTTTTGCACGGATCATTCCAGCAGGCATAATGACCAGTAAGTAAGTAATACCTGAACTTGTTCGATATCAAAATCAGGAGGGATCTTGGACAGGATATCGGCAGCAAGATCTTCAATGACCTCTTGAGATGATTTCCCTCCACTTGACGTCTGAAGAGATAAAGATATGCTGATATGAAATACTGATTGACTGTAGTTATTAAGTGGAGGTTATTAATATTAACGTTATTATCATTGAAAAAAAAATCTTCAAATTCTTCTTTGAATATATTGGAATCACGGGAGGATTTCAGTTTATCGCTGGTATGAGCCACCCTCACCCAGACACCACCCCTCCCCTCCTTTTTTCATTATTGGAACACAGGTAACCCAATTCAAAACTTCATTATTATTCCCCCTTCCCCTTTCTTTTCTTTCTGGAAATCTAAATCTGTATAAACCCCTTGCAGCACGTCGGAATGCAGCTCAATTTGGAGGACAAAACAATAGGTTTCAATTCTCAGGAGATTAAAATCCTTTTGTTTTGTCCTCCAAATTGAGCTGCTTTGACGTCACGCGCAAGGAGTCTATAAATAAAAGAAGTCACGTCAAAACCAAAGGAAATATAAACGACATTTATATGTGCCTCGTGCCAGACCAAATCTCAAGTGAAAGTAAAAAAAGAATGATAATAAAAAAAATTTAACTAAAATTCTTGCGGAGTGAGTAAAAGTTGATAAAAACCCTTAAAACGACAAACATCGCCACTCACACGACGGCGTGTCTGAAGATTTCACCCACAACCTACTGCGGTGAGAGGCGGTGCATTAGCAGCACACGCTACACGCATTCCTAAGTTGTACAGCCGCCTCTATATCCTTAAAACAAGTAGAATTCTGTAACATGTAACATGTAAAGTATGTGAAATTCAAATACCTGTCTTGGTAGGGTCAGCAAGATTCCTTCAAAAAGTTGGAATGTTTCTCGTTGATTCTTTGTAATGTCGGCATTTTCGTGTAACCCAAAAACCTAAACAGAATAAATGATTAGTATCGCCGCAGATTTCCGCGCATGAATCACAAGCGGGCGGAACAAAATTGAATTATTGAAAATTAAAGAAATTTTCTACAGATATGATCGGCTCTCTTTTGGTTGGAAACCTTTCAAAAATCACAGAAATTTTGTCCTGCTTTTCTTGTCTCTTAACTAGGATTTGAAGCCAGGTTGGCGCAAGGTTTGGGTTCGTGCGCAATAATAATAAACTCTATAAGAGTGTGTTTATGATTTTTAACGTCTATTGACATCAATTTTTCTCAATTCGCGCGGTCATATCTATCGTGGTTGGCTCACAGGAAGCCTAATTTAGATAAAAGTCAAAGATAAAAGTAAAACTAAAAAAATTGAGGAAAATTAACAAGATAATTAAGTAGAAATGCAGCGTGAGTGGTTTATTATCTCGCGCATTGAGATGGTTATCTTATACAACTCTGCTATGTTTACCCTTGTTTTACCTACTATACGCAGGAATTTATACTTGCTCTAAGTCGACCTCTCTGAGACTCAGAGAGTCACGAGCCAAGCAAGTGAAAAGTAAAGAAGAAAAAAAGCACAAAGCGAATGTCGAAGTCTTCCAGCTTGTGATCGTAATACAGGTTGGGCTGCCTGTGCTTTATTCCGCACGCGTTAACTAGTACGGACGGAAACGAAGGATTTTGCAAAAGTCTATCAGGAATGCTATAAGAAAGAGACGAGTCTGGTCTATAGCTATTTAATCTATTTAAAAAAAAAAATTTTTCAATTTTTTTTCAATTTTCTATTTTATTTTAATTTAATTTAATTTTTTTTTAGCTCCCTGGCTGTGGTAGGTTGAGCTACAAAAATAGTTCTTACCTCTGGGTGTGGTGTTAGCGGTAAGCTACGTATGTAGTCCAGATAGCTGTCATACGTTCCCTGGGAAAGGAAAAAAAAAACATACTTCATTATCTTTATCATGAAAAAAAAATTATGGGCAAAATCTTATATTAAAAAGTTAGAAATAAATATAAATATATGATTGAAACACAAGGGCATCGCTGTGACGTCACGAGATCACGTGGTACATACCTCGGGCGGTGCGTAGTAAGACCCGCTTGATGAGAACTTGTAATTGTCGTCATCGATGACTCCTTGGCAGTAGAATATCGACAGTAAACTAAGTATCAACCGCCTGTAAACAAAATATGTGTCGGTCAATATATAAAGCACGGTAACGGTGCGTTATATACGATAATCAATATCACAACACACGAGATCAGTATACACCCCTTGCACGTGACATCAAAGCAGGTCAATTTGGAGGACAAAACAAAAGAATTTCTATCTCCTGAGAATAGGAAACCTATTGTTTTGTCCACCAAATTGAACTGCATTCTGACGTGCTACAAGGGATCTGTGTGACATGTACACCATCACGGTCATGGTATGTCTGGACAATAAACAAGGTCTGTGTTTGTCAAGATGTGGACCCCTTGCACTAATTCTCAATCTGGGGGTCAAAACAAAAGCATTGCTCATTTCTCTTGATGATTGATATTCATTTTTCACGTTACCTGTCGCGATCATCCGTGACACGTCCACCATAGTTACATTCACCAGTTAGGTATGTCAGGGCATCTAGTGGAACTTTATCATAATCGTTTATAAACATCTGAAGAAAAAATGGAGAAACGAATGAATGGATGGGTAGAAACAGGAGATAGGATGTATGAGTAAGTTGGAGTGGGAGGGATGGGATGGGATGGGATGGGATGGGATGTCAGGGCATCTAGTGGAACTTTATCGTAATCATTTATAAACATCTAAAGAAAAAATGAAGAAACGAGTGAATTGACTGGTAGAAACAAGGGATAGGATGTATGAGTAGGTTGGGGAGGGATGGGATGGGATGGGATGGAATGTCAGGCATCTAAGGGAACTTTTCCTTTAATCATTTATAAACATCTGGAAAAATAGAGAAAGGAATAATTGGATGGGTAGATTGAAGTAATAGGATGTATGAGTAAGTTGGGATTGGAAGTGGGATTGGGTGAAATGGATGAATGGAAGAATGGAAAGTGGAGTTAGGTGGATGAGTAGAAGTTTCAACCTGTTGCTGTTTGACGCTTATCCTGAGGTCAGACTCGTTGAACTCGTACGGGATATTCCAACCAAGTGGACCGAATTTACGCCTCTCTTGAACTATACCATGAAAGAAGCATAACCCAAACAGGAGTTTCTTCCAAACCTGCAACACAAAATGTACATGTATGTTATTTAAAATAAGATTAGAGAAAATTGAGTACAAAGAAATGGGTTTCAATGACATGAAAATGGGTTCCGCATACATTCAAATGGCTTCCAAATACTCAAATGGTTTCTTCGTACATTTATATAAATGGGTTTGATACATCTAAATGGCCTCCAAACAATAAAGAATGTTTTCTTCGTACATTTAAATGGCTTCCAAACACTTCAATGTTTATTTACTTTTGAATGGGTTCCAAAAAAATTCTAGTAGCTTCTACAGATAAGAGCATGTAAACGCTCGTCTCGAACCATTCAAACAAGATTCTTCAATACTCAACACACAAAGACTCTCAAAAACGTTGTTCTACTAGTAAGAAAATGTGATCTGTAAGGCCAGAACTTGTTGGGAATCTACTCCATCTTACCTTAGGTTTTTTGCAGCCATTAAAGAAGTAAGGGTCCGAGATTGGATCACTGAAGTACGACCGTGCTAGATTGGCTCTCAATCCTTTTGGAGGCTCGTTAGTCATCTTGACACCTGGGGAGATAAAGATTGCGTTTTAACATTTCAACACTACCGACAATCTCACCTACATATTACATTGGCAGAAAAGCCAGCCCACAACATGGAAAACTCGGGGATGACTCTTAGACTCACCGTTTTGTAGGATAGAGACAGGGAATCGATCGGTAGGATAACTGGTCAGCCATAAACGAAACTTCTTATGCGTTCTTTCAGGGATAATGACCTGGAAATGGTAAACGAGAACAAATCATTATTGGCTCATTTATAACGTCATCGGTGCGCACCGTCTGTGCGGTCACGAGCTGCCTGACGCTTAAAAAAATTGTATATTTGAATACCTCTTCGCAGATCTTCTCGAGTAAAGGAAGCCATGAGGTAGCTAGATGACAGTTCTGGAGTACAACCCAGTCACCATCCGAGAGGGCCTGAAAGGGACAAGACATAATCATCACTTGACTTGAACCTCCTATATATATTAAACCAACATCTGCCCCATTTTAAAAAACTTTTCTTAATTGGCTTGACGAACACGAAATAATGGCTTCAAGTCGATGTGGGAATGTGTAATTTTGAAGCTGTCAGTTTCAACCTCGATTTGGAACCATGGCTTTGTGGCCATTCAAGGGAATTTAGTAAAGGTCAATAGACCCCTTTCACGTGATGTCAAAGCAACTCAATTTCGAGGACAAAACAATAAGGTTGCAAATCTCAGGAGACTAAAATTATTTTGTTTTGTCCCCAAAATTGAGCTGCTTTGATGTCATGTGCAAGAGATCTGTTGCTACAGATCTGACACTGACCTTTCCAGTCATACTCAATACCATGCGCGAAAAAGTAGAATTTCACGTCGTCGAATGTTTTTATACACTGCACGGCACTGACAGAGTCACAGACGCAAGGCGCGGTGCGTGCCGTAAGTTTTTCATAGTCATACGAAACACGAAACTTACATTATTGATCAGTTTTCCCGCCACAGGGCCCTGTCCCTGACCTAGAGACACCGTCTGAAGGTGTGTCCTTCCAACACCCAGATCATCTGCGAACTTGATCAAACTTGCCATTGGATCGGCGCCGGGTGATAGCACAAAGATCAGCGGTACACAACAGTCAGAGTCCTCGTAACATTTAGCCAGGTCCAGCGGTGGGGGTTCGATGTATTTTTCCTCCATGTGATAAACAATGAACTCGTTCACTGCTACTGTTACCTGAAAACAAGGTAAAAACTGGTCAAACTGGTTTTCAGTTAAAAATATAGATATAGATCCGCGCATTTATCATCATGTATCATCATCATGTATCATCATCATCATCATCATGTATCATCATCATGTATCATCATCATGTATCATCATCATGTATCATCATCATGTATCATCATCATGTATCATCATCATGTATCATCATCATGTATCATCATCATGCATCATCATCATGTATCATCATCATGTATCATCATCATGTATCATCATCATGTATCATCATCATGTATCACCATCATGTATCATCACCATCATGTATCAACATCATGTATCATCATCATGTATCATCATCATGTATCATCATCATGCATCATCATCATGTATCATCATCATGTATCATCATCATGTATCATCATCATGTATCATCATCATGTATCACCATCATGTATCATCATCATCATGTATCATCATGTATCATCATCATGTATCATCATCATGTATCATCATCATCATGTATCATCATCATGTATCATCATCATGTATCATCATCATCATGTATCATCATGTATCATCATCATGTATCATCATCATGTATCATCATCATCATGTATCATCATGTATCATCATCATGTATCATCATCATGTATCATCATGCATCATCATCATGTATCATCATCATGTATCATCATCATCATGTATCATCATGTATCATCATCATGTATCATCATCATGTATCATCATCATCATGTATCATCATGTATCATCATCATGTATCATCATCATGTATCATCATCATGTATCATCATCATGTATCATCATCATGTATCATCATCATGTATCATCATCATGTATCATCATCATGTGTCATCATCATGTATCATCATCATGTATCATCATCATGTATCATCATCATGTATCATCATCGTTATTATAGGGGGACCTACAGAATGGTTAAAGCTTTGGAGAGTGAGCGAAGTGAAGGAAGGAATATAATAAGGTAGAGGTATCACGGTGCCACGGTACATGGACTAACCTTGTCTGGTCGTAAACACCTGATGATAATCAAATGTTCTAGTCTATTCAAATCATCCACCCATGGCTCTGGTAACGGTTCACTGTTAGGATTGGCTGAGTCATAAAATGTCTTCCATTCTGAAAGCTACGGTGGAAAAAATATGTTACAAGTGAATTTCTAGAACATTTCATATCTGCTTCTGCTGCTCAATAGCGCGCACAGTGTCGTCGTCGTGACGAAGTTGGTTTTGGTGGACGTCAATCATGGCGTTTCCATGACATTCCATACGCACGTGTCCTTGAAAGGAGTTTTCCGACGATTTTATGGAAACTCTTTGATTGACGTCCACTATAAGCAGTTGTAGCGACGGCAAACTGTACGATTGCGCGCGCGTGATTACGAAGCACTGTCATGATTTCGGAATTGTTTTATATATTTCTTATTAAGGATAACAGCGCTTTTCACATTTCTGCGAGCTGACGGACTCCAAAGTCTCTGGATTTCTAGAATCCAAACTCCTTGAATTACATACTTTCTATGGTTGGAGAGTAGAATCTATTTTTAGAAATGTTCTTACATTCTCGGTGAAGTGCTCCATGAGGCCTTTGAAGGCGGGAAGATCAGAACAACGAACCAGCTCAGCCCAGGATTTATCCGTCAGCCATTCCGGAGCGGGGTTTGGGAACTTGCATTCCAAAGCTATCCCGCCTGTCAGCAAGAATCGCCATTCTTGTTCGTCCAGCTTACCACTAATGAAGAAAAACATCATCAACAATATGTAAGGCTTTGAGAAAGAAGGCATTCCAGTCAATGGAACGTCAATCTTGTTCATAGCAACAGGTTTGTGACCCAGCAGCCTCGAAATGGAGTACGCCGTTCAAGCGAGTTTTAAGGGGGCAAAGGCAACAGTTTTTACTTTCCTGCATATGAAAATCCTTACATTTCATTGATAACCTTAAACAACCTCTAGGCTGATCTAAGGCAGGGCACGGCTAACTCACAGATCAAATTGGAATTTAGGACCAAAGAATCTGGAATAAAGCCCTTGAAACCTAACAAACTTGATTCACATAAAATACCAAGTTTAGGAATCAAACCCGAGACCCCAGAGGTGCAAGGCAAGTGTACTTTCGGTACATCACCCTTGATTCCCATTCAAAGGTTAATAACGATAAATAATCATATTATAAATCTACCTTCCTTGAAGAATACCAACACAGAGCAGGAACGAGAAGAGAAGTTTGTCCTTCTCGAACAGCGAACGACAGACATTGATGTAAACACTGCAAGGTAAAGGAAGGAATGTAAGGAAAATATGGCAGTAATACAACTAGTACAAGATACCAAGACGAGGGGAAGACCGCTCCCAACCCTAGAGTAGACCACTAATGGTTGGCTGACATGTTGGATAATATATTTATTATTGGTTATTAATAACATACCTGTATGTGAAGTGGTCGTTCAGATTTCGTATCCTTTGGTTGAGATCGGACGAGCGCTCACTATTGTTGATCGACTAGAAAGACAGATAAAATGTTGAGAGGAATGCATGGAGGGGCACCGTGCACGTGCAGACATTACTCATTTGTACCATGGTGTATGGTTTGATATACCATACCTACCTGTAGATATAGGTTGATGAACCACGTTAATGAATACTGGTACATGGGTTCGATGTTCGTCATGGAAGAAATGGTGAAAAACAGGATGGAAGAATGGTTGGCCACCTGAAAGAAAAGGAAAATGGTATGAATAAAAGAACAAACGAAGGAAGGAAGGAAGGAAGGAAGGAAGGAAGGAAGGAAGGAAGCATGGATGGAAGGAAGAAAGGATGGGAGGAAGGATTGGAGGAATGAAGGGAGGATGAAAGGGATGAAAGCAACAAGGGAGGGCAAGAAAGAAAAAATCTCACCGGTTTGTATCCTCCTCTCGTCTCATCGATCTCCATTTCAGTTTTCGTAGCAATTTCTTGTTTTTCAGATATTTCCTGAGAGAGCTTTTTACTGGACGACAAAACCTGTCGAAGAAGTGTTTCAAATTATTAGCTTAAACAAGCTTCTTGGCAGCTCAACACTTTGTAACAAGATATCTGTCCCACCTCTATCGCTGTCTCATCTTCCAGGATATTTCCTTCGCTGGTTGATAAAACCTCTAGAATCTTGTCTTCAATATCTTTCAACTGAAACCACGAAGTGAAATATAGATGAACAAAACTAGTGATCTAGTAAACACATTTTTCTGGAGTGTATTGATGGTTTTTTTTTAAATGCCTCAAATGTGGCGGCCATTTTGAAAAGTAACTGACACCTGTACCTGCCCGTCATGTGCGTTTAATAGTTAAAAATAGCTCTGTACGAGACCGGAAATGACATCAAATTAAAAAGAGAAATAACTGGTTCCATTCTAAAAGAAAGGTCAAGTTATCATATTTTCTTTACCTGTTTCTTATTCTTAGCACTCTCTAGAATCAGTTCATTCTTCTTTTCTTCTAACTCAGGTTTTTCTTTTGCAGCCACAATACCGAGTAACTGGTCCTCGAGACCGAGAGGGGTAATCATGAAGTTAAGTAATGTTACCTGAAGATAACACGTCAATGAATGAAGTAATGAGAAATAATATTTTAAATTACAGCGCTTTTCATATTTCCGAGACTTAATCGAGTCCAGACGTCTGGTGTTTTGGCTTCCGTCAATCAAACTTACAATGTACCGAGTTTATGGTGATCAAGCGATAAGTAAATTCCTGTAACAAGACAGCCATATTCACATGGGAATTTCTTTATCACTCAAGATTGGAATGAAGTCGGCCCATCGTAAATTTGATTGACGGAAGCTAAAATGCCAGACGTCTGGAGTCAGTAGCTCGAAGAAATATGAAAAGCGCTGTGAAATGAAAAAATTGAATGGCTCAAAAATCCTGGATCCAGAATCCAGATTCCATATTCCAGGATCCTCAGTCCATGAACTAATTCCAGGTCCAGATCCAGGATCCAGGAGTCCACGATCCAGAGTCTGGAAGGTAGACGTACCTTAATGGTTACTTCAGGAAGATAGTGAGGATTACGTAGTCGTGTAGTGATGTAAAAACGGAAATCCTAAAAGATAGGGAAGCAAAATATTATCACGGACGTATATTTTCAGGGACTCGGGATGGAAGTAAGTAAGTGTACTTACCTTGCTGAACTCCACCACATGATCACCCATGCGCAAGTACTCCAAACCACCCTGAACACGAACAAATGTAAAAATAGAATATCAAGCTTTAGCACAAACTGAAATACCACTACCACTACCACTACTACTACCACTACCACTACCACTACCACTACCACTACCACTACCACTACCACTACCACTACCACTTCCACTACCACTATCACTACCACTACTACTTCCACTACCACTACCACTACCACTTCCACTACCACTATCACTACCACTACTACTTCCACTACCACTACCACTACCACTACTACTTCCACTACCACTACTACTACTACAACTACTACTGTTACTGTTACTGTTACTGCTGCTGCTACTGCTCCTACTAATAATATACAATGCTAATAATGCTGCTGCTGCTGCTGCTGATGATGATGCTACTACTAACACACTGCTCCCAGACTCTAATATCACTACTTCACACCACTCCTGTAACCACAGCATGCAGCAGTTGATGCATTTTTTTTTACCTGTTTAAATGTTTGCCTGATTAGCAGAGGTTCTAACAGCGGGTCGAGCTCTTCACCCACGTTCTCCAGTAGAACAGGGGTCCCGAACTAAAAATATTAAACACACAAAAAAGATTAAAATTATGCTTTATTTTGCAAATTTTTGCGTGACTTTCCGTAATTGTGCACGTAAGCTCCCAGCATTTTGGATAAATAAGTGTGAGAGCAAGGCGTAGTGAACACGTGGGCTGTCATTGGCTCATCGTCTATCCCTTGCTTGTGTTCGATCTGGGAGTTAGCCATGCCCTGACTTAGATCAGCCAAGAGGTTGTTTGAGGGGAGCGATAAAACTTGAAGGGTTGTGGCCTTCTAATCGTTTTACCTGGATGCTATTTTCCAGTGTTCGCACATAGTTTGCATCGGATAGCTTGATAACTTGCAGTTTGTTTGGTTTTTCCATGTTCTTGATCCATTTGTTGGCTTGTCCTTGAGGATCGATCATGAGCGGCCACCGCCGTGCATTCGATACTATGATGGCGTTGTCGATCGAGAAACTGGGAGAAAAAACGGAAAAGAAATGGAATTAAACAAATAGATGAAGGAAACAAGAATGTAAGGACAAAAGAATGAGGAAGTAAGAAAGAAAAAATATAAGAAAATGGAGACAGGAAAAAAGAAAAAAGAGAAGAAAAAAAAAAGTAACGAAGGAAGGATGGGAGGGAGGGAGGAAATAATGAAAGAAGGAAGGAAAGAAGGAAGAAGGGATCATTGACCAAATTCAGCTTGTTATCTTCTGATTCTTCTATAATTTCGATTCTTACTTATCCACAGGAAGACCAGCGATATGCCAGGATCGTGTTACCAGAGGGTCCCCAAGCGTGGAAGAAAGAGAAAAGTTATCAGAAACAGGAATGCTTTTCTCTCTGCACAAGTTCCACCATTCTTTAATCACGTCCTGCAAAGAACGAAATTACATTTATTTTCAAGCATATGTACATTCTGCATTCATGTTTTTGAAAAAAAATTACTGGAGCTAAAGGAGGAATTGCTGAAATTATTCAGCTTCGGACTTTCGAGAGAATTTTGAAAACTTTAATTAGTTTCAGCACCCGTGTCACTTACGACCTTGGCCATTCGTCGAGCATGCGCACTAAGAACGACGGAGGTCTGGGTAGAGAGTGATCAATTTGTGTCTCGATACTCATTCTCGTACCCAAAGCGGTTTCCTCGGTTTCAAAAACAGGGAGTTCTGGTTACGAGAATGCTCGATACTTTGTGATTTTCTGGGCATGCGTAGCAAAGTTTTCCACCGTGCTAAAGCGACTTACTATTCTGAAATCGACTGTAAAGGGCCCAAGATACGCCACGATCCCTCCAGATAATAACACATCTCCTACTATGTTTGTGTAGGTCTCTTCAAGCTCTTTGGCAACCTAATGAAAATGATACATTTATTAGGGATATTATCAAATTAATGATTATTAATTGTTTGAATGAATCATACTTGTGTCCATCTTGTTCGTTCACCACCAAGACCGCTAAGGAGCTTCTCTGCTCGGAGGAGTTTCTTGGAACACAGCTCGATGTTTCTCTCCAACTCCTGGAAATGGAAGAAAAAGTTGATGAAATAACGAAAGAAGGAAGGAAGAAAAGGAGTGATGATGAGGAGAAGGGAGAGTGGAGGGAGGGAGGGAGGGAGGGATTTTGTTTAAAGCACGTATTAATTATATAATACTTATACCTTTTTCTTGTTTATCTTCGCCTTGTAGTCATCATTCAAGTTATCCAGTTTGTCCATCACAGTTTTAAGCTTTGCTCTTTTCTCGTTCAGGTTTGCCATCTGCTGATCAAGGACTGCTTCTGCTTGTGCAAGACGTTTCCTCTTTGGTGCCACAAGCTGAACGAAGAAATGGCTTTCAACAACAACAACAACAATAACAACAACAATAGTGCAGGAACAGCAACAAAAGCAGCTGCAACATTAGCAATGGCAGCAATAACAGAAGAAATTGCTTTCAACAACAACAACAATAACAACAACAACAAACATCAATAGAAGTCTACCTAGAACACCCTACCTTGGCTACTCTATCATAGACTTCAATAGCTCTAACCCAGCTGCACAGCCCTTCACATGCGGATGAGACATTCTTGATGAGTGAAGGGTGGAAGTCAGGGTTACTGACGTACTTCTCTCGTATTTTCCTCATGGATGCAAGTGGAATGGTGTCCTTGTCGAAGACTTTAAGCTGCTCAAGGAACTTCAGATCACCAAGGAGCTGGAATAATATGATGGTAATAATGACAAAGGTAAACAAATAAAGCTCTCATTGTATACCATAACAGAATAGACCAAAACAAAATCAAAAAAATCCTTTTATTGGATCTCAGTGGTTTTAAGAAAAACAACCGAAATATGGAAGACAGCGGGCTCAAGATTCATGTAGATGAATAAATTATCTCTGTGAGTGACGTTCAATCCACTAAAATGTTGCAAAAGTTCAGCTCAGATAAATAAATTTTTTTCTTGTAGAAAATCTTCATTTAATCCTTCACTTCATACAACACTAGTCTTAGAAAATCATATCCTAATTTTCTATGCCATTTCTGAACCATTTAGATAAAGAAACGCTATTTTGGCACTTTTGACTTGAAGCTCACTAAGCGAGCTCAAGATTCATGTAGATGAATAAATTATCTCTGTGAGTGACGTTGAAGCCACTAAAATGTTGCAAAAGCTCACTTCAGATAAATATATTTTATTCTCGTAGAAAATCGTCATTTACTCCATTAGCTTATATACAGCTGGTTTTAGAAAATTCAACTCTAATTTTTTATGCCATTTCTGAACTATTAAGATAAAGAAAACGCATGTTTTGGCACTTTTGACTTGAAGCTCACTAAGCGAGCTCAAGATTCATGTAGATGAATAAATTATCTCTGTGAGTGACGTTCAATTCACTAAAATTCTTCCACAAAAGCTCATTTCAGATAAATACATTTTTCTCTTAGAAAATCGTCATTTACAGGGCCACATTTAAAAGCTTATTACCCTTTTTGACGACGCCCAGTAATCTTCAGTTTGTTTTCCGTCCACAAACTTCTTCTCTGGTTTAACGCCCTGGGAAAAACAAAATGAACAAAGGACGTAACATCATGGACTCACTGTGCTGCTCTATCAAACTTTGTTGCGTTTGTCTGCAATTTACTTAGAAATATTGCATTTTGCTATAGTAAAATACGTGCAATTAGTTGTTATCATCATGTTTTACGTCGAAACGTTGTTGTCGTCCTCGACAGGACGCCATTTGCAGCGTTTTCACGTTTTGTGGAAGACGTCAACCTCGTTGAGGACGGCGCACGCACGAAAAAAAATGCGCGCTTTTTATGCCTTCAATACAGGATGACAAACTATCAGGTATTCTGAGACTAAATCAGTGAGACAAAGGATATTGTCTGGGGAAGATAGTGTTACGTACCTTGAGGATACAGACAGCTTCCATGACCATACGGACGCCTGCAGGAGGGTTCGCCATGGATTTCACCAGCGAGATGTCCTGCTGCTTGAGAGTGTCAAGAGCTGATATGGCGGCGTTGAGTGCAGGCATGGCTACAGCAAGCTGCTCTTCGCACTCATCCTGGTAAAGGGTTATTTTAGACAATGTTATCATCATCATCCTGTATCATCATCATGTATCATCATCATCATGTATCATCGTCATGTATCATCATCATGTATCATCATCATCATGTATCATCATCATCATCATGTATCATCATCATGTATCATCGTCATGTATCATCATCATGTATCATCATCATCATGTATCATCATCATCATGTATCATCATGTATCATGTATCATCATGTATCATCATCATGTATCATCATCATGTATCATCATCATGTATCATCATCATGTATCATCATCATGTATCATCATCATGTATCATCATCATGTATCATCATCATGCATATCATCATGTATCATCATCATGTATCATCATCATGTATCATCATCATGTATCATCATCATGTATCATCATGTATCATCATCA
This sequence comes from Anthopleura sola, assembly GCA_023349425.1. Taxonomy (NCBI): domain Eukaryota; kingdom Metazoa; phylum Cnidaria; class Anthozoa; order Actiniaria; family Actiniidae; genus Anthopleura; species Anthopleura sola. Next base: position 4,043,854 of record JALHLI010000018.1, on the reverse strand, counting down.
TGTATCATCGTCATGTATCATCATCATGTATCATCATCATGTATCATCGTCATGTATCATCATCATGTATCATCATGATGTATCATCATCATGTATCACAATACCTTTATTGCTTGGGATGCACTTGCAGCTTCATTGGCAACAGCTTCGTCAGCTTCCACCAGCTGCAATCAAAAAGAATTGTAGTTTACACAACGATATACTAATCACTAATCAAAAGACGTTTATCTATATCTGTCAATGCCATCACTGGTCCTTTGCTGTTGCTTTGCTTACCTTTTTCTTTTCTTCTACTTCTGACGTTTCCTCGGCGATGATTTTAATGAGTTCTTCTGTTTCTTTGCTGGTCTGGATCAACTCTGGTTGTAGTTCTTTTAATTCTTGTTGCATGATCGCGACCTGTGGAGAATATATAAGCCGGATATATCAAAACCTCACAACAACGACAAGAACAACAACAACAACAACAACAGCGAGTTCAAAAGTAACAGCAACAGCAGCAACAACAACAGAAGAGGCAAAAGCAAGAGCAACAACAGCAGCATCATCAAAGGAAGAATAATTTTATCAAAAAAAGACACAACAGCACCAGCAGCAACGACAATAAAAACGAAAGCTATAACAACAACAGCAACAATTCATGTTAGAAAAACAATGAAAATGAAGAAAAGGGAAAAAGGGAAAAAGGAGAAAAGGGGAAAAAGACGAAGATACTATTAACAGGTTTTATTTAACAAACCTGAGAAGATGCAAAGTCCAGTTTTTGAAGACCCTTCAGGTATCGACTTTTCATGGTCAAAATCTGAAGCCTCTTTTTTTCTAGAAGTGACTTGAAAGTCCTGATCAGCTCTAGATATGACGTAGGTGTGACGTAGTTATGACGTCGAAGGATGTTGTAATATCTGAGAAATGGAGAAGGACGTAAAAAAATGTAATTTTAGCGCCCTTTGGAAAGAACCCCCTGCAATCAAATGGATTCCGATGATTTTGATTGGATACCAAGAGTTATCGTGTGTTCTGATTGGTTATTTCTGAAAATTGAAGACATTTGCCAACTGTTCTTACATGTTTAATGTCTGATGTCTGATTGAGTGACCACGAAACAATGGTTCCAAGTCGAGGTTGCACTTGATGTGTTCATACATTTACTGTATTTGATCAAGACCAGCCTCGACTTGGAACCATTGTTTCGTGGTCTCTCGAGAAAATTTGGGAAAGATCTATTCAATGAGAACAACAGCTTTTTTAGCCACTAGCTAGTACGTTCTAACCCTGAAAAAAAGCAATGACGATTAGATTACTCACCTTTCAGACTCACATCGCACACTCTGATGGAAATGCTTACACACTGAGACACATTCCCTTCGTACTTCTGGTGACATCTCCACTTCGTCAAGGAACTTATTGGCCACCATTTCCAGTGCATCCTCTGGCCACGCCTTGAAAAACGGATAAAAGATAATAGGAATAAATAGGAAGGGATAACACATTATAAGAAAATGAGAATGTAAGATTCCGATGTTATACCTGAAACCAATCAATAGTACAGCAGTTGATGAGTGACGGGAACATTCGAAGTCTGTTCCTGAAGGCGTCACCGATGGGACTCATGGCAAGAACCACGTGTAGGTTACGACGAACGCGCTCAATGAAGAAATTGTACATGGCAAGGGGACTGGAATCTACTTTGAGGTTACGTTCCTGGACGATGATTTGCATCTGGGGAAGAAAAAGATTACAGTCTTTGTTATAAGAAACGATACGAACAAATAGTACTCAAGCATGCAACACAGACAAATTGACACTGACTGAAATGTGGGCAGATGCACAGACAAACTGTTGACTGACAGACAGACAGCCGGACAGACAGACAGACAGACTGACAAACTGATTGATTGGCGGAACGACAGACAGACTGGTTGACTGACAGACAGACTGACAGATAGACCGAAATACTGGCTGGGTGGCTGTATATTTTGACTTAAAAAACATAAAAAATGTCATAGGCACTTTAAAAACACAGCTTGTTTCCAAACCTTTTCGATAATTTCAGCTTTCTCGTCATTTTCATAAATATTAGGTACATCCCCTGTATTAAGAATCATGTTCACATCTTCAAGGAAAGCTTCGTCCTGCAAGGATACAAAAAACGGTTAAACTACCTTTGATAGAAACTAGCCCCTAGCTCTTTTCTGCCAAGTGGAATAGAAAATAACAAGAACTTCGTATTCATACGACGTCCGAAAGTAACGTTCGTGTAACGTTCGCAAGCAGATGACGTAAGACGATGGTTAAACGTTTAAATATCGATCTGCTAACATCTTAGTGAGTGAGTGAGTGAGTGAAACATTTATATATTCAGACTCCTCACAATAACTCGTAAAAACCCTGTAACGACAAGTGAAAACAAAAATGGAAAAGTGATGAGATTGAAACCTTTATCTGGTGATCGCCGAACAAGAAGACGGTGGACACGCCCTCGTCACCAGCCTTCCTCAGCATTCTCTTGACGTCTTCTCGCCAGTCCAAGAACGTGTAATTCTTGGTGATCTCGATTTGGAAAAGCTCGTAGTCTGACATGAATGCTGCGAGCCTTGTTGCACTGGCGCGGCCTGAACCACCAATACCTGAAGAGAAAGAAAGATCTTGCGTTGAAAATAATGAAAAATAAGCGTAACAAAACAAAGGACGGGCGGATGGACGGACGGAATGTTGGATGGGATGGATAGAATGGGTAGATGAGATGAATAGGAGGAATGGATAGATAGGATGGATGGATGGATGGAAGGATGGATGAATAGATGTAATGGATAGATAGAATGGATGGAATGGATGGAATGGTTAGATGAGATGAATAGAAGGAATGGATAGATAGGATGGATGGAATGGATGGATGAATAGATGGAATGGATAGATAGGATGGATGGAATGGATGGATGAATAGATGGAATGGATAGATAGGATGGATGGAATGGATGGATGAATAGATGGAATGGATAGATAGGATGGATGGAATGGATGGATGAATAGATGGAATGGATAGATAGGATGGATGGAATGGATGGATGAATAGATGGAATGGATAGATAGAATGGATGGAATGGATGGAATGGTTAGATGAGATGAATAGAAGGAATGGATAGATAGGATGGATGGAATGGATGGATGAATAGATGGAATGGATAGATAGGATGGATGGAATGGATGGATGAATAGATGGAATGGATAGATAGGATGGATGGAATGGATGGATGAATAGATGGAATGGATAGATAGGATGGATGGAATGGATGTAATGGGTAGATGGGATGAATAGATGTAATGGATAGATAGAATGGATGGAATGGTTAGATGAGATGAATAGAAGGAATGGATAGATAGGATGGATGGAATGGATGGATGAATAGATGTAATGGATAGATAGAATGGATGGAATGGATGGAATGGTTAGATGAGATGAATAGAAGGAATGGATAGATAGGATGGATGGAATGGATGGATGAATAGATGGAATGGATAGATAGGATGGATGGAATGGATGGATGAATAGATGGAATGGATAGATAGGATGGATGGAATGGATGGATGAATAGATGGAATGGATAGATAGGATGGATGGAATGGATGTAATGGGTAGATAGGATGGATGGAATGGATGGATGAATAGATGGAATGGATAGATAGGATGGATGGAATGGATGGATGAATAGATGGAATGGATAGATAGGATGGATGGAATGGATGGATGAATAGATGGAATGGATAGATAGGATGGATGGAATGGATGGATGAATAGATGGAATGGATAGATAGGATGGATGGAATGGATGGATGAATAGATGGAATGGATAGATAGGATGGATGGAATGGATGGATGAATAGATGGAATGGATAGATAGGATGGATGGAATGGATGGATGAATAGATGGAATGGATAGATAGGATGGATGGAATGGATGGATGAATAGATGGAATGGATAGATAGGATGGATGGAATGGATGGATGAATAGATGGAATGGATAGATAGAATGGATGGAATGGATGTAATGGGTAGATGGGATGGATAAGTGGGATGAATTGGATAGCTGGGTGGAAACCCTGAAATTGAAGTAGACAGTCAGGAATCTATTGTATGTTGCATTAGTGCATGAGAGGCGCCACCTAAAATATCTCACTGACCAGTAGTGCATCCAGTGCATAAAGAACAAGATGATATACTGACCTACAAGAAGAGCGTGTCCATTAGGCTGTCTGAGTACACGACAAATGCGGGACACATGCTCGATGGCGAACTTGAACATGACCAGATCCATGGGAGCCTTGCAGGAAATGTTATAGTCCTCGAGGTATACCTCCATAGCCTGGGAAGACGATGAAGGAAAAGATATGTATTAAGCTCTATCCAAACAAGGACACATGTCGGGTTTACCGCGCGCATGCTTCCTCGATGTTTTCCCAGTTTGGCCAGGTGCGCAACATTGCTACGTGCGACAAAGTTTGCTTCAGATAAGCAAAATATGTTTCTTTAATACGGCACAAGCATTTCGTGTTTGCGCGCCGCATGGCGCCAATGAACTCTACTCACATGTGATGCTGAGTCCAGGAATTGAGCCCGAGACCCCAGAGGTGAGAGTAGAGTGCATTACCACTCTTGATTTCCCAGGAGGAGAACCGTGCCGTGTCCGACTATTTTCATTGGTTGAGCAACGATCATGCGCTTTGTGAATGGTTCAACGTATGTTATCATATCGTTACCGTGCCCAAACTCCTGTTTTTGGTTATTGTACTGACCTGACTCAAATCATCCATGTCTTGAATCTCGTTGTAAAGTCGTGGGTTTGCTTTACGGTCCAAGAAGTCTCCAAAAAATAAACTACGAAAAGAAAAATTCCTCATGGAACCATTCTTGGTATAGAGGACGCAAGACTAAATATGGGTTCGGCGGGTTGATGGGTTGGTGGTTTTCATGGGTTGATGGGTTGGTGGGTGGGTGGGTTTCATGGGTGGGTTGGTTGGTTGGGTTGATGGATCGGTTGGTTATAGCTGGATTGATTGGTGTTGGTTGATAACTTGATGGTGTTGAAGATGCCAAACCAAAGTTTTAGACATGAGCTCTTTCTGATTTCTCCCCCCCCCCCCTCCCTCGCATGCATATCAATAGCAGAACAAAATTATCATCAACAGAATGTATATTAAAATGTTCATACCTCCTTAGGGTATCGTCAGTTACTTGACCACCTCTTTCAACAAGGTGGTGAAAAACGTTGTTGATTTTCTCTTTAAACTCGTTCCCCACCACATTCTGAAATGAAAATCATGCCAGTTAAAAAATAGACATGAATTGCGATCTATTTATGTTGTCATTGTAGATATTGCTTTTCTTTTTCGTTGGTGGGTTTACTGTTGTTGTTGTTGTTGTTGTTGTTGCTGCTACTGTTAGTGTTGTTGCTGCTGCTGCTGTTGTTGTTTCGGCTGTTTTTTGTTACTGTTGCTTTGTTAACAATGTTGTAGCCATCAAGATATTCATTGAGCAAGTACGTGTATGACTTTACCTTGACGATGTCAAAGAAGCACTCCCTGTCCTGCTTGTCCACCAGCCTGTCATAGAACACACGATACACCTCGTGAACCCATAAACGAATGATCTTCCCACTGTCAGTAGCACATACTCCAGGAAACAGAAGAATGCCCTGTGGATATCATGATAATAACACTGTAAGGATTATACATTGGTACCTCTTTTAAGCGAACTCCTTCGTGAGCTTGCCTGGTGCCCACTTAATAAAAACATGCTAGAAAGGTACTAAAAACAACATTTCAAAGCACTGCACAGGTTTTGAAGTTCACTAACCTGCACCACGCGAGAGAAGTCCCTAAGGTTAAACACATAGTGTGATTTGGATGGCGTCGGTAGAAAACTCGAGATAGCTTGATTGTACACCTCTATGGTGGCGCTTATCATTATCTGCAAACAATATTCATGGTCAGCGGGATATTAATTGTAACCTGACATTCATGGTCAGCGGTAAATTAATAATTTTCCCCTTTCCATCCATCGGTTCACTGGTCAAACACAAAGCATTCAATCGAGGCTGCAAGGTAGTTTCGAAGGATTACTTAAAAGTGAACCTTGCAGCCTCACTTGTATGCTTTGTGTTTGACCAGTGAACTGATGCATGGAAAGTGGTGAATTTCGCCACACGGTTGGCTTAGTTGCTTGAGCATCGGACTGTTGTACGAGACCTGATGGGTTCAATTAAAATAACTGAGGAAAAATTTTTGTCTTTGTAAAGGCGATGTTACACGAGACGATTTGCAACGACGATTTTTCGCGATACGCCGTTGCGCAAAAGGTTTATACCATGTAACATGCCAGATGGAACCATTTTTTTTTGCGTAATTCGACTTCAGTCAACACGTTGCGAGATGGTGATCTGAAGTCAAAACCTCGCAACTCAAAACGACGAATTTTTCGCAGCGTTGCAAGAAAAATCGTTGTTGCAAATCATCTCCTGTAACATTGCCTTTATTACATCTGCAAACGGTTAGACTTTAACATGGCTCGGATGACAACTTTATATGGCGGTCCCGTCTCCCCAAACTTTATCATAACGCCAATATCAGAGGACGTATAAGAACCACTGAACCACCTCTCATGGTTGTAAAGCACCTTTGAGTATAAACATGGAATGAGCGCTACTGATAAAAATCACAGAAGTCCATAAATAAAGTACCTTGGAAAAGCGGCGCAGTTGGTTTTCAAAGCCTCGGTTAAAGTGCCATTCCATGATAATGGAGAAGATATTCTTCATGGTGTTGACGCTGAATGAGTCGATAGATATGACGTTAAAATGACACAGGAATCTTGGTGTGATCTCGTTTCTTCCTCCACCAGGAGGACCCATGGCAGCTACCATAAGCAGGTCGACTAGTTGAAGAACTGATGTGTCTTTTCTGTGAACAGATAATTGTTGAACGTTAAGAGAACACTTAGGCAGGCAGACAAGCAGGCAAGCAGCAGGCAGGCAGACAAGCAGGCAAGTAGGCAAGCAGGCAAGCAGGCAAGCAGGCAAGCAGGCAAGCAGGCAAGCAGGCAAGCAGGCAAGCAGGCAAGCAGGCAAGCAGGCAAGCAGGCAAGCAGGCAAGCAGGCAAGCAGGCAAGCAGGCAAGCAGGCAAGCAGGCAAGCAGGCAAGCAGGCAAGCAGGCAAGCAGGCAAGCAGGCAAGCAGGCAAGCAGGCAAGCAGGCAAGCAGGCAGACAAGTAGACAGGCAAGTAGGCACGCAGACAGACAAACAGGAAAGAAAGCAAACAGGCAAGCAAGCAGGCAAGCAAACAGGCAAGGAAACAGGCAAGCAAGCAGGCAGACAAGCAGGCAAGCAAGCAGGCAAGAAAGCAAGCAAACATGAAATCAAGCAAACAAACAACAAACAAACAAACAAACAAGTAAACAAAGAAGCTGACACTGGCCAATTAATTAACTCAACTCAAAGTAATTTACAAACCTGTCAAACCAGTATCCATGGTCCGCCCACTGTCTCAACACCTCGATAGGTGGCTGTGCTCCGTACTTCTCTTTAGCTGGCATATTCAGATCATCTACAAACACCACGCACTTCTTACCGATAGGAGGACCATATGTACCACGCTTGCGTCTGTAGGGGGACAGTAACACAATACTCTAGCAACATTTGTCCATGTATATACTTTATGCATAAGAAATATGTTATGTTTGAACTTACCTGTCTAGTTTGGATAAGATGAGATCTTGGGTTTGGTTTGAGGTGGTTTGAGCTGAGAAGTTCATGAAATTGGCAATATAACTGAAAAAATGAAATCAGAATTATAATCTTGATAATTTTGGTTGTAAGTATCATCATTACGTATCATCATCATTACGTATCATCATCATGTATTATCATCATGCATCATCATGTATCATCATCATGTATCATCATCATGTATCATCATCATGTATCATCATCATTACGTATCATCATCATGTATCATCATCATGTATCATCATCATGTATCATCATGTATCATCATCATGTATCATCATCATGTATCATCATCATCATTTATCATGATATCATTGGTACCATTAGCGTTCTTGGCGTTATCAAATTACTACGAATGTATTAATGAATGAAAGATAGTTGCGTTACATATCGTGCAGTTGCGTTACCTGTCTGAAGGCATCCTAAGAATGAAATGGTTGGTAATGGCTGACTTTCCTGTTCCAGTGGGCCCAACAAATAACAAAGGCTTCTCATGGGCCAATAGCAATCCCAGGAAGTATTCCTGACGGACAGTTTCGGTGGTGGCAATAATCACATCACTTGGCTGAACAGAACACAACAAACAACAAAAAAAAAATCATGAATATAGCTTCTGGTGTTCTTGGGGGGGGGGGGGGGGGGGGGAGTGGAGAGGAAGAAGAAATATGAGTATATGAGGGGGAGGGTCAGGGGGTGGGGGAGGTTAATGAGTTCCTAGAGTCCTGATACTGATCATACGTTACCTTGAAGTCTGCGCGTATTTCAGTAGCTGGAATATTTTTCTCCCACGGGTGCCAGGTGCCAAAGGTTGATTTATCGAAGAAGTAATCATAAATGATTCCCTTGCCAGGAAACTGATAGGTCTTCGGTAACTTGAGATCCTTGGGCCTTCAAACCAAGTATGATATTATCAACAACAGTTGAACTGAAGCATTCAGCGGTTGAATGGTAAAGAATTTTGAGACAACCTCAACCCTCCCAAAGTCCAAAGTGTTCATTGTACGATAATATTCAATAAACAATTTCCGCTACCTCCACAAGACACCTATTTCCTCCCGACACCACCAGAAGTTGTCTTCTTCTACCTACGGAGATGAGCTTTCTATCGCAATCTATAATGGATACCGCCTCCCCCCATGCCGCCCACATGCTTTTCTCCCGGCCTTCCCCCCATACGATACTCTCTCCCACCCACTACCACCAGAGGTGTGTAACTTCTTCTCTCTAAGGAGAAGATGCCCCCACGCACACAGACACAGACACATGCTGTTCTCCCCACCCCTCTGGTTACTTCCCCCCCCCTCCCGTCAGGACAAGGTGTGTTGAGGGATAGATGGATGGAAGGCGAGGATTTTCCATACCTTGGGTGTTGCTTGTTGGTCCCTGCTTCTAGTACTTTCACGAAATCACTGAACTTTTCCCTGGAATCACGATCCAGATGACCTCCCACCGACCAACACAACGAGAAAAGAAACAATGACTGCAACCACTGCATGATCTCAGCTTCTGTTCTTGGTGGTTTGTCGTCATTTGGTGCGTCTGTCTCGTCTTCGTCTTCTTCAAATGAATCGTCCTCAGACGAACACTTCTTTTTCTCATCAGGACACTCTCTGTAAAACAAAACATCGACCCTCAGGGTAAGGCTCACTTAAGGTGCGAAAATACGAGCAACAAAATCGTGCAACTTGTCGCGCAACACTGTTGCTCGTATTACCACCGCTTGTGCAACAATTTTTTTTTGTTATAGAAAGTAAGTAGTAAGAGCTTCTACTTCTGCAACAAAGTCACACAACAAAGTTTTGCTGTTGCACGTGGTAGTAATAATTTCAACAACATGGCAGCACCAGAACAGCATTATTATCTTTCCTGAGTTTGATGCCTTGTGGTCTGGCTTCGGTACAAACAACACCACGTAAGGCATAGTGAACAAAAAATGTTTGTACCCAAGCTAGACCACAATGCACCATGTTCACGACACAGAAAAAGTCCCTGGTACAACAACATGTTCATTACACTATATTACAACTCTAGCTTACCTCAGTTCGTCGAGTAGAGAAGAGTACAATGTCAACATGGCTACTGTCATGTGCATTGGTGACATCTTAACAAACCCTCGACAGTTACGAATAACAAAATCGATACATGCTGGCAGCAGCCAATCAAACATCATCTAGGAGAATCAGCAATCAATCAGTGAAATAGACCCCCTGCAGCACGTCGGAATGCACCTCAATTTGGAGGACAAAACAATAGGTTCCATATTCTCAGCAGATTGAAATTCTTCTGTTTTGTCCTCCAAGATGAGCTGCTCTGATGTCACGTGAAAGGGGTCGAATATATGGTTTATTTAGGTATGGATATCTAGATTAACATACTTGTAAGGATGAAAATACATCAGGTTCCCAATCTGGATTTTTAGACCTCACGGATAGGGTCAAAAACAGTTGTCATCTTACGGGACCCAATTCAGAGGGGAGAGGTGGGAAGGAGGTGGAGTTACCAAGTACAAACCACTTCTGGAAATAAAATCCCGGATTTTGTGCTAAAAAATCCCCTAAAATAGAAGTCAAATCGCAGAAATGAATCTACAATACTAGTAATAGTAGTAATATTACCTGTATGGATTCTCTCGACGCCTCGTTCAGGTTTTTAGGATATTCTTTTACCATCCACGAAGCGACTAATGGTTCGATTCCAAGCTTTACTGGCTCCATGTAAATCATACCACATCTGGGTAAACAAGGGAAGGTGTATCAGTGATGTCAGAATAGGGACAACATGGTTAATCACAATAAGAATATATAGAACCGGGATGGGAGGTGTGAAGGACGGATGCCGGAAGTAATTTTCATTTCCGGTTAGGTGCACAAAGTGAAATAATGGACGACATTGGTGTAACCACGAGGAAGAGGGAAGATTAGATGGCTGACGTATTACCGGAAGTTCATTTTCGTTTGCGGTTATGGGCAAAGTAAACCATGCATAAGGCCGAAAAAAGGAAATAACAGGAGAGATTGAAATGGAATGGGATGACTGAAAGATGGGATGACTGAGAATTAGAATATGGCATACCTGCTGACAGTAGCGGGAGAGGCTTGTTCTAAATCTTGGGGTTCGAAAATCATGTTTTGACATGAACTCATTTGAATGATTTCTCCACTCATCAGACATAGCTGTAAAATAACAAGATGGAAACAATGCTAGAACAAACAGAACGAGGAGACAACTGTAACATGGTGGAAAAAGTGTTAGAACAAGTAGAAAGAGGGGGAGAGGGAGAGGGAGAGGGAGAGGGAGAGGGAGAGGGAGAGGGAGAGGGAGAGGGAGAGGGAGAGGGAGAGGGAGAGGGACATTGACAAGAAGAAGGACGAGGACGAGGAAAAGTATTCATGAAAGGAGAGCAATTTCATACCTTCTTATTATCGTCCAGCACAGTATTCATGTTTTCTATCCACACAGCATCCACGGGACCATCAAATACAATCCATTTACGATCCGCTGTCGTCGAAGACGCGTGCTCTCTGAATGTGTTAGCAAGAACGCCTAATGACGAAATACAATCCCACGAGTTAAAGAATGATTGTATAAGATTGTATGAGAGATTACATCATATATCACAAATCTCTACGATGATGGACTGAATATTCTGGTTTGGAGCTGGGCTCGAGCATCAAAGGCCAGAAATCATGTGTGAATCAGATATAAATAAATCATCATCAGGTGACCCATTATGGCGGGGAAATGCTGTGCCCTATATCAAAAAGACTCATCTTTCGAGTGTAAATGATAACGTACCATCGGACCATTCGTGCGACACCGGGTCAAACCTGCCGTATAGCTGTCCCATAGTGACCCCTTTTGGGTTGATGATGCGGTACAAAACCTGGGAAGAACAAGAAAACGTATATGTCATTGATTGAGATGGAATAGAATGGATTGGATGTGACTGGGATGGATTGGATGTGACTGGGATGGATTGGATGTGACTGGGATGGATTGGATGTGACTGGGATGGATTGGATGTGACTGGGATGGATTGGATGTGACTGGGATGGATTGGATGTGACTGGGATGGATTGCATGTGACTGGGATGGATTGGATGTGACTGGGATGGATTGGATGTGACTGGGATGGATTGGATGTGGCTGGGATGGATTGGATGTGACTGGGATGGATTGGATGTGACTGGGATGGATTGGATGTGACTGGGATGGATTGGATGTGACTGGGATGGATTGGATGTGACTGGGATGGATTGAATCTTCCATGTATAACAAGGTTTGTCTTTACTTACTGGTACTTCGTCTGAGAAATCATCACTTCCCAATCTAGTCAAGGCAGCAGCGAGAACCTTCCATGCTGAGGTCTTACCCCCCAGGGGGTCCCCCACGATCATGAAGCCGTGTCGTACCAGCATCATCTCGTAGATCTGGAGAAAATGATGTATCAATTGGTGTTCAAAGCAGCAAGGGGCTATAACACAGTCTTCCAAGGCTTACCTGAATAACCTTTTCAATAAACCACGGAACAGATTGTAAACCAAATGCTCTAACACTAGAAACAATAGCCTCCTCCAGTACACCACGGTCTGGTTTGGGTAGAGTGACGCCTGGGAACAAGTCTGATACGATACCCTCGAACAATGGCAAGTCTTGTGATAAGAACTGTGAAGTTAAACAAGTTGAGGTGTTACAGCGCTTCTCAATCACACGTACGAAATCGTACAATTTTCTGTCGTGACTAAGTAAGGTTTTGGTGGATTTCAATCAAAGTGTTTCCATGACATTGTCGGGAAACGCAAAGCTTTCAAAGGCATGTGCCTTTGATTGACATCCACTAAAACCTATTTTGTAGCGACTGCAAATAGTACTATTTCGCGCGTGTGTTTGGGAGGCGCTGTAAGCATCATTTAGGTAAAAAAGATTGCACGCACGCTCTGATCTTTACAAAAACAATGAAATGATCATTCGTGTCAGAGAAGTTACTGTAATTTTATCGGGTTTTTTCCCCGCTGGTTTTGATTTTTTGTTGCTATTTTTGTTGTTATTGTTTTTGCTGCTACTACTTTTGGCAACCATTGCGTCTCCGTTTCACCGTGTAAACCCTCTTGCAACTTGTGTCGCAACAATTTACAGAGCGGAAAATTGCTTAAAAATTCCAGCGTTTTACATAAAGAACAAACCTTGGGTAAGTTTACATCCATGATAGACCGTAGCATTAGAATCTCCTCGTCTTGATCAGAAAACTTTAATTTGAGGTTGCCTGCCGCAGTTAGGACAGACTTGACTGCTCTCATCCCGTAATCGTAATGGTGCTGGGAGGATAACTGCAGAGTAAAACAATTTTTGCAAGCATCAGCAATAGAGTTCTTGAATATGCGTTTTTAAAAATAGTTTTTGTTTGTGCGGCAATGAGATTTTCGTTTTCATCATCATTATGTATCATCATCATGCGTTGTATGAGGCAAGAGAGGCCGGTCTCTAACTCACCTGCTCAGAACACAACCTGTAGACGGCAACTATCTTCGCAGACAAACTTCTAGCATTCACAAAACCCATGGAGTACAGGCTGATCTCACTGATGAGCGCGTAGTCTGGGACCATCATTGCAACGGTACGAAACAGAACCTGCAAGAAAAAGTACCATTCTAGATAAACACCATACTACATGCTGAAAACAACGGCCAATTTTATATCCACTATGCTGTTTTCCCATATTTTTCACGGGCACCCACAATTTTACGTGGTCACGTGGTAAATTTCAACAGAAGATAAATAACTGGCAGCACAAATCTGGTAAGCAATATAGACCTGAGGCGTAATTAATGTTTACCCATTTCAGACCATGTGTCACTCCCTAGAATATCATTTCTTTGTTTAATGGTTGCGCATGAGAAGATACATGAATATGGATACAACTCAAACAAAGAATCTTATTCTCAAGGGAATGACATGTGGTCTGAAATGGGGAAACATTACACCCAAGGTTAAGAGGTCTATTCTAGTGATACCTTAAGGTTGTCAGGCAACTCGGCACGACCTGCATAGCCTGGATTCATTGTAATGAAGATAGTACATGTCGGGTCAAGTGAAATCTCTGTTCCTTCGAAGACGAACTTATCAAACCGCTCCATCACTGCCCTTTGGATGGTGAGAATCTGCTGCGCAACGACGGACAACACCTGGGAAAGGATGTAAGGACAAATAAGAAAAGTAAAGAGGAAGGGGAGGGAGGTGGGAACAATGAAGGTAAGGAGGGAGGGAGGTGGTGACAATGAAGTTAAGGAGGGAGGGGAAGGATAATGTGACACTGAATTTCTTTCGCAGTCATGAACAAAACCGGATGAGTTTTAATCGATTTTTTAACGATGGGTATAATGTTTGGAGCTGTATGGTGACAAAACCTAACTAGGGAGGGGGAGGTAATAAGAATATGGTACGACAAACAGAACGTTTGAAGGGAGGGGTAGGTACACTACATAACACAATGAAAAAAATACATTTTCTGTGTTAGGGTTGGTAGTTAGTTTCATAGATTAGAAGAATACCTCTAATTCGATCCTGTTGAACTCATCAAAACATGCCCAGGCTCCAGATTGTGCAAGGCCCTTGAAGAACTTGCCCATGGCTTTGTAGTCCAGGCCGTCAGAGCAATTGAACACAACACACTTAAATAGAAGGAAAAGAAATTAGAAGAACCAAATAAAATGATACCAGGACCACTAGGAATGAAAGCTAACCTGTTTTGCCACTGCTTTAGCCAAGTCCTTGCAGGTCTCAGTCTTGCCAGTCCCTGCTGGGCCTTCAGGTGCACCCCCAAGATTAAGCAGTAATGCCCCCATCAGGGTCCTGTGGGGAAAGAATGGATCATTAGAATATATAAGCATAGATCATCGTGTATCATCATGTATCATCATCATCATGTATCATCATGTATCGTCATGTATCGTCATGTATCATCATCATGTATCATCATCATGTATCATCATCATGTATCATCATCATGTATCATCATCATGTATCATCATCATGCATCATCATCATGTATCATCATCATGTATCATCATCATGTATCATCATCATGTATCATCATCATGTATCATCATCATGTATCATCATCATGTATCATCATCATGTATCATCATCATGTATCATCATCATGTATCATCATCATGTATCATCATCATGTATCATCATCATGTATCATCATCATGTATCATCATCATGTATCATCATCATGTATCATGTATCATCATCATGTATCATCATCATGTATCATCATCATGTATCATCATCATGTATCATCATCATGTATCATCATCACGTATCATCATCATGTATCATCATGTATCATCATCATCATGTATCATCATCATCATGTATCATCATCATTATGTATCATCATCATGTACCATCATCATCATCATCATCATTACTATTATCCATACCTATAACACCTGTCTGTAAGGGGTGTAATAACAAGTCTTCCTGTATTCCCAAGATACTCATACGCGTACTTGACCGTGGTTGTAATCATCTTCACCATGACTGCTTTCTTCTCCCAGTAGTAACGCAACTGACTAATCCACTGGAAATCCGCAGGGTCTGCCACGTCTGTCTCGCATAGTTTTGCGACGACGTCTCTTGCTAGTGAAGAAAAATTCAAACATAATTTCTGTTTTCTTTTTTCTTTAAATGATACACCTTTTACCTTGGACGCAAAGTTTTCCTATTTCAGGGTTCAATCTGTGAGTTAGCCATGCCCTGACTTAGATCAGCCCAGAGGTTGTTTCAGGGTTTTATCTGTGAGTTAGCCATGCTCTGACTTAGATCAGCCCAGAGGTTGTTTCAGTGTTTGATCTGTGAGTTAGCCATGCCCTGACTTAGATCAGCCCAGAGGTTGTTTCAGTGTTTGATCTGTGAGTTAGCCGTGCCCTGACTTAGGTCAGCCTAGAGGTTGTTTCAGGGTTCAATCTGTGAGTTAGCCATGCCCTGACTTAGATCAGCCCAGAGGTTGTTTCAGGGTTCTATCTGTGAGTTAGCCGTGCCCTGACTTAAGTCAGCCTAGAGGTTGTTTCAGGGTTTAATCTGTGAGTTAGCGGTGCCCTGACTTACATCAGCCCAGAGGTTGTTTCAAGGTTCTATCTGTGAGTTAGCCGTGCCCTGACTTACATCAGCCCAGAGGTTGTTTCAGGGTTCTATCTGGGAGTTAGCCATGCCCTGACTTAGATCAGCCCAGAGGTTGTTTCAGGGTTCTATCTGGGAGTTAGCCATGCCCTGACTTAGATCAGCCCAGAGGTTGTTTCAGGGTTCAATCTGTGAGTTAGCCGTGCCCTGACTTAGATCAGTCCAGAGGTTGTTTCAGGGTTCAATCTGTGAGTTAGCCGTGCCCTGACTTAGATCAGCCCAGAGGTTGTTTCAGGGTTCAATCTGTGAGTTAGCCGTGCCCTGACTTAGATCAGTCCAGAGGTTGTTTCAGGGTTCAATCTGTGAGTTAGCCGTGCCCTGACTTAGATCAGTCCAGAGGTTGTTTCAGGGTTCAATCTGTGAGTTAGCCGTGCCCTGACTTAGATCAACCCAGAGGTTGTTTCAGGGTTCAATCTGTGAGTTAGCCCTGCCCTGACTTAGATCAACCCAGAGGTTGTTTCAGGATTCAATCTGTGAGTTAGCCATGCCCTGACTTAGATCAGCCCACAGGTTGTTTCAGGATTCAATCTGTGAGTTAGCCATGCCCTGACTTAGATCAACCCAGAGGTTGTTTCAGGGTTCAATCTGTGAGTTAGCCAAGCCCTGACTTAGATCAACCCAGAGGTTGTTTCAGGGTTCAATCTGTGAGTTAGCCATGCCCTGACTTAGATCAGCCCAGAGGTTGTTTCAGGGATTGATCTGTGAGTTAGCCATGCCCTGACTTAGATCAACCCAGAGGTTGTTTCAGGGTTCAATCTGTGAGTTAGCCATGCCCTGACTTAGATCAACCCAGAGGTTGTTTCAGGGTTCAATCTGTGAATTAGCCATGCCCTGACTTAGATCAACCCAGAGGTTGCTTCAGGATTCAATCTGTGAGTTAGCCGTGCCCTGACTTAGATCAGCCCAGAGGTTGTTTCAGGTTCAATCTGTGAGTTAACCATGCCCTGACTTAGATCAGCCCAGAGATTGTTTCAGGGTTCAATCTGTGAGTTAGCCATGCCCTGACTTAGATCAACCCAGAGGTTGTTTCAGGGTTCATTCTGTGAGTTAGCCATGCCCTGACTTAGATCAGCCCAGAGGTTGTTTCAGGGTTCAATCTGTGAGTTAGCCATGCCCCTGACTTAGATCAGCCCAGAGGTTGTTTCAGGGTTCATTCTGTGAGTTAACCATGCCCTGACTTAGATCAACCCAGAGGTTGTTTCAGGGTTCATTCTGTGAGTTAGCCATGCCCCTGACTTAGATCAACCCAGAGGTTGTTTCAGGGTTCATTCTGTGAGTTAGCCATGCCCCTGACTTAGATCAGCCCAGAGGTTGTTTCAGGGTTCATTCTGTGAGTTAGCCATGCCCCTGACTTAGATCAGCCCAGAGGTTGTTTCAGGGTTCATTCTGTGAGTTAGCCATGCCCTGACTTAGATCAGCCCAGAGGTTGTTTCAGGGTTGGATCTGTGAGTTAGCCATGCCCTGACTTAGATCAGCCCAGAGGTTTTTTCAGGGTTCTATCTGTGAGTTAGCCGTGCCCTGACTTAGATCAGCCAAGAGGTTGTTTCAGGGTTTGATCTGTGAGTTAGCCGTGCCCTGACTTAGATCAGCCCAGAGGTTGTTTCAGGGTTCATTCTGTGAGTTAGCCATGCCCCTGACTTAGATCAGCCCAGAGGTTGTTTCAGGGTTCATTCTGTGAGTTAGCCATGCCCTGACTTAGATCAGCCCAGAGGTTGTTTCAGGGTTCATTCTGTGAGTTAGCATTGCCCTGACTTAGATCAGCCCAGAGGTTTTTTCAGGGTTCTATCTGTGAGTTAGCCATGCCCTGACTTAGATCAGCCAAGAGGTTGTTTCAGGGTTTGATCTGTGAGTTAGCCGTGCCCTGACTTAGATCAGCCCAGAGGTTGTTTCAGGGTTGGATTTGTGAGTTAGCCGTGCCCTGACTTAGATCAGCCCAGAGGTTGTTTCAGGGTTTGATCTGTGAGGTAGCCGTGCCCTGACTTAGATCAGCCCAGAGGTTTTTTCAGGGTTCAATCTGTGAGTTAGCCGTGCCCTGACTTAGATCACCCCAGAGGTTGTTTCAGGGTTGGATCTGTGAGTTAGCCATGCCCTGACTTAGATCAGCCCAGAGGTTGTTTCAGGGTTGGATCTGTGAGTTAGCCATGCCCTGACTTAGATCAACCCAGAGGTTGTTTCAGGGTTGGATCTGTGAGTTAGCCATGCCCTGACTTAGATCAACCCAGAGGTTGTTTCAGGGTTGGATCTGTGAGTTAGCCATGCCCTGACTTAGATCACCCCAGAGGTTGTTTCAGGGTTGGATCTGTGAGTTAGCCATGCCCTGACTTAGATCAGCCCAGAGGTTGTTTCAGGGTTCTATCTGTGAGTTAGCCATACCCTGACTTAGATCAGCCAGAGGTTGTTTCAGGGTTGGATCTGTGAGTTAGCCATGCCCTGACTTAGATCACCCCAGAGGTTGTTTCAGGGTTGGATCTGTGAGTTAGCCATGCCCTGACTTAGATCAGCCCAGAGGTTGTTTCAGGGTTCGATCTGTGAGTTAGCCATGCCCTGACTTAGATCAGCCCAAATTTGAAGGAAATATGATATATCTGCTTACCATGAACATCAATGACAATCAGCGCACCGAGTGTTATCCTCTCCATGGAAGACAGCTTTCCTCGTACCAGACCTACGATATCCTCGATCTGTTGTGTACTGTGTTGATAGTATTCTTGTAGTCCTTTTGCTTTTTGCATCGCCTGGAAAGATTTACAGATTACTTCTACTTAGCATACGCAAAACCCGATTCATGGTACCGACCGACTCCCCTTAGTTACCGTTGCTATGACCCACAAGCTCAATAAATTAACTAGAATATCTCAGAATTTAAAACTTCGATCTTGGGAAATTGATAATAAATTGTTTCAATTGCTTATTCTCCTTTGAGAAAAAAAGAAAATTGCCTCATAATCATTGTAGTACTCTTTAAAACAGATACTGTGTGGTTGCAATGGTAATTGATTCGCTATTGTCCGAGTAGGGACCATGAGTTCAACATGCAACCGTGAAGTTTACCTCAGTTACGTCTGTAGTCCAGTAGATGATACTTGTAGCCAACACCACTTGACCAGGCCAAGATAACACCCATTCTGTACGAAGTGTTTGGGGGTATGCAGCCACTGCTTCGGCCATTACTTCCCGTAGGCTCAGCTTCATGACATTCTCGATCTGTCAAAAGGCAAAAAAGGCAAAGGCAATTTATTTTCGAAACGCGGGGAGTGGTTGCCAAATTCTCCCAAGCAAGGGGCTCATGTTTAGAGCGTTCGGAGGTGCGTACTTTACCCCCTCAAACTACCAGCGCTCCTTATTACGGGTATTTAAAGCAAAAGCTACACAGAAAACAGGCTTGGGGATTCTAAGGATCGAACCGTTGAGGTTTGCAATGGAGGAAAACCAGAGAATCTGGAGAAAAACCTCGAAAACTCTACCAACATACTACGCCAAGCCCGGCGGGACTCGAACTTAGGTCGCATTGGTGAGAGACGAGCGCTCTCACTGCTACACCACCCGTGCCTCCATGACTAGATTGCGCATTTAAAGGATTCTTTTCGCCAGCTTCATTCTATCCCATTACCTGCAGAAGCCATTTTTCCACAAGACCACGAGCATCAGCAGGAATAACCTTCTGTAGGAACTTAACAACTTCACCCTCAGCAGAGATCATGGCACGAATCTCCTTGGATTCGTTGAATTCAAGTTTGGCGATTCCCTCGAAGCATTTTTTGAGGTGTGGCTGTACGCGAAGAGGATCCTTTGTCTCGGATAGAATCTCGAGTAGCTCGTCATTCGATAGAAAGAAAAACCTAGGAATGAAAATTACAGTTATTTTGATCGTTTGATGGTGTTTTTTATCCTGTAATATGCAAACTTGTGCATGGCAGTCTGGGAAATGGGGAATCGATAGTGACTTTAAAATGGATTTGGTTATGAACCAATCACAAAGCAGGAAAGCCCCCACAATCCAATCACAAGTACTGTATGTAACATTAGAAAGTTACTAGACTACAGTTTTGATTTGTTCATTTGTACGTTTGAGATGATCTTATGACGTATTAAAAAAAAAGGAGCCATGTATGGGTAATTGTCAAGTGGCCGCTAAATAGAGGCACAAATTAGTGCAAAAAAAACCTTTAAAAACCCAAAACTCTCTCACCTTGGGAAAAACAAGCGCTTCTTCTCGAGGTATTCGTTCAGTCCCTTCTGGATATCTTCCAGTAGACCCTACAAGAATGAAGAGATTTAGACAAAGATTCGTGACTGTATACTGATAATGGACCTCTTTATAGCTTGGCCGTAATGATTTCCCATTTCAGACCACGTGTCATTCCCTTGAATGTTATTTCTTTGTTTGAGTTGTATCCATATTCATGTGTCTTCTCGTGCGCAACCGTTAAACAAAGGTCATTCAAGGGAATGACACATGGTCTGAAATGGGAAAACATTACGCCCAAGGTAAAGAGGTCTG
Source organism: Anthopleura sola (assembly GCA_023349425.1). NCBI lineage: Eukaryota > Metazoa > Cnidaria > Anthozoa > Actiniaria > Actiniidae > Anthopleura > Anthopleura sola. The sequence continues at coordinate 4,023,386 of JALHLI010000018.1, read as the reverse complement.
ACATGCAGACTTGGGGTTGTGTTACCTCTGAGTGTTGGAGTGTTTCAAGCATGTGGTCTTGGGAGGTCACAACCAGCGCGTTTGGATTCTTTACAGCTTCTGTCATGATTTTTCTCCTGAAATACAAACAAGAACAAGAAGTAATCAAGAAGATGTTTTAGTCTCTTTTGGCATATCAACCAACATAAGCAGGAAAAAAAATTGGATTTCATTTGTTGGCAAAAACAAGGAAAGATAATCAAGGAAAGATCTCAGTTAGAGTAAACTGCAGCTACCGAATAAACGTTCAATTTTATCAGCACCCTGAAACAACCCCTGACCTGATCAAAGTCATAGGACGGCTAACTTACAGATCGAAATAGAATTTGGCTTGGCATATTATGAGGGAGGAAAACCGGAGAACCCGAGACCCCAGAGGTAAGAGGCGAGTTCTCTATATACCGCTACCCTATCCTTGGTTTTCTTAATAAAGGTATAAATTACTGCATAACTTACCAGTGTTTATCTACTGTTCTGAATTTCTCTCCCTCTTGTGGCATCTGCGCTTGGATATCTTCAGACGAGAAGATTGGCTCTAAGTACAACCAGGATGCTTGAACCTTGAAGAAATGAGTGCGCAAATACTTAGCAACATGCATGGTCCACAAAGGGATATATATGAAACACTAAATGATATCGGCGGGGAATGGTCGAACCTTGAAGAAATGAGTGCGCAAATATTTAGGAACATGCAAGATCCACAAAGGGATATATATGACCCTTTACGATGTCGGCGGCAAATGCTTGAACCTTGATTGCGCAAATCTTTAGGAACATGTATGAATCACAAAATGATATATATGAACCATCATAAGATATGGCGGGGAATGGTCGACTTACCTTGAGCCAGGATTCTACGATGTCTTGCATGAGATTCTATGAAAGAACGAGAAAATATCTTTATGTAACGTAATCATAACAGCATCATAGCATCATAACGTGACGCATCATGACGTGACGCATCGTGTCACGCAACATTGTAAAGCCAAATAATGCACATTCAACTCACTAGTTTGATTTCCCATTCTTTAATTTCTGTTTCAAAAGGACCGATGAAGGGTGATCCTTTCATTGTTTGCGTCTTGACAATATGATCATCAAGAAGAACCTACCATCAAGCAACACCTCATTAGTAAGAATCCAAATACAGTACATATTTACTCGAATGAACGCCGCGGCGCTCTATAAATTCTTAATGTTTTGGTGGCGGCGCTTATTTGAGGGCGGCGCTCTTCAAAAATCATAACATTGAATAATACCAAGAAAATGTTAGGACTAAAATAAACATGTTTTACATGTCATGGACCGCATTGTTGTGAATCGAATGAATGCGGCGCTTTTTCGTGGGGCGGCGCTATCACGGCTAATATTCTTGCTCTCATATGCGGCGCTTAATCGAGTATATACGGTAGATGGATAAAACTGAGACTGTAACCCCCTCACCTGTAAGTCATCAACAGCAGAGAGAATACTGATTCCTGTGTCTTTGTATTCAACAAACGTGAACTCTATTCCTCTCCACTCCTGCTGCATCTTATCTAAAGCCTACAGAAAACAAGGAAGGGAGAGTAGAAGGGTTAGGAAATTAAAATGAGTTTGAAGCACCCAACCTCCACGAACAGGCGCAACATAAATTACACTCTTAGTGGAACTTGATGTTACGCCTGTTATTCCTACCAATGAATGTATTTGATGTTCCACGTGTCCGTACCATACATGAAAACCATACGAATAAAGCCTCGCAATTATTTCTGAATTTGAAGATATCGAGCGTGGCCTTTTCATTGCATGAATGAGAGCCAAATAATTATTTTGTGTGATCTTCCTTGATGAACCGTTTATCGGCTCTTGAAGAGACCACTATAAAAAAATATGTTTCAATTAAAAAAATAATTAAACAAGAAACAAAGAAATCATACTTTTTCAAGAGAGAACTCCTTTGCTGCTCTTCCACTAATGGCTGCCAGATCCTCGACGAACTTGTCCAATCCAAGCGCAAGCATTTCGTTCAGTGTTGTGTCTTTTTTGGGTGTGATGTTAAACCCAACCTGACGACAGAAATAATATACAAGACTGTAACAGAAGAAGCATCAGAAAGAAAAAATAATGTGCAGTTTGTCTCAGCACGCCGAGAAATAAATTGTTTGCATATGGCTAAAGGTGCAGTAATACTAGCAACTTGTCGCACAACATTGTGAGGTGGTAGGAAATTTTCATCTTGACAAACAGCGAATTGCGCAACTAGATTCGGGATTTGCCTGGTTTTCTAAGGAAGATATCTAATTTTGTATATCATCAATGCGTGGCGATGACTAGTGCGCGCACCTTAATTGGGCAAATAATACACGATGATTTCTGCATACCCAAATAGACCTCTTTACCTTGGGCGTAATGTTTTCCCATTTCAGACCACGTGTCATTCTCTAGAGTGTCATTTCTTTGTTTAATGGTTGCGCATGAGAAGACAAATGAATATGGATACAACTCAAACAAAGAATCGTATTCTCAAGAGAATGACACGTGGTCTGAAATGGGTAAACATTGAACCCGAGCCGAAGAAGTCTGTTAAAGTTATCTCTATCAGTGTGTATGATCAGCGTGGATGAGACTTACCTTCACACTCATCATATCCCAATGTCTGTTCTTGATTCCTGGAGTACACAGCGCGCTGATGAGAGGCATGTTAATCTTGAAGTTCTCTAGCCTCGCTTTGATGGTAGACGCGACGCGCAAAGGACCACGGAACTCAGGGTGGGCGAATTCTTTGGTTAGTTTGTAGCTTGTGCGCCATAGCTCAGACACCTGAAATTACAAATATAAATATCTTTCTTAGACGTAGATGATTTTTTAGCTCGACTTGGCAGCTAGAATAGTGCACAGCTTTCTCAGTTTCTATTGCATGGGCAAAAACAATTATTTTCCACAGTTACTTTTTTAGCGACTGGGATACCTGTGTCAGTCTCCCTCAGTCACATAGCGCAGTATTCAGAATCTTCTGGTTTTTTTACTTTTTTGGAATTTGGGATCCCTTTATCATAAAGGAGGGAGGAGGGTTCTCTCGGTCACGTCACAGGAAGATCGCCAAAGAAAAAACGAGAAACGCCAAAGCAGAGAGAGGAACAGGATAGGAGTAATGCTGGCTTCTATCACTGCCAGTTTCTCAATTTTAAGACTTTTCCACATACCTCTTCTTCGATTTCCTCAGCGTTCAACTGCACTATTGAACCCGTCAGCCACTGGTCTTGTCGAGTATGGAATTTAACAACCGCGCGCCATAGCTTGTCGAATGGTTCTTTTGCGTCGATGATCTCCTGGATCTGCGGGAAGGGACTCCGATTCTCTTGACCGAGAAGTTCTTCCTCTTTATTGATACGCTTCCGCTGTTTGCACAAACAGTTGATAACATATTGAGGTTATGACTGGAGGACGGAGGAATTCAAATTTTATCAATACCCTGCAACAATCTCTGGGCTGATCTAAGTCAGGGCATGGCTAACTCACAGATTGAACCCTGAAATAACTTCTGGGCTGAGTCTACTCACATGTGACATCGAGCTAAGGAATCAAATCCGAGACCCCAGAGTTAGGAGAGAGGTGAGTGCACTATCACTACACCTCCCTTGTTTCTTGCGCGCGCAAGCTAGCAGAGTTTTGCTTACCTCGTCTAAGAATTCCAGTACTTTAATCTGTAGGTCATCCAGCTGGTTCAAATATGTTTTCGATTCAGAGAGCCTATCCTTCGTATGAAAGTCCTTGATACTCGCCAGGGTCTCGTTGAGCTGTTTTTCGAATTTTGTGAGCCAATCGAAAAGTCTTTGTACCGCCGTGTCGTGTTCACGTTGAATACGGTTTTCACTGTAATAATAAAAATAAAGTCAAATCTTTTTCATAAAACTAGCAGATATTGCTGTTGGAGAAGAAAAAACATGATTCAAACTGTGATGCGCATGTGTGTCTACAAGGCGCATTGTGATTGGTTGGTCCACGTTTTCACGCGTTTTGATTGGTTCATAGCGGAAGTCATTTGAATGTCAAGGCAACCGTACGATTTTCAAGCATTTCTATTGGTTCATAGCAGAATGTCACAGATTTCCATAATTTTTGGCTAATATTATGACAATAATCTTAAATCACATTGGTAATCTGTAATGCAATTGCCGTACCTCATTTCCACCATGGGTAGAATGCGCTCAGGCCAAGTGAATGTTGTTTCGTTAAGCCTCAGATGATCGTCTTGCAGAAACGTGTGATCCATCAGGAACATCAACAAATCAGCAGCTTCTTCTAACAGTGCCTGATGAGAGAAAAAATATATAAACGGAGCCGGGTCAGAATTAAGATGGGAGGACTGATGGATGGGTGAGTGAGTGAATAGTAGATGGATGGATGGATGGGTGGGTGGGTGGGTGAATAGTGACATATATGAACTATTAAATTACAAGAAAACCAAAAGAGGTAACCTCCTTCGTGTCTCCTCACGTGATTGCATCACGTGACCATACATCACGTGGCCAGATATATCACGTGACCAGACATCACGAGAACTCACCTTCAGCTGTAACAACGGCCCAGTTTTCAGGTTCTCGATGTAATTTTCTAAATCTACCAGTTCATCAGTTGTTTTGGCCGGCGTGGTTATTCTGATCACTATATGGTCGTACTGGCTGCAGATCGATCGGTTGAACGTTGAACTCTTCTTCGTCAGGTGTGTCAGCATTACATCTACAAGGTCCCCTGCACGCTTCATTAAAAACTGAAAATCCATGGAATTTGTCAGTACATGAAAGTAGAACTTGTATTAACCGACCAACCTCTATTTAGCGACCACTCGACAAACTCTGGATCGAATCTCAATATTAGATTTATGTAAGACGGACAACAAGTTAGCGACTTAAACAGAACAGACCATATTGGACAGTCAACTGAGGCGTGACAGCTAACAATAGGCTGCATTGCAGGCGTTGCTGGTCGGGAAGACATCCCATCTCCGACCAGAAACGCGTACAACGCAGGCTAAGACAGTGATTAAGAAAGAACATAATGTAAACTCACCTCATTGATGCTACTACAGTCAAGGACAAAGAGTTCCATGGGGATTGACAGATCCATGGAAGCAGCAGCGCGTTTCAACACATACAGCTTTTCCAACTCTCTGCCGTACTGGGATAGGGTGTGGTCACCGGAGATGAAGTTTGAAGTCCTTCTATCGGAATCTCGGTTAAGCAGGTAGCGATAAAACTCGTAGACAGACCTGAATCTGTGGTAAACGCGAAGAAAATGCGATTAAAAGTATTCGATTCTTCTTGCAACGTAAGTGGTCATTTGGTCGCGCGCTGAGTGTATTTTTCAATTAAGGCATATAGTATGATTAATGACAAAAAAAAATTGCAAGCGCTATTTTTGTTTTGAAATCGTGCTATATGCCTTGCAAAATGACCATATCACTAGGCCTTGTGACGTCATTTGGCTTGTACTATACCAATACTCAAAAATGGCTTTTGGTTCTTTCAATCGTTATTTCGATATTGGAATCGAATTTCGCACCTCTAATACTTCTTGAAACGACCAAAAAAAAATTAATGTCATATGCACTTTAATAAACAGTGGCTAACAAAACTGGGGCTCTCGTTATTGGCCACACAATATTGGGGGGTCATTTGTATGAGCCCAAACCTCTCACTTGACTGACAGAATAGGTATAGACTTAAATCTAACTGAAGGAGAAATTAGAAAAATGAAGAGTTGGGATAAAACGGAAGATTAAAATGAGATGCCATTTTTCATTCTTACTTCATTGGGCCCTTCGTATTTTTGTCCACGACCACAGCAAGCCTAGCTTTAGCGTCCAGTACACGTTCTTCATCTAGCTGTACACTCGAAATAAACCGGTTTTTCATCCACTCCTCTTCATAGAACAGTTGATGTTCCACGCGCTTTAAGGAACGCACGCTGGTGACAATGTTGTCGATGATCAAGAACAAGGATTCGGTTATGTCGGAAAATCGCGGATCGAAGGCTACTGTCTGGTCATCCATGTCTGGAATCTGAGGACGGAATTGGATTGGACATTCTATTACAATATAACATGAAAAATATTCCGTGATCTGTACTCTGATATACCATGCACTTCCTAAAAGTTACTAGCTACTGATATAAAAAAAATACACTCCAAGGTGTATAGAAGATACCTATATTTAGCGTCATTTATTCTTTCAATAACGTGCGCTGTACTCTGATAGACCATGCGCTTCCTAAAAGTGACTAGCTACTGATATAAAAAATACACTCCAAGGTGTATAGAAGATACCTATATTTAGCGTCATTTATTCGTTCAATAATGTGCGCTGTACTCTGATATACCATGCGCTTCCTAAAAGTGACCACTTCATAAGATATATAGTATCATACACTATGGAAAACTCGTGCGTGTGCTGTGTGCACTTAAGTACGCGGGGATTGGCAGAACACGAAAAAAAAAGTGAGTGTTATAGTGTTAGGAGAAGCTCTTCCTTTGCAAAACATAGCGCGCAAAATAAAAGTGATTTATAACAGCTTAAAAAACTTCAACTCAAACTCCCAGACTCTGGGAACAAGAATTAAAATACTCACGACAGTCAGGACGAGAAGTTGCGGCAAGACAGGTAAACATCTCTCGAAGTCTCCCTCGTAGTCATTGCCTTGTTTGTATGTCCCTATGAACGCCAGAAAATCTTTGATCGATGCGTAAACAGTACTTCGCAGATTGTTGGACATCAAGCAGGCAACAGATGCGAAGAAGCGGTCCATAGCTTGGGTCCTGTGTTCCTATTAAGGAACAAAAAGCTTCCATCAATGAGGTAGATTTTGTGTGAAATACTGAACATAGGACACGGCATAGCACGGAACATGGGGCACGGAACATGGGACACGGCATAGCACGGAGCATAGGGCACGGAACATGGGACACGGCACGGTCGCGGCAAGGAATCGAAAAATCCATCACATCGCTCAAGGTACTGCCGGATATTTCACTTCGCTTTGTAAATCTCTTTCTCCATATAACAAGTGAAGAGAGCGTCGCGTGACAGAGCGTGCCGATTCTAACAGGCCGCAAACAAACAGACTTTTTCGGTTGGAGAAAACATTTACTAAAATCATTTTTTATGCATCCATGACTTCCCTTACCTCGCCCTCAGGCATGACAACCTCCACGTCGTCTCTGTTATCACTGATGATCTTAACACACGAGGGGATCCACTTGTTTCTCAGAATGGATGCGCCGTCTTCACAGGACTGGTTTACGTGCTGTAGTAGTTGTTCTACCGTCATTGGGAGGGATGCCTTTATCCCTGGGATGTCTATCAGACGCAGCTCTGAATATCTAACACAGTCACAAGATCATAAGAAGAGTAAGAAAGAGACTAGAATACCTACGACTGGTGAAATTGTTTCTGCCTGGGGTTACACATATTCAGCAGCAAATTAAATATACAGGGGTAAATGGAAAGATGGATATAATACAATGCTAGTTAGAATTTGCGCTTTTTCCAAGATTTTTACGCCTTACTTTAGGTTCAGAAATAAGAGCAACAAAATCATGCAACTTGTCGCGCAACATTGATGCGTTGCAAGTTGCAGAGTGAATGTTGCTCGTATTACCAAACCCGCGTGCAACAAATTTTCTTTGTTGCAGAGAGTAGAAAGGGCTTCTAATACTGCAACAAAGTCGTGCAGTCAGTTAGTACGAACAACATTCATTCCGCTACTTGCAACGCATCAATGTTGCGCGACAAGTTGTATGATTTTGTTGCTCGTATTACCACGCCTTCTTTTCTTCGCTAGCGTCGATCGCGAGAGTGAAGATCCAGCTAGAGTAAGATATACTTACTGCGTATGCCACAAGAAGAGTAATTCTTTAAGTACTGGATGAGTGATGTAGAGACCGTTCATTAGAAACTCCCTACAAGAAACAACGTTGTCGTGCCATGGGAAGCTATCACGACCAGCGGGATACATAACCTTGGACAAGACAAGCAAGAGATAGACAGTTAATACAGTGGAACCTCTATAATTTATAAAGCAGCCAAAGTCGCAGAGGTTTTTTTTTTTTTTTTTGCAGTAATTTATACTTCTGTACAGCAACCAACCTCTATAGACCTCTTTACCTTGGGCGTAATGTTTTCCCATTTCAGACCACGTGTCATTCTCTTGAGAATAAGATTCTTTGTTTGAGTTGTATCCATATTCATGTGTCTTCTCATGCGCAACCGTTAAACAAAGAAATGATAATCTAGGGAATGACACGTGGTCTGAAATGGAAAAGCATTACGCCCAAGCTAAAGAGGTCTATTTAGCAGCCAGTTCCAAAGAGGGTTTTACGCAGTACATCATACCTCTGTTAACCGACCAAACCTCCATAAAGCGATCACTTGACAATTCCACGAGGGTGGCCGCTTAACAGAGGGTCTAATTGACTTATCATCACGATAAAGTAAAGGGTTTATACTCACGGCTTCAGGCATGTGCAGCCCCAATCTTCTCTGTTCAGACGGGTCCAACAACACGTAATCCAGAATTCCTTGTTTAACACTTTGGATGTAATTTTCTTCCATTTCCTAAAGGCAAACGAGCAACATTCACCAATGGTTTGCAACCATTTCCATGAAAATCAAGAATGAAGACACAAAGGTTTGAACGTGAGGCCTCGCGCTAAACGCTCAATAATTCATGACAGGAGAAAAGAATATATTTGATTTAACACGTAGCCTCGTAATGAATCCTTTGTGAGTGACAAGCGAAACATATCCTGGAAGTGGGGTTAAGGTAGTAAAATGTTTGCGCAACGAAAACAATAATCTGCGCAACTGATGGTCATGACTTTCGTGGAGTTTGGAATACCTTGTCGAGTTGTCGAAGCGTTTCTTTGAAGCTTTCTCGCAGTTTATTTGGGACGAAGTTGTGAGTGCTTTTCTTAAATTCTTCACTTAAAGGAGCCACCATCCGAGCACCAATAGCATTCTCCACCAAATTATAATACCTAAAACAACAAAAAGGATTTATGAAAATCAATCGGTTTTCGTATGAGTGAGAAACGTACGGTACTGGCTTACAGCACGTACACGGTACGACATGCCGTAACTTTGAAATGGCTTCCCATAAGAATGGTTATCGTATGGATGGGAAACGTGCGGTACTGACTTACAGCACGTACACGGTACGACATGCCGTAACATTGAAATGGCTTCCCATAAGAATGGTTATCGTATGGATGGGAAACGTGCGGTACTGACTTACAGCACGTACACGGTACTACATGCCGTAACATTGAAATGGCTTCCCATAAGAATGGTTATCGTATGAGTGGGAAACATGCGGTACTGACTTACAGCACTTGCACGGTACGACATGCCGTAACACTGAAATCGCTTCCAATAAGAATGGTTATCGTGATAGCCTGGTGCCCTGACTTTGATCAGCCCAGAGGGCATCAATAAAGTTTGAGCTTACCTTTTTTCTTGAGACTCCGGCGGAGCCACAGCTCTGGGTAGACCGAGCGTCGGCGTTGACGCGGGAGGAAAAACGATTTTTAACACAGAAATGGTTTCTTCGTCATATTCTCTGCCATTACTGGCTCCTATAGACGACGCATCGCGATGAAAACCATTTGTTCCCGCGTCAGGTGTCTTGTGAGATGAGTCCATTTCTACCGGCGTCTCTTCGATCGTCGATTTAGTCGCTCCCTGGGTGGACCCCCATGCTACTCTGGTTCGTTTCGAGTTTGGAGATTCACTAAAAGGTTCATCAAAGTCATGAATGCCACTGTCACGCACATCAGATGACGCAGCTGGCGTGCGTGACTCAGCGTGACCGGCAGACTGCACCCTCTTTAACTTGGGTGGTTTGTTGTGTGACAGAACTGAACTATCAAGTCCGATCTCTTTAGTCTCTGATTGATCGGCTTCACTCTTTGATCTCATTCCTCTTGTGGGGCTGGCTTGATTGGAACGATAACGTCCCTTGGTCATGGTTATGAACCCTGTGTTATAGGTACCTCCTGGGCTCTTCGACATGTTACCTGGGGTACTTTCGGATAGCATAGAGTATGTCCCTGGTGCAGATTGTGGACCAGTGTGTAGGACCTTTATGTTTTCTTCAACCACATATTCCTGTTTTTTCTTGTTAGTTGTACGGTTCCTTCGAGTAGGTGGCGCACTTCTGTTCATCTTGTGCTTGTATATCATATTGGTTGACAAGCTTTGAGCTGAAGGTGTGTAATTGTTAGCCACAGAATCACTAAACAAGAGGGAAAAAAAGAAAGAAAAATGAGAAGAAAAATGAGAAGAAAACTGGAAATGTTATGGGAAATACACAAAGCAAATGAGAATGGAATGGGAATTAACAGTAGATTCAACAAAGTTGCTCTTCTTCCACTGGATTAGAATTGGAATTTAGAAGTTGATTTTTCAAATGGAGGTTTAGACCAGAGAAACCAGAGAAAACCCCTAAAAGCACAAGAGAGAACCAACAAGCAACTCTATTCGATCACATATGACACCAAGGCTGGCAGGACTTACACCCAGTCACATTGGTGAGAGGTGAGCGTTCTCACCACTACGCACACTGTGCTTCCCTAGCAGATCTTTAATAAGGGAAAAAATCATTCAATTCACAATAAATTTGCTGTTGAAATTAGCCTTACACAAATTGTACACAGTCCCAGAACAAAATGTCAACACCTCCATCAAAGATCGGACTGATCGGATTTCCAAGGGGGTATGGTGGGGATAGGGGGTGTGTAGAATGGAGGGTAATATTCCCCTTACCTGGCATGTCTGTAATACTGCTTTTCCTTGGTCGGCGATGCTTTAGTATATGCACCATACTCTACTATCTTGGGTCTCTCGCTGTATGCAGGCTATGGTAATAATTATAACATTATAGTATATTATGTTGCAGATTTGAAACTATTTCAGTTTGTGTTCAGCTGAGACTACAACTATGACATGCATTACATTGAGTGGCTTCCCAAGGTAGTTTTCACAAGAGCAGGAAACATATGGTACTGACTCACAGCATGTCATGACATGAAACTAGCTTCCTATTGTTTCTTTACATTTCATCCAATCACAGTGCCTTGATTTGCTAACAGGAAATACGGCACAGCTAATAAAAGTATAACTCCATGTTTCTCACATTGTCCAATCTCATATAACAAATCCACTTGGTCATTACCAGGGAGGTGGTCATTACACATCTTAAAAGTCCCCTTCAAAGTTCTCTGCGCCAGCTTGAAAGGTAGCCATGCTTTTGCTTTGAAGCAAGACATGAGTTGAAAGTCTCTATCATTGCAAGGTAACCTCATGTCTCGCTTTGATGCAAAGCCATGGCTACCTTTCAAGATGGTGCAAGGAAAGTTGAAGGGGACAGTGGCGGATCCAGGGTTTTTCAAAATGGGGTCCAGATCGGGGAATAGATTGCTATGACGTCATATTGACGTCATATGATGTCAAAGTAAAAAAAAAAAAATGGCGTTGAAAAAAAAACGGGTGCAGCGGACCCTGTCGCACTACCCCTAGATCCGCCACTGGGGGACTATTAATCATACCTGTGGGGCACTGAGTGGCGGAAGGTGATCAAATATGGTTGGTCTTTTCTTGGATTCATTTTCACCAACATTGACCTAAAATTTTAAAAATGAAAAAATATATTTTCAATTTGAGATTGCAGTGTTTTGAAATTTTGAAACAAATAATGCTACCAATGTATAAACATTCCTACCCCTTTGGATAAATTTACGACCCCTTGACCCACTAATAAAAAAATACGAAGAAAGAACAGATGAAATATCAATTAAGTCAAAAATGCATTGACTTACAATGTATAACACATATATCTTAAAATATTTTAAAAATAAATGATAACTAGCGGTAAGCTAGTGTGAGCTGCGTCGGTGTTTCTAATGAAACAGTATGAATAAAAAGTTAAATTTTACACCGTAGTAAGTGATCTCTCTTATTTTCTACAGTGTAAAATTTAACTTTTTATCCATACTATTTAATTTTAAAAATAGGTTGTCAGTTGGAGGTCTGAAATCTGAGACCAAGCTCAAAGTTGGCTGCATATTTAGAAATGAACTTGTTGCGAACTACTAATTTTAAAAACAAAACAACTATCATTTTGCTTCACATTTAAATTCACAGCTCACATGTACAGCCCACATTTCATTTTGGTCATGGATTTCAGCACCAACCAACAACCTTTTTATAAGATAGGTATAACTTGTTCTGGTTGAGAGGAACAACATAAAAAAGAAAGATTCTTACATCGTCATGTTATGGTCTATGGTTCCGGATGCAGTATGTACTGTCTGATATATACAACACATTTGTAATTATACAATTACAGAATAATAGTATCACCCGCACCTAATTGTGGTGTGGAGCGTGTATGATCACTCAACTATAACATTGAAAATCGCTAGATTTATCGCCACATTTATTCGTAATTAAGAATCACGAATATCCTTCTCACTAGATACTTTTATTAAATCTCAATGTGTGTTATTATACATTATCAAATTTTTAATTTAGCAATGCATGCTTAAAGATATTGATAACTTGTCTTTCAACACAACAGTGTGAGTCTCAAGGGGGGTCACGACAGGGGTTCATATCCTCGGCGGAAATTGACAAGCAACATTAAAAACACAAACTCATACATAGCTAATAATCTCACTTAAGGCTATTTAAGACCTTGAAATGAATGTCTTACAGCCAACTAATTCATCATTTTCTCAAGAATTCAACTTAAGTTGCACAAAAATACAAGTCAACCTTTTGGAGGTCACTCTCAGGGAAAATTTTCTTTATTTAAGACGTATTTTCCTTTAATTTTCAACCTTTCTAGAGGGAGACAATAAATATAATAAATGTAGTCATAATTTTTTGTTAACGCTGGTCACTATGGATACTATAACTTCATTATAACGACCATAATACACTATATTTTTGGTTCAAAATTAAACAATATTTCTTACTAAAAAAATATAAAAATATCTGAAAAAAGTCTTAATATACAGAGTGTTTTATTTATTTACTTTGCTTGAAATAAAAATAAATAGCGGAAACGGGTATATATCTTTTCGTGTGGTCTTTGTTTTGTAACCACGAAATTAAAATTCATGTTTAAGTTTATAAGTTGTAACTTTTAGCAAGTCAGTAAATTTGGTAAGGTACTCGTAATTTCACCCCTAAAATCGGTAGTTTCGAGAAAAAAATCGGTTAAAATTGTCCTGAAAGAGCAATAGAGATAAACACAGGCATTAGAAGCTATAGTTTTAGGTGTAGGAGGGCAGTAATTGTTATTAAGGTAACAGTTGCTAACATGAAATACAGTGTCAGTATTATAAGACCTTCCACAATTACATTAACATTGAAACTCTAAACGTTCGTACCGCAGAATTACTAGCTCTATTTATGGCCAAATAGGCTCATGAAGAAGGCTACAGGGAGAGAAATTATGATTATTTCTAGTCGATGAGCCTTTTGTACCATTATGTCTCCGTGTTAAAAGCAAATTGAATTGTGCCAAGCTAGCTAAACAACATTTAGTTAGTGGCTTCTTCAACTTGAGTGATAATTTGCGGTTTTTAGGACGAAATTTCCTATCTTCTTGGATTATTAAAAGTTTGACTTATAAACTGTTAAATAAGCTTTACAAATGTTACTTTGGAGACCATAATTCTTAAACTTAGGGGAAGATTTTTACCTCTGTTTTGTCTCGTGTCGTCGCCATGTTTCGAAGTTGTCACTTGTCCTTCTTCTTTAGAAAACACGAGTTCATCTTCGAAGGAAACTTCTTTTAAAATCCTTCAAAATCCGCAACAAGAAGAGCGAACTGATGATCCTACTAAATCCGCTTCATTTTTGAGTTTTATTTACTTTTCTCTCTGACTTACAAGGCATGATGCCAGCCGTTTCCAAGATATTGTAATATTAATTATTAATGAATGACTTATGAATTTTGGCACCTTTGCATTGACACGGAGAAAAAGCGCGCGTTCTATTGAATCAATTAGAAGTAATTCAGAGTTTAGCCCTTATTGTTGTAAACAAAAAGCCAAAAACAAAGCTATTCTTTCGACCACTAAATCCTTTAACTACGCAGGCGTTAAACGTATTTTTTAAAGGCGTTTAATTAAAAAAAAAATGCTGCAGAAAATTTTTTTTCCTTCTTGCCCGTTTTGTTTTGGCAGCAAGAACTCGGACAGTTTAATGGCTTTAATTGATTTTAATTTTCGTCAAAAACAAAGTTATTCTTCATAAAGTACCTTGTTTTGCTTTCTACGCTTTTCTTTGTCTTTTTAAAATATTTTCAGTTCATTAGTCTCGCTCTAATTGAAATTTAAAGTAGAAAAAATTCTAGAGGGCTTTGATTGATAAAATTCCAAATCACCGTTCTGCTAAGCTTCTAGAATACCGTTGAAAGTTCCAACCTGGAAGAAAGATATCTGCCAGACTGACTTGGTCTAATGAGTTTCATTGAAAAACTCGGTGCAAATTGCTTGCGCGCAATATTGCGGGCAATGTTGCTGAAGTAAGATCGTTTACTACCTCAGCAACATTACTTGCAACAAATTGCGTCGTATAACATGGCTCGCAACATCGATTGCCTGCAACATTGCGCGCAATGCTGCACCGGCCATTTGTCCGTAGCTTAGCAGCGCAGCGGATCTAGGTGTGGTTCGGTGGAGGGGAGGGGATCGTCCCAACCTGCAAGCAACCGTAATCGAACCGTAGATGAGGGCTTGGACGACCCCCCCCCCCCCCCCCCCCCCCTCCCGACACACACACTAGTCTTTGATCTAGCAAATACCCTTGGTCTGTGCAAGGGTTCTGGAGTGAATGAAAGAAATGTTTTCCCGTTTGAGAAAAAAAGTTTGGAGAAAATATTTTTACCACAAAGGGTTTTCCTCAGGTATAATTCCCAGAGGAGAATTGAGAGGGGTACGTTTTCCAGGCCGCAGGTATAGAAAAGGGGTGAAAATTTGTGAACTTTGGTATAAAAAGGGGTAGTTTTTCTTCAAAAGTATATGAAAGGGGTACCTTTTCAGACAGAGGGGTAACTTTTTGCTTAAATTTTGTGTATGAAAGGGTAAGGGGTCGAGAGTCCGGGCGGGGCATCCCCGTATGAAACGACCCGAAGTACCCCCCCCCCCCCCCCCGGTACAATTTGACAACAAATAAGCTTTAATAGTCAACATTTTAATTCTTATGTTAATCAGTAATACAGTATCAGACTTCATTAAAACAGATTTGATAAACACATCAAATGCTAGGGTATTAACATTTCCTTTCAATTATATTAATAAATATCTATATAAATAGGGAATATTAATAGAATTATTATCGGAAAAAATGCTAGGAAAAAAATATAATTTTAAAATGGCATTTGATGTTTTTAAACAAATCTTTAAGAATTGATATTTGTTGATACAATTACAAGGTACAATTAAAATTCAAATATTTAAGGCAATCATATTACATATAATTTAAACAATTTTACTTATTTTTGATTTAAGAGTTTTCTACAGCTTTTTTCGAGGTATGTTGTCAGTGATGGAGGTCTACTATTTAAGAGTGATTGGATTGGATGGTCAAACCATAATAGAATTGTCATTGTGAGGGCCATTGGCATATTCAAATGCAGAATGCACAAAATATATGATGCCTCTTAAACTAATGTGGTTAATTACAATGATAGCTGGTCTGCGGTATAATCGCCCCTAATTGCACATGCTCAATAGTAAATGTTGTTGTCAGCCACATGGTTTGGTTTGCCTTTGCCACTCGCTTAAAAAATGCCAGTTTGGAAGTTACAAACACATGGTGCAACATTGCACTCAATGTTGCAGGCAATCAATTGGAAGCCATGTCAGAACACAATAATTTGTTGTATGCAATGTTCTTCAAGTAGAAAACAATTCTACTTAAGCAACATTGCCTGCAATATTGTGCGCAATGTTACACCATGTGTCCGTGCCTAAGGGATTTTTTCTCATTTTTTCTCAGAGGAGCTATCATGCAAAGTTACTGAAATCACTCTAAAAATATGTTGTTATGCTTAAAATATTATGCTGGACACATCTTGGTTCACAACTCGCTTAACCAAAAACAAAAAACAAAAAGGTGTGGTCATGA
The DNA here is from genome assembly GCA_023349425.1 of Anthopleura sola. Taxonomy (NCBI): domain Eukaryota; kingdom Metazoa; phylum Cnidaria; class Anthozoa; order Actiniaria; family Actiniidae; genus Anthopleura; species Anthopleura sola. The sequence continues at coordinate 4,007,169 of JALHLI010000018.1, read as the reverse complement.
AATACAATAGCTGTGAATATGCAACGCACATCCGAGTCTATGCATTATGTTCATGCTACAAGTGAAGACCAAGGCTTACCAGCTGAGCGGCATTAAATTTTCTAACCATTCACAGTCCATTGTGATTTTTTTTATAACCGGTCGTGTTTTCAAGCACTTTTTTCCTACCTGAAAACTATTACTGGTAACAATTGAATCCAAAACATTTTGAGTCTCAGAGAAATCCAAAACTCTTAATCAGATTTCATCTGTGACTTATCTAAAAACCACTCGAGAAATGATTTCCAAAACAAAGAGTGAAGGGCAGCAGGTTTTGATCAACAAAGCCATGTGTGAATAGTTTTTCACTCAGCTGGTATTTGTTCTCACACTACATTTACAATTAATTTGACATTAAAATATGAATTGAATTTTACGTTCTTTTGATACACCAAAATATTATTTTGTCTTTAAAATTTTACTTTTTTTAAGTATCCAAGGAATGAGGTTTACTGGGCTTGTATGTCATGAGAAAATGTCTTCATCATTTGGTTATTTAGTATGGTTCTTTTCTCAATAAGCACTGACATTACGCTTGTCCCTGTTCTTGCCTCTCACTAATGTTCTTGCTTTGGATGCTGCACTGTTGTACTGGTTCTGTTAATAAGATAGATTGGTAATTCCAGTCATGAAAAGTTGGCATTGAACTAACAAAACAGTAGTAGTAAGAACAATCATTGTGATGGTAGCATGTTTGTACTACTGAACCTGCCAAACCATGGTTTTGACACACAAGTTCACATGCTGACTACTACAACAAACATCAATGTCTTAGTCTGCATTCTTTTCTCCACAGGCCAGAATCCTTTTAATGAGTTGTAGGGAAGAAAGTTATTGAAAGGATACCGATTTGTGGAGAAAGGAATGCAGACTTAAATGTTGATGTTTGTCAGCCATGGAGTCATAGACGTTTGTGAGTGTAGTCCTTATTGAAATTTGTGTGTCAAAACCATTGTTTGTTGGGTTGGTAGTACAGTATTGGTATAACATTGTACAACAAAATAAGTTTGCTGTATGCTCATCATTGTAGGAGGCTTCATCATTCAAGCTCTTTTATCATCTCTGCTACACTCACATCCCAGCCATAGTTTTCAAGTACAACATGAAGTGTTGGAGAGGAGTAGATTCTTTATGTGAAAATTAAAATTTCAACTCACCCTTTGGAACTTGCTCACTTTCTGTAGCTGCATTTCCTCTAGGTTGACTACAGGACCAAGCTCAAAAATATCCCTAAGTAACTCATTCCCCTGAAACATGAGACACGAGAATAAGTAATTAAATAAATGGGCATGCCTGAGGCTGTGAATATTGAATGTTTCTGTAGACACAGAAAGTGTCCTGGGTTAGTAAAGAAATCAAAAATTGTACAGAGACCCAAAAAAAGAAAGTAGTCTCATCATCATTCACCATATTCACTTTTGTCTTCATCATCATCCTCACCCTCACCACCACCACATTCACTGTCATCATCTTTACCACCACCACCATCATCATGACTCAAGATCAACAAGATCAAGTATCATAACCACAGTACTGTATTGCTGCTAACAGTATCATCATCTTTACCACCACCACCATCATCATGACTCAAGATCAAGACTTTAGTATCATCACCATAGTACAGTATTGCTGTTAACAGTATCATCATCTTCACCACCTACGATTATTTATCTCTACATACCTGTAGTTGTACAGGCATTCCAGTTCCTAGACATTCCTTAAGAGCAGAGTACTGTCTCCTTACTGTCCAGGAGTAGAGCTCCAAGGATTCAACACCAAATTTTATCGTCTCATCTGGTACACTACCATCCTAAAAAAAAACACAGATAAAAAGATTCAAGTCTGTACTATCAAAGTTTGTCATTTCATTTAGAATGAGTGAGAAAATGGACCTAGTGAATGTTTTCCCATTCCAGATCCAGGACTTAAAATAACAGCCGGTTAGTACTTGGTCACGATGACCAGCCAAATCAGTTTTAGCTTGGTAATACCTTGTTTCTCAGGGTCAATGTTACTGGTCAAAATGACCGGGAAGGCCAAGATTTGACTGGACAAGTTTCGATTCTGGCTGGACAATGTCTGATGACCAGCCATTATTTCAAGCCCTGCAGATCATGCGTCATTCCCTTTCTTTCCTCCTCAGTAATACATACCTCAATCGCACGCATGACGTCACGAAAACTTGACCTCTGATGACGAAGATCCTTTTTAGCTTTGTGTTTGTCACTGTCGGTTGCTAGGTCTTTCAGTTGTTCACAAAGACGAGCTTTTTCACCAACAAAGGATCTGTCGACAGCTCTTGCTTTCTCGTACATCAATGCCAATGCTGCACCAGCAGCTATTCTGACTGAAATATCACTGGCATCAAGAATGCATGAGATTCTTCGCAAGAATCTGTGAACAAGAATAAAACATTAGATTTAATTGTCATTCTTACCTAATACCTAAGATATGGTACAGCTAAAGTAAAGCTATGGAAATGCTGTATTGCACATGAAAAGCTGATCTATAAGGTCTGGTTCTCACTAGCCATGCAAGTCAACACAAGCATAAGCACAAGCGCAAACCAACACAAGAAAAACAAAATCTTCCTTTCTCTTGCATTTGTGTTACTTCTTTTCATAGTGAGAACATGCACTAGCTCTTTAGTGAGAACCAGGCTTAAGCTGAAGTAGAGTAGAACAAGAGAAGAATACTTACTTGCGCACTGTGTCATAGGCTTCAGATTCAGGTACAACAGTCAGAAGAAGAGCCCAGGACAGCACAGCATGGTAATAAAGAGGTGCAACAGCTTGTGTGATCGTCTTGTTGTTATTAAACACACTTTCAAATACTTTAGCACATTCTTGTGAATCCTGTAACAAAGAAAAAAATATTAGCTTACAGGTATACGTTGAATCCAAATCTGGCGACCAATTTGAATAACATTAACTACTCTTCTGGACTGACTAGCATAAGTGCTGTTCATGTGGAAACATAAAAGTTTTTTTACAAAGTATTTGAGAGGCTAGTCAGTCCAGAACAATAGTTATTCAAATTGGTTGCCATATTTCGATTCAGTGTAAGAGGATGGAATGCAGAGGCAATTAAAAAAATGAAATTGTGAGAAATTTCTCTATTTTTGTGATAACTTACTTCAGTATTTTCTGCAGCAATAAAACAACACAGACCAAGAGCACTGCAACACTAATAAAAGAAAATAGTTTAATCATTGTAAGTGTGGCATAGCAGGAATACACTTGTCTCTCATCTCTAGGGTCTTGGGTTTGATTCCTGGACTCAGCATCACATATGAGTAGAGATTGTTTGTTCTCTCCCTTGATTAGTTGAGGAATTTTAATGGGTTCTCTAGTTTTTCTCCCTCCACAAAACTTCACCTGCTAAATTCTGATTTGATTAATTTTGCGAGTAAGACTTATATCAGCCCAGAGGTTGTTTCAGGGTTTGATCCATGAGTTAGCCATGCCCTGACTTATATCAGCCAAGAGGTTGTTTCAGGGCTCAATAAAATTTTAAGGGTTTTTTAGGACTCCATAGTGCAAAGCAAAATCTTAATCCCTTCACCCTTACAACCCCTTGTATATTGTAGTATTATAGAATTGATAACAGATAAATCCCTTTTTTATTAAAAAAAATCTAAAGCTTACACTTGCTCTAGCACCAATGCTGGCTGTTGGGTCCTGGATGATCATCGTAAGGATAGGCTTCAGCACCTTGAAGAAGCCTTCACTCTCTACACCAAGCTGAATGCATACCAAGGATGCAATAGAAGATGCAAGCACACGGTCCTCAGATATGCCTGCATGAAAATAATATGAACACCCATTAAATAAAATGATGATGATACATGATGATGATACATGATGGTGATACATGATGATGATACATGATGATGATACATGCTGATGATACATGCTGATGATAATGATGATACCATGATGATGATACATGCTGATGATAATGATACCATGATGATACCATGATACCATGATGCCATGATGATACCATGATGATATGTGATAAGTCTAGCTTCAGCACAAACACCACTATATAGGCATGATGAACAAAAGATGTTTGTATCAATACTAGACCACAAAATACAATTAATACTTCTATTTTTCTGCATTTTACCTCTTTTTAGGCATTTTTCCACTAAGTCTTGGAATGTCATCATTCTAAGATAAAAGAAAAGAAAAGAAAATTGAAGTAAAATCTCTAGAAATCCAATTTTTTTCTGGATGAGATGAGACCATTATTCAAACAAAGAACACTTGAGTCTGGTGTCTGGTATTCTCATATGTCTTATTTGATAAATATGCATGTACTATGTTGAGTGAGTGATATTTTACACCAGACCTGCATAGACAGTAATCTTGTAGATGTGCAAATTCCTGTAAGATTGTGGAACGGACTTGGGTAAACTGTTTTTAGCACAATGAAATTTGTCAAGGATACTTTTAATAAAGGAAAAATTGCTCACGTTGATGCAGCTTTATGGAAAATTGCACCACACTGGCTTTTTACAGATTTTGCTTTTATTAAATTTATCACTGGTGGCAGCAGAAATTACCTGTTTGCAACAAATTCTGTGAGTACTTTAGACTTTAATGCCTTCTGTAAGGCAATCAAGGATGCTTGTCGTCCTTTGGCACTGTAAAACAAAACAAAACAAATTAAGAAACTTAGAAAAAAGAAAAGGAAAAAATGAAATAAAAATATAGAGAAGAGGAACAACAAAAAGGAACAACGGAGAGGAACAATGCTAAAAATATTGCACCACTGAGCAAAACACCTGACTGCGCAAAAAATATAAAAACACTAAAAACTGTGAACGAAAATGGAGCATTACGTAAGTGTAGAAAATAATAACAACAACCCTACAATATTCATGGATTCCTATGAATTCAAGCACGTTTATACTCACTTTGAGAATTTAATAATATCTGTTTAAAAAGAATTTTGGTGCAAGACAACAAACCTTGCACTTTGAACATAAATTGTGTAAAAAAAACAATACCCGTAATTTTATAAACAACGCCGGAAAAAATTAACCGTTTATCTAATAAGATTATTATCGTCGAGAGAAAAAAACAAAGTACAATATACTAAAATAATAGTATATTTGTTCAGGAAATCTATGTATAGATTTTAGTTTTCCTTTTCTCATAAATTGTACAGTTGTGTAAAGATTTAGGTAAAAAACAAAATGGCGCACCTTTTTTGTGTTGCACCATCCAAATAATCCTCCAAATTTTGTTCAAAATTGACTTCGATTTCTTCTAAACTATCGTCGTTGCCTTCGTTATTGAGGTCTGTAAAGGAAACAGGAAACGTCAGTTACTAAAAGGTAGCCTAAGTTTATGTTTTCTGCTGGGTTTTCGATCCACGTGAGGAGGGAAGACTCACCATCTCCGCTTCGAGTGTCCAACGAATTCTGACTTGTTGTACTCATTACTTCGTCATCTTCAACTCCAAGACTTTCCTCAGTCCTTCGAGGAGAAGCTATCAAGTACATAAAATAACAAAGTTCGAATATTCAGTGAACAATTAACGATATAAAGTACAAAATCATCAAACACCGGTAGCAGGCAGTTGTGAATATTTGAGTCACAAGAACAACTTCAATGAATGAAGCACAACATTTTCGTTTACAAACAAATATACAGCTCTTCCTCAAAAGTTAAGGCCAAAAATTCGCCCCAAGCTTATAGAATAAAGACTAGACCAAACAGATAAATGATCGGAGACAGAATATTTTTTTACCTCTTGTTTTCGACTTTCCTTGCCGATCAGAACGTTTACCTTTCCCTTTAGGCATGGTCAAAAAACTTCACGTTTCTCGTCCAAAATCTCTTCAAATTCACTTGAGATATTATTTAAATTTATGAAATTTTCTCCCTCGTATAGATCTTTTCTTTTTGAGACTAAAATAATGATCAAGTAAGGATTTGTGCCGTAAATACATCGGGAAGAGCTTGAATACTACCTTTACCCAAACGATGGGAAAGAAGAACTGAGATGTTCGCCCCCAGAATGCGCTGGATGACGTCGGTGAACGTGCTTTGGAGCACACACACAACATATTCCTCTACCACCCCCTCAGAAAAAAATATCCAATCATTATTCATCTTTAAGAATAAAATGCCCAGTACTTCTGAATATTCATAGATAAAAAAATTGATTTTCCAAATCATACTAGTACGTCTTTGAAAGTACATCTATAAGTTAAAATTACCACTAAAAATGTTTTTACCTCCCCACCCCTGTAAAAACAAATTGTCACCTAATTTAAATTTCTCTATTTTGTATTTCATTGAAATGTATTTCGGTCATTTCGTTTTCCTATAATAGTTTCATAAACTGAAATAAAAAAGGTTACTTTTCGTAATGGCTAAAATACTAAAATACAGAAACATTTAGTTAGGAATCTAGTAAAATATCAAAAGTTGGTAAAAAAATTACTCGACTTAACGTTTAAACTTAACCCAGGCTTTATTACTTACATTGACAATATTTTTTGTCTTTTAAATATTCATAAAAGATCAATTTTTTTTTGGTCAAAATAATAAGTTTTTTTCCCTCCCTTCCCTCATCACTAAAAAATTGACTGTTCATATCGAGGCTGCCGACCCAGTCTCTCTCTGTCATTTTCTCTTCTGCTTCAAATTGACTGTGTTTTCTTTTCTTCAGCGAAATAATTCCTAATTTTGAAGCTTTTTATTGTTATCTAACGATGCTTACATAAAATGAATGGTAAGTATGGCTTTAACACTAAGTATTCAACTAATTTTTAAAGAAATCTGACGGGAATTCAAAGAAAACCAAGCCACATAAAACGAGAGGTGCTGGGTTGTTTCGTCATCAGACGTGGCACTTGGAAAAAATAAGTTTGTATATTTTTAATTAGAATTCAATTGATATTTTCACGTCGAGAAAGTGAGAATGTTTACAATCTCATTTTCATTTAGATATTACTTATAATATGTCGTCTGTTACAGACACTGGTGTTACAGTAAACTTTGAAATTCAATCATCCAATTCAACATTAAAAATTACACCCTAGGTAGGTTTTAAAAGCTTATAATTTTATCACTCAAGAAGTCAAAAAAAGCTTTAGTAAATTTTTGGGTTTTGTCTGACTATTGTAAACTTATATATTTGCTTGATTTTTGATAAATTTAGTTTTCTTTTTCTTTTCCTATTTGCTTTCTATAAATCATATTCCTCCAACATCCATCTTTCAAGTTAGTATTATTTCAAAGCTAGGATAACGATTGCTCTGTTTGGCAGATTGGCAGATTTGGTATGAGTGTGGAAAGTCATCGCACACAGCATAGTTGCAGCGCAGCATGGGCACAGCACTGAATGTAGAATGTTTTTATACAGGGCACGCCACTGACACAGTCACGGTATGGCACAGTCTGTGCCATATAAGTTTTTCATAGCCATACGAAAACATCTCTAGTTTGCATGAGGTCTACACACGCATGTATTAATATCTCTGTGGACTATATAAATTCACTTTTTTATAGTGGAATAGAAATTAATTTTGGCCCAATGTCAGCCACACACCCTACCACTATGCATTATTTGTTTTTTTTTTCATATAACTCACATGGTGATTTTTACATAATGAGAACAAGAAGTTTATACTGTATACCAAAGATTCTGTCAGAATGAAAGTACAAATATATTTCAATTTATCAAAGAAGTTTAACACTCAGCATATATCCATTGAACGGCCTTTTTTTTGTCTCCTGGTGTGGTAAACAACGACAATGATATATCCATTGAGGTATCCATGGGTACACTTGGTCAGCTTCTAAGCATCAAGAAGCAAGAATTACATTCTGATTCACCTTGAGTATTGCTTTAGCTTCTCTCTTGATTACTGTCATATCCTTCCATGTGCGTTCATGGTGGACAAACGCCATTCTTAACAAACAAATATAATAGAATGTTACTCATAATCATTGGTTTGACTTTACAGTTTACTCCTTTGACGGCATTGTAGCATGTGCCTTACTCATCATTTGTACCTGTGCCTATATCACAAGAGTTCCAAAACTCAAGTCATTTTTTCTCTCTGAAAAGAAAGGGCTGTTTGGTGTATTTTACAAAGGTATGTTTCCAAATAAACTGCATTCCTAATCAATACAATTTTGTACCAAAAAAGCTTTCCACAATTTGCTTCAGCAACTATACAATGGCTCCAAATTGAGGTTGGACTTGATGTGCTCATGAATACATTTACTTGTTTCAAGTCCAACCTTAAATTGGAACCATTCTTTCATGGTCACTCAAGGCAATATACCTCTTTAATATAACTTTGGCATTTGTTTTGCTCATTTCAGACCACATGTCATTCCATTTGAAATAGGAGGCTTTGTTTCATTTGCATCCAAATAAAAAATGTTACTCAAGGGAATGACAAGCACTCTGAAATGAGCAAAACAACTGCCATAGCTAACCATCTGAGTTGATCAAGTTCCCCGAAATGAGTTTTGGGTCAGCTATTTTGGTTAGCATTTTCCGAGCATTTTCTGAGTCAATAATTTTCCTAGTCTCTTGAAATTTGATTCAGCCATGAGTTCCATGAATGTTTATAATCAATTAAAAGAAGGAAGAACTTGTTTTTCAATAGGTTCTCTTGGCAAAATCATAGAAAATGCTAATCAAAATAGGATATTGAATATGAGGCTGACATTGTGTTTGTTCTGAAGGTCAACTCAGCTGGAAATAGGTATATTCAGAAAAGGTGCATTTGATGAAATCTTCCATGGATGTTTTAATGAGTACATGTAGTAAAATTTGCTGCCATATTTCTTATAATTTGCCAATGATATTTGTTTATTTCTGTTCTCAGCGGCAGTAATCGGTGTGAGACTTCATTGGGCTGTATCCATTTCTTGTGTTTTGATGGCTCTCTACACTCTTGTTCTCAAGTAGCTTGGATAACCACAGGACTTACTATAACAGTTATTACTATAACTTCAACCACAGTGCTGGTCCTTCTACAGCAAGAGTATGAAAGATCAAAACAATTATACTGTTGTGGTAAAACTTGCAACTTTTGAAAATAGCGTAGAACTTGGAAGAATATTTAAGGATATTATCAATTGTAAATATTTAAGTATAAACAATTAATCACCAATCTAGTACCAGTATGAGAGAGCATTTATACTAGCAAGCTGGGGTGTATTTAACCTCCTCTCAGACGTTCTTAGGGTCACATGACGTCATGTCATCCTCATGGGGAGAGAAACCCTAAGAGCATCTGTGTAGGAGGCTAGGGTGTATTGGGGATTCTAGGATGCCTACGTGTATACCTTTTTTGTATTGGCAGCTTAGTTACATGCATGTGATTGGAAAGGGGAGGGGAGGTTAGGTTAGGGGAGGGAGAGATGATTTATTGAGGTTAGTAGGGAGTAGTCCTTACTTCCCCCCAGGGAAAATCCTGGATACGCCACAGTAGTCAGGTTGTTGTGCAAATTGCATTTTATTCAAAAGACCTCTTTACCTTGGGAATACTGTTTTTCCATTTCAGACCAAGTGTCTAGACTATATTTTCTTTGTTCAATGATTAATATTGTGCAGTACACATTATAAATATGGATACAACTCAGACAAAGAATCTTATAGCCTAATATTGAGGCTAATATTGGAACATGTTATGCCCAAGGTAAAGAGGTCTATTCTTTAAGTTACAACACTTCCCAATCACCGTGCAAAATCGTACAATTCACGAGGAAGTTGTTTTTGGTGGACATCAATCAATGTGTTTCCACAACATTGCATGTGACACATGCCCTTGATAACTTTGTGTTTTCAAACCATGTCAAGGAAACACTTTGATTGATGTCTACCAAAACCTTAAGCTTATTTTGTTGCAACGACGATTTGCACATGATTGGAAAGTGCTGTAAGGTTTGAATGTTGTTGTGCAGAAATATATTATTTTGGCAACCCGAAGAAGATTTCTAGGAATAAGTTAAGACAAATCTTATCAAAATAAAATTCTTTAAAAATACTGTAATAGATTCCAATATTATTTGAAAATGTGATGAATTAAGAAACTTATAATTTTTTTCCCCTCTAATCAATCATGTTTTTCTCACTTTTGGAATATTAACATTGTTAAGGTTATATGACTTTTAAAAATAAAAATTATACACAGTTTTGTTGATTAGTTTAAATTGCATTTCCAATATAGTCACTTAAAAAGATGCAAACTCTGATTGGTCGAGAACCACTAGTGCTGTATTAGTGAATACAACACAGCTGCTGATACCAACCATGTCTGTGCACATGGCTCTAACCACCAGTTGGTCCTTTTCTGTTCTCCATCCTGTACTTGAACAGCGTGACTTACAGCGCGACACGCAAAAGTAGGACCACATTTAATGTATTCGCATACTTCTATGCACGGGATTTTGTACTTTAAACAGACACATTTGATTCCAAGCTGACTGGTGTGACCAAATATGGCGTGTAAAAACTCGTTTGACAGCAAAAAGCCCGTACATAGACAGGGACCGCGCGAGGGGAGGGGCTGGTATAGGACTATAAACCCTATCACTTTTTCCTTTTTCCCATACTAGTCACTTATATAGCCCCGCCACTTTTTAGAGTGCTCCGCGGTCTATGATAGAAGTATGCGAATGTATTAAAAGTGGTCATACTTTTGCGCGTCGTGCTGTAAAAAGTGTCAAAAATACTTCTATTTTTAGAGAATATAATTTCAAGGCTGCAGAATGTAAATATAGCATTGTGTATTAACTATACTATTATTACTTTTGAATTTTCAGTTTATTTTTCAGATGATTGCTAAAATCTAAGTACTTCATCTATCGGCCTAGAGATTTTCCGCTTTGCTTTTCCTGTAATTTATCATGTTTCATCAAGTTTTTTATATTTTCTTTGTGTTTCCTAGCTTTTCCTCTTTTTATTCTTTCAGGTTTTTTTTCTCGTTTTGGGGCTGAAAATGATGACTTTTCTTCTTAAACTAAAAAATAAATGAGATGTGGTATTCTGGTTTATCTTTTTAAATATTCGACTAGCTAAGGACTATCAAAAACAGTTTTCTTTTTCAAAATTGTCTATGTTAAATTATCTATTGCTTCCCTCTTTCTCTCTCAATTTATAATTGTTCTCGATTTCCTTTTTTAAAAGCATTTAGAAAATAATATACACACGGCTTCCTTATCGCTCCTAGCTACCATTTATCAATTTTATTATATTGTTGAAATCATTTGTTTTTCATTTTCAATCTCGTTATATTAAAGCTTGTATTTCTTTAGCCAAAGCAATCTGTGTCTACAGATCAATTTTATTAGTTTTTCTAACGATTTCTAGTTTGTCAAACTAGCGATGCTTATTTTTTAATTTCGCACCTGTCGAATCAGGTCGAGTGTACCGAGAAAAAAAGGGAGTTTCAGCTGCAGTATTTTACGGAAACTGCTCAAATTTGAATATCGGATGAAAGATTGATGCAAGTTTTCAATAGAAGAATCTTTTGAGGATGTAGGAGAGCAAAAGGGGCATATGTTTCTTTTGTGAGTTATTGTCATATCGAAAGTGAAATCATCGGTCAAATACTAAGAAAAATATATATTGTTTTGGTTTTTATCATCGGTGTTGAGTGGTCATTTCCTGTGAATTGTCGTGAATGCTTGAATTGTGATTAAAAACAGCCATGTGACTCTTAGCGGTAATGTCATTGGAAGGAAACAAAGTTTGCAAGAAAACACCCCTCCATCAACCACCTGTTCACTCGAAACCACCCTAAAAGGCCAAAAAATTCAACTTCAAAATTAAAAAATTTAACACCCAAGACTAAAGTACCATAATCATGTTCTCTTTTAGATTTGCTTTGTCATATCTTAATTTTTTTCTCGGTGTTTTTTGCTTGGGAGAGTTTCTGTCACGCTGCTGATCAAAAGTTCAATTCTTTCAAGAAATTACCATTCCCACGTGTACGTCACTGTGAGCCCGATCACATCAAATTTCAAGCGGCCATCTTGGATTCTAAAATAAAACAAGTTGTTGATTCTGAAGATTGTTGGACGTATAATGGTCATGAAGAGATCTTCGGACTCAGAAATCCATGGCAAATCAAAACGAAGTCGTCCTAGGATTGATTTAGGAGATAATGGGCTTCGAGAGAGGATTTCATCGCCGGAGAGTGCGCGGGATAGTGGTTCTCCTGTGCACCGAAGTTCGTCTCTCACACGAAAAACAGACGACAGGACGTACAAAAGGACCTCTAATGTTAACATGCGAAACGACAATAACTATCCTATTCATCAGAAACGCGTCGATCGCGATGTAGACCCTCATCTGCGAATAACGAACCTTTCTAGCCACGTTGGGGACCCACCAATGAAGGATGCGATTTATCACGAGTTGAAAAAATTCGGTGAAGTCTCGGTGAACTTGTTTGGTCGCGGTAACGACCGTTACGCAGTTGTGTACTTTCGAACAGTGGACGATGCGAGGGAAGCCAAAAGAGTTTTAGAACGAAGAGGACGCGTGTTGATCTATGATCGCCCAGTGCGTATTGACTACAGAATATATCCGGAAAAGACTTCGAGTCGAAGAAGCTACAGCCCTGTCTCGATGGGCGAAAACTTTCACTATTCAAGACGTTCTTCATCTCCAACACGTAGAACTACACAACGTGCTAATAATCCCTATTTTGAGTACGATCGTAACCGCGGCGGTGACTTTGATCGCCGTGGTAGAGCCGGAGGAGATACTTTTACCCCTCCTCAACAGCAACAGGATTATATCCCTCCTGAAGAAGATCCAAAAGCGACTCGGACGTTGTTTGTTGGGAATCTAGAAACAAGCGTTTCGAGTCAGGAGCTTCGCCGAGCTTTCGAAAAATTTGGAGTGGTTTTGGATGTGGACATCAAGCGCCCAGCTCGCGGACAAGGAAATACATATGCATTCGTAAAATTTGCCGATCTAGACGTTGCTGCCAAAGCTAAAGTTGAAATGCAAGGGGAGTACATTGGGCGAAATCGCGTAAAAATTGGATACGGAAGGAGTCAACAGACTACTCGCTTGTGGATTGGGGGTCTAGGCCCTTGGACGTCTATTTCCGAGTTGGAACGCGAGTTCGATCGTTTTGGTGCAATCAGACGTATTGATTACCGAAAAGGTGACGATCATGCTTATATTTTGTACGATAGCTTAGACGCTGCTTCGGTGGCTGCACGTGAAATGAGAGGCTTCCAGATGGGCGATCGTCGCCTAAGGATTGATTTTGCGGATAAAGATCAAGGCTTGAAAGATTATGATCCTTTCTATCAAGATCGACGGGACCCTAGCCCACCTCGTGGAAGAGCTAACGATATCGATCGTATTGACAACGTGTACTCTTCTCGCTTATCAGAACGTGATTATAGGGAGGACCACTTGTTTTTGGATCAAAAAAGAGAGCCTTCTCCATACAGAAGAACAGACAGGCGTGATGGGGATAATGATTATAGAAATTGGAAAGAAAACGATGGTTTCCAATCTCGTGATGTTGATCGTTCTGAAGATAATCTTCATTCATCAAAGTTTGGTTCTGACAAGTGGACTCAGGAGCGAAATGCTCATTATGTTGAATCAGAGGACTGGGAACGTCGCTCACAAGACAGACCACCCTACCGTCGCCGTGGACCACAAACTCCTCCGAATGATTTTTACGAGAATTCACCTGGTCAAATAGTTAATGAAAACAGGAATCAAAAGCGAAGGGGTCCTTATAGGACCAAAGGGTTCAGAGATGACGACATTCAAATAAAACCTCACAAAAATGCAAGGACGCGTTCTCCATCGCCCAATCACAACTCTAATGCCAAACGAATTTCACCAGATGTCAGACGTCACTCAGGATCTTCTTCGGACAGCCACTTCAGTCATTCACGCGCAGGAAACATAAGTGCCCTTGAAGACGATGACAAACAGAAAAGTTCTGATGACGCACCTGTTAACAAAAAAGCAAAGAAAGACAAGGAAGGAAGAACTAGAGAGCAAAAATCTTCTGGGGAATCAGCTGGTTCAGCTACTACTGAGAACCTTCAGAATCTTGCTAAAAGATTTGCTGTTGCTTGGAAAGGAGCTTTGATTCTCAAGAATAGTGCTTTTCCTGTACGTATGCATCTTGTTGGTGGAAACCCTGAGGTTGCGGATTCTCTTCGTAATGACGGATCTTCAAAAAATGCATTAAGGATTACACAACGCTTGCGTCTTGATCAACCAAAACTGGAAGAAGTATCTCGCCGGATTAATTCTGCTGGTGCTTCAGGCTACTGCTTGCTGCTTGCTTTACCAGGAGCACAAAATCAAGTTGTTGATGCAAAAGAAGGGGAAGATTTACAACAAAGACCTCTGCGAAATTTGATGAGCTACTTAAAACAGAAACAAGCTGCGGGAGTGATCAATCTTCCTGCTCTGCAAAGTACTAGTGGTAATACAAAGGAAGATGTTGGTGTCCTTCATGCTTTTCCACCGTGTCAGTTTTCGCATGACCATCTCTTACGCATTGCACCTCATTTGCCGCAAGAACCATCAAAAGAAGATCACTTGGTTATTCTTGTTGTACGTGGAGGTGCTTAATCTTATATTCTCACCAAAGTATCACAAAGAAGCTTTCATTATGTCTTTTCTCAAGACCCGTCATTATATTAAAGTATCTGCCATTGTTGTGATCATCAAAGAGACTTGATAAACTGTTGCTTCATATTTGTTCAAATATATCTTATTTTCCATATGCTACCACTGGAAATATGAACTGTTCTACCTCTTGTATACCATACCATACCATACCAACAAGTCTTGGAATATCCTGCTTGGAAAAGTCTACCTATGAACTTTTAATACGTGGTATCTTTTAACCCCGACGCCGCTGTGATGGACTTATGTATTTCAGCTTGCTAAGTTAATATGAACTTTCTTTAAAGTCTACTAGAAAAGCTAACTAACACATCTAAGTTGTCTTTACTATTTGAATAAGTATCATAGAATATTGAAAAAAAATGGGGCATCATTCCAGTGTCAGTAAAATATATGAGACACATGAATAAGTTAGCTTTAAACAGTCTTTACCTCTCCGTAAAGAAGTGTAAGTTATTTGTTCATTGTTTATGAAGTTTTCTATGCAAAATCTACCTTCTAAATTCATATTTTCAAATTAGGAAATATCATTTGAACCCATTTTCATAATTACATGGCCCAAACAACTAGCTATATTCAAGTTTTCTGGGATTTTGGCTTCCCTAAATGAAATTTCCAACAGTCAGCTAGTGAATTTCTAATCCATGGCAGCCAAAAACCCAGAAATCTTAGGAAGCTGTTGGTCAAGTAATTTTAAAAATGGGTGTAACTTGCTTAGATTAGAGCATTGTTCCGTTTTGATATTCATCATTGTCATGGCAACAAAAGTAAACTAATTGGCAGTCGTATCATTTCTGTATTCTATGAAACTTATTACATCACGTACGTAACAGATCTTTCAGTAGTCGTAAAGCTAAAAGAATTTCTTAACCTAAGTTGAAAATTGTGAAATTATGAACTGTAGTTGTTGATGTCTGAGATAAATTTCAGGTAGACATAAAATAAATAATTTTGTAGCTATTGCTTAAGTACAAGCACAGCAAATTCTTATTCTCGATTTTAGTCGAAGACGAAGCATCTTGCATTTGCCATTTTTAGTCTTATTTTTCATAGGGAAAAAGATCAAAGATGGTTGTAGTTTTGAGGAAAAAATTAGCTCTGAACTAGCACTAACATTAAGGAATACTAGTCAAAGAAGATAATTAACATTTGCTTTAAAAGAGACTTAGAAAATTAGGCAAAAGTTAACATAATGGTAGCATAAATGTGAAGCTAGATTATTTTGATCTTAAAAGGGTTCGTTAATGGATTATCCATTTAATTTCTTGCCTTAAAAGATTTAAAAATCAGGCAAAGAACATAAGTGCAGTGGCATTTTCACCTAGCAAAGAAGCAAAAAACCCTGAAATTGTACAAAATGACATCTAAATATATTCACGTAATTGTTTTAATTTGTGATTTTAGAATCTGGTTTGTAGTGATTTTAGTTGCTTATAGTAACATTCATTGATCAAATAAGTTGTAGATATATAGCTGCTGCGGCTATATAATAATACGTAGGTTTCATTTTAGTTTAATAAGTGTTGGTTAGAAGTCTTTGTATCAAGGCTTGAAATGAGTTCATATGGTAAAGTGATTGTAAAAAAAAAGTATCCAGTGACTTGTGATGTCAGCATCCTGCGTATTCTGGCATCAGATTGATGAGCATAAATGTGTACTTGTACAATAAGACTTGCAACATATACTCATTAAACCGAACATCTGAAGTCAAAGAAACATGGAGAATTGTTTGATGAAAAATTATCGAATTATCAACTTATTTGTTTCAAGACAAGGCAGAAATTGTTCTTCAAAGTTTTAAATCTGCTACTTCATCTCCCGCAGTGGAAATTACCTATACAAAAATTGTTTATTTTACTTCTTGCGTGCAAGTGTTGGAACCTGAATGTGATGGGAGCGTCACTGTTCCTGCTTGACCTAAATCTAAGTGCTGGTTCACTACAAATTCTGTTTCTTCACACGTCAGGTGCTTTTTCGTCTTTGGATTCTTGTGCCCTGGGTCTTAATCATGTCGCTACCAGTTTGTTAGTCTTGTCTTCAAGATATTGGGGATCCCTATTATGGCATTGAAGTAGTCTTATTGAAAACCCTTTTTATGTATGTCCCATTACCATGGAAACAGGTACTACTATTTCTCTATGAGAGATTTTGCACATCCGCTGGTACTAGAATCAATATCAAGATTCTTCAAATGGATCTAAAAACATCTTCATTGAATAAAGGTAGCAAATACATGGCATGCTTGAATGGTACGTTATAATTTGCTGGGTTTCAATCAGCTGATAAAAGTCTTTGTATCTCCTCCCAACGTTGGTCAAACAATGACCACCTTGTGTTGTCAGACAAAAAATACGAAAAAAACTTGTGATTCGGCTGGTGAGCATTGAAAGGATTCAGCAATCAAAAACCCAGCAATCAAAAGATACATCCTGAATCAGGGTTAATTTACTTTTTATGTGAAGTGTAGGCTTCAGAAGAAATGGAATTTTGGCAGAGTTTTACATCCACAATATAAAAGAAATGAGAAAAATATTTATATAAAATTTAATGTTTATTTATAGAAAGCAAATTTTATTGAGTACAGGTATATTAATAGTTTATTTATTAATAAAATTAGGTATTTTATATGATCACAGAAATCCCAAAAAAGCAGAACATCAGCTACGTATCGAAACATCATTTTTTTGTGTGTTGTGTTGTGTACTGTCTCCTGGGGCAGTTCTAGAATTTTGAGGGGGGGGGGGGGGGACACAAAATCAAGACGATGCACCCTTTGCTATACTAACTAACTAATTCCAAGCTAGAAAGGAGGGTCATGTGCACCCTGTGGCTACCCCCTAAATCAGCCACTGGTCTCTCCACTGTCATATGTTTGAAGAGTTCCAAAACTACCCATACTTCTCCATGCATAGGGTTGTGGTTTTATAATGGAAAGGGAAGGTTTGAGAAAGATTGATGGTGCAGTTCCAAGTATACAGTCCTAGAAGCTATCTTCTAGGAGTGGGGAGCATTTCCATTTCAAGAAGATATATTTTCTTAAAATTGTTATCCTTGCCATGAAAAAGTATAGACCCCTTACAGCAACTGCCCTCAACTTGAAGGACAAAACAACCTCATGAGAGTAAAAATATATTGTTTTATCCTCCAAATAGTTCCTTTTAGTGTTCCCTGAGCCATCTTGAAAGGTAGCCATGCCTTTGCACCAAAGCAAGATGAACCGTGAGTTTGCATTGATAGAGATGTATCAAAATTATTGTCCAAGGTGTTAAAAAAGGTATCTATTATTGCAAGGTCACTGTTCATCTTGTTTCGATGCAAAGGCTACCTTTCAACATGGAGAACTGTAAAAGGGACTTGATATGCTGCAAGGGATTTATTGGAAATTCTAAGGGTGGGGAAGGTCTCTTGAGAGTATTTTTTTTTTCTTTGAAATTACATGAAGCGGGATTTGACTTTTTGTTGGGTGGGAGAAATTATAGGTGTATATTTTGTTGATTTTACAGGCACATATCTAGGATTTTCCAAAGAGAGGTACACGAATCAGAAACAACACTATTTTGTTAGTTCTCTCTAATGGTTGTATTTCATATCCAAGAGATGTTTGTTGGTGGTATAATTTGTGACAGGTTTATAAATGCTCCTGAATGTGAGGGGTCATGTATCAATTCCTGTTTAAGGGAGCTACATGTTCACTAGAGTGAAGGCATTAAACCTGTGAAATAAAAATTGCTTGTTAAGGTGTAATAGTCAAATAGACACAAAGGAAAACAATAGAATTAGGGTCTACTAAAGTGTATTAGTCTAATGAAGAATTAAGAGAAAAATATCATATGCCCTTGGCAGAACTCGAACCCACGGTTTCGGTATACTAGTCCGAGGTGTTAACCAAGGGCATATGATATTTTTCTCTTAATTCTTTATTCTATTATTCACACCAAACACATTTCGTTTCACTTGTATTAGTCTAATATCTATTTCAGGGGTTTATTGACCTCACTCTACAATCTTTTACCGCTATTTTCACTGCTACATTCTGAGTAAGACAGTTGTGACATGGAAATCAGGCAATACACTGCCATCAATCAAGATATGTAAAGGTACCGAAGAATTTGTTTGATTGACAGAGCTAGCAATGTATTGCCTGATATTTTCCCAGTTGTAACTCTTGTCTCAATCAATGCGTAGCAATGAAAGAGAGGTAATAGATTCAATTTCTTAGACCAACTGGGGTTCAAGCAGCTGGCCCCCTGCCACACCCAAGTAGGTTCCTTCTCCTTGGCTAATAATCTCTACCTCTTGAGCAAATTCTGTGGAGTTTATAAAGTAACCTGATGTTAATTTAAAAGGTAGGAATGGGAAGTAGAAAAGTGATTTTGAATGAAAGGGAATGGAAAAGGATGAGGGAAAAATGGAAAAAAAAAAGGTGTTTCTACCTTTATTTTTGAAAAACAGATGCTTTAAAATGCATCTTGGTGAATCTTCCCATCTTCTTGGAATAGACTTTACCTTGCATTGGGGGTAATGTTTTCCCATTTCAGACCACATGTCATTCCCTTGAGTATCATTTCTTTGTTTAATTATGATTGCACATGTGAAGACACATGAATATGGATACAACTCAAACAAAGAATCTTATTCTCGACATAATGACAAATGGTCTGATAAAAGAGTCCATTCAAAATTCACCATTTTCCATATATCGGTTCACTGATCACAGACAAAATTTGAACCTTGCATCCTTGACTGAATGCTTTGTCTGTGATCAGTGAACCGATGTATGGAAAGTGGAGCATAACAAATGTTGGGTTCCCTGTGTTAAAACATATTCTTATCATCGGGCTTCCTGTGGTATGTGTGCACAAAATTCAACATGGAGGACGAGAAGTTGGATGAAAAACTAAACTTTGCCTCAAAAAACGGTAAGAAATCAAATAAGAAGCCACTGTATCCAGGAATTACGATCAATTATTCACAAATCTTGCTATGATTCTTAGATACAGAAGAAAATACTGGCCAAAACTTCCTCGGACCTCTGCTTTTTCAAGCCACTTCAACCTCGTCTGAAAATCGTGATGAAGAAAAAATTTCATGCATGTTTTGCGATAAAATGTTTGCTAACACAGAAGGAAAGAACGATCCTATGTTGCATCACATGTTAATTGACCATCAGCTGGTTATATCACAGGTCTCTCAAGTCTGTGATTTTAGAAGGTAAAGTTGAATAGACTCTTATAATGTTTTCCTATTTGAGACTACATGTCATTCCCTTGAGTATATATTTCTTTGTTTAATGGTTGTGCATGAGAAGACACGTGAATATGGATGAAACTCAAACAAGGAATCTTATTCTCATCACACTGACACATGGTCTGAATTGGGAAAACATTTGCCTAAGCTAAAGAGGTCCTGCTATTAATTTCAATATTTCAAACTCGAGTCTTCTAGCAGTTATGCAAGCTTAAGGTTATTCAAGAGAGAGGGTGCTGACTGAAAGGAGTTGAATGAAAAATCAGATTCACACTGAAAAATGAGATTTAGTGTAGGGAACTGGGAATGGGAAGTGGACAGACATGCAGGAATTTTCATGAAGAAACCACTGCTCCTAATCCATGCTTTTCAGCTCAGTGTACCTACGTCTTTTTGAGAGCAGTTTTTGTATGGCTATGAAAAACTCACAGCATGGACTGCGCTTTGCAGTTACCATGTCTGTGCTGTGCCTTGTGAGAAAACATTCAATATTCAGTACTGTGTCTACATTGCACTGTATGTTGTGTGTTGTGATTTTTCACACTCATACAAAATCTTTTCTATCTTATAACTATAGGTACTGCCAGCACTGGAAGAAGAGGTTCAAAGAGGAACCAATAACAGAATTCTGTTCCGTAATAAACATCAACAGCAAGCCTGGTGGTAAGCTAAGAATTATCCTTCAATAGTTCTGCGCATGGTGGTATAGTCCATTTGCAAATTAGTAAATAACATCTTCATGCTTAATTTAAAGATATCCAAATTTAACTTTCAAACTTGGGTTAAAGAGCATCGGGGTGTTGTCAAGGAGGTCAGGGCTGGAGTCTGGGCTGTGCCAACATTCAAGGCCTTAAAATAACTGAGGAGAATTGATTGCATAAATAACAAAACAGTTCTAAAGTGTCTATATATTTTGCATTTTTATGGCAGATATTGGTCCTAAAGTCCAGTATTATCTTCTGTGTGATGATTTGCCAGAGGACAGGGCTCTCAGGGAAAAACTACAACAGACACGACTTGTATGTATTGAAAACCTAAATCTATTTATTTTCAAAATCTTAAATTTTATTGATATCCTGAAACAACCTCTGGGCTGATCAAAGTTAGAGCACAGCTAACCCACAGATGGATTGGGATTTAGTTTGTTTAATTTTTGTGGAGGGAGGAAAACCAGAGAGCCTTAATAGAAAAACCATCAACTCAAAGGCGAGACCTAAGTCCATTCACATGAGATGTCTAGGAATCAAACCAATGACCCCAAAGATGAGAGGCAAGTGTACTCCTGCTATGCCACTCATGATTCCCTGGTTGTTGTAGTAATTGTATAAATACCATCTACTGTTTTTCATTCACCACTGTACTCTGAAGATGACTTTCGCTCAGGTTGTCGAAACATCAGTCTCCACCAACATAGCCTTTCTCAAGACTACACTCAGCCGGACAATCACATTACTCACTTCACTACCACTCCTGGGTTCAAACCATTTACTCTAAATTGTATTATAATTGTGAATCATATGAAGTATTTAATATGTTAATATCATCATACATTCCAACAGGAAAATGTTCTTGAGTCACAGCAGCGAGAGAGAAGTGACACCCACTTTTCGAGAACATGTTTGTTTTGTAAACAACATTTTGAAGAAAACAGGTAGGAATCTCATACCTACATCTTAAAACTAGCACTCATTTTTGATCTAATACTTGTCGAACTATAAGTCTCTGCTCTTCGACACCAGAAATTCTATTCCCTCACTGTGGAAGTAAATAGATATTTTGTAGAGGTGCACAACAAGTTTCACTCTCAACAGTATGGTCTGACATAATATTTTTTATTGCTTTGATTGACAGGAGCTTGCTTTTCTCTCACATGGCAGAGGATCATGGGTTCAGTGTTGGTCAACCAGATAACATTGGTGAGTGGAGTTTGACACTCAATGTTGCCTTGTCAATTGTCAGGGACAACAGAGAGGAAGGGGTTGGGTAGGGGACTTTAGCCTCAGTTCTAACTCCCACTGACACACACTATTTAGGGTACACAACAGTCCTTCCTTGTACTCATTTACTGGTAATACCCTTCTTAATTTGTTGAGGTTTGCTTTGTCCAACAGTGTATGTTAATGAATTTCTAGATCTACTGGAGAAAACCTTAAGCAAGTAAGTTATGGGTTGTTTCATCATCATGTATCATCATCATGTATCATCATCATGTATCATCATCATGTATCATCATCATGTATCATCATCATCATGTATCATCATCATATATCATCATCATGTATCATCATCATGTATCATCATCATGTATCATCATCATCATGTATCATCATCATGTATCATCATCATGAATCATCATGTATCATCATCATGTATCATCATCATGTATCATCATCATGTATCATCATCATCATGTATCATCATCATATATCATCATCATCATGTATCATAAATTGTCTCATACTAATGTCGTCAATATTTATCGTTTAGTCTGCAGTGCATTTTCTGTGATAAAAAGTTCAAGGACAGACAGACACTAAAAGATCACATGAGGAAAAAACAACACAAGAAGATCAATCCAAAAAACAAAGATTACGACAGATTCTACATAATAAACTACCTGGTAAGCTGATGAGTGGGATAGGATGATTGACTGGGAATTGAAATATGGGAAGTGAAGATTAGACATGCTAGATGAGAGTAGCCTGCAGAGGAGGCTAAGGAAACTTGTAACCAAATAATATTGAGAGAGGATGGATGGATGGGAAATGAAATTTGGGAATTGAAGGTTAAACCATCAGACATGTACCCTAGACAGACACCCTAAGCTAAATATCAGTGTAGTGACAAAAACTATTCATAATAAGATAGCTATGTTGAAAGAAAAAACTGTCGTTATTCATATCTTCCTTTTCCCATGGCTTTTTCTTGCAGGAACTAGGTAAAACATGGGAAGAAATCCAAAAGGAAGAAGATGAAGAAGAAGAACCAGAGGATCAAACAAATGAAAATGAGTGAGAAAACAAACAAATCTAGTATTATTTCTATATTAATAATTGATTTTGTTTACTTTTGGCATTACTGATGACGTTTTCCCATTTCAAATCACGTTTCATTCCCTAGAGTATCCTTTCTTTGTTTAACGGCTGCACATGAGAAGACACATGAATATGGATACAACTCAAACAAAGAATCTTATTCTCAAGAGAATGACACGTGGTCTGAAAGCTGAAAGAGGTGTATTGTTTTGTATCTTTTTGTCTTTCTCTCAATGTTTTTTTTTATTTGATTTTTCAGCAATTGGAGTGATTGGACTGAAGCACCTGAACCAACTGTTTGTTTGTTTTGTCCTTTCACATCAACAGCAGTTACAGATCTTTTACAACACATGAAGGTTTGTCAGTGAATGATACTAATCCGTGTAGCCTCAGCTTTGAATACTCTTAAAATAGGGCACTGATGGAGAGAGAGAGTAAAGTGTACGCCGTCGGCTTCACAGGATACCAGCCACATAGCTGAAGGAACCTGCACCAATGCTAAACAGTTACTTTACCTTTATGTTTTCACATTTGAAGAGCAGACTGAAGTGATTGCTTCAATTTTTTCCAACCCTACAAAACAACCTCTAGGCTGACCAAAGTCACAGCTTAAATTGGAATTTAGCATGTTAGGTTTTGTGGAGGGAAGAAAACCGGAGAACACAGAGAAGAACCCTTGAATCAAGGGAGGGACCTAACAAACTCTACTCACATGTGATGCAGATTTATAAACATTTCTTATTGATATTTTTGTCATAGGATGTTCATCAGTTTTACTTGATGGAGCTGAAGAATTCTTTAGGTAGGTATTTTTCTAGCGCTTGCTTCTTGACATCTTTGAAATTTTATTGATACCCTGAAACAACCTCTGGGCTGATCTAAGTCAGGGCATGGCTAACTCACAGATCGAACCCTGAAACAACCTCTGGGCTGATCTAAGTCAGGGCATGGCTAACTCACAGATCGAACCCTGAAACAACCTCTGGGCTGATCTATAAGCCAGGGCATGGATAACTCACAGATCAAACCCTGAAACAACTTCTGGAGTGTGTCTGGGAATCAAACCTGAGACTCCAGAGGTGAGAGGTGAGAGCACTACCACTACACCACCCTTGATTCCCAATGGTGATAAAAGCTTGTGCCAGTTTGATTGACTGACATTCTCTCTTTCTTTTTCAAAGGGCTTGATTTTTATGGTCAAGTCAAGATTGTGAACTTCATTAGGAAGCGTGTAAGTAGGCACTGTTGTCATGGTGATGTATTGATCAATACTGAGAAACCTTAAGCTGTGACCCTATAAACTCATCTTTTACGCTCGGGTGGAATTATCTTGGTGTGGGTAATACGCAAGATCAGCACCCCAGATCTCATGTCGGCCAATGTGTGTTTATTTTCTTTTAATTTCTGACTAGGTTTGTCATTTTTCTGGGACATAAAAGATTCTGCAACAAAATCCAGCTTGTTGCTTAGTAACTCATCTTGTGTTTATTTCCTGGTCCATAATCAGGTGTATGACGTAACTTGTATCTATTGTCAAGAGAAGTGTCCGTCACGTGATGCCTTATTGGACCACCAGAAGAGCCAACAGCACTTTAAACTACCAGAGGACAAAACTATATGGGATCAACCACAGTAAGTCTGTTGTAGGGCTATACATAATGCAGCTCTATTTGGAGGGCAAAACAATAGGTTTCCAATTCTCAGGAGATTGAAGTTCTTTTGTTTTGTCCTCCAAATTGAGCTGCTCTGACATCACATGCAAGGGGTCTATACTATACCATATTGCACCTTCTTATTCCACCATACTGTAGAGTGGTTGCAGAGAGTCTATTTATTCACATTAATGAACTTTTTTTTGCTTACCCCCCCTCTCTCTCTCTCTTTCCCCAAAAGATACTATTTTTCTACCTATGAGAATGACTTGCTCCTGTGCTGCTTGGAAGACGATGATGAAGATGATGAAGAAGATGAAAACAAAAACCAAACCAAACAAGATACTAACCAGATCCCACGGGAAGAAAAAGATGATAAAAATGAGAACCCAAAAGAAGTAACTAAAGAGAGTTAAAGAGATGGAAAAAAAAACAAGAAAAAAGAAAAGAAAAAGGAGATAAAAAAGAGATAAAAAAAAGAATAAGAATAAGAAAAAATTATGCATAAAATAAAAAAATATATACAGATTAAATGGTTGTATATAGTCAATCACGCTTGAATTCAATCTAGGGAAGTTGGTGTCAAGACTTCACAAAAATTATTATAATCTCACATAGTTTATTTAAAGTGGTTTTGTAAAATCAAAACATTTTTTCTGAATCACTGGACCTATATGTCTCAGCTGCATTTGTAGAATTATGTAATAACCTATTTCAAAAAACGTGATTTTGTCTTTATACAAAAAAAAAACTTTCCTATGTACAAGTTTTGTTCATGACAAATGATGCGCATGATAGACCACTTGTTCCCTAATATGGATATTCTAGTTGACTAATGTTGAATTTGATTGGCACTCGGATGGCTTGTATTATGCAACATCACATGTTTGAAATTGTTCAGGGATTAGTCATGCGACTTGTCAATCTCTTGTCACATGACCCCAATGAATATCACGTGATTTACTAACAGTGGGATTCTATTGGCTTATGATATGACAGCATTCGATTGGCACTTAATGATTCATCAGGGGTCCTTTCGCTAGTCTCGCTCTCTTCTCCTTCAGGATTCGAGGTGGGCGGCGGCTTCTGGGCTTCAGTGGCAATCTCTGTAGCAACCGCTTCTGACCAGCTGCCTTGTGCTGACTTGAGGGTGCTTGTCCAAGTTTCCTGTGTGAAAGACAAAACAAGGGTTAATTTTCTCGCCATAGCCTTCTCTGCAGGCATATCTCTTTTTTGGGGTCTTATCGATTGTTCCTTTGGTGGGCTACCTGTGGAGGTGTGACCGAGGAAGACTGAGAGTAGAAAAGCAAGGGAGGAAGAAATGACAGATCTTTGTTCTCCCTCTCTGCCTGCAAATGAGGCTAAAATAAGCAATTGCTAGGATATCAATGAAAACTCTCTCCCCATCCCTTCCCTTCAATCTTTGTATTGAACTCTAGACACTTGCAAACTCCTCTCCCAAAAACATTTGAGGCTTTTAGCTATTGTGAAATCAACCCTCCCCTCCCATACATTCATTTTCAAAATCATCCCTAAAGCTAATTTGATGAGAGACTATAAAATTACCTCCCCATCCCACCCCCTCCCCATCAATCAGTCTATTGATACCCAGACACCCATCCATACCCTCATACCTTTAGGTTCTGTGAAGGAGCTTGGAGTGTATACAAGCCAACGGTCTGTTTAAAGCGGCTGTAGTGGATGATGATGAACGTGTTTTTCATGGTGTTACCAGCATGTGTTGCTTCAGCATCAATGATTATAAATCGATCTAATGGTATCGGCTGTCAAGGGTAAAACAAACAGTTATATCAAAAATGTGTCGAGAGTTTTATTTTATTTAATTTAAAAACTTTGCCACATAGGCAGAGCACAGGGGCAGATCAGGTATTTTGTTCAGGGAGGGGTGCAGGGCACAAAGTCAGCCCAGAGGGGTGCAATTCTCAGTGTGGCACACACTAAAAAAATTGTCTGCATATTTGCGTGTCAGATGTGTGCAACTCCGCCAACAATGTCAACATTCTTTTGATAATTTTCTTCTCTACAACTCATCAAATGGATGTCAACCTGTGAAGAAAGGAATGTAAACTCAAACATTGATGCTAGTCGGCAGAATCGCACACATGTCTGGCACACAAATATGCAGAAAATGTTTAGCTTGTGCCACACTTAGGTGAAACCTGTAGCAAGTGCAGGAGGGATTGGTGTTGGGCTGTCTTAGATCCCTGTTCCCCCATCCCTCATACACGCCCTTGCACACTCACTCTCATTCTCACCTGTTTATACACCGTATACTGTCCTGTAGTTGTAACCTTTCGTACCACAGGAGGGGTGGGTGGTGGGCTGTCTGACGTCATCCCTGCCAGGCTAAGTTTCTGTTGAGGCAGGAGAAAAATCAATTTTGTATAATAATTGGCTGTTTCTATTTTCCTAAGCATTTCAAAGTGAACTTATTTTACCTTGTTGATTTTCTGCTGATATTTACGATATCTCGTCAGAAGAAGCATATCGTCAAACAGGAAGGCATAAATATCTTGCTTGGTATTTTCTGGCAAAAAGAAATTTAAAAAGGTGAAAAAAAATTCTTGCTTCCTTTGGAACCTTATGTTTTGCCCTCCAAATTAAGCTACTTCTTGACATGCTGCAAGGGGTCTATAAAGCTTGATTACAGAATGAGGAGTCGATGAATTGCTAGAAGGATGACGGATCAACTCACCTAACATCACAAGGGGACCCTCGTAGAGTAATTGTCTTTTAGGACTTGCAAGAAGGCTTTCGCATGGCTGTTTTGCTAGAATACCTCGTAGAAACTACAATAAAAATAACAACAGATCAATTATATATCTAACAAAAAGGTTGCAATATTTTTACTTTATCATTTTGATATATTTTGATTTTTTCATTTGTTTTTCATTTATTTCCATTCTCAACCCCATTTTGCATTTTAATAATATTTCCTTCCTTTTCCCATTTCCATTTCTCATTCCTATTCTTCATTCCTATTTTTCTAATTCCCATTTCTCAATCTTTCGTTTTTCTCATTCAGCTTATTTCCCATATCCATTTCACATTACTCCTTTCCATTTTCCATTTCCCATTCCCACCCCATCTCTTATTTGTTCTTACCTCAGGTACATAGGTCTTGGGGTCCAGCTCAATGATTGACGGCCACACTAAGCAGTTCTGTAGTTCTTGTAATCTTTCAAAATTTGCCAACGATTTTACTTTACCTTCTAGTTCCTCTGCAGATGAAAATATAAAGTTATTCTTGTTATACTCATCATACATCATCATGTATCATCATCATGTATCATCATCATGTATCATCATCATGTATCATCATCATCATGTATCATCATCATGTATCATCATCATCATCATGTATCATCATCATCATCATGTATCGTCATCATGTATCATCATCATCATCATGCATCATCATCATCATCATGTATCATCATCATGTATCATCATCATGTATCATCATCATGTATCATCATCATGTATCATCATCATCATGTATCACCATCATCATTTATCATCCTCATGTATCATCATCATCATCATGTATCATCATCATCATCATGTATCATCATCATCATCATGTATCATCATCATCATGTATCATCATCATGTATCATCATCATCATGTATCATCATCATCATGTATCGTCATCATGTATCATCATCATCATCATGCATCATCATCATCATGTATCATCATCATGTATCATCATCATGTATCATCATCATGTATCATCATCATCATGTATCATCATCATGTATCACCATCATCATTTATCATCCTCATGTATCATCATCATCATCATGTATCATCATCATCATCATGTATCATCATCATCATCATGTATCATCATCATCATGTATCATCATCATGTATCATCATCATCATGTATCATCATCATCATCATGTATCGTCATCATCATGTTAATCGAGATGAACCATGCAAGTTTATTGTAACTTACTGATTGAACGTTCTACAGACTTGATAACTGATGACAATGAGCTGTGTTCATCTTCACCTTCTGATGTTCTTTCACGAATGTTCTAGAAAGCATAAGTTAGGCCCAAACATCATTAACAAACAACAGACAACTATTAAAATCGGTTCTAAAACGTTAATTGACAAGGTTAACTGATGAGGTATGTTTATCAGCTGAATCACAAGTTTTCAAAAGAAATCTTTGTTGTTGACAGCACATGGTGGACAGTGTTTGACCACCATTTTGAGCAAGTCATTATATTCAAAGACTTTTATCAGTTGATTGAAACACATCAATTTACACTGATAAAGAAAACTATTTTGTATTATATTGTAGTTATATGCCATGCACTAACCTTAAGAAGTAGTGGATATTTAGTCAAGTGCTGTAGAGGTGCTACTAACAAATCAGTTAGCTGTAGTCTGTTACACCGAGGATCAGCTTCGCACCACTAAAACAAGAGATTAAATTCGTTATTTTACACATTAAAGAACTTTTTCGTATTCCACTCTTAGGATCATAGGATCATAGGATCATAAGAATCGTAGGATTCTTTGCATTTTAAAGAATTCTCCCTCTGACCCACGACCCCCCACGACCCCCCCCCCCCTCACACACACACACACTATCCTGGTAATTCTTCACAACTTGTTCCCATAGACCCCTTGCAGCAAATGAGAATGCAGCTCAATTTGGAGGACAAAACAATGAGTTCCTTTTGTTTCGTTCTCCTAATCGAGCTGCTTTACATCACATAAAAGGGGTTTATTTCCCCCAGCCTTTTTCGCCCTTTTTGGAGCTTAACAAAAGCCAGGGATCTTCCCAAAAAAACATCCCCATTCACTCCCCCCTGTATTCTAAAGACTGATGAAAAATACCTTCACAAATTCCTGGAAATCCTCAGACTTTTTGCAGTGGTCCAGGTAGCCCAAGACCTTGGAATAGTTCAGGCAATATTCCTGGTACTGGGGGTGTAGCTTTGATCCAAACTGAGAAAGAGGAAGCAGAGAGTGTTGTTAGCAAAGGCAAGAGAAAATACTGGCATTTGTTCTATCTTTATTTTCTACACCTACCTCTGTAAATGCCGCTACTACAGCAGCTGTGTTACCAAACTGTTTAGACTGATCCCCTTTGAAAACTAACAACAAATCTGCAGCAAATTTAGCACTGACCTACAAAATAAAAAAAAATTATATTACCTTATAATATTTACATGAAAATGTTAATTTCGCGATTTTGGAGGTCGCACATTTCACGACATTTTAATTTCGCGATTTCATTGAATAAATCATTCAAAATTCGTTTCCAAATATACACAAACTTTACCCACTTTACTGCATAACATTAAAAATCTTTGCATGAGTTCCTTGGTTTTGACTTAAGTATATTCCAATCATTCATTGTTGATCAGGATCGTCTTTTAATTTATGGTCATTAAATCTTTTACTTTGTAAAAAATGGAGGGTCACTTAATTTTCGTGTCATTATATTTTCGCGTCACCTTAATTTCACATTTTCTTAATCGCGGAAATTTCATGTAATAAGGTAGTATACAAAACTAGCCCGAGTAAACGACGATAGCGTACCGAACTCTTACCTCACAAAGCCCTTTGACATTACTGAATATCTTGGAACTATTTACACCAGATAAGTAACCCATGTGTTGAAGTAGCTTTAGAGGTTCCAGGAAGACTTCATTTAGGACCAAGAGATGATCTATGAGGTACACCACTTCACTGTGGAAAAGCTCCCAGAGTGCTTCGCGTCGTTTTGTTTCTTGACTCGAGAGGCTGCTGAATCCGTCGGATAATGGTCGGCGAGGCGTTCCACGAGGACTGGGTATTAGTTGCGTCCAGTGGCTATCCTAAAATAAAACATATTTTTCCATGAAACTGAACAAACAATTAGTGTGCAATAACAAGCAGGGCAAGCGCATAGTGCAACGACTAGGGTAAAAGGTAACTTCACTGACTCACACGGACAACGTCATAAATGAGAATACAATGCAAACGTTCAGTGCGCAATGATTCACAGGGCAAAGCACACGAGTGCGCGCATTGCACAATGACTAGAGAACAGGGTAACTGCACTGACTCACACGGACAACTTCATAATTGAGTATACTATGCAAACATTTAGTGCGCAATGATTCACAGGGCAAAGCACACGAGTGCGCGCATTGCGCAATGACTAGGGAACAGAGTAACTGCACTGACTTACACGGACAACGTCATAATTGAGTATACTATGCAAACATTTAGTGCGCAATGATTTACAGGGCAAAGCACACGAGTGCGCGCATTGCGCAATGACTAGGGAACAGGGTAACTGCACTGACTCACACGGACAACGTCATAATTGAGTATACTATCACAGAGCAAAGCGTGTGGATGGGCGTATTGTGCAAAAACTAGGGTACAAGCTAACCACACCCACTCACACGGACAAGGTCATAAACGAGTAGGAGTATTTCTTTCTTTCTTTCTTTCCTTCTTTCTTTTTATTTCTTTGATAATGGAGTAATATATTAATGCAAAGCGTAGCTTCCATGAACTTACTTTATACTCAGCCAGTACGTGTTCTATCGCTCCTTTTGGATTCTCTCGTAGCTGACTCAAAGCTTCTTTGAAGTCCTCTGTCTGTCTCCTTGCATCTTTACCATAAATCTAAATTTCAAAATGAAATAAAATAAAACAGTAGAATATTGAGCACTTACAAGTCAGAAGTCGTTCTTGGGAATCAAGGGTGGCGTAGCAGTACTATTAGTACACTCGCCTCTGGGGTCTTGGGTTTGATTTCTGACATCGCATGTGGGTAGAGTTTGTTAGGTCTCTCCCTTGATTCGAAGATTTTCTCCGGGTTCTCCGGTTTTCCTCCCTCTACGAAACCGAACATGTTAAATTCCATTTGGACCTGTGAGTTAGCCGTGCTATGACTTTGATCAGGCCAGAGGTTGTTAAAGGATATGGAATAAAGTTTAAAGGATTTTGTTCGAAGGAGAGATTCTGTACTTACTATTTTTTTGTTGCGCTTAAGAATGGACCATCGAGATCTTTTTTCTGGATCACCTAAGACGGGAATCGATCGAGGAGAGTTAGTATTATTACTACTAGATATCATATTGATATCAGTTTGCATTGAGCAGCAGTCTGTTTTGCGAGAACATCGTGGGTTCATTCCCTGGTCGGAACATGAAGAAATAGAAAACGCGCGCGCGTGCGGTGTGCAGTCATCAAGCACGCGGGGGTTGGCAGAACACGAGAGAAGTGTCTGGAGAAGCACGACGCGTAAATACAAATTAGAATATAGTCATTTTTATGAACACGATTCACGCAATAGAAAGTGCGCACCCGTGCTGTGTAATCTCATAATGCACAGGCTCCCAAACCAATTAGAATGCAAGATTTATGACAGTTATCTCATAATTACCTATACTATTCAGTGATGTTGTAGAACCTGACAAATCCCTTTTATCGTGTAGCATGGATTTATCATGATGTATCGACTTATCTAAAATATAATCAGATAAAAGATTAAAGAATGTTTACTTAATGTTTGATGCGCAATGATCTGGCAGTATGTGACAGTCACGCAACACGCGCAGTGTATTATCTGCTGGTAATCCTCGGTTAGGTGTCACGATTTATTGTCACCCCAGGTTATTCGAGGCGCAGCATCATAAACGCATTTATAGACCCCTTGAAGTACTTTGGAATGAAGCTCAATAGGTTTCCAATTCTCAGGAGATTAAAATTATTTTGGTTTGTCCTCCAAATTGAGCTGCTTTGACGTCATGTGCAAGGGGTCTACTGAAAAATCGGTTAGATGTCACGCGATTTGTCACACCAGCTTATTCAAGGCGCAGCATTAAAAACACATTTATAAGACAAGACCAGACCCGCGCAAGAATCAGTATCATGCACAGTGGTTGGTGTACAGTTTCGTGACACTGCTGTAACACATTCCTGAATTGGTGAGCAGTAATGTCACGCACAAAAAGCACACAAAAAGCGCACTTGCTTCAAGAACAAAACCGCATTCTAGCCTTATTTGTAGGTGTCTCTTTGGAGTTTCTCTTTTGTCTCTTTGATGGGCTACCTGCGGTTTGATCAAAAGAGACAGGGATCCCAAGACCTAAATAAATTTGAAATATTTTCTTACCAAATCGATCCGCCTGTTTGTTAAACACATGAAGGTCCATTTGATAACTGCGTTCCCCTGGTAACGTCACTACTGCGGAGCCACGCCTTCGACTAAGTGACCTGGCACGTGCAATGGCCGCGGATTCTCTGGAGACGAGTTAGTGAATACAATCAATATAGCTTTGGGAATAAAAGTAATTTCGATCAAAGAATTAAGACATTCCATGAACGAGCAAAATATTGGTTTACACTTACGCCATGCTTATTTCGTCATCTTCGTTTGGCTTTGACGCTGACTAAAATTAAAGAAAATGGGAAGAATTACTATATCATATGAATATAGTACAGAACAAGACCACCTTTTATCGGCGCGCGCGATGCAAGGACGAACCGAGTATGGCGGGAAAAGACTAGTAAAAATTGTAGCGATAAAATACTTTTCTCAGTATTCTGTGCATTTCGTGCGCGCGCTGTTATCTTTTTATTTTTGCGTTAGGGAGAAAAGCTGGTCCATTTCTGAATTAATATGAAGAATGCTTTGACAATCTCTCATTTCAAATCATTGTTAAATATACGCCCTTAAATTGCACATTTCATAAACTAAAGCATCTTTTCAAGCGCCAACAAGAAACAAATGCGCTGCCTTCTCATTTAGAGTATTGTAAAGAAAGGTCTGAACCCAGGTGAATGGATATTTATCGAAGTAACAATATTTGTATTATGATTATCCGGGTGGATGTAGTCCTGAGAAGGACTGTTTGATGTGACTGACGTTTCTACAACCTGAGCGGAAGTCATCTTCAGAGTCAAGTGAAGGATTAAGTCAGATAGGTCATATTTATACTACCAGGATACACAATAGCACAATTACTGGTGTTGCGCAATTGGCGGTGTCGATCTAATTAGTGCGCGTCGCCGCTTCGGCGTCATTTTTGCTTTTGTTTAAAAGCCTATTGTACGGTGTCGGTAATTTGATTGAGCGGTTGAGTGGATTCTGCTCAAACTAAGAAGTCGTTGCTTTCTATTGGTTTCCTATACAATAGGAAAGACATTTCCCAGTTAATTATGTGGCCAGTCCGACGAAGGACTAGCGTCCGAAACGTCAGTAAGTGATCTCTCTTATTTTTTACGGTGTAAAATTTAACTTTTTATCCATACTGTTTCATTAGAAACATCGACGCAGCCCACACTAGCTTACCGCTAGTTATCATCTCTTTGGCCAGTCTTGGTATGATGCACGGTAATGTTATTATGATTATCCTGTTTTTAACAGCACGATCTACTTATCTCCCGTCAATCAAGAAATTACTTACTCAGCGGACCGCTGTAAGTTTGACGGACGGTGACCAAAACACGAAAAAACTTGCTGCGCCTGGAGACATTTTATTTTAAAATGTAGGCTTTTGCCTTTGTCTTCGCAAGACGTATAATGCGCAAGGCGTTGCTAATGGAAACAGATCACCAACGTCATGAATGCACTTATGCATGTTATACTTACTGCTTCGGTTGGGTTGCTCTCTGACTGTTTTCTGTACTCAAGGTAGGCCGCGATGTCTGCTGCGAGATGTTCTGCATGCTCACGAGGCATATCCCCATCAAATCGCTACAAAACAACATTTTGAAATATCATTCAGAATTTGACCCAAAATTGGATTCTTTTGTCTTCGTTTGTGACAAAAATTTAAGCAGTACCCTCATAAAATGGCTTGTTTGTTTCCTGTTGTTCGTGCTCTTAGACAATGCGCGCTAGCAGGGAGTAGAAAAGCACTACCTCCAACAATTGTAGATATTATCGAAGCTGATTCTAAAAGCACAGCCTGTACGAAATCTCTACTGGATATTTCTCCACTGAACAACCTACCAGTGAAACAGATGTTTTCTTGTGCCTTTCGCGATTCCTTTTGATGTAGACTTCGTCGTCATCTACAGATGTCCGTCGACCTCGCTGTGATAATAGAAAGAGATGCACAATAACATAAGCCAACGCTAAAACCGTAGCGTACGCTAACTGCGCTTCGCGAAATACATTGCGCATAAGCCAGTGCATGTCCAGTAGGCACAAAAGCTTCACTGTAATAATAGAAAGGGATTGATACCACAAAATCTACGTTAAACAACATGATTCAACGATCAAACATGTCAGAACGTATCGTACGCTAACTGCGCCTCGTAAAAAAAGCATTGCGCAAAAAAACAGAGCTTGCGCAAAGGACACAAAAGCACTACCGCGTCTTACGCCAAGAAAAGTTGACAACTGTTTTAAATGGAAATTACGGGAAGCGATGAATTAAATACATGCATAAAACACTTACTCGACTAAGCGCAGCAGCCGGGATTTCGTCTTCATCTAAATCTTCCTCATCCTCTTCTTCGATGGTTTCTTCAGCGTCGGATCTTGAGCCGTTGATCCCGTGGAAGACTGATGCGTAATGTTCGAAAGATGCCGCTGGTAGGGAGACAGTATGGGCGAGAGGAGGCCTTCGAAGATTGCGGGGAATGGATGGGTGGGTTGTGGAAGAGGATTTCTCCATCTGGAAAAGATATAGTGATGGTTGTTATGATGATGATTCATATATTTGTAAAATCAAGTTTTTTGGGTTGGTCCTATACTATATTATACTATGATACATGATGACAATACATGTTGATGATGAAACTTATTTCTAACTTAACGTACCTCACTTAGGGAATCAACAGGTAGTTCAATCGTCAAGAGCGGTGGTGATGACCGTGGAGATGTCTGGGATACATCCTCATCGTCATTTGTGTAGGACGGCATAGGAGATGGACTGGTAGAATGGTTGTCATCCTGGAAAAGAATACACTCATAATTAGTATCTATGTTCCTGTAAAATCATTACATAAACATTGGAAACTTTTGTTAGTCCAAGTTCTTGAAATTTAAGATTTTATGGGTTTCCTGTGGTGAAATAAATATAGGAAGGACTGGGGAAAAGAAGGTGGACGGGAAGGAGGAATAGGAAGAGCAAATGCAATCCATTCAGCATTTTCTTTACATCGATTCACTATGTGGTCGAGGACAAAGCATTCAGTCGAAGCTGCAAGGTTCAAATTTGACTAATCCTTTGAAACTACCTTGCAGCCTTGATTGAAGGCTTGTCTGTGACTACCTAGTGAATCGATGTATGGAAAAATGGTGAATTTCATGCCTTTTTAAATTTTTAACATTTTCCTTTCCTCTCGTTCTCAGTCTTCCTCTCGGTCGCATTACCCACACAGGTATACCATCAAAGGAATTTAAAAAGATATATATTTGTGTTTTCAAGGAAAGTACGTTCATACCTGTGTGGATGAAGGAGAATCAAGCTCACAACTTCCCTGGCTGTCAGCATCATCCCCATGGTAACCATCAGCAGACACGGTGATTTCAGGAACCGTCTCGAGTTCATCCTCGTGGAACGAGTGTCGTATACCGTGTGATATATCGGGTGGACTCCTTGCGACAGCACCGTCAGATACACGTCTCCATGGGTTACTACTGGGTGTCTCATCGGTGTCTGTCCACAAAAAAAGACACTTTTATTAGAAGACTTTATTGCGTATAACAGTCAGGGTAGGGTGACATTCAAAGGTCATTCTGATTGGCTGACCTCCGCTTTTGGGCTTTTGATTGGTTGGCAGTGTGGAAGCCATTTGAGTGTCAAAGTATTGCATCAAAACGGCTTTTTGGGTGTATTTCGTGCGTTGTGTCCAATGACAGCACGCAGAAGAGTCAATAATTAAGATCTTCCTCAAGCCATTTTAGAACTAAGCGTCCAAGCTAGAAATCTTCTATAATGACAAGATTGGTTTCTTAAAATAACAATTCTATGACTCAATGAATGACCTCATGCACATACTCGATCTTGAGTCTCATGTTTAATTGTCTAGGTAGAACTAATCACTTTTCCTATTTCAGACCACGTATCATTCCCTTGAGTATCATTTCTTTCTTTGAATCTCATCCATATAACAATTACTTGAGATGCTAAATAAAAGCAATGATACTCAAGGGAATGAAATATGAGTGGGGTTACTACGCCTATTTTTTTGAATGAAATCTTTACTGAAAGAAAACGCGTGTTATTCTAGCAGTTTCTAAGGCCATTCTCGGGTACAGGCCCAAACATGCAGGTTAATGATGCACATTTTTCACCCCTAACAAAGAATACTTGACCACCATGAGTGCCATTCAAATCTTAATTGTCTTTGTCCCCAGTGATTTTCTTACCAAACGAATAAGCTTTCTTTGAACTCCTTAAAGTTGTATGTCTTTAAGTCATGGCCCCATGTTGGTTGATATAACAAAACTGAGGAATTCTTTTTTTTTTTCCAAGTGATTTTTTTACTAACTGAATAAGCTTTCTCTAGAGTCGTTAGTCTTTTTTTTTTTGGGGGGGGGTTTTCTTTATAGCCTGTAGTATACTGAGTATAGTTAGTTTACGAGAATTATAAGAGAATGAAATAACAAAAATAAAAGCCATGGCCGCCGTGTTAGTCGATACAACGAAAGAAATTCTTGTTTTTTTTCAAGTGATTTTTCTTTCTTATTGAATAAGCTTTCTTTGGGTTCGTTAAGCTGTATCGTTTTTGATTTTCTTCAAAGTGTAGTTAGTTTGCAATGAATCATAAGAGAATGAAATGACAAAAGACATGGTCGCCATGTTCGTTGATATAGCAAAGAATTCAAAGAAAAGTATATTCTAAATTCAACGGCTATATTTCAATTAATCTCAAGTCAATAAAATGAAATTAAAAGATAATGACGTGGCCGCCATGTTGGTTGATATAACAAAAGATAGGAAAGAAAAAAAGTCTTTTGCTGAAGTCAACCAAGATGGCGGCCACTACGTCATCCTTCCAGCTCGAGTTTACTTTACGTATGCTAAACTGAATGAAACTGAGCACACAAAAGCAAAAATAAAGCCGAGAAAACATAAAAACCACCTTTTGTCACCATAAACCGAACACAGATAGAATAAATGATATTGATAGTTACCTAGTACACTCGGTGAGCTCAAAGCTCTGTATAGAGGTGGGTTGACTTCGAGTGAATTATGTATGGTATCTCCCCAGTATCTTCTCACATCGCTGTACTTTCGTCTTTCCGTAAGCGACTGAGTTTGTAAATCAACGAGTTGACGGTGAAGGAGTCTTACTTTGGTTGAGTCGGTTAGATTGTTTTCATTATCGATGGATGAAGTCGAATCTTTGGAACTTTTTCGCCACCTAAAGAAAAATGTAAAATGATGTTAAAGATAGCCCGAAAAAACCCACTTCAACTGTAGTAAACAATATTTATTCCTGAGGACTTGATCTAGATAAGATAAGATAAGATTATTATAATTTCCATGGTAAAAATATCTATTAAAGATAGAACAATATATTGTAGCAGAATTGTATTGAATGGTCTGTTTTTTATCTGATAACTTTAATATATTTCTTAAAAAAATAGTTCACAGTTGATAGGATTCCAATATGGCCGCCATATGTGAGTTCGACTTTAATGGCCGGCGAAAAACAATTCTTGGATAAAACCAAGAAAGATGAAAATACACAAAACATTGATAAAAGTTTACAGAAAAACATCTTAAGATTCTAAAACGTTTAAAAAAGTTTCGTTTTCAAATTATTTCAGATGGGCAAACGAGTTTTACTATACAACAAAATTAAAGACTTTCATTTGATGAGTTCATAACTCGACACAAACTATTGCTTATTCGAATAAACAAACTGGCGGAAATCGAAACTAAAACTCAAGGATATTTGAAATTCATAGTCAACAATGAAAAGAGAAACTTTGTAATTTTTTCGATATAGAATCCTTGAAATAAGTTACACGATGAACTAGGGCTACACGTCATCCTTCAAAATGTACTCTTTTGAACATTATTCAAAGCAGTAAAATTTCATTTAGATTTAAATTTGAGAGTGTGTGAAAAGGGGAATAGAAAATATAGTAATAGGGGAGATAATAATTTTGTTCAGACTTACCTGAAGTTTTCTACATCGGGTAAATCGCTAGAAATCACTTCATGTCCCTTAAATGTTTTCCTACTGCCTTCTCTTCTCCATTCCAAGTCATGTGTCGAAGTCGCTTTATCTTGTTTAGCGGAAATATTCCGGTTCAAGTCCTCCATCGAGGTGGAAGCACTTCTAGTGATTCGCATCATAGTAGAACGCTTCTCTTCGTCTGTGTTTAGATATGAGCTGTCGCTATCAGCCGAGTTAGAGCGCTTGGTTTTAGTGGGAGGGACTGCCAGACGACTTGTGTAGGCTTGTAACTCATTCTCTCGTGATGCAGCCTCGTTGGGGTCGGAATCTACCAAGAAAAAATATGAAAAACTAAGTTAAAACGATTGAGAAATCATGAATATTGAAACTCAATCGCCCAATGGCTTTACGCTTTGTATTTTCAACTGAGGAAATAGTTTCTAGATTTTTCAGTAAAAAGTTGTTTGTAATCAAATTCCATCCATTTTGACCTCTTACAATTTTTTCAAACTATTCTCTTCTAAAATATAATATTTTTTTTACTGAAATATAAAAACCTTTTGTAATCGGGTCTAGAACTCGTATTTTCTCAAGTAAATAACCTCTATTACTTCAGAAAAAGATGGCATTCCTAGTATTTCTTATATAGATTACAAACGGACGAGCAAACTGCGCATGCTCAAGGAAAACTTATATTAAAAAATCAAAGAATATTTACGGAGTTAATAGAATTGCTAGAGATAGGTCAGTGCAAGATAG
Source organism: Anthopleura sola (assembly GCA_023349425.1). Taxonomy (NCBI): domain Eukaryota; kingdom Metazoa; phylum Cnidaria; class Anthozoa; order Actiniaria; family Actiniidae; genus Anthopleura; species Anthopleura sola. The sequence continues at coordinate 3,967,629 of JALHLI010000018.1, read as the reverse complement.
AGTAATTGTTTGGGCGGTATGTATGTCTGGGTAATAATGGCATGATTGACTTGCCGTGTTCAGGACGGTACGATGTTAATCCTTAATTTATTGCATTCTAAGTGAAGTTAATGAGAGTCAACAAACAAACAAATAAAGTACGTCATTTCTTTGCAGAGTTTAGAGCGGCAAGATTGTAGAACGTAGTCAAGATTACAATACTATTGTAATTATTTCCTGCAGAGTTCAGAGCTATGTTTCAAAAAAAAATTTGAAAACAAATATTTCTTTTTTGATTGCAACCTTGTGGTAAATTTGCAGCAACGATGTCTCGTTCAAGTTTATCATAACACAATTGTACTTCATTAAATTCTACTTAACATCTATCTGTTTCTTGACGATAAACTTTGTAAAAACAACCGAAGTACCTTGAATTGTTAAGAAAACAAAATGTTCAGAAAGTGTGAGAATTTCTGTTGGAATTTGCTTCTTTACGAATCGAAAATCTGGTGAAAACTTAACTGTTATTTTGAAACGCTTTAAACGAAAGCAAATCTTTGATAATATGATAAAATGACTGTTAAAAGTTTATGTAAACATTTGGCTTTGTTTTAAGTTAAAGAAAGAACACTTCATTGAAGAAACGTAGGAATTTTTTTTGTCCAATATGACCACAATTACAATCAACACTTTGTTTTAAACAAACCGCATCAAGAAACTATTACTAAAGATAACTGTTTACTTAAGATCAGATGAAGTTTAAGATAGTGGACTCTTTGACAAAACATAGTTACAAAAATTCAAGTAACATTTTTTGGAACCCATTACAGTGTTCAACATCTGTTCAAGCGAAAGATTCTCATTCCTAAGGCAAAGGAAGCTTTGTTTTAATACGCAATACTTCTCAAAGACAATTTGTTTAAGTCACGAATGTCTGTGGTTAACTCGGGATTAAAATACTTCTAATTTTTTATTCATTGTTTTGATCTGCAGGGATTTTGATGGTTTCGCTGGCAACATGAACTACACCGAAATGGGTTGAGCAAAAAGATGTATCTCTTCATCAGTATATTGTTCATATTCTTTCCTAGAATGAAAATAGTTGTAAATATCTGAGCTATAGAGAATCCAAAAAGAAGAGAATTGTATTTTTAGATTAATAAATGGTTTTTACACATCAAAAATATTCTGCTCAAAAATCATTGCCAAGCATTCATTCGCATAATATCAAGACCGGCGAACAAGTTTTTCCTCAAGATCCTTTCGACATTCCTCTCTCTTTACCTTCAATCTCGTTCAAATTCTCTCTCAAACTTCGGTTCCACCAGGAAAGCTTGTCCAACGTCCCACAGACATAAACAACCTTCCCTGCAGCAAGCTTCTGTGGAATGACCGCCAAGCCAAACGAGTCACAGCTTTTACTCCTCATACGAGCCTTGGGAGGCATCAATGCTTGCATCAAAAAAAGGCGGGAAAAATAGTTTTCGCTCACAATCAAAAACTCTTGAAATTCAACGAGTTGTTTAGACTTTTCAACACGATAACCATCGACAAAAACTGTCCTGACCTCGAATTGGTCAAATCTTGATTTTTTTACTCTTCAAATACCCTGGAATAATTTAGGATTAACTAATGGCGCACGTACGGGTCACGTGATTATGGCGAATCCACGCACTTCCCGTCAACCTTCTCGGCACGCGCGAGAAAATTTTTCAGAAAAAAGCGAATTTTGATGGAAATTTTGGGGTCAAATTGACTACATTATGTTTTTTTTAAGAAACCCGAGGAATAAAAGTCAAAAAGGTCGAGCATGATTGATATTACGAATTGAAAATGAGTAGGTTGAACGACGTCTCTAAATACACGAACACTTGGTTCAACCAATCAGAGTTATTTGGTTACGTGACCGGCAAGATCGTAGCTCAAGGATTTCCGAAAGATTTCCTTAGAAAAATGCATTTGAAAGCTGAGGAAATAAAACCAGTTCTCGTTTGACTTGACTGGCTGTTTTGAAGGCAAAAAAAATACAAGGTTTTTTTATTCGTTTTGTTCATAATTATGACAGTAACGATCTAGCCTGGGGCAACAGTGGGTTTCTCTAACGACAGGAGACAAATTCTTTTAACTATAATCTAGTTTATTGTCTATGCTCTCTCTCGTTTTTTTCTTCTTCTTCTGCTTGTTATTTTAGGTATTAAAAGTACTATAGATAATAAAAGTATACCGAGTTGAAGGCTCTTTTTACGTTATAAAATTGTAATTATTACAATTGTTCCGGGGATATTATCGAAGTGCTTGAGTCAGAACCCATGACGAGTAAAGTAATATACCAACACGAAACGTTCAAAAAACTTGTAAGAAAATGAATGGTTAACTGTTATCATGGCACCTCAGCATAAGCCCCTTGAGTAAAACAATATACGAATAAAAAAAATATAGCAAAATTACCTTTACATGGAAAAAATTCAATTCAAATTATTTTTGTTTAAAAAAACTGACACTTGCGATGATTAATATGTGTAGTAACGATGTGTTGATATGGAAAGTAATGAAATGAATAATATTTTCTAACAGGCTAGTAAATTGGCTGATCAAAATTAAAGTTACACACGATTTTTTCTTTTCTTTTTTTCATGATCTTAAGAGAGAGGAAACCATTTGTGGATAATGTATATCAATTATCGTACAAGTACAAGTGTATTTTTAGAGTTATAGCATTAAAACTAATCGAGAATCTAGAATAAAAACGCAGAGTCGTTTTGAATTACTTGGGATTAAAAATATTGTACGAAATGCAGGATTTCGTGACATGAATATAATGAATTATTAAATATATGGAAGTAAAGCCAGTCTGCATTTTAAGATGGCGTCTTATTTCTGCAGTTTTGTTGCTATGGCATGGGTTATCTTCTTAAAACAAATGGAAGCAGAGTGGGAAATCTATTCCATTCTATCCTATTCTGTATACTCTTCTGTATACTCTTCTCATTGTATTCACAGCCGTCGGTGCAGTAGACGCCACGTACGGTGAAGCTAAGGCAGTCAAATTTAATTTATTTTCACACAAACATTATAAATTATGAAAATGTATTTACTCCAAACAGCTTCGAAACCTAGAACTTCCCTAAAATTCTGTTATAAATTAAGAAAACATGAATAAAATAGCTAACTCGCTTACAAATCCTACCTGTTTCATCCTCATACAATCCCAACAACGTCCTCTCATATTTTCTCATATTCAGCTTCAATTGTCTGTTTTCCTTTGCCAGCCTTTTGAAAGTCTTCAAAGCTTTCATTTCGCGTTGAAGAGCATTTTGTAGCCTCTCTCGCAGTATTTTATTCTCAGCTTTGAGTATATGGAATCGTTCGCCAAGATGTGATCCATTTTCAGACGATCTTTCTCGAGTTGCCTCACCATGCGAACGTGTTGGCTTCTGACTTAGTTGTTGCAGGGCATTCATGTTTTCATCGAGTATGCCTCCTAGAGTTTGTTCGATTGTTCTTGGATCCAGTTTATTGGATTCAGAACTAGATTTTCTTGGCTTGGAGTGAGAGCTTGGGATATAATCTCTAGTTCTTCGTCTTCTAAGAGGCGGGGAACGGCCTGTTTGGACCCGTTCAGAAACTCTTCCGCCATCCACAGGCAACTCCATCATTCCCAATCGCTTAAACTCCTGCTAACTAAGATGTTTACCAAGAAAAGATGATTTTTTTCATGAACTAATAAGTTACTTACAGGAAATAATTTAGTAAGCAAACAAAGTTACATCATAAATATTATTGTTTCTGATCATTTTATCCTCGCTATACATTGTACCCCCGATAATTCGTCATTATCTTATAGCTAGCTAGCTGTCTATCGTCGGACAAGCAAGTAGCTATGCATGTTTCAACTATTATCTGCGGGTACCTGTTTCATACTGTCTTCAAAATTCAAAATGAAGCAGGAAAATCTCGAGGAATAAGAACTCCGTCTTAGTAAAACCAAACATTATCAGAATTAACTGGCGAAGTGAAGTTTAACTTCTGGTTTCAGTGCACTGCGTTAATGTACCCGAACGAAGAGTCTAAGCACTGAAGACTGAAGTCTTTTAAAGATAGCATCAAACACCTATAAGTTACAGCACTCAAGCTGTAATAAGATTACGATTATCACTACCTTTGCTATTATTATAATCGTCAGTTAGCTTGAGCTTGACGTTTTGTAAAATTCATTTGCTTTATTCATTGATTCAGATGTGCTAGATCGAGTTCAGGTCCAGGCAATTTGAAAATGTGAAGCTTTTTGTGTCATCATTAAATGACACCAATAATTACTCGATCAGCAGTGAAATGTGTTTGGAAACTCACCATTTAGAAGAATAGCCTTGTTTGGACTCCATGTCAGTTGGCAACTGAAGCGAGTTCTGTTTTCAGTATCTCGTCGAAGTTGTTGACTACTAATGAATCTAATCTTGAGACAAAATAAAATTTCAATTAGAATGCATGCATACATCCGTGTATTGTTCCTTGGGAACGATGAAAGGTTTACGTTAAGAACACCGACCATTATTCTCAATTCACAAGGGATTCATAGCTCAATGCATTTGTGAAAGATTTTTTATTGATTTTCAAGCACCAGAACAAAGTGGCCGGCAAGTTGTGCATGAAAAGTCAGGAACTGGAAGCTCAGCTGATTTTCTCTCTACAGACGAACTATACTTAAATATTTAATTTATTCTAGATTGGAGACTGCAGCTGACATCAGACATTTATTCCTCATACCTTGGCCTTTTATTTCTAACAACATTAAATATGACATAAGCAGGTCCATTATAGAACAAATGAATGTATGTTAATATTATGATGAAAAAATTTGGCGACTTTAAAGTCAAGTTAACTTACTAGCACTTAAGCTGTCATTTATAGCTTTCCTTTCCAACGTGTTGCAACAGGCGAAGTGAAACGTATAATGCCACGAGACTTCAGTTCAACTCTCCAGCACTTTTACCACCAACATGCTTCTTTTCTAGGCTGAAAACAGCAGCAAACGTCCTCCTAAAACACATGGGAAGAGTTGTATCAGGTTTAAACGTGCTTTTCGATCCTAAATACTGAATATCTAGGAACCCACAGGTCAATATTTGCTGTTTCATCCAAACCTTTTCGAGTCAACAAAAAATTACCAAAGATCCGGCAACATTATGCAAAACCAGCTCAAGTAGTGTGGACATACCATGAAAAGATCGATCAAGCACTCTTATCTTTTAACTCCGCGAGTCAAGAATTTTGAACGCTTTGACCTCGATCGTGCCAGGCAGCTGTAAGACTGACAGATCTTAACTAGTCAACGTGAAAGAAGTTTGGGATTAAAAAGAGATGGAACAGAGTTGGCGAAACAAAATCTTAGTGTAAAGACGACGTGACCTTAGTCCACATGTAAACAGTGATTGGGAAATGATGTTAATAAGTTTTGACAGTTTCTCGTTATGGAATTTTTGGATGTCATAAGTTTAGCAAGCAGGACATCTCCGTTTGGCTGATGGAAGATTACGTCTGGAACTAAGAAAGTGAATAAACCAGTTTTCCTCATATTCTGATCGAGAAAAGATTCTTTTATTCAGTAAGAAAACAATTTATCACCAAAGCTATGAATTTAATTTCAAAAAGGAAAACCAAAACACCGAATGATAGTTTTAAGTTTTTAAAAAATATTTGTGGCAAGAATGTGTCTGTTTTCATTGGATACTCGCGTTCGCGTTGAATTGCTTAAATATTACAATTTCCGTCAGAAGTCAAGGTTGTCATCAAGTTGAAGTGAGCACGAGATAAGATAGTTTACTCTTGATTGTTTATTCAGCAGAGTGCAGGGCGAAAAGTCAAATAGCATCAGCAAAAAGGGTTGTCCACTTCGAGAGAGTGAGGTACTGGCTTGTACACCTGATCTTATCTTATCTATGGCTCGATATATGAGAGAAAATCGTTGATGAAGCTCAGAATATACGGATCAACACCTTAGTAATCTAAAGCACCACAACAAAAACAGCATTATCATCTAAATAGGTTTCAAAATGTACGCTTTTTAAGCTTTTAGATGCAAGATAACAGCACTAAATAGAAGTATTGGATGGTGGAATGAAGTCATGTGTGAAGCTGCTAACTGCTTATTTCACAAAGAGCAAAGTGCCTACTTTCATAGCTGTCCCGCCTCTGTGTTTAGGACAACTTATTTAAGTAATTAAGCACAGTTTTTCGACAAATAATCCTCGTTAATTGACTGTCAAGAACACAATGTACGATGTGTTAAACGGTTTGAACTCGGCAAAACCTTCAAAATTACTCACTCTTTGAAAAGGTTTTTCCAACAGCGAAAACTCGTAAGTAAGTGTTTTGTGGCTAAATTTAAGCTTCTACACTTTGAAAAATTCGACAGCATCCAACATTATTTAGAATTCAATGGATAGCTTAAGTTAAACATTTAAAGTCGTAGCTGTGTTATGAAACAATCAAGAAAACTGTGAATACCCTGACAACAGAACAAAAAAACGTAGTCTTTTTCTCTCGCGAAGGGAATGTCACACAAGAGGCAAAAAATATCGAAATAATTTGCTATTTCTGAGAAAATTCTTATTCACATTACTCTTTTTAATTTTTAGATTAAACTTTCAATTGAAAACTTTTCTTAATCTTCTCAGTATATATTACAGAAATTTTAAAATTTTAAAACAAAATAAAAAAAAAATTTATCCAAAACGAAAAACGAAACAAGTAAAGCTTCACTTTCGTGCCTTTTCTATTCTTTTCCAAGTTGTTTTTTCCAAATAAGGACTTAAAGACAACAAAAAAGTGTTGAATTGAGGTGAATACAAACTTACCAGCTTATTGGATGCTATTTCTTCTGCTTTGATGGCTCATATTATATTTTGAAGTAAACACACAATGGCTGAACTGAAACATCAAGAATAAGATAATTTTGAAGTGTCTTGTGTTCGAGCAAGTTTGTCAAGTTTTACTTCGGATTAACACGACAAAGGCACAACATCCTGTCCGTCTCTAGCACTTTTGAATACCAAGTTTCAATGCCAAAATCGACAAAACCCGAGGTTTTACCATAACTTTAATGCTATCAACGAGACAGGTGTCGAGAATCAGCTCTTTTACCAAAACTTATCATCAGCTCATGAATAGATTACGGCAAAACCTACTGAGTTCACATGGCAACCGATTCAAAGACTTCCTTTTTTTCTCTGTTGTATCAAAAACTTCCCTAGCGTGAGCTAGAAAGTTCCTTAATCATAATTTGTTTATTCTTTCAATTATGTGATAAATTAAAGTAGAAGAAAAACTAGTCACGTAGTAAAATTTTTTAAAACTTTTTAGATAATTGAGAAAGTTAGAGCCTTCTTATAAAATAGCACTTGATTTTATCTGCAGTCAATGAACAAGGCCAAGAGTTCTTGAGTCGGGTGGCTAGTCTGTTATGGAGTATTTGAGACGCGGAACAGCGCAGAGCCACTTGGGGGGTATTTCGCATTGTGTACACAGGCTTTACGCGCAGCACTATCAAGGAATACCGACTATTAACGCACCATGTCAAGGAAAAGGCCGGCAAGCTTTTGAACTATTCTCAAAGTTCATGGATAGTAATATAATAAGTTTTTTGATCAAATATAAAACACATGATTTTAAAGGTAAAAGTAATTCGCTTCGTTTTAGCACTTGGTATTTGGATTGCTAGAGTCTCTTTCTACTAGCGGTTTGCAGATGGTGTTGGATGGTTATTGCGGGTGTGTATGAATAGACTGCGCTGCATGGGTCAGGGAAGCCGGCACGTCTGCGCAATGACGTCAATGATAGAGAAAGAAGCAGAGCAGAGCAGAGCAGAGCAGAGCAGAGCAGAGCAGAGCAGAGCAGAGCAGAGCAGAGCAGAGCAGAGCAGAGCAGAGCAGAGCAGAGCAGAGCAGAGCAGAGCAGAGCAGAGCAGAGCAGAGCAGAGCAGAGCAGAGCAGAGCAGAGCAGAGCAGAGCAGAGCAGAGCAGAGCAGAGCAGAGCAGAGCAGAGCAGAGCAGAGCAGAGCAGAATTAGGGAGAGGGAAGGGGAAAAAGGAAAAACAATGAAATCAACCTGTTTTATACTGCACTATTTCACTATGAAGTAGGACTATATTACTTACCAAATATGTGTGCTCTCCCCAATCCTCAAAATGAATGTCAACAGATAGGTGTCACTTCCCGGTTACATGTTGTCAATAACGAATCTCCTTTGATGATGGAGTATGTCAGGTAGTGATTGCACCCAGGCATATACCATAGGATAGGTAAGTGAAGCTCATTCTGACCATGTTAATACCTGCTTCAACCAGTTTTTGGTCATAAATGAATATATAAATTCTATTACATTAATTCTTGTCAACTTTGATTGTGAAATAAATATCATCCCAAAAATAAATGAATTTCAATATATACAGTTTTCTATGCCGCAACCACAAGGACATCATTCAGTACACCAGAGATCAGAAAAAAGTTCCTCATTTTTCCAAAATTTGTTCTCCCAACAATTTTCCATCTTCCTGGTCACAGTTTTTCCTGGTACAGCATTACCAGACTCATCAGTACATGTTTCCAGGTAAAAAATATCATGAATATCAAAGCTTTGTAGATATTTTGCAAGGTGGCCATAACCCCATCCTACCCCTCCTGGGTAATGACTGTCATCTGATATGGTAATCCTTGCTCCATTAGCCTTTAAAACCTACGAATAAAAAAAAAATGTTGGATTATTTTTCTTTTGTGGGTTTCCTGTGGTTTCTGCATGTGAAATGTGGGCTCCCTGTGGTTATAAAACACAGGTAGCCCAGACGAGACACAATTTTACAATATTTGCAGATAGAGCACAGCATTTCTAAAGCTGATGAAAAAATATATACAAAATTTCATATTTGCAAGGAAGCTGCATTCATGCAGAATGACATTAGTGATCTAGGTTAAACACAACTCTTTCTCTTAAATAAAAAATAGGAGTGAAAATAAATAAGTAGAATAATGGTTACCCACTTCTTTTTTTCAGCATTACATCTGTACTACTAGCACTACTACTAATAATAAGGAATTTCCCTTTTTTGACAACATATTTGGGCTTCCTGTGTTGACACAGGTAACCCATAAAATTTAAATCCACGGTCACTCTCGACCCCAGAGCCCTGCCATTCTTACTGTGCATGCTCTATGAAATGTCAGAGACTCACGAAAACCCTAGAATTTCAAGAGTTCTGATTGGTCAGAATTTTTTTGCAATAATTTATTGATTGGAAACTCGCTCTAGCAATCACAAGAGCCCTTGTGATAAGGGATAACAATTGCCTTGATTGTTGATAAAATAATATTGCTGCTGTAAAGCAATTAATTTGGCTTTTTTTGGGAGTAAAATGAAAACCGTTGATTTATGGAGCGCACGTTATACAGATAATTCAAATTCGAGCATGCTCCCTGTGGTGATGACGCAGATTTGGAACATGTGCATTACACCCAATCACCACAATTCTGGCTACTGCAAGCTAGGGTTTCCCAGAGTCTCTGACATTTCATCAAGTGTGACTGTGATTTCAAAAGTATCTCAGACATGAAAAAGAGGCATTTTCAGGCAAGATCATGCGCACTATTGACACTGCCCGAATATGCCTCAAGATCATGTCTGCAGCTGCGATGCTTGTGGAAAGCGCTTGTGCATCTTGAAAATAGTCTATAAACAAACCTTCATTATATCTGGCCGAGGAAAAGGGTTTCCAGGTCTGTTAGCTGTATTGACTTCAAACAGTGCACCATATGAAACACAATAATCTATATTCCTCTTTATCTTCTCCCAAACTCTATCAGTGAATTCAAATTCTGGTCTGTAAAGACTGATAATATCAAAATGACCAATAACCTCTGGTTGAATTTGTCTCAGCATTTCATACTGCTCGTCATAATACTTCACCATCGTTGCTTCTGATCCTCCACATTTTTCCTCTGCTTTGCAGTATCCCTCCTTGGAATAATCTATCGGCATGCCATCTACATGATGTATAGACCCAACTAGATAGTCCAATGAATATTTGGTTCTCAATTCTTTGATCTGATGGACTGACTCCTTGGAGATGTATTCTGTTTCCATGCCAACTAGAAGGTTAACATTTCCCTTATATTTTTGTTGGAGTCTTCTGGCTTCATTTATGTATCGGTCAAACATTTCAACTAAATTGTCAGGAGAAATATTATCCTAAAAAAATATAAGAAAAATATTATTTGAAAAAATACTTCTTTAGGAAGAATTACATTATCTTTCAACATTATCTTTGGAAAAAGAACAACAGCCATAGCAACAACAACAGCAGCAACCATAACAACAGCAGCAGCAGCAACAACAACAGCAGCAGCACCAACAGCAACAGCAGCAGCAACAACAGCACCAGCAGCAATTACACAACCAGTAACAACAACAAAAACAACAGCAGAAGGAACAAGAGCAAAAGCAACAGCAGCAGCAGCAGCAATGACAACAACAACAATAACAGCAACCAACATCAGTAACAACAACAGCAACAACAACAGCAACCACAACGACGAGTTATACATTTGTGCCAAAAATGTAAACAAGAGAGGGAATATTCAGACGAAAATAGGTTCAAAATTCAAACATTTAAACTAGGCAAAAGAACTTTATCCAAATATTTCATAATTAGGGCAATATTTCGTCAAAATAAAATACTAACCTCTACCTCATTTTCGTACAAGTCTTCACTACGATATCGTGGCATATGCTCAGATAATCCATAATATGTATAACCTAACTCAACAGCACGTTTGACTATTTCCTCTAGCCTTCCATTCCCGTGAGTACAAAACTCTCCGCTGTGACTGTGGGAAGATAATGGCATTTTACTGAACAAGAAAAATTAAACTTTATCTCTTGAAATTGTCCGCCATGTTAAGCCGAACTACTACTTCATGTATGTATTTTTTCGTATCCTCTGCTTGTCTTTTATTGCAGATACACTAAAAGTTGTACTACACGAAGTAGTAACTTAGGGACCCAGGTTTGCGCGGCTGTTTTTGCTGTTTTTCACAAATTTGACGAATTTTTCACGAATTTTACAAAACGATTTTTAATTGCGAAAATATGACCAGGATGGGAAAATTTCGCTTTATCAACTTAGATTTCATTTTCGTTTCCGTGTCTTTGATCACGTTTCACCCAATGATTTCATTCACCTCACGTCAAAAAATTCCAAATAGCCCGCGGGTTTCCTGTGCGTGCAAAAATGTACCTCAGCCTCACCCTCCAGGGTAAAATTGTCAAAACCAATTTCATTTTAATCTATTTCTTTTTGCCTTCTCTTTCATCTTTCTCTTTTTAGATTTTAGAGGAAGAAGGAGATAATTATATGCATGTGATGGTGGTTGGTGGAAAGACGGCCGGCAATTTTTCTAATTAGAAGCCAGGAAATAACGCCGACATTTCGTTATTACTATACTTAAAAGGTCAAGAGAATATTGAGGTCAAATAAAGACATTTATTACTAGTAATTTTGGTAATCAATAAAACTGGGCTTTAAATTTGGGCGAGGTCGGGCCGTACAACCAACCACCTTCCCATCTCTTAGCTACTTATCTTCAAGAATTGTTAGATTGTAAGAGCACTTATCCATGATGCTAAAAATACTCTATTAGAGAGCTTGAGAAACTAGAAAGAACGGTCTCGCAAGGTTATTAATTTTCGCTGTGTCAAGGAAGTTACATGTCAGCAGTACAGTGGGTTATAAAAAAATGCTTTAGAAATTACGTACTTATGCGGATTCCAGTTTATTTTATAGTTTTTTTTAGCTGTATGTATATTTTTCGTGACAGTGCAAGTGGCTGAATGGTTGAGAGAGCACAACTTGTAGAGACATAAGTTTTGCGCACGGAATGATTTCCCCGCGCGGTCCCCTCCCCCCATGGGTGCTCCTATATAAAGCACGTTGTTCTCAGTACACAACATAAAGGTGTAAAGTTAAATTGGACACCAAAAACTTCTCGTTTTGCCGGCTTGGGAATATAAGAGGCATCCAAATCGCAGTAAAGACAGTACTAGCACTACCTTTTCGTTTCAAGGCGTTATTCTGGCACAATAACGCGAAGAAACGATTGAAAAGACAACGAGAAAAAAGGCTGTCGCGAAGAAAAAATGGCGGAGTTACTAATAACAGGAGGAACGGGTTACGTGCCCGAAGACGGCATGACAGCTACCCATTTATTTTCTAGTGATGGTCTTACTTATAGGTAATGTAACCTTTGTATTTTACATTCTCTGATTCAGAAATACTTAGAGATTTTGAGTAGAAACTGCTTCAACCGTTCGTTGATGGTCGACTTGGTTCACCCCGAACAACACGTGGAGTTTTTCGACTGTTTTATTTTTAATCTTCTACTTTGTTTAAATTCTAAAATAAGCCTTTGCTTCTTGAGTTTATTTTGTAGGATTTTCTTGGACTTTATTCATGTCTTCTTGTGTTTTTTCGAAGCTGTTTTTGCGAGACTTCGTTCATCGCAAGAAAACAATTTTTGCCAGAACCAGCTGCTTTTTTGCTGTTTTGAACTTTTGCTTTTCGTCTTGTAGCTTTGATACCGAAAATAATAGCCAATAAACTAAAAATACTTTTAGCGATCCCTATTTTCGTAACAGATAAGGGGTATTTAAGTTTAGTCGCTGATATTTCGATTATAATTTTTGGTAATCTTTGGACTTCATTACTTACATTCATTCTTATTTGACCACCCCTCCCCCTCTTATTTTAACCCACAAAGTTTAGCAAGGAAAATCAATCGAAAATCCTATTTTTATCACATTGTATACAGAAAATAAGCATACTTTCTTTAGATACTTTGACAGAAAAAAAAATAGAGTATTGGAAATGCTGCTGAAGGCTTAGCATCTTTTTATGTTGGAGTTTTCAAGTGTTTATTTTCTATTGTTGAAGTTGTACATTCCTTACTTTATCATTTGTGTTTATGAAGACAGTCGAACTTCTACACAACAGCCACTGTTGGGACAAAAAAATTGTGGCCATTGTAGAGAGGTGGCTGTTGTGGAAAGGTTTCAGTTGAAGTATATTCTTTTTAAATCTAAAAGTAACTAATTGGTATTTTTAATTCTAAAAAACAGTAACCAGAATAATTTGAATATTTGAAAATGTGAAATAAAGGAATGAATGCATGTATTGCTTTCATTATGCTTTCACTCTTTCACTCTTTTCAAAATTAAATCAAATTCTCATTCATTTATTTTTCATTTAGTTATTTATTCCCATTTTAGTATTCATGATCATCTTTCAAATAATTCACTTTTGGTATTTCCGTAAAAAAATACAAAAAAAAAAATTAAAAATCACTGACTGAATTTTAATTAGCAACTTTTTACTAAAAAGTATATAGGATAAGAAATTTATGAGAAAAAGCAATTGAAAATAGATTAGACTTTCAAAACTAAGCATTATCAGTCTAAAATAATCATAAACTTAATAGTTTAACATTCCAGTGTCTAATTTTCATTCTAATTAGTGTTACAATTTTTTGAGTAATTAGTTCTTTAATTACTGCAATTAATACTAATTAAGCTGTGAATAAGAGCCGTGCAGACAAGCCTGATTAGAAATTAATATAGAGAACTTACTTTTCAGATAAAAATTAATTGTCTCTGTCAGACTTAAAATTTTTCGATCCGATGCCATAGATGTCCTGATTATGCCATTGTTTGCCTTCAATTTTACAATACGCTGGTCCTGAATTTATATTTATTGTTAGAATTGTTAATTGTTCTACCTCCTTAGTTACTGTTGCTATGTTGGACAAGCTAAAATTTGTTTTTGATACACAGTATGGAACAGACACTTATTACTGAAAATCATAAATGTCTATTTTATATAACTTGGAATAAATGCATTCTTAAGGTACATTTAAGGGAAATAGTGATTACTACTAAAAAAAACCTTCTGAATTTCAAGTTCGTCGGACATTCTATATTCTATTGAAAAGAGTAACCTGTTTTTTTTTGTGGTCATTCAAGCAAAGCTGGGATCCAAAAGTGTATTGTAAATTATCAAACTTGTTCACCTTTTACCTATCTATCTATCACCTGCTCAAACTATCTTTGTGTCACAATTTTGAAAAATTGATTCTAAATTACATATCTTCTTGATTTCCTAATTATTATTATTGACCATTATTTCAGGTCACTAGCACATGAGCTCATAAGTCTTTATTTAAGCTATATTGTAGGAATATTCTCTGATTTCTTTCTCAAAAAAATGTTAATTTTCTGTAGAATGACAAATTTTCTGTCAAAGTTATTTTTGCTTGAAATTCCTAACGCTACAGTATGTCAGTGGAAATGTCATTAAGTGAGTTAACTATTTCTCGTACTTTCAGTGACTTCATTATTCTACCTGGATTCATTGATTTTCTGGCAAAAGATGTGGTAAGTATTCATTCGCTTTCAATGACAAAATAGCATTTAAACATTTAAAGTAACATTTCCAGATGATTTCTTTCTATTTAACAACAGTAAAAAATTCAAAAAATTCAAAGTAATCTTGCCTGGCCCAAATTTTTGACCAAGTGCAGTATCTTGAGAAAAAAAGAAATCTCATATTTTTAAGATTACATTGCATTTATTAGTATTGTTATGTAGTTCATTGTCTTATGATATATATTGTGTTGAAAAAACTGAATTCATCGGTAGTCACCACTTCAAGCACAGCAGTAGCGCAGCTTAACAGAGTCAAACTGAAAGCATGTGAGGGTGCCTTCGGCAGCCGCTATGCAGTCCATGTATGACCCTAGAGCACAGCTCTAACCAGTTTGAATTAGTTAACGTCAGTTTGAGAGCAGGGAGAAAAAACTGGAAAGGTAGAAATACCCCCAGAGTCAAAAAGAGAAATTATCTTGTGTTTTATATCAATGCTATTGGTTAACTTCAAGTTACTCCAACTCTTCAGTGCTCTGTAATTATAAATGTAAAGTGCAAACATAGCATAGCATTCACTGGATTTTTTCAGATTCTGTCAGTCTAAAAAATGTTCAAACTAACTTAGATAGATCAAAAAAAAGTGTTAATAGAAGTGTTAATAGAGTTCCGCGCTGCTGCTCAGTGCACATGCTCAGGGGATTAAAAAGTGGGATGATATTTTGTATGATATGCAATTTTAAGATACAACTAAAATATAGCATATTTTACAAATTTTATCCCACTTTTTAATCCCCTGAGCATGTGATTAGAGCAGTAGCGCAGAACTCTTGATGCATGTATAGCCCAGATCAGCTAACCCAATGTTGTACCCAATTCAAATACTGGTATTTTGGAAATACTTTTCTTTGTCTATTATATTTACATATCATATCCATATCAATGCTTCATTGATGTGGAAATACAATGAATAATCTTATTCCCAGTAGGTTTGAATCGGGTACAGCATTTCATTCGCTGATTTGGTCAAAAAAAAGACCTTATTTCTAAAGAGGTATTTATTTTCACAGGATTTGACGTCTCCCCTGACCAAGAATATTACCCTCAAGACACCATTAGTCAGTTCACCTATGGATACTGTCACTGGTGCGTAAATTATAAAATTAAGAGCATAACTGTTACAGTATACAGTTTATTGTACACTTTGAAAGTTCATAATTTTATCCTCTGATGCGACTCTCTTCTATTGCCTATAGTTGTGATAAAAAGGTAAATTTCACACCATAAAAAATAAGAAAGATTACTTACTGACGTTTCAGACACTAGTCCTTCATTGGAGTAAAAGAGCCTAGCGTCCGAAACGTCAGTAAGTGATCTTTCATATTTTTTACTTATTTACCTATTTATTACTTATTTTTTACTTATTTTTTACCTTTTTATCACAACTGTTTCATTAGAAACACTGACACAGCCCACACTAGCTTACCGCTAGTTATCATCTCTATTGCCTATAGTCTACATGGCATGCTAAGTATGATATACTGGCTCAGAATTATATTACTTTGGTATAGACCCCTTTCACGTGATGTCAAATCAGCTCAATTTACAGAACAAAACAAAAGAATTTCAATCTCCTGAGAATTGGAAACCTATTGTTTTGTCCTCCAAATTGAACTGCATTCAGATGTGGTTCAAGGAGTCTATACACTTAATAAGTTTATGGCTCCATGGCATGTGTTGATTTCAGAGCATTATAGATATTTTTTTCTTCCAGAATCAAAGATGGCAATTACGATGGCTGTAAGTAATATTCTAAAGAATGTTTTTTTAAATTACTTAACAAAATATTTGAAATTATTTTTATCCTTCAAAACAAATTTGGGATGAATGAGTAAATGAACAAATGATCAGATAAATGAATGAATGAAAATTTTTACCTTTGCAGTTAAATGGAGGTATTGGGATCCTTCATCACAACTGTTCTATTGAGTTCCAAGCAAATGAAGTGAGGAAAGTCAAGAAATTTGAGCAAGGTTTCATTACAGCTCCACTTGTTCTTAGTACTTCACATACCGTTGGTGACGTGATAGAGGCCAAGGCCAGGCATGGATTCTCTGGGATTCCAATCACTGGTATGTTTTAGATCAGCTGTTCTTTTCATTCATTGAAATTTATAAAGATAGGGGAAGTTGATTGTGAGGGCTGTTGTGATGTTGATGATATAGATTATGATGATGATGCATGATGGTGATGATACTTGATGATGATGATACATGATGATGATGATGATGATGATGATGATGATGATGATGATGATGATGATGATGATGATGATGATGATGATGATGATGATGATGATGATGATGATGATACATGATGATGATGATACATGATGATGATGATACATGATGATGATGATACATGATGATGATGATACATGATGATGATGATACATGATGATGATACATGATGATGATGTTGATGATACATGATGTTGATGATAAATGATGATGATGATAAATGATGATGATGATACATGATGATGATACATGATGATGATACATGATGATGATACATGATGATGATACATGATGATGATACATGATGTTGATGATAAATGATGATGATGATACATGATGATGATACATGATGTTGATGATAAATGATGATGATACATAATGATAATGATGGTGATGATGCATGATAATGGGTAACTGACATCAGATTCATTAAAAATTTGTTTGCAGAGAATGGCCATATGGGTGGAGTGTTGCTCGGCATTGTTACATCCAGAGATATTGATTTCCTCCTTAATATTGATCATAGCAAGCCACTGAAAGAGGTATCTTACCACACACCACACTAGCTACAGTAAAAATCGAAATGTGTTGATACACTACCCCTATAATGCTCCCAAATTTGGCTTCGTGAAATGACCGATGTCCACTGTACGTTCCCCCTCCCCTCCCCTTGCAATGTTGTCTAAATGGCCAAAGTTGGGTACCGTGAGCTAGCCACATTCTCAAGGAACAACATTGAATGGGGGAGGGGGGGATTTAGTTTATATACAATTTTTAAAGCGCTTTTTCTTACACTGCATGCTAAAATTTTCCAACATTGTGAGGTAGTGTATCAACACTTTTGATTTTTACTGTAGGCTATATCACCCAACATCAATGCACAGTCTAAAGCCATGCCATGCCATGCCACACCAAACCAAACTACACAACACCACACTAAACCACACCACGGCATGCCACGCCACACCACGCCACACTAAACCACGCCACGCCACACCACACCTTGCCACACCACGCCACACCACACCACGCCACACTAAACCACACCACACCACACCATGCCATGTCATGCCACACCAAACCAAACTACACAACACCACACTAAACCACACCACAGCATGCCACGCCACACCACACCATGCCACACTAAACCACGCCATGCCACGCCACGCCACACCACACCATGCCACGCCACACCACGCCACACTAAACCACACCATGCCACACCACACCGCACCACACCATGCCATGTCATGCCACACCACGCCACACTAAACCACACCACGCCATGCCAGGCCACGCCACACCAAATCAAACTACACAACACCACACTAAACCATGCCACGCCATGCCATGCCACACCACACCACACCACACCACACCACACCACACCACACCACACCACACCACACCACACCACACCACACCACACCACACCACACCACACCACACCATGCCACACTAAACCACACCACACCATGCCAGGCCACACCACGCCACACCACACCACACCAAAGTAGTATTTTTCCCCAAGCATTTTGTAAGCCATGAATATTAAATCAATTCTTGTTGCTCTATTCTTAGGTCATGACTCCTGTTGATGACCTAGTAGTGGCTAAAGCAGGCATTACTCTAATAGAAGCTAACCAAATTTTACAGCGCAGTAAAAAAGGTACCTATATCGAGGCCAGTGTATTTTACCAAGAAAAATAGTGGGATCCCTGTGTTAGTTAAACCACAGGAAGCCCAAGTAGTTATGATAATAAGGCCCAGTTTAAATATCAAATCTCACCAACATTCCGAATCTAATGCAAATGAATTCAAACAACAAGTTTTGCTCATTTGCATTAGATTTGGCATATGTATGTGAAACTCAATGTTTGAATGCAGGGGGAGGGGTGGGTTAGCGGCTGTCACAAGCCTAATACATGTATATATTTTTATCTTAGGAAAGCTTCCAATTGTCAATGAAAAAGGAGAACTAGTGTCTCTGATAGCAAGGACTGATTTAAAGAAGAACAGGGACTATCCACTTGCTTCAAAAGATAATAACAAGCAGTTATTAGGTATTATATATATTGCATGCTTCTTCATCAATTTTTTAGACTTTTTAGATGTGGGGGTGGGGAGGGAGGGGATAGAACAGACAAAAAATTTTCCTGAAAGAAATATGTATTAGGCTTCCAAAATTGACCTTTTGCCAAAATGGCAGCCGATAATTCAAAATGAATTAAAATATGGCATATTTTAACCCCCCAGCCATACAAACGTCTGTAAATATGTCAATTTTCAACTAACTAGATGAGTTCAATAAACAGGATGCATTGTGGTCTAGCTTGGGTACAAATATCTTTTGTTCATCATGCCTTTTACGGTGTTAGTTGTACCCAAGCTAGACCACAATCCTGTTTATTAAACTCATCGGTTTTAATCTAAGATATCTTTGATTGGTTGTTTTATAGTGGGTGCAGCAATCGGCACTCGAGAGGAAGACAAACTTCGGCTAGATGCTCTTGTCAAGGCTGGTGTTGATGTGGTGGTGTTAGATTCGTCACAGGGGAATTCCATATTTCAACTGGAGATGATAGCGTAATTTAAAAAAATTAGTTTTTATTTATGAGTTTTTTCCATTCCCTTCAAAGACATTGAAATATTCATGTATTGAATAGACACACCATTGGATCTGTCATTTGAGCATCTAACTGTTAATGTGGGATGCCGTGGGTTCAATTCCTGGCCAGACCAACACTCAGGGTCTACTAATATCTGAGGAGAAAGTGCTGCCTTTGTAATTATATCTACAAGTGGTTAGACTTTCAAGTGGCTGTTTGACCACTTTAAATGGCAGTCCTATCTCTCCACACTTCATCACTAACAAATATCAGAAGGATGTAAAAGAGCCACTGAGGACATAGACAGGGTTCGTGCAGGTCCTTGAACTCCTTGAAAAGTGCTGGAATTTGAAAACTCATTTCAAGGGCACTTGAAACTCCTTGAAAAAAGAAAAAATTCCTTGAAAATCGTAAATACTCCTTGAAAAATATTTAGAAAGGTTTTTGTAACCCAAAAACACCTGTTTTCCTCATCTAAAAGTACGTAATCCCGATCGCACCCATCATTATGTAGTCCTTGAAAATGTTCATTTTGGTCCTTGAATACTCCTTGGAATGTCCTTGAATGTCTTCACAAGAAGCCTGCACGGACCCTGATAGAGAAACCCTGGCAGTAACTGGCAGAGTGTCTACGCTCTATCCTTTAACCTTTGAGTTTATAAAGACACTAATATAAATGATATATAATAATAATAATCATGTATTATCCTTTTAGATATATCAGAGAGCGTTATCCTAACCTTCAGATTGTTGGAGGGAATGTCGTCACAGCTGCCCAGGCTAAAAACCTAATAGACTCTGGTATTGATGCCTTGCGCGTCGGCATGGGAAGTGGCTCTATCTGTATTACTCAAGAAGTCATGGCAGTAGGGAGACCACAGGGTACCGCTGTATACAAGGTTGCAGAATATGCAAGAAGATTTGGGGTGCCGGTGATTGCTGATGGGGGTATTCAGACTGTTGGTCATATAACCAAAGCTCTTTCACTTGGTGCTTCTACAGGTGATTTGAATTACATTATGATGATAATGCTTCATGATAATGATAATACATGATGATGATGATGTATGATGATGATACATGATGATGATACATGATGATGATACATGATGATGATACATGATAATGATACATGATGATGATGCATGATGATGATACATGATGATGATGATGCATGATGATGATGATGCATGATGATGATACATGATGATGATACATGATGATGATACATGATGATACATGATGATGATACATGATGATGATACGTGATGATGATACATGTTTCTACTTTCTCTCTATTCTATTCCAGTGATGATGGGATCATTATTAGCGGGTACTTCAGAAGCACCAGGAGAATACTTCTTTTCTGATGGTGTAAGACTGAAAAAATATAGAGGTATAAATAAATACAGTATGCGATTTGACGCATATTTTATTTTCTATCAGCTTGTTTCCTTCATTTTTCATTTTGTCTCGTTAGGTATGGGTTCACTGAGTGCTATGGAAAGTAACACAAATTCTGCTTCTAGATATTTCAGGTTAGTTTGATTTTATTTATATCTGTAACATCTCAGCTTTGTTGCCTTTTAAACAGGCACTTAGGTCCTTTTTTCGTAACTAAACACAGTTCTTATATTTTCGTTTGTATCTGAAGAATACTCAAAACTAGTTATACGACTAATCAATCAATTTTGTGTGGCTAAATATTACTCAAAACGGGTCTTATCCACTAAGACCCATTTGATGTCACGATTTAACATTCAAGCCAATTCCTGAGCCATGTTTGAATTATCAGCTTGCCAATTTTTTCGACCAGAAAAAGACCACGCCCATTTCACCTTTAAGACCCCTTTTATTAAGACATTCTTCATATATTCATCTATATACATTTATCACAATAAATAGTTGTAGTTATATCTTTATGTATGTAAACGTAATGTGATGTATGTTTTGTGCAGAGCTCCATTTAAACCAGCTATGCTGAACTGGGCATCTCTGCTTAAATATTGTTCATAAATAAATCATAAATAAATAAATAAATAATTACTGGTAATTTTTTGGGTTATATTTTTATCATTGATTCAAATTATTTGAATTTACTGCTTACATATTACTACAACATTATTCTAGTGAGTTTGACAGAATCAAAGTAGCCCAGGGTGTGTCTGGTTCTGTCGTCGACAAAGGATCCATTCACAAATTCATGCCATATCTTATCGCCGGCATTCAACATGGTTGCCAGGACTTGGGTGCTAAAAGTTTAACAAGTTTAAGGTAAAAAATACATATCTATGATGTTTCCTTGGCAACATAATATTTCTCACCACTACCCCACCAAGGAAGCATGGGTGGTGTAGCGGCGGACCACTCTCCTCTCAACAATGTCACCGGGGTTTGACTCTCGTGGGGCTCGGTGTCATATATGAGTAGAGTTGCTTGTTTATTCACTCCGGTACATCAAGTGTTTTTCTCCAGTTTTTATGATTTATTTTTTAATTTTTTGTTATACTTTCTTGACAAATGTTCCAGATCAATGATGTATTCTGGTGAACTGAAATTTGAAAGACGATCTGCCTCATCTCAAATAGAAGGAGGAGTACATGGACTGCATTCGTAAGTACATTCTGATTCCCTTGAGGCAGCTGCTTAATGCCGCAACATGACGACTGATCAAAATGTCACCAGTACTCAATAATTTCCCATTTCTTATAGTGTCTAACTACGGCCACCCAATTAAATTTGTTACAAGTTAGCCAATCAGCGAACGAGAATTTTTACATTTTCATGTGAGGTCAAAGTAGTGTCAGCAACAATTTTATTTATATTTGCAACAATTGCTGGGTTTCAATCAGCTGATAAAAGTCTTTAAATCTCATCATCTACTCCAAATGGTGGTCAAACACTGACCACCATGTGCTGTCAGCCAGAAAGAATTATATGGAAAACTTGTGATTCAGCTGATGAACCGGCAGGTACGAAATGCAGAATTGAAAATGCAGAATTGAAAATGCAGAATTGAAAATGCAGAATTGAAAATGCAGAACGGAAAATGCAGAATTGAAAATGCAGAACGGAAAATGCAGAATTGAAAATGCAGAACGGAACATTTTTCACATTGATATAGAGGTAAGCAGATTGTCAACGTGCTTGTAACGAACGTAACTGAAGTAGATGCTAGAAATTTGAGTCAAGCGTGTAGTGCTCAGACTATGAACATGAAATAGCTTGATTGTATAGTGTAGACAAATATTTTTAAGCCAATTAGGTTTGTTTGTTTAGCAAGCTTGGTCAAGAGTGTGCTTGAGCGTAGTTGCGGATCCTTTGTAGATTCTAGCATTTTAGCCACTGTGCTTTATCTGTCACACTGAACATCAAGCTTGGAGTGCGCCAAACAAACAAAACTTGGTCATATGTGGCGAGCTAATTTTTTTCTCAATTCAGCAAATTATGATCTTCATTGTGAGTGAAAATCAATAGTTTCCTTAGGTATAACATATCTCTAAATCCACATCTCTCCTAATTTTTTCTTGCTTTTTACCTTGTTTAATTATAAGAAACTTCCGGTGACTTTCGGCGCTTGGATTTGGATGATGGTCTCGGGCGGTTTATGTTACTTGAACTTCTTTTTAGCAAAATAATTTTTGGTAAAAATTATGATGCAAAGGAAAACTTGCATTTTTTAATTATGATTGCAATTAAATTTTTATACCTTGAGAATTCCTTTACAAATAGCACATGCAGCTCACACAGCAACTTGATCACAATGACAAATCAAACAATATAAACCAGATCCGTTGCCAGAACATCAAAAGCCGTCACCGCATAAGCTATAATCATGATTTTTTTTTACCCAGTAGAAGTAGAAAATAAACGTTTAAACTGCAGAGTATGGATGAGTATGCGGAGGTAAATTCTTTAGGAAATGATGACTGACTGTGTACAGATTTTCAGTGGTAATAACAGTCCTATACATCGGCATGATAATTGTTATATGTCCAATAAAATGACCTTGAAGGTCAAATGAACTCAGGAATGTCTGGTCACACAAATCTCGCAACCAAAACCCATTCTTAGGAATTAAAAGATTGCCTGAATCTAACCAACCGAAGTCGGAAGCATTTATATCAATGTGAAAAATGTTCCGTTCTGCATTTTCAATTCTGCATTTTCCGTTCTGCATTTTCAATTCTGCATTTTCAATTCTGCATTTTCAATTCTGCATTTCGTACCTGCCGGCTGATGAACATTCCGCACGAGACAGGAAATGATGTCAAGTGAAACTCTGCTATTGCAGTAATACTATATATTTTTTTCTTTATAGGTACGAGAAAAGACTCTTTTAAAATCAAGTCGTACAGCAACAAGTGAGATCACCATTCAAACTTTCATTATTTTATAGATTATTGATACTTCCGACCAGGTTTCATGGCAATATCTTACAACACAAAAAATGAAAAATTCCTAAAATTCTATCAGTCAAACTTAAAATTCTTATTTGTCGGATCCGAATTATATCCGAATATGGATATGATATTATTGCGACATATAGTAATACAATTCAGAAATGGACCATAAAAATTATTCTATCCTAAAGTAGTGAATATAGCCTCTCGACATCATGCAGTACTTTTTTTTCATCCTCTTAGAATGTATCTATTTATGGTGAAGTATATTATAATATAAATATTACGACAAATCCGATATATATCAGAGAGGCAGGACTGCAATGACTGTGATTTTAGTCCTTAAAATATCCAATCACTACTGTAGGCTGCTACAATAGACCTCTTTAGCTTGGGGCTGGATAATGTTTTCCCATTTCAGACCATTTGTCATTATCTTGAGAATAAGATTCTTTGTTTGAGTTGTATCCATATTCATGTGTCTTCTCGTGTGCCACCATTAAACAAAGAAATGATACTCTAGGAAATGACACATGGTCTGAAATGGGAAGATATTGCTCCCAAGGTGAAGTGGTCTTTTGACCCGATCCACCTAGACATGTTTTGTCCATTTCAGCTCATGTCATTCCCTTGAACATTATTTCTTTGGTCACTAGTAAGACTTGTATTATTTTGTTTTCTCAAGGGAGTGGCACATGGTCTGAAATGGAAACGGTTTGGGTTCTGCAGTCAGTATTTCATTGCTAGTGATATCAAGGGTGCCACCAAATGCAGTGTTTTAGTCCCCAGGTCTGGTACAAAAATACTTCTCAATTTTTGGTGATAAATTACTCTCTACTTAAAATTATTTTGCTGTTTGTGTTAGCCTCTGTTCTCCATAAAAAAAACTGTATTCCATTGAAATGTTTATTATAGAAGCTGTACATAATTTCTGTAATCGGCAATTACAGTGATTCTCAATATTCTGTGAATTTGTTGCTTACTGATTGGTTTTGATTTACACCAGCGAAAAACCAATTTCACAACAAGCTGTTGGAATGTCTGAGTTCACAGAATATTGAGAATCACAGTGATTGAGTGGTTTTTCTTAACCCATAAAATAGTTATTAGACTAATAGCAGTTAGTAGATTTTTTTAGTATTTTTTTTCACTAGACATTAATGTAATGTTCATATCATGGGTTAAGTAAAATAACTCGAATTGTGAATATTTAGATGATTTGTAAAATGAGGCTTACCCTGAGTAAATCACTCTAATGAAAGAAGCTCAGATTCCTGCAGCAATAACCACATTTAATGTATTTGCATACTCCCATGCACCAGCTTTTCACTGCAAAGCTGACTGGTTTGACCAATTAAGGCATGTGAAAGCTTGTTTGGCAGCAAAAAGCCTAACCATAGAAGTGTGAATACATTAAAATTAATGGGTCCCAGCTGTACGAACACGAGGCCGAGGACTTAATAGGCTTAAATATTAAGAAAGATCTATAAGTTTATGGCAAAAGGTCTTAACTATGAAAACTCAGTAGTACACAATAAGCCAATTCACAGTTTAAGAATCGTTATCAGTGCGCATGCAATTTTATCCCGAATTTCTCACCTTTTGTTTAATTAAAAACATAAGGTTTAAACAAAAGGTGAGAAATTCGGGATAAAATTGCATGCGCACTGATGATTCTTAAACTGTGAATTGGCTTATATGAAAACGTACTTGAGCTTTCAATCCAAACTAGGATTTTGATCACAATGACTGCAGTCACGCTTAGGTTTTTATGCCCCAAGATATGTGACTGCAGTAAGTGATTATGCTATAGTACCCACCAGTACAGGTGAATCTCCATGAAGTTTATGTATTTAAAAAAGATTTATTATTCCACTACTCTAGCAACATTTTCATAGTTTCGACAGTCGTTTATTTCAGAAGTCATGTTTATTTTATTGTTACACGTACAATCAGAAGTGGATTGAATTTGTTAGTTTGTTTATTATTATTATTATTATTATTATGTATCTGAGACAATATTCTATGTATGTTAGTTGATTATTATATGTCAAGAATAGATTAAAAATAAAATAGTTAACAAGGCTGAGCTTACAATCTTTACTTTGGCAAAATATTTTGGTATTTTTCTTTCTTTTTCAGGTTCAATGCATTCTTGCTTCTATAGATCCCTGGCACATGACGTCAAAGCAGCTAAATTTGGAGGACAAAACAAAAGAATTTCAATCTCCTGAGAATTGGAATCTATTATTTTATCTTCCAAATGGAGCTGCTTTGATGTCACGTGTAAGAAAGAGGTCTATAGTATTGGTACATTTTTAATTTCACACATTCCAAACTGTCTTCTACTCTACACTTCTGGGGATTGATCTGAGGATTTTGCTCTCCCCAAGTCCAGGACATCCCTTTCAAGTAAATGCACTCTAACCTCTCACCGTCCACTATTTTATGGGTTATGTAAAACCACTCTAAGTTCACGTATGGGCCAGCCATTATTTTTGTTTTAAACAAATAACACTCAAGGACACAAACACAGCAAGTTCAACGAAAGCAAGGCAAGTGGGCATGTTAAAATCATAATATTTTAATATTCCTTTACGGCAAAATCACTTTGGCCAGCATGAATGTTAACATCTACATCACAAAAACTAACTAATACAATCTACTGTTAGTTACAATTGCGAGACGGCAATCTTCCTGGATTGATCGCAATGAACATGATGAGGCAAGCCTGATGAAGGCCATAAGAAGTTACTTTTATTATTAAGATGAGGAGTTCTTTATATGCCACACAAAATTGATTGATTAGTCGTATAACTAGTATCTCTTAAGATGGCCTATCGATTCTTGGAACCTTGAGAATCAAGGACAGTAAAAACAGTTTTACTTACACCAGTGTTCGATGGGCAGAAAGTTGAATCAACTGGCGTGAATTACCAGATCTGGTTCAATTTCCTCCATTCAACACTTCATACAATAGTCCCCTTTCACTTGGAGTCAAAGCAGCTCAATTTGAAGGACAAAACAATAGAATTTAAATCTCCTGAAATTGGAAACCTATTTTTCCCCACCAAATTGAGCTGCGTTCCGACTTGCTGCAAGGGGTCTATACACCTCAAACACCCAACTGAACTGCAAGTTCAATCGAATCCTGCATCAATTTTGACGACGAATCTTTACGTAATTACAATGTCTCTGATCTGCTGCATATGTGGAAAGTGAATATCACATTCCAGCTTTCCATTTTTTTGACATTTTTCTTAATCAACCTGCCTCTTGGGAGGAAGGAAATCTCTTGACCAGATTCATCGATTGTTTTTTTTTTTTTTACCATCTTAAAGATTTTTTTCTCGAACACTGAAAAAACATAGTGAGGATCACAGAATGGCACGGTCATTATCATACATTAATAAGCTTTATATCTCAACTTAAATGGGGCGTTATATCTATATCACATCGTGGAAATGCTGTAAGCATTTTCCAGTGGTTTTTTTTTGTTCAATCTCAATCACTTTGGCTTGGAACTCGAGAGGCAGTTTTTGGACAGCAACTCACAGATGCATGATGGAAATTTTGATAATCGTTTAGGGATCAGGATTGGCATGACGAGGGACCGAAACTCAACAAAAGACATGATTTTTTTACTTATAAAAACAGTTGGTTATTTTCTATTTGATAATCTGTATAGGACTGTACAGGAGGCACTAATGTACAAACTGCTGTCAACTGCCATTATCTGAAATGAGAAGAAGTGTAGATGATTAGACAGAAGTAAATGATGATGATACATGATGATGATACATGATGATGATACATGATGATACATGATGATGATACATGATGATGATACATGTTGATGATACATGATACATGATGATGATACATGATGATACATGATGATGATACATGATGACGATACATGATGACGATACATGATGACGATACATGACGACGATACATGACGACGATACATCATGATGATACATGATGAGTTCTCACAATTACCTTGTTGAGTCGTAAGTATTGTTCTATCACTCATTAAAAGAGACCACAGTCCTTCAGGTTGTTCTTAATGATGACATCAGTGACGGCATCAAATACAAACTGGATGTTATTCGTGTCGGTAGCACAGGTAAAGTGCGTGTAGATCTCTTTTGTGTCTTTTCTCTTGTTAAGGTTTTCAAACTGCATCTGGATGTAAGCTGCAGCTTCTTCATAAGTATTTGAGCCTGAAGAAAACAGGAAATTGTCAAGAAAAAAATCAGTATAGTATATCTTAAGACTTCCCTATTTAACAGGAGTTTGTGAACTGTATTTTCATTTTACTCATCGCAACCTGCTGTCTGTTTGCTCCTTTTGTCAAAAGCATCGAGACTACTGTTAAATGCATTTTCAAGAACTCTATATTATTATTATTATTATATCCAAGGGGATCCAAGTCGGAATACAGCTTTGTTGGGAGGGACCAGAATTAGCTAGGTGTCTGGGATGCGTCATTATGGAAATGGTGTAGTTGAAAAGAACAAGAACTGGACCCCTACCAACCCCTCTCTACCTGTTGCAAACTGATGGTCTTAAAACAGATTTACCATGAACAAAAATTATAGTTACAGTGCGAATTGAAAAACCGTGGGCAATGGAAATATTTCAGAAATCATGTATCATTCATTGAGCAATCCAAAGCAATTTTCTAACTGCAAGAAGTTCAACTGATTTGTAGTCAGATAAACTTCTTGGAGTTAGAAAGTTGTTTCTGATTGTTTAACAAGCAAAACCCGATTTCTTAAATATTTCTGGGTCCCCACGGTTTTTCAATTCGCACTGTAATAGCTGCAGAAACATACCAGTGTACTCAGGGAAGCAGATTGTTAGTGGAGACTTGGTGATCTTTTCGGAGAACAAGTCTTTCTTGTTCAAGAACAAAATGATTGACGTATCTGTAAACCACTTGTTGTTGCAGATGGAATCAAACAGCTTCATGCTTTCCATCATTCGATTCTGTAAGAAAACCATAAAATTGAGATTAAGTAATCCTAGTCAACTACAATGCACTATGTGCAGAAAAACCTACAAAACCACCATTTTCTCTGCCAGGCAAAATGGTGGTTTTGTAGGTTAAGTTTGGGAATCCAGTTCCATCGGTCTTGTTATTCAAGCTAATAGTTTTGAAACCATCAAGATATAATGACAAGTAGTTATTTTATAAAAATCGATTATTATTATTATTATTTATGCTTTTCGTGAGATTTTATGAATTTTGACAATGAATCTAAGGTAAATTTCATATCAAAAAAAAACAATGATATAGGCGTGCAGTGTATCCTTAGACATTTCTGTGACTGTAGCTTATACAGTACGTTTGTCACAATTAAACCCACATTAACGACCTACTCGCCATTAGAGTCTCCAGCAGCTCAGTGGTAGAGCGTCCGACTAGAATACGGAGGGTCGTGGGTTTGATTCCCATCTGGGGCTCAGAATTTTTTCTGAGTCCATTCAGTATGGTACGATCACATATACATTTCATATTCCATCATCATACGCAAACCAACATTATCATCATGTATTGTAGTTGACTAGGATTCTTTAACATTTTTCATCTCAGTGAAAGAGTGAAAGAAAGTTCTGGATATATTTTTTAAAAAAAGAAATCCAAAGAAAACAGATAGTTCTAATCAATTCATTAATAATAAATTACCACATAGATTATTAACCAGCTTAAGAGTTAAAATTCAATATTTATATCATTAATAATTGATTGAAAAACATTTAAAGATAGTGTTTTTCTAATTAGAGAGATTTCCTTGTGGTTCCAGAGTGTATTCTTACCATCTCTTCATCTTCTGCGAGAACCAAATCGTAAGCACTCAAAGCAACACAGAAGATTATGGCAGTTACTCCCTCAAAGCAATGAATCCATTTCTTTCTTTCAGATCTTTGGCCGCCGACGTCAAACATCCTATAGAATAAAAAAAATTAACATTATCGAGGCTGTCCGAAGTGAAACTATCTACTTACAAGCTCAAGGTGGCTGTAAGGACAACTCAGAAGATGAATGAAGGTTCTAAAGACCCATTCAACTGAATTCAGACATGGCTTATGTCTGTAATTTTTTGTCAAATCTTCAACAATAGGCTATTTTGGGGAAATATTTTCATATCAATTGGGATCATTAATATGAAGAAAGAAATAATCTCAACGTTCCAGGCAAGAGTCAAAATGTCTGAGTCCCAACATAATAAGGATGTATAATTCATTAATAATTCCCTATTCCCTTTATTGCATTGTTAATATTCATGTCGATTTTGTATAAAATATTCACATGTTCCAGTGAAGGACCATGAATTTTCAAAGTGTTGTTGAAGTCGTGCATTCTTTACTTTACTGTTGGTATTTGTGAATATTCTTATGCTTAAGTGAAGCTACCCCTGAGTAAATAAGTTTGTAATCAAGAAACAAAGCATTACAATTAAATTGAATTTTTTGTAAGTAGGTATCAGTTGCAAAACATTTCTTTTACATATTATATGATATTCTTAAATCCAAGCTTTTGGACCTCTTGGATCATCAAGG
The DNA here is from genome assembly GCA_023349425.1 of Anthopleura sola. Taxonomy (NCBI): domain Eukaryota; kingdom Metazoa; phylum Cnidaria; class Anthozoa; order Actiniaria; family Actiniidae; genus Anthopleura; species Anthopleura sola. Next base: position 3,937,302 of record JALHLI010000018.1, on the reverse strand, counting down.
ATTGAATGAAATTACAAATCATGAATCAGTTATCATAGAAAGAGAAAACAATATGTGACATTCTATAGGTATCTGGTACTTTCGCTACCATGTACTTTCGCTACCATGTACTTTCACTACCATGTACTTTCACTACCATGTACTTTCACTACCATGTACTTTCTCTACCAATGACTATGCTTTCGCTACCATGTTGAAGTACTTTCGCTACCATAATGTTTTCTCTAATAAAGATTTCTTTGATTATCTCTGTCTTACTTTACAAAGTTATGAGAAACTTTGGGTTGGTAGCGAAAATACCGCGGATACCAGCTAGAATTATTAAAATCTAACCAAGTTGACTTCAGTTCGTTTGTTCAGTTTTTGGCATTGATCACTCGTATCGTGTCATGATCGATAAAAAATACTCTAAACTGCTTTACGAATGTTGATCAAGTTTTTTTTACGTTATTGGTTTGCAAATATTTTTGGTAGCAAAAGTACTTCAACATGGTAGTGAAAGTACTTCAACATGGTAGCGAAAGCATGATCATTGGTAGCGAAGGTACTGGTAGCGAAAGTACATGGTAGTGAAAGTACCATAATTCATTCTATAGAGAGCACTCAATGCTAACCACAAAATATATATATATATATTTCTTCATAAGAAGAATATAATTTCTTGGAAATGTCCTTCCTGAGTCTCTATTAGAGATTTGTGTTTATTATCCTCAATAAACCATGCCTCCAAGCATTATATATAATTGTCTAGAAAGTGAAATCTAAGAAATTTATTCAACTTACTTGAAGTGGAGGTCTTTAAACGTAAAGTGAGTTTCGACTATTCCTGTAGTCTTTACTCTTGTTCGTAATACATCTTGTTCTGTTGGTATGTAATCCAATGACCCTAGTCTGTCTAACGCATTTAAGTAGCTGTAAAAAAAATGAAAAATAAATTTGTTAATTTGAATTATTGCCTGCCAGTCAGGTAAACTTCATCTGCCATTTTATTATTTTGATTATCCATTTGAGAGTTTACTATTATTTTTGCCTGCCAAACCTGAAATTTTGCTTTCCATTTGGTCATTGGTAGGCCACTACTTTGAGCCCTACAAGGACGTTACTTTATGTAGATACATTGTTTTCACTCACATGACAAGGCGGCCATATTGGTGTACCAAACAATAGAACAGTTTTTGCATAAAAATAGAGTTCAATTCCCGGAGGATAGAAAAAATATTGTTTAGGTACAACAACATGACTGCTCTGATGTCGTGTGACAATAGTCTATATATAGCCTGTGGCCAACAACTCTGTGGCGATGAATGTTTCTTCGGCATACTTACTATGAAGCGGAGTCATTAAGTTGGTATTCTCTTGACCTTGCGAAGCATGCTTGCACGCCGCCGTCTGACCATAATCTTCTCATTATGGAGACGAGGTCTTGGGTGAATTTGACGTCTTCCATGCTGCCCGCTAACGCAAACATTTCTCTTGCATCGTCCTGTTAAAAAATGCAGTGATGAGTTAAATGACCATTCATAAATTAAAGGATCAGATTGCTGCTGTCACTCCATGCCTCAAACGTGAAATATCCTGGCTCACCGTTGGCTGTTAGCTCTAATTTATTCATAGATCAGGACTAAGATTAATGACAGCTCTATTACTGGACACGATGGCCGGCCACATTGGACCAATCAGCATGTGACCAGCCAAGAGGACTGCCTAAAACACGTTTGGCTGGCCATTATTAGGGAGCTTTTAAGCATTGACAACGAAACATGATGTAATGACAAGATGTTTAAAGTACAGTACTACACATGTCTGTACAAATGAACCAGTCATTCTGTCTTCATCAATGATGGAATTTCCATTTGAAAGCCGTTCTACCTCCCTCTCACTTTTCCTCTCTATTCTATCAAAGTACTGTTTTTTCATTTCAGACTACTGGGATTTCACTTCTGTCATTCAAAGAACATTTTATTTGTAGCTCAAAATGTTCTAGTTTCAGGTTCTCAGCTTCACAAATGACAACTTTTAATCAAGAATAAAGAAAATGAAATTTGTTGAAGAAAGAATGAGCAGAATTTTTTTAAAAATATATAGTATATTTGACATTTTTTGGTGGAAAACATTTCATTTTGAAAAGAAATAATCATAATTATAGAAAATACTTGGAAAGTTTTTGATTACAAACAAAGCATTGCGCCCCAGATTTCCAATGACCTAGTATGCATCATTCCCTTGAGTATCATTTCTTTGTTTAACGGTTGTGCATGAGAAGACACCTGAATTTGGATACAACTCAAACAAAGAATCTTATTCTCAAGAGAGTGACACATGAAACCGTACCAGCTGAGCGGTGAATTTTGTTTCAGCCAATCACAGCATGTTTGGCTGTTTTGCCACTGGCCCTTGTAAAACCCAAATTCTGCGTGGTCGGACGGCTGCTTTTGTTTTGAAAGATAAAACTTTTACTACTAGCTAGGCAAAAAGACTTTTTTAACAGGTGTTACCATAGAATTACCTTATTGAATATTTTTGAAAGCATTGATTAGTAACTACGACAGGGCCGGTAATTTTGTCAACTCATGCTTTGCGCGTCTGGTTCACCGCTTAGCTGGTATGAAATGGGAAAACATTACGCCCAAGCAAAATTCTACCTTTACCAGGGCACTCTGTATTCAACTTACCGCTCTATCAGGAGATCCAAACTCTATTTTCAGTGTTCCCATTGCTCTAATGATTGCGATCATGGACTGTATCGTGTTGCTGTAAACGACTTGCTTGTATTGCGCACACTCATCTTTCGAGTATCCCGATTCATGTATAATTCTGAAAAAAATTCAAAACTTTATTTAATTTCAAAAGAAACAAGAGTGAAAGAAGTATAATACTACAACATCTTCAGATGTCTTTTAAATCATAATATTATACGAATAGCATACATATTATCAGTACTTAAAGCCAGTGGGAAAAAAATATAAAACCCAACATTTGTTTTTGTCATGATTTTAGAAACAAAAAGTTCAAATTTCTTGAACAAATATGTAAAATTATGATTATCTATACTACCTACTTTAAATAATGGGTTTAGGTTAATAAATAATTCAATTTGCTGCAGAAAAGTATGCTATTTTTCAAGCTGCCAATTTGCATAATTAAATAATTCAATTTAAGACAAATAATACTTTAATTCGAATACCAAACCCACAAAATTAAGAATCTAAAAGTGGATGTTTTTAATAAAGAAGATTAAAATAATCAACTAGTTGATATTTAAACAGAATTTTTTCTTTAAAAAAAAACTTCTGGCAATTTCAACTCGTAGGATTTTTTTTTCGCTAGATGCTTTAACACCACAAAGAATACCAAGTATTTAAACTTGTTAAACTTATATTTCAAATGTCACGATAATTTTAACTGGACAATACGTTAACTAGAATCATCCATAATCATACTTACTTCATCTGTTTTACGATAGTACTCTTTCCAGATTCTCCAGCACCTAGAAATTTTTAAAAACACTGAATGAGTATTAATAATTTATAACAAAATGTTTTTAATTCAATCTTGTGTTTTTTTTACGTAAAAGTGTGTTGTCTTGAGTAATGTATGGTATTATTGTGAGCTACTAAATTTTTGAAAGCTTTTTTAAATTTTAATAAAAGTTGCCGTCTTTCATCTTGCATGAATTTTGAATTTTCAATTTACTGGAAAGAATTTAGATTTGTTTTCAAAATAATCCTTTTATGAATAAGTTATATTTAACAAAACTACTTGTTTTAATACATAAGACAAATTAGAATTATCCAGAGAAAACATAATGAAGCTAAGCACGCTTCAGCAAATCCTAAATGAATGCGGAATTAAGATTTTTGTTGTTAAAGCCAATTTTTACCATTTAGAATTCAAATCCAATTAAACAAAACTGAGTTCATATAATATTAAATACAAAAATGAAGAAATGAATAAATTATAATTATGGTTAACTTAACAAGAACCTAGACTTTAGGGTTTAAATTATGAAAAAAGAATCACATGGAGTAGAGATTTCTAAAATGTTTTATGAGCAAAATAATAAAGGTTGCAGCTGAGACTTTTTTAATTATCCGAGCTAATATAATGTACACAGTAATCACATCTTAATGACTCTCCTTTCGACGCCTTCTGTCACATAATCTCTGGTGACAAATGAAGGGATGACAGCACAAGACACATCTTTCAATATCAAGTTACTGTACTAAGGATGTTGAGTTATATTGTGCATAGAATCAGGCAAAACCAAAAATTCTTCCAAGAATTGAGGTTTCTGTAATCGCAGCTAAAATAAATTAGGTTTCAAATTAATGGAAAAAATTTGATGACTGGGATGTTTAGAAATTATGGATTCCATGCCTGGATAATATCAAGGAATAGAAAACTCTTAATTTGATTAAATGCTACAAATCTATCTCACAGTATGTTGCAACCAAAAAAATGACAAGATAATGGCAGACGTGCGTGTACACAACAAGTATAACTTGCCAATAAAGCTTTTTTCATATTATATTACACTGTAAAACTAGCCATGATACTCATTTGTCAGTAAAGGTTTTAGTGATGCATTAGTTAGATAAAAAGCTGCAATCGACTGTCTATTTAAACGGCTATTATGCAGCAGTATGGTCCATAGGAAATATAGTTACGTGATGAAATATCAAATCCCTAAGTGTCTGATTGGATTGCAACAATTAAGAAAATAGTATATCACACAACAGGCTCTAGTTTATTCAATATCCTAATTCCAAAATGTATTCAAATATACCATATACGTAGATATCTAAGTATGTTGTTCTTTTGTTTATATAAACGGCTTAATCCATATCTTTTATTCCAATTCAAAAGCGAAACTTCGTTAAATTCATTCATGCATTTAGAATTTTTACCAACGGTTTTCAAAAGACTTCCAAACACAGAAGATTAGTTATCATTTTCGGATCTTTTATCACTGGAAGCTCTGCATATAATTTATTTGACCTAACCTGGAATGATTGCTTAAAGGTGGCATGTGCAAACACAGCTACAAACAAGACTTTCAGCATATTCGGAAACTGTCTGATGCTTCGACACAGATGTGGTCCACTGCCTATTTTTTATGGCTCGTCGATCATCTCAACTTCCTTTTTTTGAATATTCTACCCCTTAGCCATCACTCATACGAGAAAGAACATATCTCAACAGATAAAATAAGCTAAAACCTCAACTCTCAAAGAGGTTGAAAACATAATAATACTAAATAAACATCATTCTTCAGCGACCCTGTCAATGACGTTTTTGAGCAATACATATTTAAATTTAAGAAATTATTGTCTAGTTACGGTAGCTAGTTGGGTATTTTAAGAAAAAATAGAACAGCAAGATTGCAGTGGGGTTAAGATCTAAGATGATGATTACTCGAAAAACCAAAAGATAGGATCTCGATGTTGCTTCTCAAAGTAGGAAACAAAAAGAGGTAATCTGTAAAAACATGGTTTGAAACTAGGTCTAAAGATCAGATATTATAGTTTCAAGTCTTTAAAGTGAGCCAAGGTGTTCTGTTTTTATCGTTTAGACATAAAGAAAGATTTTGTAATCGTTAAGCGAGGGATCGATAGAAATAATACAAAAGACCAGAGCCAAGAAATATGAAAGGAAGCTTCAGAACGGACGGTAATCATTTTATTATGGTACAAAACATCGCTGGAACTGTGTTCGATTATTCATTAACATTGAGGAGGAAGAGGTGTATTTCGTGTCCTGGACGTGCCCGAACAAAATCTGAAAGCGAAATGTTGAGCAAATCGTTCAAGAAAAACTACAGAACGATTAGAAAGGTTTCGAAGGCGAAGTGTTTCAGAATCCAAAACAAAGGAATGATCTTTCGAAACAAGAAATTTTTCCATCAGTTTGACAGCTAAAAGGAATAACTAGGGGATGTATGAAACCACAAAGCTATCTCTACCAGATAATAAACATTTTAAGGTTTTTTTATATGAAAAAAATCGGGGGATATAGGATGTGGTCTTGAGAGAATTTGAAATCTTAGTTTAGTCAAGACAACCACATTTGACTATCGAACTCCGCTTTGTCTTGATTCTTATGAACTGGAATCTATAGCCTTATCACTACGACGAACCACTAAACTCTATATCACTTTATAGACAGCCTTATCTTGTTATTTGTGGTAAAAGAAAACCAGGATAAAATTAGTGCCAAGACAGAAAGTATAAGCAAATTATTTTGTCTTGCAACGTGGTCTTCTGACCGACAGAGGGATCGATCTTCCAAACCTCCCGCCTAGGGATCGTCTTTTATTATCCACAATAGTAAGAGAGACGTTATTTTTGTGGCCAAAACGAGTGGAAATTAAGACTGAAATCATCCCCGAGAGAAAAAAAAGGGCCATCATTAGTTATAAACAGATTGGATGTTGCTAAGGTAGAATTTGTCGTTCCTCACACCTGGCCCCATCAAAAAGACCAGCAGTAGAAACTCTCTTGCTCATAATTCTGCTTTTCGGTGCCGGATAATTTTGTGAATTGAAATAAAATTTAGCTTATTCCTCTGGTTTTGGACCATAGAATTATCTAAGCGATCGGTCCAAGCGCTTTCTCCTAGGATTTGGGAAACCCGACAAAATTTTCGAAAAACAAACAGCTTTTCCGCACAAGTCGAATTCTCCACTCGCCTGCTAAAAGTCGTTTGGTTCTCTCTCGCTGTTGAGTTAGAGATCTTTTCTTTCTCGAAAGACTTACCCAATAAAAGCAGTTTCACTTCCCGAGCAGCTCTTTCGCCATCAGCTCGGAGATTTTTGTCGATCATCTTACTTCTTTCGACGGCCGCCTTGTCCTCGGCACTGAGTGTACAACCCATGTTGTTAAAGATTCTTCGACACGGTCTTTCACTTGACTTTCACAACCGAAATATCCACAGCCGTTCAACCAGAATTGAGTCGTTTAAGGTCGACGATCCAAGTTAAATCTCTGTAGAAAACACCAGTGTCGTCCAAATTGAGTAATCGTGGATCATGAGGCCGCCATGGGTATTTTTTCTTGGATAAGTGTATTTGCCTGTCGGTTCTTTATGGCGTTTATTGGTACGAGCAGTGAATCTGTAATAACCACGCCCGCACACTAAGCTAACAAGATGCACTATGGGTACCACAACAACACTCATACCCGGATGTTACATGAGCCGATGGGACAGCGGTATTACCCATGAATATACATATATATATGCACTGGTGACCTACACTGGTGTGTATACACTGTAAGTATATACATGTATACATATTTCGTTGATGCACACCCAAAAAAAGATATATTTTAGAGAGTATTTTTTATAGAGCGGCTTTCGTATGAGTGTGAAAAGCCACGGCACGCGGCACGGTTACGGCGCGGCGCGTACACGGAACCGAATTTCGGATGTTTTCATACACACGGCACGGCACTGACACGGTCACAGCAAGACGCGGTCCGTGCAGTAAGTTTTTCATAATCATACGAAAACAGCTTTATCTCTGAACACTCAGGGTACCAATGACACAAAGACCCGGATGATAGGTGAGCCGACTGGGATGGGACAGCGGTAATAACCATGAATATACTATATATGTACTAGGAGGCACCATTTATATCATGCATTACACTTTGGGACACTGGAAATATGCACTGAATATGGTATATATGTGATATATCTATATCTACTCTGAACCAAAACTATAAAGCTTAATTCTAAGTGTGACGTCAATTATGGAAAAACGACTTCCGGATCCAAAACGAAAAGCAACTGTAGAAAGATTTTCAGTTTCTTACTTATTCTTTAGACAGGATGTGTGTTGTCCGAAGTTCTATTTTTTTTAAAAGAAGGTTAAATCCTCCAGGACATTTGCGTTTTTTTTTGTTGGAAGTTCGATCCGAAAAAACGTCACGACTTAATTTAGAAAGCTCTATACGAAAACCCGAAAGAGCTGTTATGGAACAGCAGTATAAACATCCTGAACAGTGGCTTAGCTCCCTTTAAGACCTTTAATCCAGTAAGCCTGGGCTTATAAACTTTTATTGTTTTATAAATAAAACTAGTTTTTGATTTTTTTAAGAAGACGCAGAAGGAACAAGGGCTTAAAATTTCAAGATGGCCAGCTGCGCCACTGCTGGATATACATATAGGTATACCCATCAGTAAGTAATCGTATATTTCTTCAGATAATGCAAGTGACAATTGGGATATTCCATGATGTGCTACGTAAAAGCATTGTATAACTGTTTTATCCCACAAAATTGAAAATACACCTACACCGCAACGCCTGATGGGAAGGAATAGCGTAGCACTGTCGAACATACAATGGCCCAGTTTCCTTCATTCTGATTGTCTGTTTTCAGTGAAGTGGGATAAATACGTGCATCGGAAATTTCATTGTAGGACTGAAACGGGACTCGAACTATGATTTCCTAAACAAAATTTAAAAACCCGGATATTTTGTGACACTTATGTTTATCCCGGATGCGCGCGCATTTATTCAAAACTTGATGACTTTCAGTGTATGGAAAAATATCCAAAACGAAAGAGAGCAGCCACAACATAATAAATGGGGGGAAAACATTGCATTTTTTTATCCTCTTACATGAATAGAATCTTCGAGGTACTATATATAGAGCTATTCTATACATAGATATGATGTGGTATACGAAAACTGATATGGCTAGAGATAGAACACTGTGTATTTATATGAAATAATGAATGACGCAAAGCTATTTTAGGATTCATTCGAATCGAGTCATCAGAGCGACTGATGGTAAAGCCGAAATGCACCACGCGTATTAATAAACAATAAGGTGATTTGACTTATATGATAATAATAATGATAATGATAATACTACTGAATAATAATAATAACAATAATAATAATAATAACAATATTAATAATAATAATAATAATAACAACAATAACTGATGGTAATAACAATAACAATAATAATAATAATAATAATAATAGCAAATTAGACACGAAACTATTTTTTCCAAATTCAAAACGGCACTGAAAATTCACTTCAAATCTTTGTAATTTCTTTTCGTTTCTCCTTTTCGTCTTGTGTTACCATTATTTGTATTTAATGTTGTTGTATTGTTATTAGATTTAGCTATACAGGTCCCCATTTAAACCAGCTATGCTGAATTGGGCAACCTGTTCAAATATTATTTAAAACAAAAAAAACAAAAAAAAAAAACAACAATTATGAAAATAATTATTATAATAATAATAATAGGTTATTCCTATTAATTCTTAAGCATCAGAAATACTTATAGATTACGAATAAATAATGGAATAGATAATGTAATACATACAATACCAACTGTTAAGTGTCAAAAACGATGCATGCAAAGCTTCAGCAAATTATAATTGTGTGACTAAGAAATAAAGAATCTGAACTACAAGCAGCTGACAAGGGTTTCCGTCTTTAGTTAGTTCTAGAATCTTCTACGACTTTCAAATGGTTTATATATTGTATATTTAAAGACAGGAATATAGCTTTTTTTTAATCGCTAAAAAACTTAATTATCTTTTTTCCATCAAGCGTTAGCTGTTTTCTCTTTTAACTACACTACCGTCCTTTTCTTTTTCCTTACCTACCCCAAGGAGTCTTGCTTCAGGGAAGAGGATGGGAAAGAAAGAAAGAAAAAAAGAAAAAGAGAAATTATGATACCAATTAGACATTGCTTGGTTGAGGGAAAAACTGGGTTCGAGTTTGCATTGCAGTGCATTGTGGGACTATTTAAGCGGACGAGCTAGACGCCATCTTGGAAATATGTCACCTAAAACAGTCCCACAATGCACTGCAATGCCAACTCAACCCAGTTTTTTCCTCAACCTTGGGAAGGCTAAAAACAGCACTCGTTGTTTTCAACAAATAGTTCTGAAAATGCCTTATCGAAAAGTAATTATAAAAGAAAACTTATTTTTTTCCGGGTAACAATTCCAAGCGGTAATCTGGTCTCATGAAAAACTCTCCACTCGATGAACTATTTCAAGGAAGTTGTGTCGAGATTTTGAGGAAATCACTGACTAACTAAAGTCTTCTCCTTGGCGTTAAGGAGCTTCCATTCGATAATTGTGCCAAATGTCTTTGCCGCATTTTATCCGGAAACCTTTTCTTTAAGGATTTTATGTCTGTAATCGGTTTGGGCAAATTATGAAAACACTCGAATTTGATGATGCCATACATTTTCTTCGAAATGTGTTGTTTTTGAGATACATTTTGAATAATGCAGAGGTTTTCTTCTTGGGGAATACCTAGCAGAAATTCAACGAAGAACGGCGCGAAAATTGGACTCCCGGCTTGGCCCAAAAACTCTCCCGGAACTCGTTTGCCAATAAAGGTGTGTGGTATTATCAGTACGATGGGGTCTAAAAATAATAATCACGGTCTATTTATAACGAAACCAGTTGGCTCAGATTTTTTTCAGATTATTGGTAATCGGTGATCTTGAGTGGTTGAATTGAAGAAGCTTTGATTGATGTTCACCCTTGATAAACAGTTGTGTGTTTTGAAGCGATCAACATATTGAGACTGACCAATTCGTTGTTTAGTAATTATAACCACAAAACTCGTGGGGAAGTGAAAACTCCTTTATAAAAATATTCATTGTATTCACGAATTGATGATTTTCCATTTTATAGGATTTGAAAGAACAGGAATTCATTTATGGTAAAAATTCTGTGGCTTAATTAAATTCTAAAATTCTACAACAACTGACCAATTATAGTATAGAATTTATTTTCTCAGAAAAGAAAGAAAAAACTTCATCCATTCATCCATGCAAACTCAGAGATTAAATAAAAAAACAAAGGAAAGGAGTTTCAGTTCAAACAAAAAAAAAATTAATTTGTTTTTTAATTTTTAAGTTGTCCCATTATTGGCGTTGCACTAGTCAATGAGTATTTTAAAGTATTTTTCGCGTTCCGTAAAAAAATCAACCCAGATCATACAAAAAAACCGAAATACTATTAACGACTTAAATTTATAATTGCTTCCATAGCCGTCAGTTATTCTATTAGTAGTTAACACAAGAAAAACATCGATAATATTCATTACTATAGCCGAGAAAATAAAGCCTTAAGTTAGAACATCAAATGGCGTGTTTTATGGATTAATCTTTCTATAGGCTGTTTCGTACTTGACACTGAAAACATTTCAATTTTCTTGAAAATTTTACGTTGAAAAAATACAAGTGTGAATCGACACAACAGCAATTCTTATGCTTATGTCTATGCTTATACTTATACTTATGTCAAGTGTGAACCAGCCTTTATTTGAATTATGCTTTTTTATATCGAAAAACTTTTACAGGTTGGTCAACTCTAGTAAAGTTGTATTATCTTGTTGTCATACGAAGAAGCCATTTCAACGCTTAGAAGCCAGCGAGTGCGCCAATTCTCCGCCATTTTTACGGATACTTCAAAAGGTTAACAGAGCTACGATAAACAGCCACTTACAGATTTTAGCAATAAAACCATCACTTTGTTTTGAAGTTTGGGTTTTCTCGCCCGAAGGCCGGCTTTTAAAAAAGTGGTCAGTCCTCTTCCGCTTCAAGTCTCTCCAAAGAGGTTCTGGAAATTACATAATACTGCGAAAATTGAAGTTATGTAATGTGTAAATCTCATAACTTATGAAGCAAACGAGTAAAGTAGAATTTTTTTGCTAAAACTAGAAGAAAATATTCAGAATTCTATTTTGAGAGATTTTGGAATTTCTCGAGTTTTGACGTTGCTACGAGAAAGGGGGTAGCATCTGCTGAAGGCACTTTAGAACGAAGCCAAACAAACATCCTTTTTAACAATTTTTTTGTATGACTATATGTATTTTAATATATTCATAGAGTACAGAATGGATAGAGATAATAAACTCGTTTCATATCCGGTAAGAGAGATAATAGATAAAATTTAAGAACAGGGAAGCTACTATCTTTTATTTTAAAAAATATCTGGTACGACTCGAGGTTGATTCGAGTGGATGGAAGAGTACGGTGAAGATGGCTTTGAATTATGGATCAAACAAATGTCAAATATTTTGCCATTTTGATAGACAAACGAAGCTGGTTTGTCTAATGTATTTATTTAGCCATAAAATGAGACAAGCGAGAGCATAAACACATAGATAAACAAACGCGACAGAACTTAGAAAATATCCTAAAAGTATTTCATGAAATACTCGTCTAAACCACAGAAATTAAAAGCCACTCTCGCTCTTCAATTATAGCTCACGGATTATTATTTTTTTTTCAGGATTTTTTTCGAGGAGTTTATTGTTGAATATATGAGTAAAGTGACCTTGGTAGCTATCTAGGACAGGTGCTAGCTTGTTTGTGAGTGACGAATCGAGATGTACTATTTATATCCGAAGCGAGTGTTTTTTCACGTGTTCGGAACACTGGCGGTAGAGATAGTGATCTCAAATGAAAAGTGTTTCGCTTAGCAGTAGCAAAAATGCTTGTAAGTCACACTTACTGCTAGAAAAACTCTTCATAAGCCATCGTAGAAAGGCGTAGACTTTGAATGCAAAATAGTTTGCTCTTTGGTCGAGGATTAGAACTAAAACACTGAAATAATTGAAAAAGAAAACTTCGGCCTAGCAATGAATAATTGAATGAGTGAGTGTTCTTCAAAGACTCAATTATTTCTCCAACAAAAAGAAAACATAGATAGAATTATGCAAGACAAGCCTACTTAATGAATTAAAACATGTATAATTTTCTCTGATATTTATTTTTTAAGCACACAGAACAATAAGAATTTATAGAAAGCCTATCAAAATATTTTGTTACTGCAGGCCAAAAACAAAAACGTTTTGTCAATGAACAAACACAAAACACACACTCAATAAAAACTGACTTGTCATAGAATCCACTAAAGTGTTTATCGAAATTTGAATTCCGGTTGGAATTTGAAAGACCTTGAAATTGTGTAACCCTTGCCTGCTCTGAATGATCTTGAAACTGAAACTGATAAAAGAAAGTTCAGTAACCACCTATTCTCGAACATAAATATATTTTTCAATCGGTCTTGTTTATCGCGAAGCCACAAATCAATAACGTGGGTTTTTGAGACACCACAATCGTTGACCAACTCGATGAATTGACTTTGAGTGGTTGGAAGCGGTTGAAAAGATAACAGTAATGTGTGGTGGCAGTAAAAGGGCTGGTCATGTTAGCGGACAGAAACTAAGAATGGCTGCCACTTATATTTAATTTGGAATGATTCCAAACCACCTATCACAGTAAACATCATCCAACATGGCTGCCACTTTTATCAGTTCTCTTGTCTATTGGGAATGATTCCAAACCACCTATAGTGAACATCATCCAACATGGCTGCCACTTTTATTCCTTTAGGAATGATTACAAACCACCTATAGTGAACATCATCCAACATGCCTGCCACTTTTATTCCTTTAGGAATGATTACAAACCACCTATAGTGAACATCATCCAACATGCCTGCCACTTTTATTCCTTTAGGAATGATTACAAACCACCTATAGTGATCATCCAACATGGCTGCCACTTTTATTCCCTTAGGAATGATTCCAAACCACCTATAGTGAACATCATCCAACATGGCTGCCACTTTTATTCCCTTGGGAATGATTCCAAACCACCTATAGTGAACATTATCCAACATGGCTGCCACTTTTATTCCCTTAAGAATGATTGCAAACCACCTATAGTGAATATCATCCAACATGGCTGCCACTTTTATTCCCTTAGGAATGATTACAAACCACCTATAGTGAACATCATCCAACATGGCTGCCACTTTTATTCCCTTGGGAATGATTACAAACCACCTATAGTGAACATCATCCAACATGGCTGCCACTTTTATTCCCTTGGGAATGATTGCAAACAACCTATAGTGAAGATCATCCAACATGGTTGCCACTTTTATTCCCTTAGGAATGATTACAAACCACCTATAGTGAACACCATCCAACATGGCTGCCACTTTTATCCCCTTAGGAATGATTCCAAACCACCTATAGTGAACATCATCCAACATGGCTGCCACTTTTATCGACTTAGGAATGATTCCAAACCACCTGTAGTGAACATCATCCAACATGGCTGCAACTTTTATCCCCTTGGGAATGACTACAAACCACCTATAGTCAACATCATCCAACATGGCTGCCACGTTTATCAGTTCCCTTGGGAATGATTACAAACCACCTATAGTCAACATCATCCAACATGGCTGCCACCGTTACTGCCTAAAAATGGCTTTAAGTTAAACACGACTTACAGAATGAATATCAACGTGACTCAGCTCAAAGCAGTGAACTGATACTGGGAGGAAATCATCTTGATGCGTGCCCTTTAGGCATGAGAAGATGACAGCTGAAGACATTCCGTGCCATGTCAGATTTTTTCCCTTGAACTTTTGGAATGCGTTTTCTAAGAGCCTTGACCACAAACTTAAAAGATGGCTTCTTCTTTAGGTACTTAACATATGCCTGACAGCACAGCCACTCTACCTCGTTTCTACTGATTCCAAAAACGTGTTGCCTTCGTGGCTTCTTCAGCGCTTTCCGTGCCAGCTTTTTAAACTTCAGCTCAGCTTGAGCGCTAAAGAACTGAGGTAACGCAAGGATTACTTGCAGGCAAAGTGACGGGTTCTCTTGAATTTTTCGACCTAAAAATTCGAGGGAAAAAAATTAAGAAATAGATTGAGACGTGGTATCAAAATTGCATCAGCTTAGGCCCAGTTGAAAAGCCGATCTTCTCAGGAGCCGAACCTAATGACATCTCAGTAGACCGTCTCATTGTTTTCAATGCGTTCGGTTCATAAGAAGTTCGTTGTTTGAACTGAGTCTTAGCTATCAAACTATGTTTTGAGTCTCATAGTTTCAAACAAAGAAATGATCCCAGCTTTTTTCTATTTCCTTCTATTAATTACGACCGGAAAGGGATTGTCAGCGTGGTCGGTGTAGTAATGGCCATTGTCTTAGACTAGAGTCATGCGAAATTTAACAACCAAAAAACAAATAGACTAGCAGGCCCCAATAGGCCTTTGGCAACAACAGGTCACGTGAACCTACCCCCCTTAAATCGAGCAGCTGTGTCAAAATGAACGTCAGAAATGAAAAGAGCACCTCGACTCGATATTAGTAAGAAGGCGAAGTTTTAGCTCATAAAATGTAACACGAGGGAAATGGCATTAAATATAAATTTAAATATTTTATAAGGATTTGTATGGAAAATATGTTCTGGTGGGCAAAGCTTGCCATCCAGAGCACTTTTCCCATACAAATCCTTATAAAATATTGAATTATATATTTAATGCCATTTCTCCTATACTCAACATTATGAGCTAAACATTTGCCTTCTTACTAATATCGAGGTGCTTATTTCATTTCTGATGTTCATTTTGACACAGCTGCTCGATTTAAGGGGGTAGGGTCACGTGAACTGGTGTGCCCTATCGCGTATCGTGCTCTTTTCATTTCTCAGTGATGTTCATTTTCACACAGCTGCTCGATTTAAGGTGGGTAGATTCACGTGACCTCAGTGTTGTTGCATAAGGTCTATTATCGTAACCTCTGGTAATTTTGAGGCTTTAAGATTTTATCAGTAAATATCATTCATGATGGTTTTCGGGCAGGTGAGGTGGGTGATTGTAGTTCATTTAAAATTCATTTACGCATTCATTCCTTTTGTTACCCTGTAGCGTACTCCCCAAGGCATAAAAACGTCTGTAAATTTTTCAATTTTCAACCTAAGTTTTCTCGGCCGATATAACACCTGACATAATGAATCTTTGTAGGGTTACTGAAGTAAAGGTGCTCTTTCTAGTGCTGGTATTGGTTTTTAATTTGAACTCATTATAATTTGCGGCCGTAAATTTCCCTCCGTAAAAATCAACATTTTAGTTGAGTGTCGTATGTTGTAAATATAGAATGTAGTGGTAAAGTGTGTGTGGAGCAAACCTCATTTAAGAGCCCCGAACGGGAAGTGATGGTTGTAAAAAGTATGGGGTTTTTTAAATACAATCTCGTACACAGGAACCCCAGTAGTTAGAAACTCACCTTTAGGGAAGTCACGACAATAGCCATAAAACTTGCA
The DNA here is from genome assembly GCA_023349425.1 of Anthopleura sola. NCBI lineage: Eukaryota > Metazoa > Cnidaria > Anthozoa > Actiniaria > Actiniidae > Anthopleura > Anthopleura sola. The sequence continues at coordinate 3,921,183 of JALHLI010000018.1, read as the reverse complement.
TGCAGACCAACAGAATGCTTCGTAAATGTTGGACAATACGGTAGAGCGGCTGTTGAATTGCGTGTCCAGGAGAAGAGGATGGCTCTTGTTCAACAGACTGTACCTGAAGATAGTAAACAGATGGTTGACGCACTTAAGATGGGATGACGTGTATTATGATGAGAAAGATAACACCAGACAAGGATTTGTCGATTTTTATTTGCTTTTTTGTGAAAGAAATTAAAACTTTGAAAGAAATAAAGACGTGAATTTAAATTGGTTTTTTTCGTGAACAAAGGCTCCTTTCTCGAAATAAATGAGACATGGTGTACAAATCCTTCTTTCATACATTCATTTTTTTTTTTCATTCAATCATTCATCCTTTCATCTATCCATCCATCCATCCATCTATCCATCCATTCATTCAATCATTCATTTATTTATTCATTATGTCGGCAAGGTAATGAGACATGGTGTACAAATCCTACTTTCATTCATTCATTCATTTTTCATTCAATCATTTATTCTTTCTTTCTTTCTTTCTTTCTTTCCGTCTCTTCCTTCTTTTTCCTTTTTTCATTATCATTTCATTTTCTATCATTTATTTTTCAAATTTTCTTTTTTTACCAATTTTCCTTCCTTCTTTCTTTTCTTCCTTATTCCTTCCAGCCATCTATCCATCCATTCATTCAATCATTAATTCATTTATTTATTCATTATGTCGGCAAGGTAACTTCATGCGGTGCGAAAAATCAAAAACAACCTATTTCCCCTGAACCAACCTATCTAAGCGGCACACACAAAGCTTTCTCTCAACAGAGACCCAATGCATGGACAAAATTCAAATTAACTGAAAAACAAAGAAATCCAATCTCACCTTAATTTCTCAAGGAGATTGCGGCCAGGATGACTATGGAGATTTCTCAACACGGTATTTCTGTGTCCGTCTATTGAAAAAAGTAAAAACATCATTTATTGAATATAGAGTTTCGCGCGCTTTGATTGGCCGAGCGACCAGTGATTATAAGACGATATTCACTTGTCAAGTGGTGATTACAAGTTTTGCCGAAGTTTGCCAGAGGGGAAAGTAATACTAACAAGTTTCTCTATCCTGAATTTCATCTTTTCTCTGATATTTAAGTCTAAAATTACCCTAAAACAATCATTCCCCTCAGGCTCACTGAATATGCTGAATAATTACATCGACTACGTCTCGGTAAAAAAGAATTCACGTTAATCACCTCTAATTTGGTGAATAATTATTAAATATTACTTAAGGCATAATGAGGAATAGTTTTCTCATCCATTTAAGATATTGCTTCTCTATTATTATATCACACACAGAGAAAAATAAGAATGTTAACTGAAATAAGGAAGAAAAAGCCGAGATGTTATGTCTTTGTGGATAATTATTTTGAATATTATCTACAGCTAATATTGAAGTTCCTGTCGGGCGTCTTTTAGAATAAAAACAAATGAGATGATAAGGAGATATCTGGTCTCTTTAGAGAGTTTACGGCAAACGTAAAACGTCAGGTGGCAAGCACAAAACTCTTCAGAATTAGCGAAAAAAGAATCTAAAAAATCTCCAAGTGGTAGATAGATGATAGAATATTTGTATTTGGCGGGAGGTTTACAAAAGGCAAAGTGAAATGCAGAGAAAAACGATGAAAATGTGGTCATGTCTGCCATTTACGGGAAGAAAAAAGAAATGCTTATCTGTGCGAATGTGCCGACTTGCTGTGCTACGAAAAGATTCAAAAGACCTGGAGGAAGATGTACTGCGCATGTGTGAGGAATTGGCGGGAAAATCGCAGGCGCGTTCAGAGAGTAATAGATGCACTCTCAGCTAGTTCTCTCTTGAAAGATGATTCCAGTAGATGGACTTTTATTCACCACTTTCCATACGTAATCGGTTCACTGGTCAAACACAAAGCATTCAATCGAGGCTGTAAGGTAATTTCGAAGAATTATTCAGATTCGTACCTTGCAGCCTCGACTGAATGCTTTGTGTTTGACCAGTGAACCAATGTGTGGAAAGTGGTGTGTCGAATTTTTCAGTTGTATGCGAAATGCATTCCAGTTTTCCCTTCAATGTCATCAATACACCTAATTAGTCTTGGTGTTTCAGACCACGTCTCTTTCCCTAGAGTATCATTTCTTTGTTTAACAGTTGCGCACATGACACATGGATATGGATACAACTCAAACAAAGAATCTTATTCTCAAGAGAATCACACGTGGTCTGAAATGGGAAAACATTGCACCAAGACGGTTGCGGTCTATATGAAGATGAGTGTGCACTAACCTTCGTATTTCGAGAAATCCAGTTTTGTTTCCAAAGACTTCGAGTGAATAAGAAAACCACACCAAGGGAAGGGCTCGTCTCGACCGATGCAACGCACAGGAAGCCCATCGCTAGTTGTCGTCTCATAGTTAACAAGCGTCTTTCTGGAAGTAATTTTGCAGCCATACTCAGGTATCCCAGCATGCATGATGCGCAGAAATGTGTCTGCGAGAGCTCGGTTAGGTGTTAAGAAGAGAAAGTCATCCACCCATCTCATCAAGAGGGACGATTCGTCTCGTATAACTTGTTGAAGGTGGCGCTTTTCCATGTGGGAGTAGAAATAGTTGCAGAGGTATGTTGAAAGAATGGAGCCCTGCGCAATGCCTTGAATGATAGAGAAACTACGTCATGACATTTTGTTAAGAAATCAATTGTCATAATATTTTATTTGTAAGAGCAGGCTGATGTGGGCCTGCTTTCACTCACACTCACTACCACTACTTTTACTATTTCATGCACACAGCGGCTCGACTCACATGGTGATTTTTACAAAAGGAGGGAAACCTGAGAACTCGGAGAAAAACCCTCAAGGCAAGGGAGAGAACAAAACATCAAACAAACTCAACTCACACATGATACATCCGAGACAGGGCTTGACACCGGACCACAGCGGTGAGGCGAGCGGTAAACCAATACGCTACCAACGCTACCCAGTGTTTTCAGTGGGATAAACTAGTGTGATCTTCCTCGATGAGCTGTTTATCCGCTCTTGAAGAGAGCACAGAGAAAAAATATGTTTAAATAAAAAATATGTATAAACTAACCTTTGATTTGCTTGTAGAATTTACTTCCAATCTTGACGATATTATCAAACAGGTGTTTCTTCAGTAGAGCAAGAATGTTCTCTCTGTCCTCGCAGTTGTAGTAAACTTGATCGACAAAGATGACGTTATTGAGATTGTTTTCCTGAAACGAACAAAAATTACTTTTAAAATTGCTGCTGTTGCTGCTGCTGTTGTTGCTGCTGTTGCTACTGCTGTTGTTGCTACTGCTGTTGTTGCTGCTGTTGCTGCTGCTGTTGTTGCTGCTGTTGTTGCTACTGCTGTTGTTGCTGCTGCTGTTGTTGCTGCTGTTGTTGCTGCTGTTGTTTGTGTTGCTGCTGCTGTTGCTGTTGCTGCTGTTGTTTGTGTTGCTGCTGCTGCTGATGCTGTTGCTGCTGCTGTTGTTGTTGCTGTTGTTATTGCTTCTGTTGTTACTGCTGTTGTAGCAGCAACTATTAAAGCAGTTAAGCCTTAGCTAAAAGAGGACACACGTTTCCATTAACGTTTTGTTGATTATTTCAAGTAGGCTAAACTGTCAAGAAGCATTAGGAAACAAGTGTAACATTGTTCTAATGAGGCGCGGAAACACGAACTGCAGAAACACATTTTGCTTCTCAGAAGCAACATTTGTCGCGCTTGGCTTACCTGGGAAACATGGAGAAAGAATGCGCGCGTTAAACATGTTTCTGGAAACATATACTTCCTCGTTTAACCAGCTTTATAGAAAATCAACTCAGCATTGATCTAATGATAATTTTTAACCAAGGAATACTACAATCATCATTGTTGTACTCGTCTTACTTCTTTCCATACACAACAGACCCTTGCAGCACGTCGGAATGCAGTTCAATTTGGAGGGCAAAACAAAAGAATTTTAATCTCCTGAGAATTGGAACCTATTGTTTTGCCCTCCAAATTGAGTTGTATTCCGACGTGCTGCAAGGGGTCTTTTATTACCTGGATCATATCTTCAAGAAACTGCTTGAAAGATCTGCAATCTTCTCCAACATCCACCTTCCTGCTAAACACCTTTCTTGCCATGTTATTCACGCTTTTAATCGCCACAAATCTACGGACGATGTACTCTTCCTCTTTAAACACGCCTTCAAGAATACCATACAACTTGTCCAGTGGAATGCTATCAAAACACTTATTGATATCCACATGAACCATGTACAAACTCCTTTCATCTTGGCGTTCTTTCCTCTTCAAATAAAATGCCCTCAAAGCTTCATAAACACCATCATTACCAAGCACTGTCGAATCTGAGAAAGGTGGCTCTCTACTTTTCTCAAATTTAATGATTTCAAACAAGTTTCTTAATCTGGCGTTGATCGATGCCTGGATTTTTTGCTCAGGATTGCTACGAGGTTGATGTTTCATGTTGATAATGGGTCGAACAGTTTGCGCTTTGGGTAAAAATCTCATGTACGAATATCCAAGGGACGAATTTGAACTTAAGATTTCATTTGCCTCTTCTTTGGTGAGTGATTTCAACAGCTCACTCTCCATGACTGCTACTCCAAAATCGTGGATAATCTTCCACACTGGCTTACGATAGAAAAGTATTTCTCGAGTTTGGCCAACGTTTTCGGTGATGTAAAAAAAACTCTTGAGGATTACCATGATGTATCGTCTAAGTAACCACCACATCCACTTGTGCAGCAGTTCTCGTTGCTTCTCTGACTCACTCAATGGGATTCCTTTGTCTCTGCTTCCATCACATTTTAACCACTTGCATTCTCTTATCTTAATTCCATTGACCGTCTGACCTAATGAGTATTTTTCACCCTTGTTTAGATTGATCAAGCTTTTTAGATTGTTGTAAAATGCTTTCTTGTTTTGAGAGGAACCCCAGAGTTCTCTGGGAATGACACGGTTACAAACTGCAACTACAAAACGAACAACCTGGAATAGAAAAATAAGTAAATTAATGAAGGAAGGAAGGAAGGGAGGAAGGAAGGAAGCAAGCAAGCAAGCAGGCAAGCAAGGAAGCAAGGAAGCAAGGAAGCAAGGAAGCAGGCAAGCAGGCAAGCAGGCAAGCAGGCAAGCAGGCAAGCAGGCAAGCAGGCAAGCAGGCAAGCAGGCAAGCAGGCAAGCAGGCAAGCAGGCAAGCAGGCAAGCAGGCAAGCAGGCAAGCAGGCAAGCAGGCAAGCAGGCAAGCAGGCAAGCAGGCAAGCAGGCAAGCAGGCAAGCAGGCAAGCAGGCAAGCAGGCAAGCAGGCAAGCAGGCAAGCAGGCAAGCAGGCAAGCAGGCAAGCAGGCAAGCAACTGCAACTACAAAACGAACAACCTGAAATAGAAAAATAAGTAAGTTAATGAAGGAAGGAAGGAAGGGAGGAAGGAAGCAAGCAAGCAAGCAGGCAAGCAGGCAAGCAAGGAAGCAAGGAAGCAAGGAAGCAAGGAAGCAAGGAAGCAAGGAAGCAAGGAAGCAAGGAAGCAAGGAAGCAAGGAAGCAAGGAAGCAAGGAAGCAAGGAAGCAAGGAAGCAAGGAAGCAAGGAAGCAAGGAAGCAAGGAAGCAAGGAAGCAAGGAAGCAAGGAAGCAAGGAAGCAAGCAAGCAAGCAAGCAAGCAAGCAAGCAAGCAAGCAAGCAAGCAAGCAAGCAAGCAAGCAAGCAAGCAAGAATGGAAGGAAGTATTTGTATTTTTAGTTAAAATTCTATTAATTTAAGGATGTAACTAAAAAATTACAAATTTAAAGAAAATTTACCTGAAAACGTGGAGTGAAATTCTGCACAGCTCGGTCGTACTTTTCCTGCATTGATGTCAACACTTTTCTTCCTGGTTCACTTCTATTTTCTGTGTGAGATTTCTTCTCTCGATTTTCCTGAATATGTTCATCTTTTTTCTGGCCTTCCTTCTCTTTTCCTTTCATTTCATCTTGATTTGGTCCACTTTGCAAAATCCCCATCGCTTTTTCCTGAATTCCAGCTTGCTTTTCTGCAACTTGAACAAGTTTTCCCTGATTTCCAACCGGTTTTTCCTGATTTTCAACCAATTTTTCAACTTGTTTTTCCTTTTCCTCAGATACGTCTACCATTCCTTTGCAATGATGTTTCAAAAGCGCATTGAAACGGCATTTTTTGTGGCGTTTCAGCATTCTTTCAAACAATCCTTTCATTCCCACAAATCTTCTCGGCAAACGCTGACCCCTCTTTTTCTTCTCGCCTTCTTTTCGGATCCCAATTTTCTTGGCAACAACTCTTGTTTGCTTTGTCTTCTTGTCCAAAACGAATTCACTGTCAATGAATATGTTTTCAATCAGCTTGGTTGCTCCTCGTTTGCTCGCTGGAGTTGAAGACAGAATGTGACATTTTGGAAATCTGTTTCTGAGATTTGTAGAGTACATCAAAGCGGGTTGAGGAAAATAGAGATTAAAAATGCTTGGACATGATTTTGTAAAACGGTCCTTAAGTTTACTACTTTGGGGTTTTTCAGGATTCAAGAATCTTGCTTTTTTTGCGGACGGTCCTTCAAAACAGCTTGGCTTCTTTCTCTTCATCTGTATCCCCTTCTTCTTGCATCTTTGTGGTTCTTTTGTTTGGTTATCCAACTCCAGATTTTGTTGTTGTTGTAACAAAATATGCCCAGCTGGGGAATTTGTTCCTGGTACAACAACATTTTGTGGAATTTCTTCAGCAATGTTGGAAAATTCCACTTGCAAGGGTGTTTCTTCTGTTCTTTGTATAGAAAATGATGTTTCTTCAGCTACCTGTCCTTGCCTATTGTCTTCTTGCACAAAACTGTGTTCTTCTACCAAACGTTGTTGTGATATTTCAATTTCATAATCCATATTTTCTAATCTACTTTCTTCTTCGCCAGGTTCATTTTGTTGTACTGCTTGATGCTGCAGCACATTTTGTTGAGAATCTTGTTGCAAAGGTATACCCTGTGTTACCGGTAGCAATGGAATGATAGGATTTTGTGACATCATATTTTGTGCAGTTTCCTTTGGCATGTTGGCATCATCTAGCTCTTGCATAACAGAGGACCCTTCATTTTCCTGTTTTCCATCAGGCCGTATGGGTTCTAAGTTGTACATAGGGTACCCGGCGACCTGCATATAGCACTGATTCTTCACCATCACAAACAGGCTCACATCCTTCAACAAATGAATCATGAGATCATCACCTATGCGCTTGTGAAGGGCCTGCCAACACTTTGACGAAAGAAACTCAACAGCAGAATTAGGATATTTGTTGACGACAGTAGCCATAGACGACGCACACCCTGTACTGTTATTCCTATCCCGCACCAAGTGATATCCAACAGAAATGATATTCCCTGCGCTACCAATTAGAGAATGACATGACATTTCTATCACTCTCTGTTGCACGTCTCTCATGTGAAATCCTTCTCTGACGCTTGGAGTAAAAGAACGGAGGTCTACTTCATCGTCATGGTAACACACAATAGTCTGTTTCAGCATGTCGTTATAGGATTTCAGGTCATTGGGACAATGGAGTCTGTCTTTGACGGCAGATAAATAATCAAGTAAAGTACACTGTCTTGGGTAAAAGGTGGCAAAAAGTTCCTGTGGCTTCATACTTTTGTGTTTTGCCAGTTGACTAATAAAAATGGGTATAGATTGAAGACAAAGTTTTCTTTCCCATTTGTACTATATGTTGTGAAGGGTTTTTTTCCATTCCTTAAATTGAAATATAAAACATAATAAGACCCTTTTAGTCTATTATGAACCTGAGTATCAGTCCCCTCCCCCGCCCTTCCCCTAGAGCCTGATACTCAGATTAGTCTATTATAGACCCCTTGCACGTGACGTCAGAGCAGCTCAATTTGGAGGGCAAAACAAAAGAATTTTAATCTCCTGAGAATAGACCTCTTCGGCTTGGGCGTAATGTTTTCCCATTTCAGACCACGTGTCATTCCCCAGAGTATCATTTCATTGTTTAACGGTTGCGCATGAGAAGACACATGAATATGGATACAACTCAAACAAAGAATCTTATTCTCAAGAGAATGACACGTGGTCTGAAATGGGAAAACATTACCCCCAAGCCGAAGAGGTCTATTGGAACCTATTGTTTTGCCCTACAAATTGAGATGCATTCCAACATGCTGCAAGGGGACAATACTTTCCAATCATAGTCCCCCTACCTCCCCCCCCCCTCCCCACAGACTGGGTGCTGGGTGTAATATTTTCCCATTTCAGACCACATTTCATTCTCTTGAGAATAAGATTCTTTGAGTTGTATCTTTAGCTTATTAATTTGTATTCTCATGTACAACCGTTAAACAAAGAAATAATACTCTAGGGAATGACACATGGTCTGAAATGGAAAATCATCATATCACATAATAAAATAAAGAAATAAATATATAATTTATCTCAGCTATCAAATTTTGAAGTACCGGTAATAGTTATCAAGCGTCCACCATGTGTGCACAATTTTAAGCAGTGTAGTAAACAATTTCACATGGTTGGTGAGAACTACAAGCCATAAAGTCAAACAAAGAGCAGGTAAAACAAAAACAAAACAAATAGCTAAGATAAATACCTTGAATTTGCCAACCATAACGCATAAAAATCACGCTAAACCACCCTAAAACCACAGATAACAAAGAACTAGAGGATTAGTTGTGAAACAAACTTTACAACTTCTTAATTTTATACCTGGTCAGCGGAGGTCTTTAAAAGGCGGTAAAACATGGCGGAATCACGAGATATTTCGATATCTCTTCAAATATTTCTAATTTTCATATCTTTTAGCCGGATTTTTAGTGAAACTATAGACCTCGGAGGTCGATGGATAGTTAATAATGCCAATAAGAGTATTTCTTTGTATGGTACGGTCCCAGGGTCTGTTCATATGGCTCTGTTTGAGAACGGTACCATTGAAGATCCTTACTTCCGGTTTAATGACGTCAAATATCGGTGGATTGCCTACGATAACTGGACTTATACCAGGACATTTGAAGGTAAGAAAGATAGTTTTGATTCAATTCATCTAAGAAAATATATTGTGTTTCATTTCGACGGGTTGAAAGCTTGGGTTTAGGCTCGTAATGTTTGGTACACCACAGGTAGCCCAATCACTATTTTTCGTTTTGCTCATATCTGCTATTTCAGAATGCAAAATTCCTATGATTGTCTATGAGTGCTAAAAAGATATGATATAGGCCTGTATTTCTGTGATTATAATGGTGCTGTATCCAAGAATTTCCAGTATCTAGATGAATAGTGATCTGCGATGTGATTGGTTGAATCAATGTTGTCATTTCTGTACCGACCTACCCTGGGTTTCATGGGCTCTCAAGTGCTTCCTGGTCTTAGGTTTTGTTGTAGGTTTCATAATTGCAAGAGAACAATAATACAATAATGAAACCTACAACTGGGAAGCAATGGAGTGAGAGGTTTGTGAACCCAGTATACCGTACACAAAACAAGCCAAGATCCACTGTATTAAAATTCAGTTACATTTTGAATTAAGGGATCAGTCATTATTTACAGGGAGGGGGGGCTGATTGAATGAGGATAATAATGAAGTGAAAAGATATTAGAATTTTAATTGTTTCGGTTTCCTGTGGTATTTTTAGTCTGCTGGGCTACCTGTGGTTTTTACATGTTATCAATTCTTTTCACTTTAGTTCCCCAGAACATCATTAAAAGAAGTAAAATCATCCTAGTATGTGATGGCCTAGATACAGTATCAACAGTGATCATAAATGGCCAAGTCGTCGGCCATTCTGACAACATGTTCTTAAGATACATATTTGATGTCAAGAAGGTTATCAAAGCAGGGAAAAACACTATTCAAGTCAATTTTACATCAGCTATTCAGTATGCTAAAAGAAAGAGTCAAGAATATGGGTACGATGTTCCACCAGACTGTTCTGTTCCTGTCCAGCGAGGAGAATGCCACAGAAATTTTATCAGAAAAGAGCAAAGTTCATTCAGTTGGGTAAGGCTTCAAAATCATTGACAGTCATTGACATTGTGGATTGAGATATTAAGCACATTACTGGAAATTGGTTTGATTTTCTTTTTCTCTTGTAGGACTGGGGGCCAGCCTTTGCACCACAAGGAATATGGTAAGGACTGTTGATGGTTATATTACCAGTACACTCTCTGATTGAGTTGTGCTATATTAGTGAATAGAGCATGATGCTGATCTGTGCATACAGCCTACTTTGTAAAACAGTGAAAAACCCCTCTCTTTCAAACTCTCCAATCCCCTTCCTTGACTCTCTTGCTTGAGGTATGCTTCCTTTTATGCAAGTTTTAAAAATGCACTGGTGTCCAGGGAGTTAACAAACTGGAGGAGGTTCACTAAGTGTATTAGTATGTTATTGCACTTGATCATATGTAAACTCACATTGGGCTATCAACAGGAAAGACATCAATTTACAAGCCTATGACACTGCCGTTATAAGGAATGTCAAGATATCAACACAGAGAAAAGGTAACTTGAAAATGCAACTCTCTTTACATCAAATTTGTATTTGATAAAATTTAAAGGATGCATTAGATAAAGTTTAACACTCCAGCTTCTTCTGCACTGCCTCTCACCAGTGTGGCCTGCGATCAATTCCCAGTTGCTTGTTAGTTTTCTCCTACAGGTGCTTCAAGGGTTTTCTCGGTTGTTTTTTTTTTCCTGGTTTTCCAGCCTCCACAAAAATCATTTCTAAATTCCAATTCAATCTAGCACCAAGCTAAGTACATTTTGTACATTTACAAGGCTCAGAAGCTAACAGCTCTTGGGAACTAGACCTGACAGTGAAACTTGATGCAGCTCAACAAAACATCAAGGGAAGCATATTTGTCAGTATTCCAGAAATCCCCTTCACCAAAACATGCAAGGTTCAACTAAAAGATGCTGGCAGTCAAAACTTCCATGTTGGAAGGTTTGAATTCTCAACAGCTCAAGTGAAGACCTGGTGGCCAAGAGGATATGGAGACCAGGCTTTGTATACTACAAAGGTGAGTTGAAAAATGCAATGAGCAGGGGGTGCATGCCCTCTACCTGAGCCGACCATGCCCCTACGCAATTTTGAGATATCCAATACAAAATAATGTTCTTATTTGTTGATTTTAAGGTTGCACCTCTAGGCCTCCGTAGGTCAGCTTTGTGCCTTCTTATGAAGATTTCCAAATAAAATTATAGTCAACATAATTTTCTCTTTTCATGGTTTGCCCTTTTCGGGGTTGGGTCCCTTCGATGCAGCACCTTCACCTGATGAAAATCCTGGAACCACCCCAGAAGGAGTGATTACTCAGTATCAGTAATACACTGAATGCCCTGAAATAAAATATAAAGTCAATAATAATAATAATAATAATAATAATAATAATAATAATAATAATAATAATAATAATAATATGTCTTTATTAATCATAAGGTAAAAATAAATATCTTATGTTACAATAATATATAAATAAGTAGTATAAATAATTCAAATATTTTAAAAACGAAAAATGGAATGACAGCAGTCAAACCCAGAACCGCAATGTTTAGCTGAGACACTCGTACCAGGCCTTAGTTGGGTAGTTCTAGTTTTTCTTGGCCGCATATTGATTTATTTCTTGTTCTGCAGTTTGTTTTTGAGGGAGAGTCTAATGCTCCCGAACAATCATCATTTACTACTAAAACTGGGTTCAGAGAAGTCAGGCTTGTTCAACCAACCATCAAAGGAGCTCAAGGTAATTTTAAATTCACTGCTTCTTGATGGAGAACTTTTATTTGCAACTGTGCACTGTAAAGAGTAGCCCACTTGACCCCTCCAAAGGAATCATTTTTAACCCCAAAATAACACCTTAGGAAAAGTCATGTCGACTCTTCATTCTACCGATCCTTTGTGAAGTCGTTTTGACGCCTACTTTTAGGAGTAGTATTTAGACTCTACAAGGAGTCAAATTAACTCATGAAATGATCCTCTAAAGAATATATTGACTTGTAGGAATATTCATTCACACTCTGGAAGAGTCAAGGAAAGCGAAAAAGGCGTTGTTTTGACTCTTGTTGGGATCAAAATGACTCTCCCAAAAGACCCGGGTCAAAATGACTCTTTTTGGAAGTCTTGAAAAGACCCCTTGAGATCATAAAGATCACTTTGTAAAGTATGGTTCATCTACGTGGGGTTTTTGTTTTATCTTCTTTAGGTCTTGGATTCCACTTCGAAATCAACAAACTTCCCATCTTTCTGAAAGGAGCAAACTGGATTCCAGCAGGTTAGTAACAGTCAATGAGCTGTCAACTGCACGTTATATGGTGAATCATTATTGGCTGTAGTTTGTGTGCAACAGCTTTGCAAAACAATTTTAGGAGGGGTTTTGAGTTAAGTAGTTGCTTCGTTTTGCTTGCACAAGAAGAAAATAGTTCTACTCATCTTTCTTGGATTTTAATTTAAATGTTGAGTTTTGATTTTAGATTCATTCGAGGATCGTGTCAATGCGTCTGTTTTGAGAAATTTGCTGCAATCTGCGGCAGATGCCAATATGAATGTTATCAGGAACTGGGGTGGAGGGATTTACCAGCAGGATGAGTTCTACGCGATAGCTGATGAGCTGGGGTGAGTTATGGCAATGCCTCTTCTGCCAACTCAGTCCTTCCTTCCTTCCTCTTCCTTCCTTCTTTCCTTCCTTCTTCCTTCCGTCCATGAGTACTTATTATCTCCCTTCCTTCCCTCCTTCTGTCTTTCCTTCTTTAACAATTGCGATTAAGCCAGACTCAAGATGCGATTTTTCATGCGACGTCGCAAAACTAGATCGCACCTTGTGACTACCCGTGCGACGTTTGTGTTCACACGGTGAGGTTCGTCGCATGCGATGTCACAAAAAGGGAAATCGTTTCTACTTTTTGTGACGACGCATGCAATGTTGCACGGGTGGTCACACAGTGCGATCTCCAATTTTGCAACGTCGCATGAAAAATTGCATCGTTTGTTTGCGCTTTTACATGAAGCGTTAGCTATTGTTAACCTTGCTTGTATATATTCTGTAAATCCAGTTAGCTTCATTTCTCATTGTTTAAAGGTTGTTGGTTTGGGAAGAGTTCATGTTCGCTTGTTCCATGTACCCAACGAATAAGGAATTCCTGATGAACATCAAGGAGGAGGTGGTATATCAGGTAATAGACCACATACAACTATTTCAAAATAGGTTTTTTCGCACGTTGCATGTAACGTACTCGAAATACCACTATGGGCGATGTGAATGCAATCAGCGTAAGGTTACAACAATATGAACTCTGGAAAAATTCACAAACTTTGTCCGCGCTTTTTTTTTTTTTTTTTTTTGGCATATTTTTTTTCTGTGCTGACATTATTACATATGATCAAAAATACATTTCGGGCTTGGTATGCAACATGCAACATGCAACATGCAACATGCAACATGCAACATGCAACATGCAACATGCAACATGCAACAAAACCTTTGCCAACCAAATAGTTGTGTATAAAGAGAGTGATAAGTTAAAATATCTATGTTTTGTAAATTAGTATATGTTGCCCTATGTCATGTTACCTTTTTTGAGTAATTGAGTAAAGCACGCTTTGAGTTGAGACCACTGTTATAGTGATTAGTCGTTATTATGCAACACATTGGAACATGGTGGCAGCGGTGGGATATAAGTGGATGTTATAAGTATCTCTTATAATCAGGCAAACCTGCACATATGAGCCATCGGTGCATGTCTATGAAGTAACACGTCACTCCATGGTATTCTCGGTGTAGTGAACATCAGTATGACTCCATTAACGTTGTCTATCTTTTCCACAGATTGAGAGACTGAACCACCATCCTTCAATCTTCGTGTGGAGTGGAAACAACGAGAACGAGATCGCCCTGGCCGAAAACTGGTGCGTATCATTCGAGACTCAGTTTATATTTTGATATTCTTTAATCGTAAGTAATAATATGTATCTTATCATTTCAATTAAGACTTGATTGATTGATTGATTGATTGATTGATTGATTGATTGACTGATTGATTGATCTCTTCTTACAATGTACCGTACGCTTACAGTCAAACCTCCACTAACGGCCACCTCAACCCAACGACCAGGAAATTTTGTCCTGACGGTTTCCGTTGTGTAGATTTTCGACTCTGTCTGGTGTGCGCTTTTGTTGTGATAAAGTTTGAAAGATTTTCTGTTTTGAAGGTACCAAACCAACCCGAACAAGAGCATGTACGTCGAGGACTATGTTAAGGTCAGCACTGCGCATGCGCTCTTAGCCAGTAACATCACCTCTATACACATCACTCTCTTCACAGAAGAAAACACTGTTCCATAAGGGGAGGGGGTGTGCGGGATTTTTTACTATAGACCAGCTCTTCTGAGGTGTAAAATTAATGCCTTTGATAAATGTGCGTTTATTTGCAGTTGTATGTTGAGACTATTCGCACAACAGTCCAATCAGAGGACAAGACTCGTCCTTTTATCGTGTCCTCGCCTTCAAATGGAGTAGAAACCAAGAAAGAAAGCTGGGTGTCTAAGTCACCCAATAATCCTGATTGGGGGGATGGTAAGTCACACAAATATCTTACAAGGATATTTTCTCGAGCAAATAAAATCTTATGCGAGATATCCACTAAGTCTGCTGATATTCCATACATGTTTTTCAGTTTTGCGCAGCTCGCTGCAAAGAAGACGCGGGAAATACGACGAATTTTTCCCAGACGTGCAAAGGCTTCCTTGAACCAATCACAATGCAAAAAAAAGGCGCATGTGCATTAACTTAACAGCTTGAATTTCACACATTATTTTCACCATATGTGACATGTAATGCGTGACATTCTTAGAAAGCCTTCATTCATGTTTTACAGTACATTTCTATAACTACTACATGGACTGCTGGAATGTTAGTGGTTACCCAAAACCTCGATTTGCCTCGGAATATGGTTTCCAGTCCTATCCTTCCTTCGAGACTCTCTCGGCCGTTTCTATCAAGAAAGACTGGGAATATAACAGTCCTTTCATGCTGCACAGACAACATCATGCAGAGGGTAGGTGGGAATTGGAAATGGGAGAAAAAGATGGAATAAGGAAAAATGAAGAGAAGGGACAGAAAGTGAAAATTACAGGGCGTGGGGAGGGAAACGCTAAGATAAAGTATAAATGAAAAAGTGTGAATTGGTGGTAGATTATATTAATGCGAAGCCCGCGAGAAAAACGTAGATAAGGAAATGAAAAACAGTAATGTGAAGGATGGAAATGGTGAGTTGGAAATTCTTCTGACTTCCATATGGTTTACTTTCAGGCAACACAGAGATGATGAACCAAATCAAACGACATTTCAAAATACCTTCATCTTCCAACAAAACTAAAGAATTCATGGAAACATTGTTTCTTACCCAGGTAAAGAAAACCTTGCGTGTGAATACTTCATTTGGGATGAATAAATTGTCCCCTTTATTGACGTTCAAACCAAAATTATTTTAATCCTTTTTTTGTTTCACATTCTAATTTTCTATGCCATTTCTGAACTATTTAGATAAAGAAAACGCATGTTTTGGCACTTTTGACTTGAAGCTCACTAAGCAGGTTCAAAACTCATGTAGATGAATAAATTATCTCTGTGAGTGACGTTGAAGCCACTAAAATGTTGCAAAAGCTCACTTCAGATAAATAAATTTTTTTCTCGTACAAAATCGTCATTTACTCCATCTGCTTATATAAAGTTATTCTTAGAAAATTCAAGCTAATTTTCTAAACCATTTCTGAACCATTTACTGAGATAAAGAAAACGCATGTTTTGGCACTTTTGACTTGAAGCTCACTAAGCGGGTTCAAGATTCATGTAGATGAATAAATTATCTCTGTGAGTGACGTTCAATCCACTAAAATGTTGCAAAAGCTCAGCTCAGATAAATAATTTTTTTTCTCGTAGAAAATCCTCATTTACTTCTCCAGTTCATAGACAACTGGTTTTAGAAAATTCAATTCTAATTTTCTGAGACATTTTCTTACTATCTCGAGAAAGAAAACGCATGTTTTGGCACTTTTGACTTGAAGCTCTCTAAGCGAGCTCAAGATTCATGTAGATGAATAAATTATCTCTGTGAGTGACGTTCAATCCACTAAAATGCTGCAAAAGCTCACTTCAGATAAATAAATTTTTTTCTCGTACAAAATCGTTATTTATTTCTCCAGTTCATAGACAACTAGTTTTAGAAAATTGAATTCGAATTTTCTAAACCATCTCTGAACCATTGAGATAAAGAAAACGCATGTTTTGGCACTTTTGACTTGAAGCTCACTAAGCGAGCTCAAGATTCATGTAGATGAATAAATTATCTCTGTGAGTGACGTTCAATCCATTAAAATGTTGCAAAAAGTCGCTTAACTTCAGATAATTTAATACAAAATTGCTTTCGAAATAATACCTTTGTGCCTTCCGAAGTCATGGTGGTTTAGTCTCATGCCGTCCTCTTGTCTGTGTCTAAGGTTGCTCAAGCAATGTGTATAAAGACAGAATCTGAGCATTACAGACGACTACAAAGCCAACTTGTCAAGGTAATGAATGCTGCTTTCTCATTCTTCATCATCATCAACATCGCCAACACCACAGCTATGATCATCATTACCACCACCACCAACGCTACCATCCCATCATCACTGACCCACGAAAGGGCTCATTATCATGTATCGTTATCATCATCCGTCATGTACCATCATCATTTATCATTATTACGTCATTATTATCATGTATCATCGTCATCATAACGTATTTTCATACATTCATTTTTTTTTCAAGGGTCAAGGAAAAACCATGGGAGCAATTTACTGGCAGTAAGTAGTAACCTTTGGTATATATTATTGTATTCTTTTATGTTTTGATTTTCACTCTTTGCTTCCTTTTGTAGACTTAACAGCATTTGGCAGTCACCCTCCTGGTCATCTTTGGAGTACGGAGGAAAATGGAAGGTAATTCATCTAAAAAAATTTTTTTTTTAAATTTACGGATTAGTAACGTTCTTGACTGCTTTCAACTTTCGATGAACCAGCCTAAAAGTTGTCGAGATTGCACAAACATGACTGAAACAGGTTTATATTGTTTTATATATTTTCAGGTTCTACACTACTTTGCAAAGGACTTTTTTAGTCCAGTGATATCTTCTGCTTACGAAGAAAATCAGTCATTACATTTCTTTGTCGTATCCGACCTCAGAAAAGTAAGTTTAACAACTGTAGTTCATTTGCCAAGCAATGTAAAACGATGCAAAAACGATGTTCACGTGAAAGATATTTTTTTTGTGTCTCATAGCCGATAGAAAATGGTGTTTTAACAGTCTCAGTGCAAAGATGGAGCTCCTTTAAGATTATTCACCAAAGAAAAATCAAATTTTCAGTCAAACCACAGACTTCGGTAAGCAAAGTTACGAATAAAAACTTTAGAATGGGTTCCTCTCAGTGTATCAGTCAAAAATTGAGTCCAACTCAAAAGGAAGCTTTTTCAAGGTTCAAAAACATATAATTTCGCATCCAAGTACGACACAGTTTTTTACTGATACTAACTGCTAAAGCAACTGAATAAAACTATTTTTTACACTCTTTTCTAGTTGTTGGTACTATCTACGCCAGTGGCAACCATCTTGAAGGAGAGCTCCTGCTCAAGTCGAGAGAGATGCTTCTTATCCTTGTCACTAGAGGACGGAATTACGGACAAAACTTTGGGGCCAAGCAATATGTTTTATCTTTCGAGCCTATCAAAAGCAATTGGGCTACAAAATCCAGAACTCAAGGTTTGGAAAGTCGTGAAATTTCATTTCTTTCTTTTCAAAGTTTTCTTTCCAATTCATTTGAGGCTTTTCCTCTTTAGGTAACGAATGTAAAGCAAGGTTCAAAGAAAGAGATAGTTTTCGACGTTTTTGCCAAGTTTCCAGCACCTTTTGTGTGGCTTTCTTCAGGAAAAATTAAAGGCAGATTCTCGGAAAATGGGTTTCTACAGACAAGGAATTCGAAAACTGTGAGTAAATTTAAAGAAAAACGCGAATATAGTATTTGCAATGGGGCTAACACAAGCCAGTTGTGTGCTACCAGTGTATCGTACGTTTCATCGTAAAAATATCTATTTTTTTTTTTTTTATATTTAGTTGGTTTTTTTAATTTATTTTATTTATTTTTGCCTCTTCTTTCTAATAGGTTGTATTTTATCCCTGGGAAGAAATAACAATGAAGTCATTCAAAGATTCTCTTACAGTTACATCACTTTACAATACTTTCAACTGAAGGCATCAGATTGAACCGTGGATGGCCAAAAATAAATAAATAAAATAAGCTAAGAGAAAATAAAAAGCTTGCTGCTTCGTGAAACATTGAATATGTTTACGAAGAATAAGAAAGACTGCCACTTTCAACTGAAGGCATCACATTGCACCGTGGATGGCCAAAAATAAATAAATAAAATAAGCTAAGAGAAAATAAAAAGCTTGCTACGAAGCTTGCTGCTTCGTGAAACATTGATTATGCTTACGAAGCATAAGAAAGACTGCAACTTTCAATTGAAGGCATCACATTGCAACATGGATGGCCAAAAATAAATAAATAAAATAAGCTTGCGAAACTACAAAGCTTGCTACGAAGCTTGCTGCTTCGTAACGCATTGATTATGCTTACGAAGCATAAGAAAGACTGCAACTTTCAATTGAAGGCATCACATTGCAACATGGATGGCCAAAAATAAATTAATAAAATAAGCTTGAGAAACTACAAAGCTTGCTACGAATCTTGCTGCTTCGTAACGCCTTGAATACTTGTTTAGGAAGCATGAAAAAGACTGTTAGGGATGAATTTTGTGAAAAATTCAATGAAAGACAAGAAACAGAAAAGTGAAGGCTGTCTTGCCAAGCAGCCACATTCCACTGCATGCATCTTATTCCATTTTATTCCCTCCAAAAAATAAATATAAATAAATAAACAATAATAGTTTATTATGGAACTGATGTGTCATCATCAGGTCAAGCAGTGTAAAAAAAAACTATAGGAATATTTGATAAAATAAAGTACAAACTTAAAAGATATATCAGTCAGATTTTGAGCGAGGGGTACACACCGCTCCTCTGGAAGTGAAACTACTCCTAGATTCTGTACTTAAATTTCTCAAAAACCTAGGCAAATTTCAGAAATGACTGTACTGTCCTTTACCATGTACGCTAAAAAAACGTGTTTAATTTGTGTATAGAAATAATCACATTTGGACCGACCATTGTTTGACCTTGCCCCCGAACCGGAAAAACTGGAATACGAAGTTGACTTGCGGTCTTCCTGTGTTCGGCGGCTGCGCACAAGCCACGAGGAAGCCTGATTAATTCTTGGGTTTTGTAGTCTTCAACCGGCCGGCAAAAAGTTTATTTCTTGGCCGGTTTTCAGGACTTACCAAGTAGCTTAGCTCAAGGTAAGGATTATATACTAATATTTATTGATTTAAGATGGCATTTATGTGTTTTTTGGTTTATTTTTTGCTTGTTTTTGGCTGCTTTTGTAGCCTGCTTTTGCTCTCAACATTATGCACATGACTTTGTTATTCATAAACACGATTCATAATACTTTATTACAAATACTGCTTCTTTAGTTAAACTTTAAAAGCTAATAGAACTCCGATAGCCTCCTAAGAAACATATATTTTCATGGAAAAGCAAAACCTGTGAAGTTTAAGTACATAAATTAAAAGCAAATCCAAGAACATTTGTACAAATTGTACGAATTTTCTGGCGGGTTTTTGATTGTGTTCTGGACTCCGCGTGTTATAAACAGAGAAAGCACTTCAAAATCTTTAAGCAGTGTTCTCTTGTATATAATCTCAGAACCAGCACTGATAATAAGACGTCCTTAAAGCTGGGGTTTTTTCGTATTAAAGTGTTTCGATATCGAATTGGGGATATTTGTCTACCAGTGACGTGTAGTTTTGGCGGACAACGCTTAACGTAAACACACGTGCACAAGATAGAATCGAATCCTTTTGGGCTTCCAAATCATTCTATTTAAGAGATCTAAATGTTTAAGCTATGCAGATACACCCCTGACTTTATTAGTATTAACAAATCATAAATAAAAATATTATTGATAGTCAATCAAATTTTTAACAAAGGGTCATGCCTCTGCTACACCCCCTATTGTAAGAATGATTGACAGATCATCAATTTATTAATAAAAATATATAAAACGGGAAGTCTATTCTCGAGACTTGTCCACTTTTAGTTAAAGTTATTTATAACTAGTTGTTACATGTCGCAAATGAAGTCCTGTGAGTCCATTTTACTGTAGACATATCAAAGTTATTTGTTCTAATGCTGAGGTCCGATTTGCAACATGGCATTCCAAAAACTATCATTTTTAATTTTCAAAATTCATTCATTTCTTGATGCATAAAATGTTAAGTGTTTGATGAAGTGTCCCTCAAACAGTCCCATAATGCAATGCATTCCTAAGACTTTGGAAAGGCCAATATTGTCAGGTGGTAACTAACAGCAGTTGCTCTCGTTTACTATTTTGTAGAAGCAGCATGTTCCTGAGGGCTAGTGCAAGAGTCTTAAAGCAGTGCCACCTTCAGGCAATAGGAGGTAAGTATTGTACTTCCTAGTACCGAGTCAGGCTGTAATATATCATTATGGTACATGACATCTCAAGTATGAATGATTTTTTTGTAGGAGCCAAGCATAAAGCTGGTTGTCTTTCCAAATATGCCTTCACACCAAAAAATCCAATTGCTAGGGTAAGTTTGGAGTGGGTGAGATATGCTCACGTCTTCATGCATTCATCCACACATCTCTCTATCTATCCACCCATCCATCCAACCTTCCACCAGTCTACCCATTCATCCATTCATCTACCTTACCATCTAATATCTATCCACCTACTGCATCAATCCATCAAATGAATCCGCCCATCAAAGCACTCATCTAACCAACCTTCAATCCATTTATTGATGGCATAACTTTAGCATTCAGGGCTCAAAATAATGGCCAGTGATACAGTGGTAAAGATGTTCAGTGTGTGATATATATTTTTTTCAAATATGACTGGTCAACATGTCCATTCAAAACCATATTTGACTGGTCAAGTACCAAATTTGGCTGGACATTGACTGTTTACAGGCCATTATTTTGATCCATCCATCCATCCATCCATCCATCCATCCATCCATCCATCCATCCATCCATCCATCCATCCATCCATCCATCCATCCATCCATCCATCCATCCATCCATCCATCCATCCATCCATCCATCCATCCATCCATCCATCCATCCATCCATCCATCCATCCATCCATCCATCCATCCATCCATCCATCCATCCATCCATCCATCCATCCATCCATCCATCCATCCATTCACCTATCAAAGCAATCATCTAACCAACCCTCAATCCATTTATTGACAACATAACTTTAGCATTGCTAATATTTTCATTGATTTCCCAGGATACATTCTTCTATCCAAAGTTGTATGCAGGTTCCTTAAGGTTTTGCTCAAGCCAGGCCAAAGGTATGGTATTTAAGAAATGAATATATAGAAATTATTACCCCACAGTTCCTTTCAGTCATGATCACCAATCACTGATCGCCATTTCCTGTTCGTCCAGTCAATCTTTTTTGAAATAGCTGTTTTCAAATATATAATCCTAGCGACATCTTCTTTTCAATTTAAGATGATGCTAAAGTATCGGCAGTACCACTGACACCATACGACCAACTGACTATTGGTGTTCCAAGAGAAACCTTCAAAAATGAACGCAGAGTTGCATTAAGCCCAGCGGCTGTCAGTCAGCTCATTAAACAAGGTTTTAATGTGGTTATCGAAGAAGGTGCTGGTGTTGGAGCCAGATTTCTGGATGAAGATTATATCAGTGCTGGGGCAAAGATCAAGAGTGTCAAAGATGTCTACAATAGTTCTGACATTATTCTAAAGGTACATGTTCATGAATAAATTTTTCATTAACCCTAAAACATCTGCGGAAATAGACCCCAATTATTAATTCAACCAGTGAGAATGCCGTGTCGTATAAAGGGTGGTATAGCGATAAAACATTCCAGTTTCGTCACTGAGGCCTATGGGTTAGGTCATGGGTTTGATTCCTGGGGATGTGACATTTTTATAGTTTGTTTGATGTGTGGTTCTCTCCTTTGCTATGAGGGATTTCTCCAGTTTTTCTTCCTCTGAAAATCAACATGTGAGTTGAAAAAACTTTGTATGTTTGCAGCATCAAATATAGGAGCAAGCATAACTCAGTTGGTTAGTGTGCTGCCTTCAAAGCTAGAGGTCCACGGTTTGATCCTCATGATCTCCATGCCTGTTTCAACTTCTCTCTAATTTGTGTGGCTTCAGCTTTGAATACTCTTAAAACAGGGGGTAAAGTGGTTACTGTCTGCTTCCTGGGATACCAGCCATGTAGCTGAACAAAGACTGGCATTCAATTTAGTTACTTTCCCTTTAAACATTGAGGTAGTGAGAGTGGAGTTTGTTGCATACTTAAACACTAGCCTCTGGTGAGGGAGACTCTGTAAGGACTACCCATTTTATGACAGAGATTTTTATTTCATCTGCATGATAATATATTATTTTTGATAAAAATTGTAACAAATTAACTAAAACCATACACTTGGTTTATTTCAAAGGTTCGACCGCCTGCTGTTGAAGAAACAGAATTAATGAAAGAAGGATCAAAACTGGTCAGCTTTCTTTACCCAGCACAGAACTCGGCCCTCGTGGACACACTTGCAAAGAGAAAAATCACAGCATTTGGAGTGGATTGTATCCCTAGGATTTCCAGGGCACAGAGCTACGATGCTTTGAGCTCCATGGCTAACATCGCTGGTTATAAAGCTGTTATTGAAGCTGCAAACCTGTTTGGCAGGTTTTTCACTGGTCAAATCACTGCTGCCGGCAAAGTCCCACCAGCTAAAGTGCTTGTTATCGGTAAATACTCAATTGATGTGGAGTAAAAATTTTACAGTTTTCAAACATAAAAATAATATTAAGAAATTGATGTTTTGGCTGTCTTCGTCGGCTCATTGTTTATTATATTTGGCGAGAAATCAACAGGGTGGCCTGTCACAGGCCTGTCTCCTGATTGACTTAAATCAAACAATTGGAATGGAATGTCTGGCTGCAGTAAGCAGCTGTTAGTGGGGAGGGATTTTGAGACTGACACTAAGAACGGCTGTGAAGGAGACTATTGTTAGTGGTGACTGACGTTTTGACAACCTGAGTGATTGATTATAAGGTTTCCCAAAGTTTACCAGAGCAGAAATAATACTAAAACATTTTTTATAATCCTGAATTTAATGTTTTCTCTGATATTGAAGTCTAAAATTATGCTAAAACAATTATTCACTGATATTTACTTCACTTTCTGTGATTAATTGTTAATTATTATTTCTATGTGTGAAAACTGTAAAAACTTTATCATCTCTGTTGCACATAAAAGCCTCAAAAGTACTAATGTAGAATTATTGATATAATATGCCTTATTATATTACATGAAATTTTTGCAACACTTGAATTTCACAATTTTCACGACATTGAAACAGACCTGGCCACAAGTTTATCAGTAGCAACTGTCACAAGTCACTCTCTCTAAATAAAGTTAATATACATTTTTTTATCTAACTTGATATTTTCATGGTCATAAGGATACTGATTCCCTAATGTGTTTTCCCCCAGGTGGTGGAGTTGCTGGTCTGTCTTCCATAGTAACAGCAAAGAACATGGGTGCAATTGTCAGGGGTTTTGACACACGGGCTGCTGTAAAAGAACAGGTCCAGTCACTGGGTGCTGAGTTCTTAGAAGTTACTGGTGTTGAAGAATCTGGTGAAGGTGAGGGGAGATGAGAAGTGACTTCGGTATTCATGTATTCCTACATTCTTATCCCTATGAGAATGAATTTCATCAGGTTTAATGCAGTGCATTCAATATTCTTTGGGTACAACTCCAAACAAACAAACAGCACTTAATAGCCAGTGGCTAACAAACCATTGGCCCTGTTTCATTATCCAATAGACCCCTTACACAGTTCCTGTGCCATCTTGGAAAGGTAGCCATGCCTTTGCATTGAAGTGAGACATTAAGTGACCTTGCAATAATGGAGACATTTCTTAATGCCTTGGACAACTATTCACCTGTCTCTATCATTGCAAGTTCACTGTTTGTCTTGCTTCAATGCAAACACATGCATGGCTACTTTTTAAGATGGTGCGGGGAACTGTGAAGGGGACTATTGGAATTTAGAAGTTGATTTTTATGGAAGGAAAACGAGAGAACACAGAGGGGGAAGAGGAGAGAACTAACAAGCAACTCTACTCACATACAGCACTGTATTAAGACATAAATTTTGTTTTTAGGCGGTGGAGGGTATGCCAAGGAGATGTCCAAGGAATTCATTGAAGCAGAAATGGCTTTGTTTGCCAAGCAGTGTAAAGAAGTAGATATTGTGATCACTACAGCTTTGATTCCTGGCAAACCAGCACCAAAACTCATCACCAAAGCTATGGTCGAATCAATGAAACCTGGATCTGTCATAGTGGATCTTGCTGCCGAGACAGGGGGGAACTGTGAACTGACAAAACCAGGAGAGCTCTATAATCACAATGGAGTTAATGTGAGTAAATCACCATCATTTATCATCATCTTCATGTATCATCATCTTCATGTATTATCATCATCATGTATCATCATCATCATGTATCATCATCATCATGTATCATCATCATCATGTATCATCATCATCATGTATCATCATCATCATGTATCATCATCATCATGTATCATCATCATCATGTATCATCATCATCATGTATCATCATCATCATGTATCATCATCATCATGTATCATCATCATCATGTATCATCATCATCATGTATCATCATCATCATGTATCATCATCATCATGTATCATCATCATCATGTATCATCATCATCATGTATCATCATCATCATGTATCATCATCATCATGTATCATCATCATGTATCATCATGTACCAACATCATGTATCATCATCATCACGTATCATCACGTATCATCATGTATCCTCATCATCATGTATCATCATCATCATGTATCATCATAATGTATCATCATGTATCACCATGAATCATCATCATGTAGCATCATGACTTGTATCATCATCATGTATCATCATCATCACGTATCAACATCATCATGTATCATCATCATGTATCATCATCATGTATCATCATGTATCATCATCATCATGTATCAACATCACCATGTATCATCATCATGTATCATCATCATGTATCATCATCATCATGTATCATCATCATCATCACCACGTATCATCATCATGTATCATCATAATGTATCATCATCATGTATCATCATCATATATCATCATCATGTATCATCATCATTTATCATCATCATGTATCATCATCATGTATCATCGTCATGTATCATATCGTCATCATGTATAATCATTATTTATTATCATGTATCATCACCATGTATCATCATCAGTGCCCTCTAAATATGACAACTATAAATGAGTTATGACTGCATTTTGATATGGTCATTCAAGCCATGAAGAGGGCTGAACCATTTTCAGTTATTTTTAGGAAAAAAACTTACATTATCTTCTTATTTCTTTGTATGCAGATTGTTGGCTACACAGATCTTCCAAGTCGTTTAGCCACTCAGTCCAGCACACTTTATGCCAACAACCTGACCAAATATTTACTGTCCATGGGAGGGGAGAAGGGAAAGTTTGGTATTGACTTGAATGACGAGGTGGTCCGAGGATCAATTGTGTTGCAAGATGGTGAAATGATGTGGCCTCCACCAGCGGTCAGTCATCCTCCGCCTACTCCATCAAAGCCTAAAGCCCTTGTCAAACCACCAGAGCTATCTCCTTTCAATGCAGCACTGCAAGAATCAGGGCTTACTGCTGGTATGTGTTACATAACAATTTATAGACTCATAGACCAATTTTTCTATGTTTCAATTTTTTTATTTATTTTTTATTTATTTACTTTTATTTATTTTTTTTTTCTTTCATTTATTTATTTATTTAGAAACTTTCACAAGGCACAAATTTAATGCTCGCAAAATGCTTGTGAAATTTCATATTTAGAGAGTAAGAAAAAATTTACCAGTAACTAGCTAAGTTTTGCGAGTATGGCCACAGTCCAGAAATTGAAGGGCTGAAAAGTTTAGAAGGTTTTGCTGGTGGGTTTAAAAGTTAATTTCGTGCCCTGTTTCATCATCCTACAATATTGAAAGAAGAAATATGAATTAAGAAAAGTAACCTATGTCTAGAAACTAAATAAATTATAGTAATAATAGAAATATGCAACTGTGTAAATAATAAATAAATAATAAGCAATTATTGGACGAGGTTGAGCAAAATATCGTGATTTGTTAGTGGCGAGCAAGCAATTATTTGCCGATGCTGAAGGCAGACTGAGAGGCAAATAATTGCTTGCAAGACACTAACAAATCTCGATATTTTGCAATAACCGAGTTCAATAATTGTTTTATCATTCAAATTATTTTTTCTAATGTTTGAGGGGCAGTGCGAGTCAATCAATAACAAAGAAGTCAGCTCATTTTTTCAGGGAAGTGAGCCATTGTCAAATATCGCGTTACTGCACATGAGCAAACCATTATTTGCAGTTAGATGGCTCTGCACCTTAATGCGCATGAGCAGACCGTTATTTGTAGGCAGTTATTTGCAGTTCTCTCGGCCAATCAAAATGACGGAAAAAATAATTTGAATGATAACAGATAATAATATGAACTGTTTCTATACCCTTTAGCTGGCCTTGGTTCTCTGCTTGCTCTCGGCATGGTGTCACCCAATGCCGCATTTGCAACCATGATCACCACTTTCTCACTGGCTGGCGTTATTGGATACAAGGTGGTGTGGGGAGTGACTCCTGCCCTTCACTCACCCCTCATGTCGGTTACAAATGCCGTCTCTGGAATCACAGCGGCAGGAGGTCTGGTAATGATGGGAGGAGGAATGCTGCCGAATAATACTGCTACAACACTAGCTGCTGGTGCGACATTAATCTCATCTATCAACATTACTGGTGGCTTTATTATTACCAAGAGAATGTTGGACATGTTCAGACGTCCAGGTAAGAAAATCTTGCACTGCTACATAACGTATACTACCTGGATAGGTTTGCTGTTATATTTTTTCTTCCATTTATGGTCAAAATGGCTCAAGTGCCCCCCCTTCCACCCCCCTAAGCTCCATTAATGATATCATTATTTGAATATTTAGTTGATTATTCACTCTGAGTGTTCATAAAAAAATCGGAAGACTCCAAACTTTACCTTCATTTCACAACTACAATTCTAAGTGATGGCCTTTCTGGGGAGTTTTTCTACCTTGGCATGGCAATTGTTGAAGAATCCAATCAAAACTCAAGTAGATAACTTATTTTCAAATCTGGAGTCAGACTCAATATTCGAATAATCAATTCACTAATGGATCAGATTTTCCTAATTTACCTAACTCATTTTCCATAATATACATGCAGACTTGTTTTCCAAACCTCAGACTTTAGATTCTTTCTATTGATAGCTTGGCTGTTGTTGCTTTTCAAAGTTTCTAAATAAAATATTTTTTTGCAGTTGTCTTTGCATACAGTTGTTGCTGTTTTACCCTTCCATGTGACGACATAATGAAATAGATCAATTGTTTTTATTGCTCACTCCAATTTATTTATTCTTTTTACACAGATGATCCACCAGAGTACACATACATGTATGCCCTCCCAGCTGCCATGGCAATGGGTGGTTACGCTGGAGCTAAGTACATGGGATACCCTGATATTGACCAGATGGCTTACCTCATCTCATCTCTCTGTTGTGTTGGTGCACTCAGTGGTCTGTCTACCCAAAGCACTTGCCGACAGGGCAATTCTCTAGGTATGTCTGTATGTTAACCCATTACAGTGAGGACACTCGAACCGTGAACACTTTGAGGTTTTTTCATGCATTTTTTCTCCTTTATCCCTTGTGTGAATCGATTGGAAATATGATTTATTTTGAACAATAAGATTATCTGAGTTCAGTGCTTCATTTTCAGAAGGTTTGAAGCAGTAGAAAGTTCATAAAATAAAAAATATAAAAATATCAAGTGTTTATGGTTCGAGTGTCCTTACTGTAAGTCAAGATCCTGATACTGAAATATCCTTAGAATAGAGCCCTATTGTCAGGGCTCAAAATAATGCCCAGTCATACGCCAGTCAAGATGTCCTGCCAAATACATTATTGACCAGTCATTACCAATTATTGGATAGTCAAAAATAATTAATAATTAACCAATGGTAATTTTCATTAAATTGATATATTTTACTGTGGAAAGGTCTGCAAACGCATGTGTTTGATATCCTCAATATGTAAGCTTATAAAATTTCACCAAAATCATCAGTAATCATGAATGTTGGCAACCTAAACATTACTGCTGATTTTCATACACTTTCATCCACATCAGCCCTTAACTGCCTGAAAATTAACCTGCATTACCAAAATAAAGTATTTTCAAATATGACCAGTCAACATGTCCATTTGAAACCATTTTTGACCGGTCAAGTACCAAATTTGGCTGGACATTGACCGTTGACCAGCCGTTTTTTTGAGCCCTGAATGTGAATGTATGGAGTGAGGGATAAGGGGTGCATTAGTTGACAAGAAGCCTGCAAGAAGCAGTGTATTTTTCAGCATTTTTGTATATTTTTATTTTATTTTTATCTTGGGTGGATGGAGGGTCAATCACCTCAACCCTAACCTTAAACCATACAAGTCTGGTCAGTGCTAACAGGGTGATTTTTTCCCAGGAATGATTGGTATTGGTACTGGAATGGTTGCGACCATCGGTAACCTCAATCCCAGCCCAGATGTCCTGGCCCAGATGAGTGCCATGATGGCCATAGGTGGCTCTATAGGAGCGGCCATCTCAAGCCGCATTGCGGTTAGCGACCTACCCCAACTTGTTGCAGCCTTCCATAGCTTCGTAGGTCTTGCAGCAGTCTTGACTGCCGTCGCTAAATTCATGATTGATGGAGATCACTTCGCTCTCGACCCTGCTGGCAACGTTCACAAGACAGCCATCTTCCTTGGAACTTTTATCGGAGGTGTGACCTTCACTGGGTCTTTGGTTGCATTTGGAAAGCTGCATGCTATTATGGATTCAAAGGCACTCAGTCTGCCGGGCAAGAACCAACTGAATATCGCCATGGCACTGGCTAATGTTGCAGCGATGGGATATTACATGACGAGTGGAGATAGCAGTGTCTGTTTGTCCATGTTAGGTAAGATTTTTTACACAGTCGAAACTCTGTTATATGACCATTTATATACACCTATTTCAAAAAAGGTTGGTTATATTTTATGGTTTGCAACCATGGCGGCCATGTTGGTGGTATTAATAAAGGAAGGTAACAAGAAATCTATATTGTCAAATACATCCAACATGGCTGCGATGACGAAAGGTGCAAACGAAAAATAGAAAAAAAGTATATTCGCGAAATAATTTAGGTCAAAATAAATGATTAATTCTTCCTTATCCAAATATCGCAGGTACAACTGCAGGATTATCGATGATCATGGGATGGCATATGACAGCATCGATTGGCGGTGCCGACATGCCAGTTGTCATTACAGTACTCAACAGCTACAGTGGATGGGCCTTGTGTGCCGAGGGCTTCATGTTGAACAATGACCTCTTGACCATCGTTGGCGCCTTGGTCGGATTCTCTGGAGGTATCCTGTCCTACATCATGTGCAAAGCCATGAACAGATCTCTTGCTAATGTCTTGTTTGGAGGCTATGGAACTCTGTCTTCTGGTGAGTGACATATTTCTTGGTCAGAATAGTTTTACTTCCGTTTCTTAGTTAATTTGCATTTTGGCACGATCGTTTCCGGTTAATTTACAATTTTGGCGCGAAAAAGGGTCCGCGCGAGCCAGTTTCCTTTCCCGCCAAAACCTCAAATCGTGATCTTTTTCTGGGCCTCAAAATATAACATCAGTCATAAATTATATCAGTATTTTTGCTTAAAGAATAATGTAATTAAATCTAAAATTGCAAAATATTTGAAGAAATTTTAAAGGCATTTTATTAGTTTGACAGATTTGGTACATTAAGTGAGTTAAAAAGATTTCTTATTTCTTTCTTAAAAAAACGTTATTCTGCTATCGTCTATCTTGTTTATACGTTTGATTTTTCCTGTGACTTTTCCTCCCCTGTAACTTGAATGCTACGTTCTTCTGTCGTGTATTCTTCCTGGTAATTTTGGACCCTTTGTTGGTCTTCGTTTCTCGTCCTATCTGCAGTCGTTTCAATGGTTTCGCTATTCCAAGTTCTTTGTGCGTTAGTAGGTGTTTTTGACTTCTTGTTATGGGTCGACTGGATGATAGAGACGAGGAAGAATTAGGTTCTGCATTGGTTTGGGAAAATCGTTCCTCTCTACGTCTTGTAGTTGAAGAAGCCTCTCTGTTTTCTTCTAGTGTGGAAGCACTTGAGCTAGATAATGAAAAGAAAATATTATCTAGGCTTGCAAGAAAGCCAACGAATTGGTTCGCATCTTTATTTTCTATCTATCAATGGAACCAAATTTAGTTGGCATAAATATGAAAAGCACTGTAGGTACGAATTGGCCAAAAAAAATGTTTAACTACGTTTCTCAAAGGTGTGAGGCTGTGAATTGTGAGGGGGACTATTACCATAGCAGAAGCTGCTCAATTTGCCGTGCTTTCAAGGCCGTTATCTGTGAACATTCTTACCTTGAAGGGGATTCTGTCTGGACCTCTTCTCGTACACCTCGTATCCACACCCATTCTTCATCATCTTGAACATCATACTCAGAGGAAGTCTTGGGAGGTACCTCCTCCCAAACGTAACTCGACAAAGAATTCATTCTCACTTTTTTTTCTCGCTTAAAAGTTTTTCTATTGTGACGAAATAGTTGCCAGTGACGTCATGCTGTTCTCACATGGTCGTCTTCCTATTATGACGTAGTAGTTGTCAATGACGTCATACTGTGCTCTCTTGGTCGTCTTCCTATTATGACGTAGTAGTTTTCAGAGACGTCATACTGCTCTTGATTGGTTTTTTCGTCCTTTCGTGACGTAGTAGTTGCCAATGATGTCATACAGCTGCGTGACGTATGAAATACACCGTGCGCGCTCGGGGGGGAAACACAGGAAGCCCGCGCTTCAAAAATTTAATATATTACTTAGTTCGTAAAGTCTATTTAAGCTCACACTTACCTTCTTGAAAAACTAATTTCTGTGGAATTTACAGCCTATTTTACATGGTTTAATGGCTTTTCTTGTTCACAGGAACCGGAGAGAAATTCAAGATCGAAGGAACGCACACCGAGATTAATGCTGACTCAGCAATAGAAATGATAACTGGTGCCAGGGATGTGATTATCGTGCCTGGTTACGGGCTGGCTGTTGCTAAGGCACAGTACGCTATTGCAGATATGGTGCGTACATTGAAGGAGAAGGGTATCAATGTACGGTTTGGTATTCACCCCGTGGCAGGACGTATGCCGGGACAACTGAACGTACTTCTTGGTAAGAATAATGTATGATGATAATGATGATACATGATGATGATACATGTTGATGATACATGTTGATGATACATGATGATACATGGTGACGATACATGATGATGATACATGATGATAATACATGATGATGATACATGATGATGATACATGATGATGATACATGATGATGATACATGATGATGATACATGATGATAATACATGATGATGATGATGATGCATGATGGTGATACATGATGATGATACATGATGTTACAGTATTATGATACATGATGATGATACATGATGATGATACATGATGATGATGATACGTGATAATACATGATGATGATACATGATGATACATGATGATGATACATAATGATGATACATGATGATACATGATGATGATACATGATGATGATACATGATGATGATCATGCATGATATCAGTTATAAATCCCATTGTTCATTCCCTAACCCTTGTCTTATATTATTTCTATAGCCGAAGCAGGCGTACCATACGACATCGTACTTGAAATGGACGAAATCAACGAAGACTTCCCAGAAACTGACCTGGCCCTTGTGATTGGTGCTAACGACACGATCAACTCGGCAGCTCAGGATGACCCTAACTCCTCCATCGCTGGGATGCCTGTGCTTGAAGTATGGAAAGCCAAGCAGGTACGTTACAAAACAATACCGCACGGCGCAATTATTGCTAGAGTGGATTTCGTATGGCTGTTGACAGCACGACACGGTCCCGGTACGGACTGTACGACCTCCTTTGAATCAAACACAGCACGAGTAATCATTGACCAGCCAATGGGAATGCTCAAACACGTTACCGTCACGGACACGGCACGGAATGTCACGTTTAATTTATTCACATTTAAATTCATAAATTCATTTAAATCAGTTGTTTTGATGATACTGGTAGACTAATCAGAACGCGCGCAATATCTTGAATGCTTGAACAATCCGACGAATCAGTAGTGCGCGTAGCATCTTATGATTCAACAATCCGACCAATTAGAGCGCGCGTAATATCTTTAATGCGTAAGCAATCTGACCAATCAGTATGCGCGTAGTATCTTAATGCTTCAACAATCTGACCAATCAGTATGCGCGTAGTATCTTAATGCTTCAACAATCTGACCAATCAGTATGCGCATAGTATCTTAATGCTTCAACAATCTGACCAATTAGAGTGCGCGTAATATCTTGAATGTTTCAACAACCCGACCTATCAGAGCGCTTATATTATCTTGGATACCGGTTTCAACAATCTGACCAATTAGATCGTTCGTTATGTCTTGCATATTTTGGTGTTGATTTTCTTCTCTTTATTACAGGTGGTTATCATGAAGCGAACCCTCGGCGCTGGATACGCAGACGTCGATAACCCGGTATTTTTCAAAGAAAACACCGCTATGTTGCTAGGCGACGCTAAAACCATGTGCGATGCTTTGTTTGGTAAGATCAGAGCACACTACAACATCCAATAACTAGACTCAATTCATCAAATATAAAAAAAAATAGCGAATCGAAGTGACTTTAGTTTTGTAGGTAGGCTTAATCGAATTGAATCTGTAGTAGCGTGGACCAAATTGTGTGAGGATTTTTTATCATTTCGCGTGGAAGAGTGTTTTTGCTTGGACTTTTACAGAAAACTCAAAACTCATCAAAGACTATTTGCATC
The DNA here is from genome assembly GCA_023349425.1 of Anthopleura sola. Lineage (NCBI taxonomy): Eukaryota > Metazoa > Cnidaria > Anthozoa > Actiniaria > Actiniidae > Anthopleura > Anthopleura sola. Next base: position 3,887,901 of record JALHLI010000018.1, on the reverse strand, counting down.
AGTCAGGTAACCTGGAATGGAATTGTCTATAAAATAAATCAATTTTGAAATCCTCAAAGCGTAGAAATGACATCGAAGGGGGGGGGGGCTTGGTGGCTTAGGGGATGAAATATGGGAGATTTGTGTGGCCGGGAGAGGGATTCTGGGACGGATGGGGGATGATGAGTGGTTGGCTTGATAAGTGTATGGTTGATTGAGGGATGATGGGTTGATGGGTATATGATAGTATGGATGGGTGGAAGGATGGATATAGAGAAGAGTGGATGGTATATGATAGTATATATGGGTGGAAGGATGGATATAGAGAAGAGTGGATTGGTGTTTGGTTGGGTGCGTGTTTGATTGAATTAAGGGATTGGTTGGTGGATGTATAATAGTATATGTGTGGGTGGGTTGTACAGATGGATAGAGGGACGGGTGGTTGATTAGATAAGTGTATGGGAATGGGTGCAGGGATAATAGATGAACGCCTGAATAATTAAATAGATAAGTCCCAAGTAGACTACCCAGCTCTTTACAAACGCATATTCCATAACATCTTATCCTGAGAACTTTAATAGATTCACAAAGCAAAGATGAAACAAAGAAATGCAGAATTTAACTCTACCACAATTAGGCCTATATTAGTTGTACTTGAACGGTAATGATGACACCATTATGTACAATCGTCTTGGTTTCTGAACCGTTGGTACACCGAAAATCCCTCTGCTGACCATTGAACTTCATTAGGCTGTACAAGAAACAAGAAAGAAAAAATGAAGGTAACTGACCATTAGATACTTTAAGTAGTGCACTCGCCTCTCATCTCTGGGGTCTCGGGTTCTCCATCACATGTGAGGAGAGCTTGTTAGGTCTCTCCTTTGATTCGAGAAATTATTTCCGGGTTCTGAAAGCTGCTCTGTATCACTTACCGTCACACCCATATAACTCTATTCGCATACACATGTTCCTGTTCCACGTGATTGGATATATCTGTATATATCGCGCAGATATCACCGTAGGAAGAGTGTTGTACTGCACCGAGAAGTCGTCGAAGTTCCCAGTCTGATAGAAGAAATACTCGTTTGAGTTACCATTCTGAGATGTAACAGCTGTATTTATTAGACTCGTATGTACTGCTAGCTTTAAGGTGCGGTAAAACGAGCAACAAAATCGTGCAACTGTTGCGTTACAAGTTGGAGAGCGATTGTTGCTCGTATTACCACGCCGAGCGCAACATTTTCTTTCTTGCAGAGAGTAGAAAGAGCTGCTACTTCTGCAACAAAGCCGCGCAACAAAATCTTGTTGTTTCACGAGGTGGTAATACGAGCCACATTCACTCTATGACTTTCAGCGCAACAATGTTGCGTGACAAATTGCACGATTTTATTGCTCGTATTTGTTAATGTAAAGGTGTTTTACTTACCAGCCCAGCACTATACCAAGTAGCGTAGTCGTACCAGTAACTATTGTCATAACTGAACTTAAAGTTGTAATGCGTTACCCACGATGAGCCGCTGAAAGGGTCCACCTTACCCTGAGTAGCGATGCCTTTGAGGTATTTGTACGAGCCTAAATCGATCTGAAAAGATATGAATAAGTAAATTCGTATCTTATTTGTAGTTAAACTCCATCAAATGTAGTCCATGTGTTCCAGAACCTGTGGAACTGCGGGTCACAGTAAGATGTGTAGTGTCATTATCCCCGGCTTTGCACTCTTAAACAACTTTACCCCAGATGTTTACAGCCTTGGATCCTTCCGCACCAAACTACCTAATTGTCTAAACCAAAGCAGTACTCCTGCAGTGCAACTTATTATCATACCTTGATCCACTGTCCCACTGAGTTAGACCCCGCGCACCAGGCGCCGTTGCCTTTGGCACTGCTGCTGAGGTGTAGTCTGGCTTGGTTGGGGTAATCGTAAGGAGTGTAGGACGACGCAGTGAGCTGGGCGTCTGTGATGCGACCATCTTGCATTCCGAGCCACTGATAGCATACTAGAACAGAACAAATGGTATCCGCACGTTTACCGTGCTCTCTAGTTCCTAAAATCTTCTGCAACCAAAAATTATCGGCTATATATACTAGTTATACAATGGTTTCAAGTGGCATACCATAGAATATCCCACGAATCATTTGTATTTTCTATTATACACGAGCCTTTAGGCGAGTTTGTATACAAAGAAAATACAAGTGACGAGTGGGATATCCACGGTATGCCTCGAAAAACCATTACATAATCATTCTCACACCATTGAAAATACAAATGCGTAGATTCAACGCGCAGTGCATGATGGGAAAGAAAGGTGAAATACCGACGAATATACAACAGCTTTCCCGCATCTGATTGGTTGTATTTTCTATGGTGTGGGGAAAAAAGCGCTACACTCCTCACCTTTGTAGTTGGTACATTTGTACAGAGTATTCAACTGTCCAATATCAATCTCTGTCATCCTGTCTGGGTTACCAAGGACAACTGAAGGGCCCTTTCTTGCTTGGACGGTGTTTAGACCATTTTTGGACCAGGCGTTTCTGGGGGGCTGCATTAGAGATACCATTTCGTACGGTGCGCCAAAAGCCTGTACTTGATCTGAGCTGTACTTGTCAAAATTATGTGTGTAACCTTGAAATCCGAAATGAAAATCTTTTTTGTACCCATTTTTATAACTACGCGACCAACACAGCCCAAGACGTCTTCGTTTTTCGCTGTCGTCAATTAAATTATGAATTGATATTTTTTAGTTGAAGGAAGCCAAAAACGCAAATGTCTGGGGCTGTGTTAGTCACATAATTATAATGAATGAGTGTAAGCTAGATATAGGGTTGCTATCCCCGAGTATGCACCTTGCGTCATCGCCCCTTAGTCACACGTTAGCCTCTAGTAAGTTCACCGGTCATCTCCCTTTATGTGACATTCAGGATCAACTATTCAATTAGATTTGTATAAAATAATTTAGATAGTACGCGCGCTCTGATTGGTCAAAAAGCGTGTTGGATGAGGCTATATAACACAAAAAATCGTCTTCTATTTCTTAAATCATACCTGATTGGACGTTATTTGGGAAGACAACCACATACGAATCTCTGTCGTATCGCGAAGAAGTGTGGAAGAAGCCTAGCACGTGTAGCAGTTCGTGTACTATGGTGCCAGTGAAGGCACAACCTGTCCCAATGGAGACGGGCTGTGCAGCCATTTTCAAATAACCAACATAAGATGAACAGCTGCGAAATAAAAAATTAGAATTACAATGTCTCGCGATCAAACTCTAAACTCTGGATTTACACTGAGAAGACCCTTTATTGAGCGGATATTTTCGAGGAATTGTTAACTGGTCGCTTAGATGTTGGACGCTCAATAGGTGGTCGCTTAGTAAGGGTTCTTTAATTTTAGGGATCAGGTGTGATTTAAATCTGACCGACTTTGACAACTGGTCGGTAGTTAGAGGTTAACGTGGTCGTATACTGGAGGTTCTATACTGTAGTTTAGAGGGGGGTTCTATTTATTCATTAAAGGAGGGGGGTTTGGCAAAATCCCTTGCAATGTCCTATACGCTTTCGTACCCCCCTTCCCTTCCTCTCATGGGTCCTGTGTTGTCTTGACAACCAATGAAGTCACTAAAATAGTTTTTCTTTTCATCTTATCCGCTCGACAGATTTACCTGCCGTCAATATCTTCAACAAACACAGAGCCAAGGCATCTGTTCAAACACAAGACTTACCCTGAGCCCCTAGTGAACGATATGTAATGTGCTTCTGAAGTCCGCTGGACAAAACGAACGCAGGAAACTTTGTGGATTTCACCGATGGCGCTGTTGATGATGGTGCGTTCGTGAGGGTATGCGTCTATCAAAAGATATACCACGTTCTAAGGTTAGTAACGCATTAGTTCTGAGCAACGGTTTTTTATCATGCCTAAGTTTCGCCTGCGGGGATTGTAAGCAGCGGTTTTCATTCACAATCTTTCCCAGACTCCTTTCCGGTCTCCTTAGGGATTCAAAAGCCTGCATTACTGGTGAACAGCTGTATTCCACCATACTAAGTTTCGCCGGCGGTGTTTTTAAGCAGCGGTTTTCATTTACAATCCTTCCCAGACTCCTCTGCAGTCTCCTAAAGGATTAAGCCTGCATGGGTTGTAAACAGCGGTATTCCACCACACTTCTACCCAGTCTCTACCCAGAAAGCAAAGGTAACCCAACTCACCAAAACTCGAATCAATGATAAAAGGAACGACTCCGCCAGGCCATACGTAGTTGGTGTCCTTGAGAATATTTCTAGTTTCGTGATTCGGGTCGGTTTGGTTCTGTAGACGCTGCACCATTTGTGGATTCAGTAGAATATCCCCGTCCAATTTATCTAATAATACAAAAAAATCAAATCAATTAAAATAAAATAGAGTAAAAGGGTAGAATAAGAGACGTCTAAAACTCGGTTTAGACATCGAATTTCACATGAGCTGAATCTAATGCAAATGAATTCAAACAATAGGTTTTTCTCATTTGCATTAGATTCGGCACATGTGAAATTCGACGTCTAAACCGGGCCTTACTCAACCTGAGAAACTAAAATTCCTTGTTCAATGTATAACAGTCAAATATACCTCTTGCAGCACTTCGGAATGCAGCTCAATTTGGATGACAAAACGATAACCATATTTTATTTACGAAGCCATACCACTGACATTGCTTAAAATAATCTTTTTTAACTCAAAGTTTTCGTTTTATTGATAAGATCTTACAGAAGTTTTCTTGTTAACCCTCATTTAGTTCGATCTGTTTTCCATTGTTTAGGATATGACTGAAAATTGTGATAAAATCTCTGTATTATGTCGAAGAAATTTTTTTCTCGATTCATTTGTTTAGTCTTATCCGGCTGAGTTTTTTCTCCTTAGATATTAATCACCGAGATATCTTTGCAAACGTTGAAGGTTTGTTTTCAGTGCATGCTTGTTTGTTTGAGTAGTTTGGACATTGAATCGGATTTGAGATTTTAGATAAATCAAGATTTACATAAACACAGAATTTTTAAGAATTGCACTGTTTCATCTTTCTCTTTTTCTTCGTTCTCGTTCTCGTTCTCGTTCTCGTTCTCGTTCTCGTTCTCGTTCTCGTTCTCGTTCTCCTTCTCGTTCTCGTTCTCGTTCTCCTTCTCCTTCTCGTTCTCCTTCTCCTTCTCCTTCTCCTTCTCCTTCTCCTTCTCCTTCTCCTTCTCCTTCTCCTTCTCCTTCTCCTTCTCCTTCTCGTTCTGCTTCTCGTTCTCCTTCTCCTTCTCCTTCTCGTTCTCGTTCTGCTTCTCGTTCTCCTTCTCCTTCTCGTTCTCCTTCTCCTTCTCCTTCTCCTTCTCCCTCCCTTTCTCCTTCTCCTTCTCCTTCTCCTTCTCCTTCTGCTTCTGCTTCTCCTTCTCCTTCTCCTTCTCCTTCTCCTTCTCCTTCTCCTTCTCCTTCTCCTTCTCCTTCTCCTTCTCCTTCTCCTTCTCGTTCTCCTTCTCGTTCTCCTTCTCCTTCTCGTTCTCCTTCTCCTTCTCGTTCTCCTTCTCGTTCTCCTTCTCGTTCTCGTCCTCCTTCTCCTTCTCCTTCTCGTTCTCCTTCTCGTTCTCCTTCTCCTTCTCGTTCTCCTTCTCCTTCTCCTTCTCCTTCTCCTTCTCGTTCTCCTTCTCCTTCTCCTTCTCGTTCTCCTTCTCCTTCTCCTTCTCCTTCTCCTTCTCCTTCTCCTTCTCCTTCTCCTTCTCCTTCTCCTTCTCGTTCTCCTTCTCCTTCTCCTTCTCCTTCTCGTCTCAACTTCCAAATACCACTAAATCAGACGAGCCATTTCAAGGACCATTTGAAAATGTTCTTAGCGATAGTTTTGCTATAAGAAGATTTTTATTAGTATATCAAGCACAGGAAGTGTTTTCCCTTTCCTGTCATGCTTTAGTTTGTTTAACCAAAGCATATTGACAAAACGAGCAAAATGAAGCACTTGTCGTTCTGACACAAAATTGACTGCACCCAGGAAATGAGAAAAACTCTTCCATTTAGCAGTCATTAAATGCTCTCTACCGGCCTCAATCATCAACTTTGCAATTAAAGATAAGTTGAGTTCATACTCCAGTATATCATATGATGTTTGTTATGTGACGATTGTCTGACATGCGAGAGTCAAACTGATTAATATTCCGAATGAGTTCTGGTTTTATTATCGATGGATAGTTTTGTAAAACAAGAAAAAATTCGTTCTTACCAGAAAAAAAAGGGAATTCATTGATAAAATTTTTATACGAATTATCGATTGAATCTTAGCTCTATTTTGTCTTCTCTTTATTCCTCTTTTCCTATCTCTCTTTGTATCTTCTTTTTCTCTCTTTCTCTCTTTCTTTCTTTCTTTCTTTCTGTTTTTCTTTTTTCCTTTTTTCCTCTCTCTCTTTCTCTCTCTCTCTCTCTCTCTCTCTCTCTCTCTCTCTCTCTCTCTCTCTCTCTCTCTCTCTCTCTCTCTCTCTCTCTCTCTCTCTCTCTCTCTCTCTCTCTCTCTCTCTCTCTCTCTCTCTCTCTCTCTCTCTCTCTCTCTCTCTCTCTCTCTCTCTCTCTCTCTCTCTCTCTCTCTCTCGTTTAAAATTTTAAATTCATACGAAAAGAAAACTACCTATAGTATATTGGGTTCAACGTCACCAAAAACATGTCGTTTTAGCAGCTCTTTTTCTTTACTTTTTACAAAGACATTCGTTATGATTCACCATATGCGACATTTGGCTCATTTAACTTGATTCAAGTTTGAGAGACAATCTTTTTTCGATAGTTGTATAGGAGCCAAATTACATCAACATTTGAATACCTACATATTAAAGCTTTAAATGGAACATTAATTAATCATTGTAAAACACCTTTTTTAAAAAGAATTTTAAAGAGAAAGACCTTAGTAGTCCATATGGTGGAGTAACACAATTTATCCCAGACCAAAACAACTCCAAAACAATCGATTTTTTTTCAAGATTTCTCGCCAAATATTCAAGCCAACAATGGCTTCGGGTATTTTCTGATTAAATTATTCAAACAAAGGCATTAAAGTTTTCAACCTAGATCAAATTTCGGCAAAGTACAAAAGAAAATCGTTTACACATACGTACCATGACCGAAAGCTTTCGCTTTTGCCCAAGGAGGCGGACCTTTTGGCATAGCCGTTCCTTCGCGAACGAGGAAGAAAAATACAATTGACGCGAATAGGAGTACGAGATAATGGTGGACAGTCATTTTATGTTGTGTTTCGAAGTTAAACCAAGTGCAGGCCCAACGAGAGAGGTCTAAAAGTGTCCAGCAATCTCGCTACCTTGGCTACTTTTAAGTGCTTTACTCGATGAAACGGGGTTTGTTTAAGTACACTCAAGTGTTGACTGAAGAATTCAACGTCCGAACAGCTGTATCTACTCACTAAAGAGGAAACAGTCTTCCCACTCCTAGGCATGTTGAATAAACGAATCGAAATCAGAGCGAAAAATCACTAGTGACTTGACAGGTTTGACTAGATTGACGACAAGAGACAGGACAACTGGGGTTAGATCGCACTCTTTGTGTACAATTAATGCTAACTCGACCATTAACGGATTTACAACTCTCTATGCCTTCAAAGATGTTATATAAACAGATATACGGTGTAGGAAAACTGAAATACAAAACCTCATGCACCAGACTTTATTGCATCTTAAGAAAATTCACTAAAATAATACTGGACAATATTAAATAAATTCATCAACTTCTGCTCAGTTTTGATATTATTTTCCATCGATGTGTAAGAAATGAACTTCCTGTGTAGCTTGGCCTAGAACAGTGAAGAATTAATAACGCTTTTCGATCTAAGCAAGAGATAAGTTATAAATTATAAGTTTATTTCGATACGACTCAAATCTTTTGAATCGACTTTATTAACACCAACTCTCGACTCCATGAAAAAGTACTTCAAGAGCACTTAAAATCATCAGCTGAGAACATCTTGTTTTTTTTTATACAGAAATGACTAGAGTCAAAAGATGTTTAATTTTGGAGGGAGGGAGGGTGGGTGGGGCGATTTCGTTTCGGTTACGTAAAGCTTTAGGACGAATGAGAAAGCGTTTTGAATTAACGGAATACTTTTGCTTTTATTTTCAAGAGAAGAGAAAAGGGAACTGTAAAGTATAGAATAGGAATATTAAGTCTCTTAATTTATAAGGAAATAATTTGTAGAAAAAAAATATGTTCCAGACGTGCGATACACAGCCACATCCATGATTAGTGTGTGTACTAGAGTTCTTCCCAACCCCCAATTCCCCCATCCTATCCCACACACACCCCAACGACGTCAACACCCATGGAAATCATAATCAGTCTAGTAGTCGTCTTTACCCAGTTCCCAATAATCAACCACAGCCACACCCACCCTTGGTGTTTGTACTGGAGTGCCCACCCCCCTCCAGCACACATACACACACACCAATACCACCACTCCCCTCAACTTTAAAATAATTATCCACTGTCTGCATCGAGTTCCCAAAACTAACCACAGCCACACCCACTCTTGGTGTTTGTACTGGAGTGCCCCGTCTCGCACACACACCAATACCACTACCCCCCCTCACCCCACCACCACCTTTAAAATAATCTTCCACTGTCTTCATCCAGTTCCCAAAATCTAACACTGTCACATTAGTCAAAGATTCTTCCTCTAAGTCTATCAATACACCATCATTAAAACCATAATCCCCTGTCAACGCAATCAACACTAAAAACTAGTTTGGCTTTTAGGTTGTCTTTCCTTATTTTAGCGATAATCATTAGTCATTTGCTTGATAACTTGTGTAAACTCGACGACAGTGCTGCAAAACATGCCAAAGTTTTCAAACATGCTGTACATCATTCTAAACATGTCAGTGGTTGTTGGCGTTGCTTCGAAATATGGAGCTCAAAAACAGTGACAAACCAAACACCTTAAATATATAGATATGTGTTCTCGTTTGTCTATTTTTTTATTTTTTTATTTATTTATTTTTTTTTTTTTTGGAGTCCAGGGTCTAATGGACTTAGAATTACGGCCAGTTTGGCACATATATGGATGGAGTGGATGGATCGGTTATTGGATTGATAAAGGAAGTGATAGATAGAGGGAGGAGTGGAAGGGAGATGGATGAACCGTTAGAAAACTAAATCAATGATTCTCAAGTAGACTAGACAGCTCCTTCTTTCGATTACACATTCGACTTTAATAGATTTTTAAATCAAAGAGCAAACAAATACATGAAGAATTTAACCCGATTCCAATAAAGAATATTATACCATCCTATATAAGGGCCAGATTTGTAATTACCCAATATTATCCAATATTCAAATTAGCACTATGTTTTCGTACTTGAACAGGTTTCTGAACCGTTGGTACACCGAAAATCTCTCTGCTCATCATTGAGCTTCAATAGACTGTACAAGAAACAAGAAAGAAAAAATGAAGGTAAATGACCATTAGATACTTTAAGTAGTACACTCGCCTCAGAGGGCCAGAGGTTGTTTCAGGGTTCGCTCTGTGAGTTAGCCATGCCCTGACTGAGATCAGCCCAGAGGTTGTTTCAGGGTTTGATCTGTGAGTTATCCATGCCCTGACTTAGATCAGCCCAGAGGTTGTTTCAGGGTTTGATCCGTGAGTTATCCATGCCCTGACTTAGATCAGCCCAGAGGTTGTTTCAGGGTTTGATCCGTGAGTTAGCCATGCCCTGACTTAAATCAACACATAGGTTGTTTCAGGGTTCTATCTGTGAGTTATCCATGCCCTGACTTAGATCAGCCCAGAGGTTGTTTCAGGGTTTGATCCGTGAGTTAGCCATGCCCTGACTTAGATCAGCCCAGAGGTTGTTTCAGGGTTTGATCCGTGAGTTAGCCATGCCCTGACTTAGATCAGCCCAGAGGTTGTTTCAGGATTTGATCCGTGAGTTAGCCGTGCCCTGACTTAGATCAGCCCAGAGGTTGTTTCAGGGTTCGATCCGTGAGTTAGCCATGCCCTGACTTAGATCAACACATAGGTTGTTTCAGGGTTCTATCTGTGAGTTAGCCATGCCCTGACTTAGATCAACACATAGGTTGTTTCAGGGTTTGATCCGTGAGTTAGCCATGCCCTGACTTAGATCAGCCCAGAGGTTGTTTCAGGGTTTGATCCGTGAGTTAGCCGTGCCCTGACTTAGATCAGCCCAGAGGTTGTTTCAGGGTTCGATCCGTGAGTTAGCCATGCCCTGACTTAGATCAACACATAGGTTGTTTCAGGGTTCGATCCGTGAGTTAGCCATGCCCTGACTTAGATCAACACATAGGTTGTTTCAGGGTTCTATCTGTGAGTTAGCCATGCCCTGACTTAGATCAACACATAGGTTGTTTCAGGGTTTGATCCGTGAGTTAGCCATGCCCTGACTTAGATCAACACATAGGTTGTTTCAGGGTTCTATCTGTGAGTTAGCCATGCCCTGACTTAGATCAGCCCAGAGGTTGTTTCAGGGTGCGCTGTGCCCCTATTCACAAATATACGAAAGCTGCTCTGTATCACTTACCGTCACACCCATATAACTCTATTCGCATACACATATTCCTTTTCCACGTGATTGGAAATATCTTTATATATCGCGCAGATATCACGATGGGAAGAGTGTTGTACTGAACTGAGAAGTCGTCGAAGTTCCCAGTCTGAAAGAAAAGCAACCTTGTTTGAGTTACCATTCTGAGATCTAACCGCTGTATTTCTAGACTCATTTGTACAGCTAAGTTTAAGGTGCGCTAAAACGTACAGCAATTACCAGCCCGAGCGCAACAAATTTTCTTTGTTGCAGAAGGTAGAAAGAGCTTCTACTTCTGCAACAAAGCCGCGCAACAAGATCTTGTTGTTTCACGAGGTGGTAATACGAGCCACATTCACTCTACAACTTGCAGCACAACAACCTTGCGTGACAAGTTTCACGATTTTATCGCTCGCATCTGTTAATGGAAAGGTATCTACTTACCAGCCCAGCACTATGCCAAGTAGCGTAGTCGTACCAGTAACTATTGTCGTAACTGAACTTAAAGTTGTAATGCGTTACCCACGATGAACCGCTGAAAGGGTCCACCTTACCCTGAGTAGCGATGCCTTTGAGGTATTTGTACGAGCCTAAATCGATCTGAAAAGATATAAATATAGTCCATGTGTTCCAGAACCTGTTGAATTGCGGGTCACAGTAAGATGTGTAGTGTCATTATCCCCGGCTTTGTACACTCTTATACATCTTTACCCCAGATGTTTACAGCCTTAAACCCTTCCCCACCAAACTACCTAATTGTCTAAACCAAAGCAGTACTCCTGCAGTGCAACTTATTATCATACCTTGATCCACTGACCCACTGAGTTAGACCCCGCGCACCAGGCGCCGTTGCCTTTAGCACTGCTGCTGAGGTGTAGTCTTGCTTGGTGGGGGTAATCGTAACGAGTGTAGGACGACGACGCAGTGAGCTGGGCGTCTGTGATGCGACCATCTTGCATTCCGAGCCACTGATAGCATGCTAGAACAGAACAAATGGTATCCGCAATTTACCGTGCTCTCTAGTTTCTTATTTAACAAGGTTTGCATCATCGCGTTTTCAAATTGTTTAGTCTTTGGAAAAGTAGCTTTGGAGGGAAAAAATTCGGAGACGGAGGCACGCGCGGCTTTGCGCGAACTCTTTAACAACATAACGTGCCAGCATCTTGCGTACAAATACAACGATCAACCAAGCATCTAAAAAGCCTTTGAATTAATCTCATCTGCTCCAAATGGTGGTCAAACACTGACCATGTGTCAACCAGAAAGAATCAGAGGAGGATCCGGAATTTTGGTTCAGGGAGGGGTGCAGGGCACAAAGCCAGCCCAGGGGGTGCCACCCTAAGCATCAAAGAAAGAAAACATCAAAATAGGGGGACAAAGCTGCTCCGAGGGGTTGCGCACTCCCTGCATCCCTTCCCTGGATCCGCCTCTAAGAATCTATTGAAATCTTGCGATTCAGCTGATGAACAGTCCGCACGAGACAGGAAATGACGTCAAAAGAAACCCTACGATTCACCAATTTCAACACAAAGCATTCAGACGAAGTTGCAAGGTTCAAATTTCAAAAATTCTTTGAAACTACCTTGAAGCCTTGCTTGAGAACAGGGCCCTAACACTTGAGAGCTTTGTGTGTGACCAGTGAACCGATGTATGGAAAGTGGTGAATAGAAAAAAGAAAAATCTTCTGCAACCAAAAAGTATCGGCTATCAAAGTGCTACACTCCTCACCTTTGTGCTTGGTGCATTTGTACAATGTGTTCAACTGTCCAATATCAATCTCTGTCATCCCGTTTGGGTTGCCAAGGACAACTGAAGGGCCCTTTCTTGCTTGGACGGTGTTTAGAGAATTTTTGGACCAAGCTTTCCTGGGGGGGTGCATTAGAGAGACCATTTCGTACGGTGCGCCAAAAGTCTGTACTTGATCTGAGTGTAGCTTCCAAAAATTGTGTTTGTATCCTTAAAATCCGAAATGAACATTAGTTTTGGACCCATTTTCATAATTCGAGATGCCTGGGTATAGACCAATTCACGGTTGTCGTCGATCAACCTCAACCTCGATTGTGTGTAATATATTATTTCGGATTTGACTACAGCTCACGGTAATTTAAGGAATGTACACATCAAATAATTGAAACACTTAAAACTTCCACGGGCTTTAGTCAAATTCTAAAGAATAAATTACACGCTATTGAGGATGAGGTTGATCGACGACAACCGTGAAATGGTCTATTGGATCCATCAATCAAATTTCCAGTGGTCTGAATAAGTATTTTAATTTTTTGATTGACGGATTTCAAAATCTCAGACGTCTGTGGTTGTGTTTGTCGCGTAATAGTCCCTTTCATCGTTCCCTGCGCCATCTCGAAAGGTAGCTGGGCCTTTGCATCAAAGTGAGACGAACGGTGAGCTTGCAATGATAATGACACCTTGGACAGTTATTCACATGTCTCTATCATTGCAAGCTCACCGTTTCACTTCGATGAAAGGCACGGCTACCTTTTGAGATGGTGCATGCAGAGAACTGTGAAGGAGACTATTAAGAAAGTGGGTTCATGTAAATTCATTGTATGGGTTACGATACCTATGCTGTGCGCACCTTCCCGTTTTTTTTGTTTGTTTTTTTTGTGGCACACTCCCTTATGCGTCATTGCCCTTTTGTCACACCTCACCCTCCAGTTCACCGTCACCATGGCTCAATTTCATTCAGGATCAATTCAGTCCTAACTATTTTAAAATAAGATTTATCGTACCTGATTGGACGTTATCTGGGAAGATAACTACATACGAATCTCTGTCGGGTCGTGAAGAAGTGTGGAAGAAGCCTAGCACGTGTAGCAGTTCGTGTACTACGGTGCCAGTGAAGGCACAACCAGGTCCTATGGAGACGGACTGCAATCCCACTTTCAAATGACCAATTCTAGATGAACAACTACGAAACAAAAGATTAGAATTAATGACTTACGGTCGAATACGATCAAATGCAAAGCTCTGAAGCGGAACTTCTACTAAGCGACCACTTAAGCGACCTTAACTATACATATCAATTCGATGACGCCCTTGGCCCTCACTTCAACGTTGCCTTGACAAATAATGACGTCACTAAAACAGTTTTTTTATCTCATCCGCTCAACAGATTTTCCTCGCTCAATATATTCAACAAACATAAAGCAAAGGCATCTGTTCAAACACAAGACTTACCCTGAGCCCCTAGTGAACGATATGTAATTTGCCTCTGAAGTCCGCTGGACAAAACGAACGCAGGAAACTTTGTGGATTTCACCGATGGCGCCGTTGATGATGGTGCGTTCTTGAGGGTATGCGTCTATCAAAAGATATACCACGTTTTAAGGTTAGTAATAAACCAATCACTGCGTTTTAGGGTTGGTTTCAATAAGGCTAATATTTTCTGTACATATCAAAATACGCAACACCGACTATTTTGTTCGAAGGATATTCGAGTTTCATTCATAGTAAACAGCGGTATTCCACTTAATTCTGTACAACTTTCTTTTGAACCTCTACGAAAATGCGACCACGAGTGTTGGAAACAGCGGCTTCTCATTCACGTGTCTTATTTGGAGGTATTCTCGGCGTCTTCCTGCTTTCGCGCAAAACCGCTGACCAAAAAGCCGAAAGGCTCTGGGCGAGATTTTCGATGTGCTTTGTCGCCTGCATGATTTAGGTCTATGAGCGGTGGTATTTTATCGTACCTAAGATTTTTTTGATTTTGGCTTTAGTGGTTTTCATTTACAATCCTTCCCTGGCAGGATCTTGCTGCCTGTACGTGTTGTGAGCAGCGGTATTCCACTACACTCCTCCCCAGTCTCTACCTAGAAAAACGGTCTCCAATGTCTCCCAGACTTCTTTGCAGTCTTCTAAAGATTTTGCCTGCATGAGTTATGATCAGCGGTATTCCACCACACCTACACTTCTTCCCAGTCTCTACCTAAGCTAGATAAACAGGGAACCCAACTCACCAAAAGTCGAATCAATGATAAAAGGAACGACTCCGCCAGGCCAATGATATTTGCTGTCTTTGATGGTGTTTCGTCTTTCGTGATTAATGTCCGGATCGGTTGGGTTTTGAAGACGCTGCAAAGTTTCTTCATCGAGTACGATATCTCCTTCAAATTTATCTGAAAATACAAAACATTTTAATAAACTAACGACAATTACTTTAAGTTTAAATATGTTTTGATATCTTGTTATTTTTATTAATATATAAACTAATCTTCTGCTCTTAAGGTAATTCCGTAGTTTTGCATTGCGCACGTGCTACTGCGCACGATTTTAGCCAGCGCGAGCTCGTGCACATTGGCTTTTATTACGATTTCAAGATGGCGGCCGGCTGGTAAAAACGGTTTGTTAAAAGTACACAAAATACAGAAAACAAACCAAAACAACCAGGAAATTATCAATCGAAGGTATCTGGCATTGATATGAGAGTTTTGTATAAATTTAGAAAGATATCAAAGTCTTTTTTATATTTTTTTGTGTGTAAACTCTCTCTAGTCCTTTCTAGATCACTACATTTCGAGGACAAAATTCGTATTTTAGCGAGCTGTAGCGCGAAAACGAGCACGGTGACCCCACTTTTTTATTTCATTTTTGGAATAAGTAGCATTAACTTAATGACTGTGTGAAGTTTTATTAAAATTCTATGTTCGGATCTATTACTACGGAATTACCTTAAGACCATTTGAAAATAGATAATAAATAAGAAAACATAATAAAATCAAAAGCTACAGTAAAAATGGTAGAATTAGAGTCAGTGTTAATGTTGATTAGAGTGTTAAAATCAAAAACTCGTTTACATTCTCGTTCTCGTTCTCGTTCTCGTTCTCGTTCTCGTTCTCGTTCTCGTTCTCGTTCTCGTTCTCGTTCTCGTTCTCGTTCTCGTTCTCGTTCTCGTTCTCGTTCTCGTTCTCGTTCTCGTTCTCGTTCTCGTTCTCGTTCTCGTTCTCGTTCTCGTTTGCGAAGAGTTTTGCCATAACTGAAGATGTTGTAATTGGAATTGAGCGTGGCAGGTCACATAGACACGAGCAAATTTAACGTCATAACCGGGACCGCGCGAGGAGAGGGGCTGGTAGGGCTATAGCCTTGCCATTTTCCCCCTTTTCCCATACTAGTCTCTCATATTTTCCAATCTTAGCCCCACCACTTTTTAGGGTGCTCCGCGGTCCATGCATAAGATTTTGATAAAGGTTTTTATAAGTTTGCTACTGAAGCACAGGAAGTGTTTTCCCATGCCTGACTCCTTCAGTTTGTTTAACCAAAGCGTGTTACAAAGCGAACAAAATAAAGTGCTTGAGTCGACATGACACAAAGGACTACACCCAGAAAAGCAAAGCACGAAAGAAAATCGTTTACGCATACGTACCATGACCGAAATCGTTCTCTTTTGCCCAAAGAGGTGGACCTTTTGGCATAGCCGTTCCTTCTCGAACGAGAAAGAAAAATACAATTGACGCGAACAGGAGCACGAGATACTGGTGGACAGTCATTTTATGTTGTACTTCAAGGCTAAGTCAAGTGCAAGACCACATAGTGAGGTCTAAAAGTTTCTAACACTCTCGCTTTACCTTGGCTACTTTTATGTGTTTTGTGAAATGAAAGCTTTGTTTAATTACATTGAAGTGTTAAATTTTCTCTTTCGTTCATTTTGGCCCCCGCCTGTCTTTATTCAAAAATATTTTCATGAAAATAAGAACAAAAGCTAATTTGGGTTTCTTCACGACTCTTTCCTACTTTCAACGATGTTTTATTGTGATTTCCTCGTGTTCCTGAGTACGTTTCTGCGTAGTCAATACATCCAATCACTACTTTCCCATGTCAAACACGTGTCATTCCATTGGAAATGCGATTTACTGCTTGTTTGAGGAAAAGTTTGAATTTACAGCTAATTTACAAGTTATCTTGTGAATACTGAATAGTTAGATTAAGGAGAAACAAAACATACTGTATTCGCGTGACCAAAACCTAGTTTGAGCCATGTGGCCACAGATGTATATTGCCATAAATGAGCTTCTGTTGGAACACTAGAAAAATTGAAGGGATAATCACTGCTACAACTCTTTTTTCCCACAAACTTTGAGCCGGAAGAGACTGGCTAATTTTACAGTAATTTTTTTTTTTTAAATAAAATCTTTAAACTCCGTGTTCTCGTCTTAGGGTATGTGTTAATATTATTTTTGTCCGATGCTTTTGGTTTGTCGTAAACACTTAAAACTTACATAACTGATATGGATGCAACTTAAACAAAGAATTATATTTCAAAGAGCTTTATTCAAATTTGAAAATACTGATTTCACCCATAATAAAAGTTCCCCATTCTAGGTCGTCTTCTGTATGCCATCAAAAAAAAGTTCACTATTTTAACCATATGCGGAGTAATAACTGCTAAAAAAAAGTGGGGGAGGGGGGGGGGGGGATTTTATCGAACCCTGAAACAATTTCCAGGTGGGATTATGTATTTCAAGGCTAACTCACAAATAGAATATTGGAATTGTTCAGCGTGGCAGGTTACGTAGACACGGGCAAATTTTAACGTAAAGATTCATCCAAAGAACATGAATAGAAATAAATATTTCAAGACAACCCGTCGATTGAGGCGGTTCTTTCGATGTCTCTACCCAGTTTCCAATAATTAACCACAGCCACACCCACCCTTGGTCTTTGTACTGGAGTGCCCACCCCCCTCCCGCACACACACACCCCAATACCACCACCCATCACCACCTTTAAAATAATCTTCCACTGTCTTCATCCAGTTCCCAAAAACTAACCACACCCACACCCACCCTTGGTCTTTGTACTGGAGTGCCCCGTCTCGCACACACACCAATACTACCACCACTCCCCTCACCACCTTTAAAATGAATCATCCACTGTCTTCATCGACTTCCCATAAACTAACCACAGCCACACCCACCCTTGGTGTTTGTACTGGAGTCCCCCGCCTCGCACACACACCAGTACTACCACCCCCTCCCCTCACCACCTTTAAAATAATCTTCCACTGTCTTCATCAAGTTCCCAAAAACTAACCCTGTGACATGAGTCAAAGATTCTTCTTCTAAGTCTATCATTACACCATCATTAAAACCATAATCCCCTATCAACGCAATCAATACTAAAAACTAGTTTGGCTTTTAGGTTGTCTTTCCTTATTTTAGCGATAATTATTAGTCATTTGCTTGATAACTTGTGTAAACTCGACGACAGTGCTGCAAAATGTGCCAAACATGCTGTACATCAGTCTAAACATGTCAGTGGTTGTTGGCGTTGCTTCGAAATAAGGAGCTCAAAACAGTGACAAACAAACACCTTAAATATATAGATATGTGTTCTCGTTTGTCTAGTTTTGTTTTTTTGGATTCCAGGGTCTAATGGACTTAAAATTACGGCCAGTTTGACACATATATGGATGGAGTGGATGGATCGGTTATTGGATTGATAAAGGAAGTGATAGATAGAGGGAGGAGTGGAAGGGAGATGGATGAACCGTTAGAAAACTAAATCAATGATTCTCAAGTAGACTAGACAGCTCCTTCTTTCGATTACACATTCGACTTTAATAGATTTTTAAATCAAAGAGCAAACAAATACATGAAGAATTTAACCCGATTCCAATAAAGAATATTATACCATCCTATATAAGGGCCAGATTTGTAATTACCCAATATTATCCAATATTCAAATTAGCACTATGTTTTCGTACTTGAACAGGTTTCTGAACCGTTGGTACACCAAAAATCTCTCTGCTCATCATTGAGCTTCAATAGTCTGTACAAGAAACAAGAAAGAAAAAATGAAGGTAAATGAACATTAGATACTTTAAGTAGTACACTCGCCTCAGAGGGCCAGAGGTTGTTTCAGGGTTCGCTCTGTGAGTTAGCCATGCCCTGACTTAGATCAGCCCAGAGGTTGTTTCAGGGTTTGATCTGTGAGTTATCCATGCCCTGACTTAGATCAGCCCAGAGGTTGTTTCAGGGTTTGATCCGTGAGTTATCCATGCCCTGACTTAGATCAGCACAGAGGTTGTTTCAGGGTGCGCTGTGCCCCTATTCACAAAGATACGAAAGCTGCTCTGTATCACTTACAGTCACACCCATATAACTCTATTCGCATACACATGTTCCTGTTCCACGTGCTTGGATATATCTTTATATATCGCGCAGATATCACCGTGGGAAGAGTGTTGTACTGCACCGAGATGTCGTCGAAGTTCCCAGTCTGAAAGAAAAGCAACCTTGTTTGAGTTACCATTCTGAGATCTAACCGCTGTATTTCTAGACTCATTTGTACAGCTAAGTTTAAGGTGCGCTAAAACGAACAGCAATTACCAGCCCGAGCACAACAAATTTTCTTTGTTGCAGAAGGTAGAAAGAGCTCCTACTTCTGCAACAAAGCCGCGCAACAAGATCTTGTTGTTTCACGAGGTGGTAATACGAGCCACATTCACTCTACAACTTGCAGCACAACAACCTTGCGTGACAAGTTTCACGATTTTATCGCTCGCATCTGTTAATGGAAAGGTATCTACTTACCAGCCCAGCACTATGCCAAGTAGCGTAGTCGTACCAGTAACTATTGTCATAACTGAACTTAAAGTTGTAATGTGTTACCCATGACGAACCGCTGAAAATGTCCACCTTACCCTGAGTAGCGATGCCTTTGAGGTATTTGTACGAGCCTAAATCGATCTGAAAAGATATAGATATAGTCCATGTGTTCCAGAACCTGTTGAACTGCGGGTCACAGTAAGATGTGTAGTGTCATTATCCTCGGCTTTGCACTCTTATACATCTTTACCCCAGATGTTTACAGCCTTAAGCCCTTCCCACCAAACTACCTAATTTCCACCAAAACAATACTCCTGCAGTGCAACTTATTATCATACCTTGATCCACTGACCCACTGAGTTAGAACCCGCGCACCAGGCGCCGTTGCCTTTAGCACTACTGCTGAGGTGTAGTCTTGCTTGGTTGGGGTAATCGTAACGAGTGTACGACGACGACGCAGTGAGCTGGGCGTCTGTGATGCGACCATCTTGCATTCCGAGCCACTGATAGCATACTAGAACAGAACAAATGGTATCCGCACGTTTACCGTGCTCTCTAGTTTCTTATTTAACACGGTTTGCGTCATCGCGTTGTCAAATTGTTTAGTCTTTGGAAAAGTAGCTTTGGAAGGGAAAAATTCGGAGACGGAGGCACGCGCGGCTTTGCGCGAACTCTTTAACAACATAACGTGCCAGCATCTTGCGCACAAATACAACGATCAACCAAGCATCTAAAAAGCCTTTGAATTAATCTCATCTGCTCCAAATGGTGGTCAAACACTGACCATGTGTCAACCAGAAAGAATCAGAGGAGGATCCAGGATTTTGGTTCAGGGAGGGGTGCAGGGCACAAAGGGGGTGCCACCCTAAGCATCAAAGAAAGAAAACATCAAAATAGGGGGACAAAGTTGCTCCGAGGGGTTGCGCACTCCCTGCGGCACCCCTTCCCTGGATCCGTCTCTAAAAATCTATTGAAATCTTGCGATTCAGCTGATGAACATTCCGCACGAGACAGGAAATGACGTCAAAAGAAACCCTACGATTCTCCACTTTCAACACAAAGTAATTCAGACGAAGTTGCAAGGTTCAATTTTTAAAAATTCTTCGAAACTACCTTAAAGCCTTGCTTGAGAGCAGGGCCCTAATGCTTGAGAGCTTTGTGTGTGACCAGTGAACCGATGTATGGAAAGTGGTGAATAGAAAAAAGAAAAATCTTCTGCAACCAAAAAGTATCGGCTATCAAAGTGCTACACTCCTCACCTTTGTGCTTGGTGCATTTGTACAATGTGTTCAACTGTCCAATATCAATCTCTGTCATCCTGTCTGGGTTACCAAGGACAACTGAAGGACCCCTTCTTGCTTGGACGGTGTTTAGAGAATTTTTGGACCAAGCTTTCCTGGGGGGGTGCATTAGAGAGACCATTTCGTACGGTGCGCCAAAAGTCTGTACTTGATCTGAGTGTAGCTTCCAAAAATTGTGTTTGTATCCTTAAAATCCGAAATGAACATTAGTTTTGGACCCATTTTCATAATTCGAGATGCTTGGGTATAGACCAATAGTCAAATTCTAAAGAATATATTACACACAATCGAGGCTGAGGTTGATCGACGACAACCGTGAAATGGTCTATTGGATCCATCAATCAAATTTCCAGTGGTCTGAATAAGTATTTTAATTTTTTGATTGACGGATTTCAAAATCTCAGACGTCTGTGTTGTGTTTGTCGCGCAATAGTCCCTTTCATCGTTCCCTGCGCCATCTCGAAAGGTAGCTGGGCCTTTGCATCGAAGTGAGACGAGTTTGCAATGATATAGACACCTTTGACAGTTATTCACATGTCTCTATCATTGCAAGCTCACCGTTCGTCTCACTTCGATGCAAAGGCATGGCTACCTTTCGAGATGGCGCATGCAGAGAACTGTGAAGGAGACTACTATGAAAGTGGGTTCATGTAAACTCATTGTATGGGTTACGATAACTATGCTGTGCGAACCTTCCCGTTTTTTTTTTGTTTTTTTTTTTTTTTTTGTGGCACATCCCTCCCCTTTTGTGGCACATCCCTCCCCTTTTGTCACACCTCACCCTCCAGTTCACCGTCACAATGGCTCAATTTCATTCGGGATCAATTCCTAACTATTTAATAAGATATAATGTACCTGACTTAACCCTATCTAGCCAGATAGTTACATACGAATCTCTGTCGGGTCGTGAAGAAGTGTGGAAGAAGCCTAGCACGTGTAGCAGTTCGTGTACTACGGTGCCAGTGAAGGCACAGCCGGGTCCTATGGAGACGGACTGCGATCCCATTTTCAAATAACCAATTCTAGATGAACAACTAAGAAACAAAAGATTAAAATTAATGACTTACGGTCGAATACGAGCAAATGCAAAGCTCTGAAGCGGAACTTCTACTAAGCGACCACTCTTGGGAAAATATCAAGTGACCTCTTTTTAGAGGTTTACCGCTTAATAGGTGGTCCTTACTGGAGGCTCTACTTTACTTCATAGAATCGGGAGGACCATTTATTCATTTGGGGAGAGGGCGAAATATTTCAGTGTGTCTTGTAATATTCCCCTACCCTCCCCTCCCCTACCTTAGCTATATATATATATATATATATATATATATAAATTCGATGACACCCTTGGCCCTCACTTCAACGTTGCCTTGACAAATAATGACGTCGCTAAAATATTTTTTTTTATCTCGTGCGCTCAACAGATTTACCTCGCTCAATATATTCAACAAACACAGAACCAAGGCATCTGTTCAAACACAAGACTTACCCTGAGCCCCTAGTGAACGATATGTAATGTGCTTCTGAAGTCCGCTGGACAAAACGAACGCAGGAAACTTTGTGGATTTCACCGATGGCGCCGTTGATGATGGTGCGTTCGTGAGGGTATGCGTCTATCAAAAGATATACCACGTTTTAAGGTTAGTAATAAACCAATCACTGCGTTTTAGGGTTGGTTTCAATAAGGCTAGTATTTTCTGTACATATCAAAATACGCAACACCGACTATTTTGTTCAAAGGATATTCGAGTTTCATTCATAGTAAACAGCGGTATTCCACTTAATTCTGTACAACTTTCTTTTGAACCTCTACGAAAATGCGACCACGAGTGTTGGAAACAGCGGCTTCTCATTCACGTGTCTTATTTGGAGGTATTCTCGGCGTCTTCCTGCTTTCGCGCAAAACCGCTGACCAAAAAGCCGAAAGGCTCTGGGCGAGATTTTCGATGTGCTTTGTCGCCTGCATGAGTTAGGTCTATGAGCGGTGGTATTTTATCGTACGTAAGAGTTTTTCGCTTTAGCTTTAGCGGTTTTAATTTACAATCCTTCCCTGGCAAAATCTTGCGGCCTGTACGAGTTGTGAGCAGCGGTATTCCACTACACTCCTCCCCAGACCCAACCTAGACAAACGGTCTCCCATGTCTCCCAGACTCCTTTGCAGTCTCCTAAAGATTTTGCCTGCATGATGAGTTATAATCACCTACACTTCTCCCCAGTCTCTAACTAAGCTAGATAAACAGGGAACCCAACTCACCAAAAGTCGAATCAATGATAAAAGGAACGACTCCGCCAGGCCAATGATATTTGCTGTCTTTGATGGTGTTTCGTTTTTCGTGATTAATGTCCGGATCGGTTGGGTTTTGAAGACGCTGCAAAGTTTCTTCATCGAGCACGATATCTCCTTCAAATTTATCTGAAAATACAAAATAAAAATATCTTAATAAACTTTAAACATGTTTTGATATGTTGTTATTTTTATTAATATATAAACTAATCTTCTGCTCTTAAGACCATTTGAAAATAGATGATGAATAAGAAAACATAAAATCAAAAGCTACAGTAAAAATGGTAGAATTAGAGTCAGTGTTAATGTAAATTAGAGTGTCTCGCTCTCCTTCTCGCTCTCGTTCTCGTTCTCCTTCAGTTTTTTTTAACCAAAGCGTGTTACAAAGCGAACAAAATAAAGTGCTTGAGTCGACATGACACAAAGGACTACACCCAGAAAAGCAAAGCACGAAAGAAAATCGTTTACGCATACGTACCATGGCCGAAATCGCTCTCTTTTGCCCAAAGAGGTGGACCTTTTGGCATAGCCGTTCCTTCTCGAACGAGAAAGAAAAATACAATTGACGCGAACAGGAACATGAGATACTGGTGGACAGTCATTTTATGTTGTACTTCAAGGCTAAGTCAAGTGCAAGACCACCAGAGTGAGGTCTAAAAGTTTCTAACACTCTCGCTAACCTTGGCTACTTTTATGTGTTTTGTGAAATGAAGGCTTCGCTTAATTACATTGAAGTGTTGATCCAAAAATATTTTCATGAACAAAAGAACAAAAGCTAATTTGGGTTTCTTCACGACTCTTTACTACTTTTAACGATGTTTTCTTGTGATTCCTTCGTGTTCCTAAGTACGTTTCTGTGTAGTCAATACATCCAATCACTTTCCCACGTCAAACACGTGTCATTCCATTGGGAATGCGGTTCACTGCTTGTTTGAGGAAAATTTTGAATTTACAGCTAATTTACAAAAAGTTTTCTTGTGAATACTGAATAGTTAGATTAAGGAGAAACAAAACATACTATATTCGCATGACCAAAACCTGGTTTGAGCCATGTGGCCACAGATGTATATTGCCATAAATGGGCTTCTGTTGGAATACTAGAAAAATGGAAGGGATAATCACTGCTACAACTCTTTTTTCCCACAAATTTTGAGCCGGAAGAGACTGGCTAATTTTACAGTAATTTTGTTTTAAAGTCAAATCTTTAAACTCCGTGTTCTCGTCTTAGGGTACGTGTTAATATTATTTTTGTCCGATTAAAACTTACATAAATATGGATTCAACTCAAACAAAGAATCTTATTTCAAAGAGCTTTATTCAAATTTGAAAATACTGATTTCACCCATAATAAAAGTTCCCCCTTCTAGCTCGTCTTCTGTATGCCATCAAAAAAATCACTATTTTAACCACATGCGGAGTAATAACTGCTAAAAAAAAAGGGGGGGTGGGGGATTTTATCGAACCCTGAAACAACTTCAACTTCCAGGTGGGATTATGTATTTCAAGGCTAACTCACAAATAGAATATTGGAATTGTTCAGCGTGGCAGGCCGTTACGTAGATACGGGCCGCAAACTTTAACGTAAAGATTCCCCCAAAGAACATGAATAGAAATAAATATTTAAAGACAACCCGTCGATTGAGGCGGTTCTTTCGATGTCTCGTCTCACGTTTGTTTGTTTTTTTTTGTTTTTTCTATCTTATAACATAAAAGCTCTGCAGCAAAATTGACGTGATTCTTTTTCTCCCTTAGCCCTAGTCTTAACTTCAAAATTGACGTTATTTCCCTACGTAAATAGATCTAGAATAGAACTGAGCGGATAATTTGAACATTTCTGAAAGATAATCATATCCGAATACCCACTGATTTTTTGACTGCAAATCTCCGTTAAAACTGAAGGAAGTGCGCCATCACAGGACACACAAAAGGCTTCGTAGATCAAAGGATGTGATTGGTCGTAGCGTGGGTTTATTGGTTTTTGATTGGTTCGGAACGGGAAGCCATTGCAGGTGAGAATGGAAGAAAGTTGGGATAGAAGTTCGACACGTCAATCAAAATTCTAGAACGCACGAAGTTTTTAAGAATACGTGCCTATGGAATGTCATGTAAACGCCTTGATTGACGTCCCAAAAAGCAAAATTAATGCGGAAAAAATCAGTACGATTCCGTTGCGAGTAATCAATATGAGTTGTAATCGTTCACAGTCTATATCCGCAAAAACCCCCGTTAGAACCAAATGACCATTGAACCGCCTTTCTCACGTGCAGTCGATGACTTAATTCCAAATGGCTTCCAAAGACAAAAGCCCTGATTGGTTGGTGTGGGTTTTCTTGGTCACTGATTGTCCAAGCGGAAGCCATTTCATCGTCGCGATCAGTTCAATTCAGCACGTTTTTTTTATTCATGGCAAATCTGTTCGGAGCTGAAACTTGCTATTTCAGTAACGGCTCAGCTAAAATTATTATTCACATCAATGAGGCGGTCTTTTTCGCTTTCTAAATACCAAATGCACAGCCGGATTAAAATTGTCATTTGTACGAAATGGTGCCGATTAAACTACGATCTAACTGAGAAAGTTTAAATTACAACTATAACAGGGAAACTTTTTAGATAAAATTGATAAAAAAGTGTCTTTACATAAGAAATAGGATTTTTTCAAATGCGAATCTTAATATAGATATGAAATTTAAATTCAAATTCAAGGTCTTAAAAGACAGCGTTTTCTTGAAATTACATCATAGCTTACGTCTAAGTTTGCATATGATCCAAGTTTTGACGTAAAATCGTTCGATGTGTCTCACATCAGGTTATGGTAAACACTTCTCATAGGCGTTTTTTAGTCTATTTTTTCCATTTTACAGCATCCTTATCCTTGTCTTTGAGATTGAGATTATTTATCTTGTTTTTTCGGCAATTTTTAAAAAAGTAAGAAAAGACGTGCTTTGTTTCAGAGGCTGGAAAACACAATAAAAAAAGATTATAAAATAATCTGTCTGTCTGTCCAGTAATTCCTTATGGACCAATCAGATATCGTTATTTCTACGACGTCACTGGGCTAAATTAGAAGGATTCCAGGCCGCCATCTTGTTCCAAACAAATTCATAGAAAAATCAAAGGTAACGACGAAAAAACTTAATTTAAAATTGTATTAAGACTTCCAAGATATCAGCCTGCCTACAGGGGGAAAGAAGAAGGCTTCTACGCCATGTTTGTGGTTGAAAAATGTAAATTTATATAAAATTTGAAGGATTTTTTGGACAGTGAATGTCGGTGATTGTATTCATCCCACGGTCGTTGAACCCTTCGAACGCAATGCCCGTTCAACAAATCGTGGTTAACTCAAGTTCTTCCCAACAAAATAATAACAAAGACTCCAAGGTTAGTGGAATATTATAGATGCTAACGAACTGTAAGGTGTTCAAGGTGGCATAGTGCGAGTAACTAGGGTTTAGTGCGACAAAAGATGTTGTTTTGATGTTGAACCTTAAATCAACACGACAGTCAAATGAACAAAAACGAATTTTTCTCTGTGTTTCATCATCCTCTCCTCTGAATTATTTTTAACACTAGCTTATCTACAAACCGTTCTAACCCATCATCTTAATATGATTTACCAATGAATACTGGATTCCCAAGTATTTTTACTTCGTAAGTACGATATAAAAGAGTTAATCTTCAATTTCTGGTTTGTTTTGCTTCGCTACTTACAGCGAACGAAAAACATATTTTCCAAGACGTTTGTTTTTAAAGCGATTATCAAAGATAACATTAGTTATATATCTTAAAGTGTAAATATATATGGGTCTCTGCTAAATACTCTATCTATATCTGGAATTTTTTGGGCAAAGATTTTAGGTTTTTTCTTTTTTCCTAGAACTTTTGATCGCCTGTATTTAGCATTAATAAGGTTAAAGTTGACCTTCATGAAGCTTTTTAAGGTGATGGTGATGATGATAATGATAATGATACCAATATTGGTTGATATTTATCATGATCGTAGCATTTAAGACCACGGAAAAGTTTTTGAATTTATTCATAGATTTTTATATTATGTTGTTTCAAATTTTGACGCTCAAGTAGGTTCTCAAGTGACAAAATTGCAACATTTGACAGTTTCACTTTAAATTTATATGTACATTGTACTATGTTTCCCAATGATTTTCCAGATAGCTCTTTTCGAGTTAATAACGGCCTGTGAAATGTATCATACTTCATACTCTAGCTGTTCATCACTTCAAGGATTTTTTTTTTTTAAAAAGTAGTTGAAGTATCTGTCATATGTACTTAAAAACAGCTTGTCTGTGTTCCACTAACTAGCTTTAATAACTCCAACAAAACAAAGAACTATGTCTGTGTTGTGTATAATTTTAGACTCAAATATAGAGTTTCGTGAACTGATTGGTCGAGCAACCAGTGATCCTACATGTAAGACAATATTCACTGCTCAAACAGTGATGTCGAGGTTTGTCAAAGTTTGCCAGAGCATAAGTAATACAAAAACATTATTTTTATCCCAAATTTTGTCTTTTCTCTGGTATTGAAGTCTAAAATTATACTTGAACAAAATTAATATTCACTGATACTCACTTCGCCTTTGGCGAATAATAAATTATTGTTAAGTATCAGGCATGCGGAAAGAATATGATATAGGTATATATGGATACATGAGTCATATTTCTAGTGGCATATGGTTTACTTAATTAGGCAGCTGTATCAATGTAGGGGCAGTGCCATTGGGAGGTGGATTGGTAAGAGTAGGCACAACAGATATGGAAAGTAGATGTCAGAGTTCATTGGCTGCTAGCAGCTAATGAAATCTCATTTAATATGCAACATCGTTTTCTTCCTCCAGGAAACTTTGCTTTGAATTTTTAAATTGTTTCATCACTGCCACTGCCACTGCCACTACCACACACTCTCTCCCCTCTCCCCTCTCCCCTCTCCCCTCTCCCCTCTCCCCTCTCCCCTCTATAAATGCAAACTTTCTAAAGATATAAAAATAAAAAAATTCTGATGCACCTCTAACGAATTCAATGATGAAACAATGGTTCCAGGTTGAGGTTTGAGTTGAAAAAACATCAAGTCAAACCTTAACTCTTACTACGGATTTCACTGAAGTGTGAAAAAAAAAATCATTTGCATATTTGTGTGTCACACATGTGTGACTCTGCCGATAAACATCAACGTCTTAGTCTGCATTCCTTTCTCTCCTTTTGATGAGTTGTAGAGAAGAAAATTATCAAAAGGATGCCGACCCGTGGAGAAAGAAATGCAGACTAAAACATTGATGTTTGTCAGCGGAGTTGCACACGCCTGGCACACAAATACCTAGACGATTTTTTAGCATGTGCTACACTTTGGTGAAATCTGTAGTAAGGACGTTTGTGGGCATTGTTCACATGCAGCCTCTCTACACATGATTTTGTGCCCGCATGCTCATAGTGATGATGTTATTCCTTAATGTTATGTGTTTTTCACTTCTTCAAACTCTTATAGCTCTAAAATTTGGTGACCCCATTTTTCTTTGTCTTTAAATTGAGATACTATCAAAATCTACAACGTGAATTTAAAAAAATCCTGATCATGAAGGGATGATTGACATTAAGTTAACAAAAAAATCCACCTGTTAATGGATTCAAATTCTACGCATTTTGTTTGCATTGGATGGATTGAAAGATTCATTTATTTTATAATTCCTTATCACTAACTCTTACATTCATGGTTTTAATTCAGAAATGTTAAAGAAGTCATAATTGATGGCCATGATTTTTTTTTCATTTCTTCACTTTTTTATTCTTTCCCGAAGTGTTTTTTTGCTACCATGGGGCAATATCGGGTATGTTTATAAAAAGTTAAAAAAATTCTTATTGATACTTTATTTGCCGATGAACATCCTTAACTCTTCATTAAATTGTCACTCAAGTTTTAACCGGAAAGTTCTATCTGAAAGCAGTTTTGAAGCATTATCTTATAGAAATTTCTTCAAAGTTTCCACTACCTTCACTACCTTGAGTTTTTAGCTCCATCAACCAAATAATCAGCATCTCACACTGTTGTAAATTTGGTAGATGGAAATGGAAATCTCAATCCAAAAAAACAAAACTCACATGTCTTGAGTAGTATAGTTTTTAAAAAAGCTGTATAAGAGTTCTATAGTAAGAGACATGCAGCTGTCTATAATGACTAGGTATAATTCAGACAGTACAATATTGCAAATTTAGCAAGTCAGTTGAGAAGAGTTACAATATAAGTATCACATGTACAAATAGTTAGTGTGCTAGTAATGTTTTTCATTGTGACCCTGAAGATGGACAATTTGTCTGAAAGCTTGGTCCTTTTGTTTGATTAAAACTTAGTTGAAACCATATACATCCAAAATGTCGATTGCCGATTGAGTTACAATATAATTTTATTTAGTCATAATTGCTACACTTGTTTTCTCTCATTATCGATTATCATCATTTCCATTGTGTGACGAGTCGCATAATGCATTGACATTAACCATGTTCCTTTATGTATACAAACCAGCTGGTTGTATTTTAAGTGTTTTCCATTTCTATAATATCATATTTTACTGGGAGTTGGTTATTTGCCCTCAGCCCAGCCACCAACTTGGGGGACATTTTTATCGTATATAAATTGCCATAGTTATCCTGTATACCACCAGGACTGTCTTGTGTGAATTTCATTTGGTGCGATATTCACTCAGTTTATCTCCAGGTTCTATTGTGTTTTTTTTCCTCATCAAAATCAACTTGTGATCTTTGCAATGAATACTTGAATAGAGTGTTTTTGGTATGAGTGGGAAACGATACGGCAAATTCAAAGTCGTACTATAGCTGTACCATATCTTACCATAGCCCTAACTGCGTAGTATGATTGGATGAATTAGTGGAAAACGATTGGAAGCCATTTCAATGTTATGAAGTGGCATACCATGTACTGTACTGTACGTACCAGTACAAACCATGTGACAGGGTTGACTATAACCAACACCATTAAAGATAGCTTCTGCAACGTTGAGTTCGTAATGAGGAATTCTGATTGCAAATTGAAGGGATGTATCAAGATATTGACAATCGCAGGTCAATATGTACAGTAGATACATGTACATTCCTCATTAACGTATTCATTGGGAAGTATCTCTGATAAATTGTGATGAACAACAAAGAAAACAGTGTTAGGTATACAATAAGTAAAAGGATGCACTCTTATAGTCAACTAGTTATGATAAAGTAGTATTTTGACATAGTTGTATGATCGATGGTTAAGTTGTGACGTATTTCCAGGTCCAACTGCTCATAAAAAATGCTAAAATAGAGCAAAAATGTTCTCAATGATTTAACCTCGACCTGAAACAATTAGAACTTTGGACAACAAATCCTGTCATAAGAAAAAGTAAGAAATATATTTGTAGAACTGCTTTTCGTTTTGTAGCTTTTTCATTTGATTGATGTCACACTTTTAAAAAAGTTCTATAGTTACATATTTGATAGGTGACTGAGGTAAATGAATAATTTACTTGTGATGAAATAATAACAGATCTTTGCACATTTCAGAAAGTTTCAGAGTCGGTGGTAATAAGTTTGAATTAGCTGGCTGTGATCCAATAATCAAAAAAAGAAGAAGAAAATAGTCAGCTGTTAACTTCAAAGCAACTTCCAGAGACTGCGGCTTATTCTGAACACCTTACACCAAGACAAGCCACAGGGCTAATTGTTTCTTTTCTTGTAGGAATCTGAACCAAAGGACAGTGATGATGATCCTGAAATTGGAGAAGACGTGGTTGAAAGACCAAGGCAGAAACAGAGTATTTCTTGTGTGTCTGTAGCTTCCTCAGGCATGGCAATATGTCGTATATGCCACTGTGAAGCAGAGATAGACCAACCGTTAATTTCACCATGCCATTGCGCAGGGTCACTACGGTATGTTCACCAGAGCTGTCTGCAGAAATGGATCAAAAGCTCTGACACTAAAAAGTGTGAACTCTGTTATTATGAGTTTGTCATGGAGGCAAAAATGAAGCCATTCAGAAAAGTAAGTGAATACTAACTATCCTTTCAGATTATAATTACAATTAATTATTACAATAATAACAATTTACTTTATTGGCTCTGTATAAAATGAAATTTACATTGGAGTAGTAAGAGGAGCAGTAAGTCAGCTATTAAGTTCCCCCCCCCCCCCCCCATTTTGTGCTAATAATATTCACTGAATTTTCAAGTCTTTTCACCACCTTTAGTCTTTATATATACTAATGCTCCTTTCTGTAGTCTTCCCACAATCCCTTATGATCCCAGCGCGAGTTCGAGGTCAGGGTAAAATTTGCTTAAAAATGTATAAAAAATATGCTAATTTTACCCTGACCTCGAGCTCGTGCTGGGATCATAAGGGATTGTGTAAAGACTACGGAAAGGAGCATAATCTCTTCTATTTTCCAACCTATCCCTACACTACATTTTAGTTCAGGATTGATCTCTAGCTTCCTATAATATGTAACTTTTGAATCAAAGAATCTCATATTTTTATCTTCACTCTAATAACTCGTCGGAGGTAATTTTATTAAGTCATTGGAAAAGTTAGTTCATTTTCATTTTTATTCATTTATCCACTTTTTCATTTCAGTGGCAAGCACTTGAGATGTCTCAAAGTGAGCGCCGAAAGATAATGTGCTCAGTATCATTTCATGTTATTGCAATAACTTGCGTTGTCTGGTCCCTCTGGGTCCTTATTGAACGCACAGCACAAGAAATCCATCAAGGGCACTTGGATTGGCCATTTTGGACCAAGTTAGTCGTAGTTGCTATCGGTTTCACAGGCGGGCTCGTCTTCATGTATGTTCAATGTAAAGTATATGTCCAGTTATGGAAAAGACTGAGGGCTTATAACCGAATAATTCTTGTGCAGAATTCTAATACAGCTGTAGAAACGGCGGAGTATATCTAAATGGGTTCGGCAATGGGTTATAAAGTAAAGAATGCAACGGTGAATTGATCCATAAGATGAAAGGATGGGATAGGATGGCTAAGCACTACACGCTTTAGCGACCAAGCCATTCCAGTATGTAAAGATTTTCAAACTAAGGCAGGTTTAGATGTTGAACTTCACATGTGCCGAATCTAATGCAAATGAGCAAAACTTATTTGTTTGAATTCATTTCCATTAGAATCAGCACATGTGAAATTTGACGTCTAAACCAGGCCCAAGATGTGAATAGCAAGTTTAATTCAACAATTCGCCAGTAACGATATCAATACAAGCAGGGGACTGGACCTGAGTTTTCCAAATTAGATTTAATTCACAAACAGACCCCACCATGAGAAAGAGAACATAAAAAATTGTGAGAATTGAAAATTGGATCATGTTTGGGCAAGTTGAAACCAGGGTTAAGACAAAATTGTGATATTTTTTAAATTTCTAAAATGCAGAGAATGTATGTGTGGCTGGACATTTGGTAGCCTGAGTGGCAGCTCCCTTTTCCCCCTCCCCCTTCCTTTTCCCTCCTCCCCAATCGGCCAGAGCCACCACACAGGCTAGACATTTGGAGGGACACCATACATTTATTTGTAATTTTGGCAGTGTTTGAATGCTCATAACATTTTTTCTATAAGGTCAAACATCCTGAAACTTGGTTAGTAAGTTTCTTGCATAATACTCTTTCTCATGTGATGGGGTCATTTCTGTTAGAGCAGTTTTTCGAACTTTGACTCAGTCCCTTGCTCATTTTGTTACCACCAGAAAGCCACTTACTAATCAATGTAAAAATTCATTTCATTTTAACACAATAGTTCCCATACATTCTCTACCTTTAATATCTTTCTTCCGAATACATGTTTTCTCATAAATTTGTATTTCTTTTCCAAAAACTAATGAATATGATACCTTTGTACATAAATGCCTCCAAATATCCAGTAACATAAAAAATATCTAAAAACTTATATCTCTAAAAAAATACACTGTGATAGATAGAATTTAGTTGTATGCAAAATGTTAAGAATTAACTTCAACCTGGGCGTTTTAGGCCAGGATATAATTTATTACAGTAAAAAAATAGGAAATGTAGTTGTAAGTTAGTTGATTAAATTATATATGTAAAAAATAGTGTGCCGAAGAAAGATACACAGAATTTCACCAAAATTAAAGTAATTTACTATAAGTAAAATAAATAATAGCCCATGTAAAAAATGTACCTTATTCTTTTCTTTTTTAAATAAAATAGTCATACTTCAAATTGAGGTACATTGGTTGCTAATGTACCATTTCATTGTAATTGTCCTGAGTTTTTTAGTATTTCCTGTCATAGTTTTGTGTGAGTATAGTCGTTTGTTGTTTATTTCATATGCCTTAATGGGATTCGAATATTATACATTTTTCTCAGTATCTCAATTCTGATTGCTCGAGAGACCTCAGCAAATCCCTGATATCATGTAAACTCGACATGATAAATGTATTATCTGTATAGGTTTTACCATGTTAACCATCTGTAGATTTTATCATGTCGAATTCACTCCAGGTCACAATTACATTTGCTATTTTTTCAAAAGCATTTTTAAATCTTTATTCTTAGTTTATGAAATGTATAATAACACAGTTATTGAATTCGTGTTTCGCATGATATTGTAAATGTTGTGGCTAGGAGACCTGGACCATGTTATCCACCTTGGCCTTTGGCTTCAGCAGATAACACACCCTTTGTCTTGATAATTTTCGATATGCTCAACCCCATGTAATAATTGTGCACACATAAATAGTTGAATATTTTTGATAAACATCTGTGTGATATTATAATTTATGTCATGCAAATCCCAAGTATAATTAAGTCAAAATCATTAAATTACAGTGCTTGGCTCATGAAGCAAAAATTACTTGGTAATGTGTAATAGTCAAATCGGCACCAAAGAAAACACCGTCAATAAGATCTACTAACTCTGTTAATCTTCCAACTCAAGCTGATCTGATAAAAAATGTAAGCCAATCAGAATTTGGAGAATTTGCAAAACTGAGGTGTCATCCTTAGTAACCTGGCGACTCGGCAGACGGTTTTTTTTCTTCTCCCACTCAATAATGAATATCATAGTAAATGTATACAAAATATCAAAAACCTCTTCTGAAAAGCTAGGTTTATCTCAGATATAAACTTTTATAAGTCGATTTTCGCAGGCTTCATGATAACTCAGTTTTACAAGGACGTCATTTCTACGTTACTATGAGAATAGCAGGCCAGGCTCGAAACTGTTAAAAGTGTCCCGTCATCCTTATCGGTACTAGACTTAGGCGGGGAACCCCAGGAAGCTAGGGAAACCGTTCAGGATTATCCCCTTAAAACAAACTAGTTCGTTCAAAATACCGGTAGCTATAAGTTAGACATTTGGGCTTCTTATGAAGTAGTTTAGTGAAGCAGAACCAAATCGTATTAGTTTTAGAACAGGAAAGTTTGTCTGATTTACTAAGTGATTGGAACTAATGTTTTGCCCAAATAATGCCCTTCCTAATTCATAAATATTATTTTTCGTGAATTTTCTAATTCTTTAGTAATTTGCTGGGCATTTTGTAAGAATTTAATTCAAATAATCATATCGCAATCAAATTTAATTTTCCTTGAACAGCTTTTTTATATCAAAATTTTTAGCTAATAAAACTCGTTTTCGACCAAGTCGAGTTTAGAATTGGATTTCATCATATCTTCTCTTATTTTTACCGTTTTAACAATTGTTTAAAAAGATTTTACGGTTTTCGTGAGACGTGGATTACTAATTGTGTCTCTGAAAATTTGCACAGTTAATTTTTCGCTTAAAAGCCTTTTTCCGTAAAATCCTTTAGTACAATGGCTGATTTTAAGAATTACTGGTGTGGGAGTAATGAACATGCAATCTTAATTTCTTGGTAAATTATCGTATTTTATGGGTTTTTTCTTTTTTCTTTTTTTTTCTTTTTTGTTTTGTTATCTGGGACAATATCCACGTAGACTTAGACTTCGTAAAGTAATATTTCGACACGAACTAAGATCTTTTTCTGCCCATCTTTTTAATGCGTGGTAAACTACAGCTGTAAATGGTTTTCTCCACAACAGTTCCTTACATAACAATTGCTGCTAGGACAACATATACTTTGGGGTCGTATATTTTCAGCAAATCACCGTTTTTTGGCGGAATTTTTTAAATACGACAGGCAAATAAAAACCTTTTCAAAAACAACTTTAGAATAATATATCGATAAAATATTAAAATGAAAATCCGAATCTGAAGCATGTATCCTTCACAAATTGATCTTTATCCTATGTACAAACGAGAATAATTAGACAAATATATAAAAAGAATACAAAAAGTCGAAAAAAATAGCAAAGTCTTATATCAATTTGTTTAAAAACACTCGCTAAAATCAAATTCAATTTTTTTTTTGGATATTATTCATGTTTGGGGCATTTCGTGCAGACGAGGGATCACTTCATTTCCAAGTATTGTTTTGATTTCAATTTCCAATCAACAATACTTGCGATTCTTTTATCAATTTTTCCACGTTTTTCGCACGTCTATGATTAATTTTTAGGAGACCTCTTTGTCTCCAAGAAGGTGGTAATTTACTCAAACTATACACTTTTTAACCGATGTAATTGTGCTCCTCGACCCAAAGTGGAGCACTCTGAGATAAATTGCAAATACTAGCTTAGAGTATTTAAAAATAAACTGATAATTTCTCAAAATCTCCAAATTCTCAAGGAAACCTTCTCACTGTTCCACTGAGGAATTTCGTGCGTTGCCATGGTAAAATGGGGAAGTAGTTCAACACCTTGGATTCGCACCTGTTTTTGAATTACTCTGAGAGTGGAAACACAATTTCCTGTTCGTTTACTGAGGTAAACCTAAGAGTTAACATATGAATGGTTCTAAATCTAAATGGACAATGCTTATTTTAATGAAGCCAAACTAAATTGAAACGGCTTCAAACTGAGTCCAAACAAATAATCTGTGAATTTTGCGTCAGATTGAACTAGCAAATCATCGTGTTTGGATCTGTTTGCACCTGCATTGTACCAGACATAAGCTTTCTGTCTGTTGGTTTGATAATCTGTTAGTCCTCATTATCAGGCAAAACATCCCAATATAAGCCACAGTCAACATAGTAACTGTGCAGTTATCTAAACTAGCCAGTGCTTGACCCAAACACGAATCATTCAGTAAAAATCTCACCATTGGAAACGAATAGGACTGACTGCAGTACAGAAGCACCCTAACTGCAAGATCATTTTAAGGTAAGATTTTTTTCATGAAATAGTCAAAAAGGATGTAAAATTTGATATTTTATTCACGACATTTCAAAGCCGAAAAGAGCCAGAAAGTTCTGGAAAAAAACCCGAAGCTTTAGAGAAGAAAATGAAAAGAAACGACCAATTGCAACTCGAGCAAAATGAACAAATTAAAAAAAACAAACAATCTTTGAAATTAGACGGACAAAACGCGTTAATTTTCTGTGTCAAAGAAGGTCAACAGAATTTTAGATTTTGGACGTTTATACACAATTAAATAGCCTTAAGAGTAAAGGAAAATATTGGTTAAAATTTAATGAAATAAAATACAGTTGACAGAAATGGCAGGCAGACATCGCTTGCATTTCGAGGTTTTTTTTTACCGAAAAGTAAAACCTATCCGCCGGAAAATTATAGAAAATTGGTATTTCGAAGAACAACACCAAAACACTATTGGTGGCCTAAAACAGCTATTAGTTTTAGATTTATCTTATTATTTTTTGATTGATTTTGAAGCTTTTCAGTTGCAAGACCTGCTGTAAATTTGTTGATTTTTTTGTTTTTTGTTTTTTTGGATGAATTCGACAGATGTTAAAACTGCAATTTTTATCGCTTCGTCTCCAGTTTATGCATTATGTCTATCAGTCTTTTTGATATGATCTTTATTCATTTTTTCCTGTCGGTCAGATGCTTAGGACTTAGGATGATATATCAGTGGAGGAAATTTTTAGGAAAAACGAAAGCAGACCCGAGTTTCACTGAGACGTTGAGACTATATTATTGCTATTATTATTATTATTATTATTATTATTATTATTATTATTATTATTATTATTATTATTATCATTATTCTTATTATTGTCATTTTATTAGATTCTTTGAAATTTTTTGATACAACTTTGCGGGCTACTGGCCTAATTAAACTAGGTTGTGATTAATTACATTTTCCCCCTTTTTCCCGGTCTTATTCCTTATATTCCTTATTCCTTTATTTCATCTTGTTTCATCTTACTTATTATTATTATTATTATTATCATTATTATTATTATTATTATTTATTTTTTTTTTTTATTTATTTATTTATTTATTTTTTTATTATTATTATTATTATTATTATTATTATTATTATTATTATCTTATAACTTTTGCATGACAGTTGTGAATGATGACGATGATCAGTTGACGATTATGATGGCGGTAAAAATATACGAACGGATATCAAACAAGAAAGCATTTCTTTTGCAATTTCATTTTGCTCCAGTTCTTCATATCTTGCTGTTTTAACTCAAACTTTGGATTCTCTTTAAACAAATCGGGTTTGTTTTCCAAATTTTACCTGACCATCTGATCAATATTTTTCAAATATTATAAACCGGAAAGTACCCTTAGTAAATGTTTAGCGTGTTACATATAAGCTCCAGAAAAAAAGATTTAAAGTAGCCACCATTAAGGTTTCCTTGGGCCGTAAATATTTAGATTTTATCGCTTAGAAATCTCCTGGCAACGAATATTATAGTTCTAAAATCGTGTATAAGATATTATATCTATTCATTTCATTCTTCGCGTTCGTCCAGAAAAACTACACCTGACACAAGTTGTTTTTCTATATCCAATTCATTTTTGTACTATTTCGATCCAACGAACACTCAACATTTGATTAAGATTAAAAAGCACTTACAAAAAGGACAAGAGCTTAAGCTCTCTAGCCGTATCTTAAGAAAGAAAATGAATGCGTAGCCAATAAGAAACTCCAAGAGAACTGTTAGAAAATACTACCCGGTGAGAGCCATTGGAGAATTGAAGTTGATTTTCGAGAGGAAAAAAGAGCCTGACAAAATTTGAGTTCTTGATTTTAATATCTTGAAAAGTATCCCGCCTTTTCGTCTAGGCGAGACAAGATGGGTTATAAACATTTAGAAGGAAAAGGAAAAAAAAAAGAGTGAAGTGCTTAGAATTCTAAATTAACGGCTGCGGTTTTCTCAGTGTCGATCGTTGAACTTTTTTCGTTCATCACGTTGGTCGGAAATTATATCTAAAAACCGTGGAATAGACTTCTTCAAAACACTGCAGAATCGCCGACTAGCGTTTAAAATTCATTAAAATCTCATAATAGAATCTATAAAATTAATTTCTTAGCCAAAATTTTAGTGGATGCTTGAGGACATACTTTAAAAAGCCATTCGGTAAACAGTGAAGAGAAATTGGTTCCCCAAGACGCGAAGGTTCTTGCTCAAGCTAAATAAGAAGGCAATAAACGGGGTAAAAATATGATTAGGGAATTCGTGAATTTCTTATCCTTTGCTCGAAGCGTATTCTGGATAAATCTAATGCAACAGCAGTGAATCTTCCTGAAGGGGGTGGAGATAACCTGCATTAGCTACGCTGGTCTTGTATTTAGATTAACTATCGCTTGTGTGTGGCTCGGCTAAAACTTTAGTCTTTATCGCTTAAAGAACTACAGAATACCAGACAAGGAAAAGACTTTATAATGATGAATTTTATCGAGATCAATACGGCAACGGAACTGAGTTTACGATAACGCAGAGGAACCCTTAGAAAAGTAGTTCTGTTTGGGCCAATAAGAAACGTATTCCCGCACGACTTTTCGTGTGACGTCGAATTGAGAAAATGAGATTTTTCGCCTTGCGTGTCAAAAGTGTCTCACTCTCCAATTCGCGAGCTGAAGTGGTTAGGTTTTATAATGTGTCAGCTTCACAAGTGCATAAGGTGTAGAATAACTACTGAGTTTTGTTTACTATCGAATCCTCTGCCACTCGTCTCGCACAACTTATTGGTCTAAATTAACAGACGAATCAAAAGCAGTGCCAATCGGCTAAATGTTCAGTTCACGGAGAGAGAAAGAAAGAAAAAAAACTGAAG
Organism: Anthopleura sola; assembly: GCA_023349425.1. Lineage (NCBI taxonomy): Eukaryota > Metazoa > Cnidaria > Anthozoa > Actiniaria > Actiniidae > Anthopleura > Anthopleura sola. The sequence goes on along the minus strand of JALHLI010000018.1, from coordinate 3,849,126 downwards.
GACAAAAGCAGGCGTCTGTTTGGGTTATCTAAATTATCACAGCATCGAATGATGAAGCGTCGAATGTGATGTAAAAATACTTAGTCTATGGCTAGCAGCATGACTGCTGTTGACTGAAATAACGAACTGAAGAAAAAAAAGACAAACACGAGGGAAGGTTTCTTAGCATAAAGCAGTCCGGCTATCGCTTTTAAAATCAAACAAGGAAACAAAACGTGAATGAATCTTCTCATATCTGGACAGTTTTTCGTCGCAATTAAGCTTCAAAAATAGTGCTTTCGTCTATAATCGATTTGCTGATTTGAATGAAAAAGAGAGTCTACTAAGAAAGATTGCAAGAAGACATCTTGTTAGCATCTTTGTAAGCGAACTATATGTTATACATTTAGAACCTGAAAAAAACCTTGATTGTGAACACAAATCAAAACTTGGAGTAAATAGTTTCCTGTCACTAATTATTGTTTTTCTCTTTTTTGTTATTTACAGTCGGCAGAGAACTACGTCAGTGTATGCCTGAACCGCTGTAGAACAATCGACAAAACGCGCGCACCTGTCTACTAGCCGTAAGACGACAAATCTGCTTTTAAAAAATTAGTGCTCCTGATGGCGAACATAACTCAAGGTCCGATTAACGCCGACAGAAATGGTACATTTCCTCACTTGGAAGGGCCAAGCACAACCGTGTTTATGATCATTCTCTTTTTCCTAATCGTAGCCACAGTCCTGACAAACTCAGCTGTTTTCTTTGCTGTGTATGCTTTTCGTGGACTTCGTACTGTAACTAACTGCTTCGTTATTTCTTTAGCATCGGCTGATCTGGCTGTTGCTTTAATATCGATGCCCACGTGGCCCATACGAAGTCTTCTGTTACAAGAAGATGGGATCATTGTCCTAGACATGAGTACGTTCTGGGTTGAAGTGTTCTGCTGCTCAGCTTCGATTTTCAACGCAACCTTAGTGTCAGTCGATCGGTATTTAGCCATTAATAAGCCTCTCCGCTACCGAGAGATGGTTACGCGTCGTCGAGCCAACAAAGCCATCGTTGGAGTATGGATTCTATCTTTCGTTGTGGCCGCCATCTCCTACATTCAGTTACTCGGTGAAGACTACATTAATGGCTTTGCGATATTTTTATTCATCACGATATTCTGCATTCCTCTGTGTATAATGTGTTTCTCCTACATTTGTATATATCGGGCTGCAGTTGGTCAGCTGTCAAAGATGTCCTGTAATGGCCACATGCTATCGATGGGAGAAGAAGAGAAGAAAAAATTTCTGAATGCTGAACGAAGGAAGAGATTCTATAAAGAACTGCGCATTACCAAAACATTAGCTATCACAGTTAGTCTGTTCGCGATAGCATGGGCACCGTATCTGATCATGACTTTATTGGAAACCTTCTACGCACACATCCCAATTCCAACCAGTTTTGAAGCTGTCGTGCTTTGGATTCCATACGTCAATTCGTTCGCGAACCCTTTGATCTACACAGGCATCAACAAGGAATTCAGAAAAGCTTTAAAGAAACTGTTATGCAGTAAGAGTTCGATCTGCCGTTGCGCGCAGAAAGATAACGCCGAACGCAGCAGGGGCAACGCCTCTCGTTCCAATGCGGGCTCGCTCCATGGCGACGACACCGCTGTAACTTCCTTTAACAGGACAAGCAACTCTCGCAGACAAGAAATACAGTGCAGCTCGCTCTAGTTGGTTGTTCCAGAGAATTATTTAGACGATTATAGCTGTTCTGCGTGGACTGATAGAGATTCTCCATTTTCCACAGATCTCCAGAGTGATGGCATTCACTATCTTACCTTGTCGCTCTCTCGCTGAATTCATAGACCTAAATTTCAAGTTCACAGCAATTTACCCTGAGAAAAGAGATTGTTTTTGCTCTCCCACTACGCTCACCGCTGTGCCAAGCCAGCCAGTTTCATTTGCACTTAATCCAGTCTGCAATGGTCTCATCCACCAACAGCAAAATCATCCCAATTAAGCTTAAATCAAAACACACGATTTTCTCATCAATAGAGGATAAAATAACTTTTTGAACAAAACTCTATTGCTCATTTTGGACCCCGAAGGCAAGAATTTCCCAATTCCCGCGTTTTTTCTTTAAATTCTACATGACATACTTTTTATTGAACTTTGCATCAGTTTTGCCATGCCATACGATGCATGGCTGATGTGAAACCCTCAGGGCTTTTACATGAACAAATCGTGTTGACTCTACTCTAATTTAAAAAAGATCATCTTCAATATCGATATTTCGGGACAAGAATCACGCGCGACGACGTCAAAGTAGACAAAGACGAGTGATACAAAGTAACTGTCACAAACTGTTTCCCAACGTAAAGGGTCTCAAATATTTGCCAGTCCGGAAAAGACAAAAATCCCGAAACATTCCAGATGGTTTCGACATCAAACTACGTATTGAGATTACTGTCACATATCTTTAACTCACTCTTTATTCTGTCTAGAATTTTTTTGTGTGTGAGATTTGCGGTAAAGCTTGTAGTATGTGGCTTTAGATACGAGACGACTATAAGTCGGTAGGAAACCAAATTTCCCATCCTAAGGATACGTGGAACAATGAAAAAATCGATGTTTTTTCCGCGGTTTTTCTAACTCCTTTCCCATCTCTTGTAGCTATTTTCGTAGAGGAAATAAGAGCGCAAGAGCAGCGCCCACGCCATAGATTCAGAATTCTAAGCAAGAGATTGCCTTAGATATATTTTTGAACGCGCGGTGGTTCAAAGCAGCTCGAGACTGCGTGGTAATTTCTTTGTAGAACAACTGATTGACGTTCACCGAGAAAATAAATATCATGCTAATTAGAAAAAGAATGTACAGACGAATTTCTGTCGCCAGAAAGAATATACAATTGCTGGAGGGCAAATTCAACCCTCATTGCCAGACCTAATGTACGAATTAATAATCTTCAGTGTAGTAATTAGAACGCTACAATAATATTGCTCAAAAATTAACGAAAAGAAGAACCTATAAATCATTGGATTAGGCTGTAAGTTGATTTTCCAAAAAAATAAGCAATCATTTACATCTGATAAATCAGGATAAATTCGTAGACGGTGGTAGGTTTTGCTATGGGAACGTGAATTTAAGAAAACACTGGGGGGAAATGAAGCTTTCCACCGGGCAGTTTTTCGAATTGCAATTTTAAAAAAGCTAAATTAAGAAAAGTTTAAGTAGTAAATATGACAGCTAAGTAGCAACTGGATCTCGAGCTAGATTACTATTTACGATAACTCCGAATTGAGAACCTAAGCATCTTGTGGCGGATGTATACTCAAGATACTTCGGGTTCTGACTGTCTCTCTTTCTCTCTAAATGAGAGTTTAGTCAAAGCAGATAGCGACAGAACTTCTGGCTATTGTTTTGAGAGCCTTCTTATCTTACGCCCTTCTTAAGATATACTCGTCTTTTAGAAAACCCGTCTTAAAGCGAAAAAGGATTGAAGTTTGGAAGGCTTCTTTTATCGCCACTAGATATATCTCGTGACAATCGATGTTTCAAACTCAAGGACCCTCTTCACTTTTTCGAAATTCGATGGCTTTTCGTGAAGAATGATGTTAAGTAGAGAATCAAGCAAAAGTCAACAAGATTATGAATGAATTGTATCACGATACTTTTTGCTTATCATGATGGAAATAAGGAATTTCCAGTGGAGAATCCGATTTCGGATATTTTGCAACGTCTGGCTAGGACGGAGCTTTCGATTCTAGAAAGATTTTGTTTTGGTGGGGAATTGAAGCTTAATCTTTAAAATGGCTTTTGCTCTGAACCAATCAAATCAAGAAAACGAGCACCAATCACTAGTCGAGAATAAATCTTACACTTAATTGGCTTCGCTCTCAACCAATTAAATTCACCAAAAGAAACATTAACCAATCAATAAATGTCGCACTTAAATGGCTTTCGTTCCGAACCAATGAAACACCGAAACGTAATAACACCAACCAATCGCTGGTCGAGAACGAGTTTTGCTTAAAGAGGCACTTGGATGAAAATTGATAATCGATGAACTGATATGGAAATGCCTTGAAACTTGGTTAAATTTATCTTTATGGCCCCATTAGTAGCCAAGCAACATATTTTCTTCACAGTCAAAATTGGCGGATAAAAATTATATATTTTTTCCAACATCTAAATTGTGAGTAAATGACGTCATTTACTCAACCCTACCGTTCTTTTAGTTTTTAAACCAACATTTCTCAACTGCGAGTGCCTCCCAGGCTAAAGCTTTCGATAATCTGGTTTTCATAATCATAATTGAGTCATATTATCCTCAAATACTTTAATTATTCGCACTTTCAATATAAGTGCCCCTTCCAAACACACAGGAAGCCCAAGTTAAAAAAAAACTGACCAGCCTTCACAGAATTTCAAATATTTATTTGTCAATAAATCTAAATTACATGTAGTACAAATTAGTTACATATGCAGCCCCTAATGCATATTGATTTAGCGAATGTGGATTATATATCAACAATGTATAATTTTCTAGATTATTTCTCAACCATTGAAAAGTTCTGAGATCTGCATTGTCATAACTGTGGTGAAAATAAAAAATGGAAAATCTAACAGCAAAAGAACAACAAATACATAGATAGTATTGAGAACACTTGTATAGTTGGCAGGAACTCCAGAGAGCTGTAGAGCGACCTTAAAAACTGACAGCCAACTCGATGAAATTTCCTGGAAATAAGACAAAAAAATTGTTTTTTTCATAAGCCTGAAATGATCAACTAGAGATCGTTACCACTGTTTCCACTGCTATGCATTGCAGATTGCGACAACAGTCACGAAATGAACATCAGGTAATAAACTGCCGTCAATCAGAGTATGTACTATAGGTACCATACAATTTGATTGATTGATGGCAGTGTATTACCCAACTTCCCTTGAACAACTGTTGTCTTGATCAAGATGGGGTAGGGAATTTTGAATAGGGGACTATTTATTTGATTGACAGCAGTCTATTGCCTAATTTACTTGTAAAAACTGTTGCCTCAATCAGCACATAGCAATAAAAAGAGTGGCAAATAAATATGATTGAACTATTGTTATATCATCACATATTTAGACTATCAGACTATTACAGTCAATTGAAGTTAATCCCCAAGGAGTAACAAATAGCTGGAATCCAATCGGGGTATTCCACAGTAAAAAAATTGGGTATGCTTGTTAGAAATTTTCAAAAATGCCCCTAAAAGATACCAGAAGTCTTTCAAAAAGGGCTTGTTTGGACAATTTTTAACCCCCTAGATATCAAATTGAAGATTTTTACCACTTTACCACTAAAAAAATTGGGTAAGCTTGTCAGAAATTTTCAAAAATGCCCATAAAAGATACCAGAAGTCTTTTAAATAGGGCTTGGTTGGACAATTTTTAATCCCCTAGATATCAAATTGAAGATTTTTACCACTTTACCACTAAAAAAATTGGGTAAGCTTGTCAGAAATTTTCAAAAATGCCCCTAAAAGATACCAGAAGTCTTTCAAAAAGGGCTTGGTTGGACAATTTTTAACCCCCTAGATATCAAATTGCTGATTTTTACCACTTAGAGATAAGAATCGCAACTTTTACCCTGGAGTCTACCCCCTGGGACTGGAATAAATGGTTATTTGTACAATTAAAATAGTCTTTCTTATGAAACCCCCCAAAACGTGACCAGTAGATAATAATATGTTAAGTTTGTTTTGATTTCTACGTCAAATACAACTTTAATCCAGCTTATATTATACTCACAGACTGCGAAAATAATTGAATATAAGAGTTTTGAGTATCTTTTTCCCCCCTTGGTCAGAGTATTTTCCTATATTTTGACTTGAATAAGAGTAGTTAAGAGTACAAGCAATTATGACTATTTCCACCAAGTAGAAACAAGGATGTACTTGGTAGATTCAAAAGCTTTCTCTTGTCATTCATTTTTGAACTTACAAAAGATGAATCCTTCTAGAAAAATGTTAAATATGGAGCTGATCCTCATTATTTTAAAACAAATCAAAAACAAGAAAGAATACAAATTAGCCAATCACAGAGCTTTAAATGGGAGGCATTTGAGTACCATGTATTGGGGGATCCAACTCAAACACTCATAATGGTAGTTTGCTTTATTGCCCTTGTAATATTTATAGGTTATTAATAGAAAGTTTACGACAAACAAATTTTTGCTAACAGCTGGGACGTGATGTTTTTTTCCTGTTTCAATTACTCTTTTCAAAACAGGATTCTTTGTTTTAGCTTTATCGAGATCAAAATATCTTTTCAAGCATCAATGAAAAACCAAGAAACAATACTCAAGAGAATGACACTTGGTCTGAAATGGGGAAACATTGAATCTAAACTCTAAGGATCTGTTGTGTTATGCATACATTATCTGTGAATATATAAACTTCCTCTTTAGAAAAGAAAAAACCCAGAAAAAAAGGTTGAAAATAAGGACATTAAAGTATTCATTTCTATGGTCTACGTAACATCCAGATGTCTGAGGTTTTGGCTCCTCACAATCAAAAATTGACTAACTTAAACCCCAAAAAATTGAGTAATGAAATACAAGAAACTATGCTGCATTTGATTCATCTGTGCCAAGGATATGAAAAGTGTTTCAAGAATAATCGTGGGCAAATGTGTTTCCCATGTTTTTTTTTCCTTCAAACTTCGCATGTTTAAATAAGATCAGCATAGAAGTTCCATGAGCAAATGAAAAATGGGGATCATCATTCTCATGAGATGAGTGAAATGATATCAAAGTAAAGCCTTTTTTTAATCTAAATCGCTGGCATGCAACACATACGAGTCAAGCATTAAAGTCATTTTTTTGTAGAAAAAAATAAACAGATTGCGAAATGTTTTTTTGAAACAACCATCTAATAACCTATAGATAAAATTTATATTATGTATAAATATTAATGAATACATACAATAACTTATAGTTTTTGGCTCCAATTTGCAGCCACCATGCACCATTTAGTGACGCTTTGGCTGTAAGATTGAAGTTTTCATCCAAATATGTTTTTATTATGATTTTCCCATATTTTATTCTTTCAAATTTGGAAAATTGACAGATTTTATAATTTTTATAAAATATTAAAATAAAAAATGGGGGTCACCATTGTTGTTTTTGAGATATAGCCGATTGAAATCATTTTTGCATTTAGGATGACGAAGTTTGATCTTGAAAAACAAAGGTCATGTGTGCTGTCAGCTCATATGCGCAGAACAGATGCGCACAAACAATGCCCTCGAACATCCTTAAGTGGTCCTGTTTTTTATTACCATTTCTCCATATGATAGACATCTTTAGCTTGAGCATAATATTTTCCTACAATTTCAGACAAAGTTTCATTCTCTTGAGAATCAAATTCTTTGTTTGAGTTGTATCCATATCCATGTGTCTTCTCATGCGCAAACATCAAACAAAGAAATGATACTCTGGGGAATGACACATGGTCTGAAATGTGAAAAACATTACGTCCAAGTTAAAGGGTCTATTTCCAGAGTAATAAATAAATAGTACCCTGTGAACAGAGGTTATTTCATTTTCTTCCCCTCCGTAACCTCGAAAATGAAGGGAGGAAGAAAAAACCTCCGCAAGCAGGGTAGAGATATATCACATTTACCTGTCTTAACAATGGGATAGAAAACATGAATATCTGTTGCGCAATCCATGGTCCAAAGAAATACTAAATGAAAAAATGGAAAAGAAATGAATTATGCTCATAAGTCTGAAGATAATATAAGATGCGTTTCACAATATTTTTATTTTAACACAGTCAGGAAAAAGTCAGTGAATCCTAAATTTTTTTCAAGGTTAGGGAATTGTCAGGGAATCTTGATTCTTTGGTAAGTGAATTTTTGCAATTTACCCAAAAATCAGTGAAAAGTCAGGGAATTTATGTCAGCCTTCAAAAATGGTTTTAAATTTCGGAATTCTGAGTGGGACTTCTTATGGCCAAACTACCATAGTCCTAAGGGTCATCATGCAATACTTATCTCCCCACAAACATCTGCTTACTTGAGCAGAACATTTTCGAGATGCACCAGTGCTTTCAAAAACATTGCAGGCGCAGACATGAAAAAGAGTCTTTTCGGGCAAGATCACACGCGTTATTGACTCTGCCCAAAAATGCCTCGAGGTCACGTATGCTCCTACGATATTTTTGAAAGGGCTCGCCCATCTCGAAAATGGTCTATTGGGGGAATAGAAATTTGCCTAAAACGTGTGTGTGGGGGGGGGCAAGTGTGTGTAGGGGGCAAGTGTATGTGGGGGGCAAGTGTATGTGGGGGGCAAGTGTATGTGGGGGGCAAGTGTATGTGGGGGGCAAGTGTATGTAGGGGGCAAGTGTGTGTAGGGGGCAAGTGTATGTGGGGGGCAAGTGTATGTGGGGGGCAAGTGTGTGTAGGGGGCAAGTGTATGTGGGGGGCAAGTGTATATGTGGGGGGCAAGTGTATATGTGGGGGGCAAGTGTATGTAGGGGGCAAGTGTATGTGGGGGGCAAGTGTATGTGGGGGGCAAGTGTATGTAGGGGGCAAGTGTATGTGGGGGGCAAGTGTATGTAGGGGGCAAGTGCCCCCTGGCCCCAACACTTCTGCCGTCCCTGTAACCTACTATCCTGAAATGTAGAAATACTCTAAAACCTTTAGTAATAGTAATCTGATGTTCAAAACGTCACAAACCTGGAGGATTCCGTTGTCTTTTGAAACGACGACAAGATAGACGCCAAGCAAAACATTGAAACAAAAACGAATCCAGCTTCCATTCAAGCCTTCTTTAACCTCTGTTGTTTTACTAGTCTTTTGTTTCGTTGATTTATTTATTTTGCTTTCGCTTTTTTTCTTTGTTTCTTCGTTCAAAGTCGGAGCTGAAGATGAAAAATGTCCTTCAACTTCAAAATCTGTGAAAAACAACTCTTTCTTCGAGATGTTTTCGCTGCTTTCAGAGAAATCCTTCGTTTGAAATTCCACAGTTGGACGACCTATAGGTTCTTTATTTATTTTCGAAGACGAATTTTGACTGTCTATGATTTTTTGAAGTCGGTCACCGGAATTTTCCAAGATTCTTTTTCGTCTTGCTTCTCTTCTCGCTTCGGCCGCCATTTTGAATTAGAGAACAACAGGAAGCCCAAGGGAGTTGTTTCTATATACCACAGGGATACCAATTGCGGTGCTTATTGAATTTGTCTAAATAGTGTCATTTGTTGGTGATAATGATGTTAATGATGTTTTGATATGAAGACGATATGTGATCATTTTTAATTGAGAAATGTGAATGGATGGGTGAATGGTTGGATAGATGGACGGATGGATAGATGGATGGCTGGGTGGATGAATGAATGGATAGATGGGCAGATGGATGGATGGATTTTCAGACATAATACGGAAATCCAGACCAGATGTGCCCTAATCAAATCTAATTCTTTCCTTTTATCACCAATCGACATCTTCCCTTTCAGTGCGAATAGTCACGAATACCGGCAAATACTAAATACTAATACCAAATAATAGGATAATGTTTTCTGATGATATATGACTTCGGTCGAAAACACCTAAAAAAATCTATTTACTTGTTTTGTTTTAGCATTTTTTAGCGTTTTATGTCACTAAATGATGTGTATTCAACAACTGATTCTCTTCTTCAAACACAGCTGTGAGTTCGTAAGTTCATAATTCAACGAAGCAACAAAAGTCGAGCTTTGGAAAACATACTCTTGCCATATTGAAGCCTCGGTGTTCAAGTCGAACATAGGCTAGCATTTTTTAGGCATAATGGTGGCTAAAACAGTATTCTTACTGACAGGGGCGTAGCGACGACCTTTGATCTGGTGTGCACTCGACGGCCAAAAAAAGCCGAACAAAAAAAAGAAGAAGAGAGAATGCGATAACTGCAGAAACAAATACCACAAAATGACCAAAAACGCCGCAACAACAGTGTTCTTCTTGTCCTTGTTCTTGTTCTACTGCTACTTAGTCCTCTAGTCTTCATTATTACCCAATTAATTGGCTACGTATACAGTTTCCCTTTTTGTGGCTACTGCCTCGTAGAGGCGAAGCCACTATGTTATCGAGTTGTAAGTCTGTGAGTCTGTGAGTAAAACCACAGGAAGCCCAAAAGTGCTCAATGGATAAACTTCGTATAAAACACATAAACATCAACAGGATTGTATAACAATGTTCGTCTATCGATCACAAAATTTCTAGGTTCTTAGTGATTATAATTATTTCCTTTTTTTTTTGTTTGTTTGCTTGCTTGCTTTTTTGTTTGCGGTCGCTGAAAAGTTTAGCGGATGATACACGTCTTGCGCATGCGCGCAAAGCTTTTTTTTTTTTACATCAAAGGCATTTATCAAATCTAGAATAACTTTTGGTCAGTACCAGACAATCAAAAAAGCACTAAAACCTCTAGCAGTATCGACATAATAACTTCTTGTTTGTTCTGGAGTATTTGTCGCCCTTTCTTGAAGCTGAGCTCACCACGAATAGCGGCGAGCAGTGAAGTCCCAAATTCGTAAATTGACCTCTATCGTATCAAAACGAATAAAGGAAGACTGCTGGGCAAACAGTTTGAGTATCATGTGGGAGAAGACAAGTGTAACATTAGGCATCCGGTGACGCGGGTTGGTACTCAAATGCCGTGGCCGTGGGACTGGCCTTGAATCCGTAACAAACAATATATGCTCATGGGTTGATCTGGCGCTGTTGGTTTGGATCAGCTAACTATCGAAAAAGAAAGAATTGTTCGAGGGATATTTGGTAGTTTGTCGCTGCTGTTGCGAATGGTTTCATTCAGATCCTTTCGATTGTTTTATCAAAAGTATTTTTGATGAATGCCGGAAGGTATGGATGAATGAAAGAATGGATGGATGGGTGAATAGTGAATGGATGAATAGATAAATAAATAGGTGGACGTACGGATAAAAGAAATAATTATTTCATATGAAAAACTTGTTTTGAAACATAGAACAATGATAAATACAAGTAAAACGAAGCTTTACATAAAAAAGCTAAAACGAGAGGGTTAAACATTGTTTTTCTTTTGAATATTTCGAAGCTTTACATCAATAATCTCATTACAGGAAAAAAATTCTATAAATTTGAAGAAATTGCCCACAATTCATGAAATAGTGTCGAGAAAAACGCTGAGAATAAAGTGTAACGAATCAAAAATTCGATCTATTTTGACCCTAAAATAACTGAATAAAACGCAACCATTGTGTATCAAACAGTTCGCGTGCATAAAAAAAAGCGGCATTTCTAATAACGACAGTAAATAATTCACCCAAATTACTACGAACCTGGGAGCACAAACATATTGGACACAAAGCGTAAAACAATCGCGGTCAGCTTAAAGTAAATTCAGAGCACGTACGATTCATAACACTGACACAATAGAACGCATTTTGTACAAATTGATAATGAATTTTAGAGCGAGAGGTCGCGCACGTACTGGAAAAAAAAACACAAATCTTTTTATAGTCTAACACTTGATAAACGTTACAATATCTTTCCTTGGGTATTAATGTTTTTATTGCTCGAAGGAGTTTTCCACACAACAACGTAACCACACATTTAGAGGAGCTCAATCTACGTCGGGGAAAAACTGATGCATTATTGAGAGAAGCTTTCGCAATTCCGTACGCATTTGAAAGTACATACTATTACGTAACCCCTAATCTATAATGGCCGGGAATTAAACCTCATTATTCAACAGCTGCGTGTGTTTTCCCCTAATCTTTTGGTGCTTTCGAGATGGAGAAAGATTCGAAAGATTTGCTGCGATGTCGGGGTTTTTTAGTGTCCTTTTGAAATGTTCAATACTAAGAGAGACCTTATTAAGGAGATACGTGGCTGACTTCAAGGTTTTTCGAGCGCTGTTTTTGTACTGTATTGCGTACAAAGCCACGTGTGGTGCGACTGCCTTGATAGCATCATTAATCGACTTGAGGTATTTTTGGGTGGTTTTGTCGTTTTATTTTTTGAACGCCAAACTTAAAAATAGAACAACGTCTTGAAAGTGAAAAAAGTGATTTTAAAAGTATCGTATAGGGATAAAAACGAGTTAGTTAGGGAAGGAGAAAAAAGGGGAAAAGAAAGAAAGAGTAGAGAGAAAGGAAAGAAATAAAGAAAGTACATAAAAGAAAGAGGAAAAAAGAAAGGAAGAGAGAGAGAGAGAGAGAGAGAGAGAGAGAGAGAGAGAGAGAGAGAGAGAGAGAGAGAGAGAGAGAGAGAGAGAAAGAGAGAAAGAAAAATCAATAACACCAGCAGCCCGCCACGCAAACATTGACATCTTAATGCAGAGGAAGTTCTATCGTAACGGTAACTCCACTTCTATTCTCTCTCTCTCTCTCTCTCTCAACCAGCTAATGCACTGTGAAACTCTATTCATTTCCTCAGGCACTTATGAATGAACATTACTGTCGAGCCCGTGGTGTGAAATACTATATACTCAATGGCTTTAATGCGCTGGGAAACAGATGTTCACAGCGCGGCACACCAGGCTATCAAGAATATTTGTCCAACTCGATTTCTGATCTGAAAAGTTCACCCAATTTGTCAAGGAAATAAACAAGACAAGACGAGCGTAGTTTGCCATTAAAACGGTTACAGATCTAGATTCTACTTCAAATAGAAGTTGTCTTGATTCAAGACGCCGCTAGAATTAACCCTTCTACGTAAATTGAACAACCCCCATTAACTTAGAGTGCCAGGAAGAGTAGAAATTCATGAGTAAATAATGAAATAGCCTGCACATATTTTGGGCTCAACGAGTAAAGAAATTTTAGTTTTAAACAAATAAAAGAATCTTTATCTCAAGTCGATTCGTGCACGAAAATAAACGAGAACAATGTACTATTTTTAGAGTATATTGAATCTTATTTGATACATGAAATATTTTTTTACTATATTTATAATTTTATCATAAATGTATTATTATTCAGAAAACCATTTTCTGACTTTTTGTCCGAGTATTTTCTGCTTTACCTTTTTGTGAAGTGTCTTAAATTTGATTAATGTGCACTGTGAAAAAATGTCTCAACGAGACCCAACAATATTATAAAGACTTTGAAGGTTAGTTCAAATCTGGGCATGGCTAACTCATAGATCGAACGTTTAACCCTGAAACAACCTCTGGGCTGATCTAAGATCATAGGGCATGGCTAACCGGCTCACAGATAGAACCCTGAAACAACCTCTTGGTTGATCTAAGTCAGGGCACGACTTATTCTCAAATGGTACTGAGGAATTTTGGAAACCGTTTTTAGGAAAAATGCGACTGTTTGTGCAATTCTTAAAATGTTCCAAAAAGTTTAATTTTCTACGACATTTAGCTTTTTTATCTGTGCACTAATACTTCGTAAATGAATTGCATAACTAGTAATATTTATTTATTTATCTTCGCCATTAAAACAAAAATATGCGAAAAAAGCTAAGATTTGATTGCAACTTCATTAATGAAGATTACGCTCAGAATTCATGTCATGGACATCACAACAGCTTTCGAGAATTTGTTCGTGTCCTAAAGCTTAGCACTAAGCAATTAGAGTCCAACATAAAAATATCATTTCTCGGATGCTAAAGGGACTGCCATTGTTACTCAATCAAGTAATGACTGTCTAACAAGGTAATAACTGAGCCTGCGCAGAACATGAGCTAAAATCTACCACACGCAAGCATCCACGCGCATGCTCAGAGAGATATCTAGAACATACCGTCTGGAAAAGGTGATTAAAATCCCAAGCAAGACGTTTTCCATTTCCGATCAAATAAAAGACTTAAAAAGTTGATTTCCTTGAAGAGTTCGATTCCAAACACCCTTAACCAAAAACCGTGGGAACTGAGGTACATAAAATTAGGATCTCAGTACAAAGGTGATTTCAATAGTTTAAAGAATAAAAAGTCTTGGCTAAGTTCCGAAGAAGCACATTGTTCGAGAATTGTTTTCGAGTTTTTTTCCTCAATAGCGGCTATTGTTGTTTTCAATTCGGTCTTAGAAGAGGCTTAATTGTTCAAGGAGTGTTTTCGACTTTTTTCTTAATAGCTTTAATAATTATTTTTTCAATTCATTTGACAATAACTTGTGAAGTACACAATGTGTGTGGTTCAACTCAACAGGTTGTCTCAGTTCTTTAACCAGCCTTCATTCATTAGGACAAATAGCCCGTCTTTTAGATATTTCCTGACACTATTTCCGTGAGCGAACGAAAGCCGTCGTACTGGAACCATCAAGTCTTTTCGGCTGCCAAGGCGTCGAACTTCCTACGTTGACTTGTAGCCAGTCATTTGACTTCACAAAGCTTGTAATTTACACCATCTAGTATTTAAAGAGCTTGTTTATCAAGGTATCTTCAATATTAGTGTGTGGCTCGTGTGGAAAGCAGTTTGGAAGCGAGAATTTTATCCTCAAAGTCTACTTAATCCTGAGTTCTTCGTCAAAACTTTTAAGGTACGTTCGTAAGTGTTAAACTCCTAAAAGTTATGAAAAGTAACTACGAAACGTTGCTAAAACTTCGACAAGCTTCAAACTTTTAAGTTCATCTCCTCCAAATAGCACTATAAAAAGCTTTTACGATTTTTGACATTGGCTTAGTTACTATTTTCACCATATTTTTAGCATTATTTAATAAGCAAACCTACCCAGTAACTTTGAGTACATTCTTACTTTAGATTACGAGCGAACTGAAAATAGTTCTTCACTATAATACCGTCTATACCAATGCTCTGTAAACTATATCTCAAAAGTCCAACACTTTTTACACAAGTTTGTTCTTTCGTGTGTTCTTTTTTCATTTAATTCAGTCGATGTCAGATTTTTTTTTTTTTTTTTTTTTGGACAAGTGAACTATATTTTTTATCCTATTGATGGGCAACTTGCTGTCTGAGCTGTCTAGCATCATTTCAGGACTCTTTCTATTATATTTTTTGCTTTAAAACACTAATGACGCTGGTAAAAGCTAATCGAACTTTTTATGATCTGTTAGTAAACATATTTTTGTCCTTTACTCTTTCTTCTTCTCCTCCAAAACAGATGTATCCATCAATCTCTTTCAAAGTGCTGACCCTAGTCTTGGCTTTGGGGATTTTAACAATGTTCGTAACTTGCACAAAACCTTACGACCAAAATCCAAGATATCCTTTCCTCTCAAAAGCCGCAAAACGACTCCAAGACAAAAGAGAATTCATCCAGCAACCATCACAAGCCAAGCAATACCTCAACTCTCTAACGCCAAGGTGCTTTCCGTTTTGTCTCCCAAACGAACTCCATCATGAACAAAATAAGAAAAATGAAAGCTAACTAACAAGCACAAACAACAGTTTTGATAAAATTTAAGAAATATTTCATATTTCCATAAAATCATTATACTGTAAACTTGAAAATGTTGAAAAATATATATTTCAGAATGTCGCAATAAATTTCCTGCAAAGAGTTACTAGTGCTGTGTTAACTTTAACAATTTTTTTATTGGAATTTTTCAACATTTGATCACGGGACCGTCCGGCAACAAGTACTCTAAATTTCTGACGGAAGATCTTACAGTGAGGACACTCGAACCATGAACACTTGATATTTTTATATTTTATATTTTATGAACTTTCTACTGCTTCAAACCTTCTGAAAATGAAGCACTGAACTCAGATAATCTTATTGTTCAAAATAAATCATATTGCCAATCGATTCACACAAGCGACAAAGGAGAAAAAGAGTATGAAAAAAACTCAAAGTGTTCACAGTGTCCTCACTGTAAAGTGCGAGTTAAAGGTGCAATATTTTCTATGTAACTTGTGACGACACAAGTTGCATGGAGCATTGCGGCGTGTAACCTACAGTGCAATTTGAAACTGAAATGCTGCGAAGCAAGTTGCGGCAAACGTTGCGAAAAGTAGAATTCGTTTCTACTTTTGACAACGATTGCGTCTCCGTTTCACCGTGTAATTAAACCCTCTTACGACTCGTGTTGCATCGTCGTTGCGAGACAAGTTTTATTGCGCCTTTTGCCTGTAAAAATCCAGTGCATTGGACGGCAAAATTATGGCGAAACCCCCAAAAGAAATTGTCAACCGTAGTGATCCTTGACGTTCTTATTTTTACGCAAAATTTCAAAACAAGAGGTTGCATTCGTGATCAACGTTCGATGCGTCTGAGTGAGTAAACAGCGTGAACACAGTATGAGGTGCCATTACTTTTCCTCTAAGAGCGGGACATTTGCGTCATGATTCGTTCATGATACGTATAACAGGATGGCGGCAAGTGCGTCGAATCTTCTCCCTTGGGTTTTGTGGAGGGAGAAAGAGCGAAGAACCTGAAGAAAAACCTACGTATCAAGGGAGAGACGTTACAATTTCTATACTTACATGTGATTTCTATTTGGTTCAGTTAAAAAAATGCAGAGGTGCAAATGTTTGGTACACAAATACTTTATTTTTTCGCAAACAAATAATTTGGCTTAGTAAATTTGTAATCATGAGTTTTCTCGAATAAATTTCAAATTCTCGTTTACAAAGAGCGTTTTAAAAAAATCCTAACGAAAAAAGAAATAAGGTTAAGTACTTTGAGAAATGGAGTTGTATTTTCAGTGTAAAATCAAGGTTATTTCAGTATAGGCCTTTCTTAACATTTATACATGAAGTCCTTAGCTTCACGTTGATGCAGTTTTGACCACATTTAATGTTGTGCATACTTTTATGCACGGGATTTTTGCTCCAAACGAGCTTTTGTACGCCTTATTTGGTAAAACCAGCCAGCGTCGCATCAAAAAGCCCGTGTATGGAAGTATGTGAATACATTAAATGTGATGTGGTCACTTAGCTGCATGGACGTAAGGTAGTTATTGAATTTAAAGTTTGATTCGATAAGGGGATTGTATTCCTCGGATGGATAACCCTGTCCTCCAAGTCAAGAAGTTGTCAGGAAAGAATACATGTTTGAAATCAGATCCTCGTAATCATCTTGGCAAACAACCGAGCTCTGATAGAGAAAGAATTTATCCCCAATGCAGAATCGGTATCCACAAAGTTGACATGCGAAGCAGTCCAGATGAAAAACATGGTCTCGAGCACGCATCACGTTTTCCAGTGGAGGAATCGCTTTAAAACACAATGAACACATCCCAGTTGCGCCAAACAGTCTAGAAAAGAGAAGAATTTCATTCAAAAGGACCGAAAAAATCTAGCGCTTTTCGTATTAGTGGGAAACGTACAGTACTGACTTACAGCACGTACACTGTACGACATGCCGTAACATTGAAATGGCTTCCCATAAGAATGGTTATTATATAAGTGGGAAACTCTCGGTACTGACTTACAGCACTTACACGGTACGACATTCCATGACATTGAAATGGTTTGCCATTGTTTAATTTTCGCTTGTTTAAACCAATCAAAACGCGTATATAGATACTGCACTTACAAAACCTGAGCTTCAAAATCCGTCATTGCTTTTTCAAAGTAGTCAAAAATAACCGCATTTCGTCAGAGTAGTTCAGTTCATTGCAATTGCCTAGTGAGTTAATTTCTAAGCCTTATTTTGGTACAGAACAGAAAT
Source organism: Anthopleura sola (assembly GCA_023349425.1). Lineage (NCBI taxonomy): Eukaryota > Metazoa > Cnidaria > Anthozoa > Actiniaria > Actiniidae > Anthopleura > Anthopleura sola. The sequence goes on along the minus strand of JALHLI010000018.1, from coordinate 3,831,569 downwards.
AGATCCTTTTTGCTTCCTGGGTGACCATTATGGACTCCAACACTAAGTTTTGAAAAATCTTGTTTGATAACAAGGATGACTGTTTGACAGGCTAAGAGTTCTATCTCCTGTTGATTACACGAATAACAGAAATACCAGAGAATGAATAACAGGAACTCTTATTCTTTTAGCTGACTTTCTTAAAATCAACAAAGAATGTTTGCAAAAAAACTTAAATCCTTTTACCAAATTTCCCCCACGAGTTCTCCGGTGTACCTCCCTCCGTAAAATCAACATGTGAGATGAGAGTTGTACGCATACAATATTGAATGTAATGGTAGTGTGTGTGAGCGACGGTGTCCCAATTTAGTAATAATAAGAGATTTTATCACCCCCACCAACAAGGGATGATATCCTAAAGAACCTTATCAGACTCACCTTATATAGTCTCTCTTACAGAGAATTAATTCTCCTCTCAAATACAACTTGTTGCTAATGTCGTAGAGTCGTTTATTACAGTAGGAACACTTTAGACAATCCTCGTGCCAGTACTGGTCTAATGCAAACAGCATTGCCTGAGTCTGGATCTGCTTACTACACTGCGCACAGGAGCGCGTTGTAGTTGCTTCTGAGCTTTCGTCAGCTGGATAATAAATTGAAGTAAATGTTGGTGGAAATCGATGACAGAATTGAAATAGCGCGCGCAACGGAACAGTAGTCTACAGTATTCCGCAGCTTGCCACACCGCGCGCGGGATCGCATTGCACTATACTCCAACAGTAACTAAGAATTTAAGGTATATAACAATGGGCTTGCATTAATCTTAGACTCGAGAAAATGAAACACTAAATGCACAAAGGAGAACTTAAAAGCAAAGTAAAAAAAACACAAAAATTTAACAGTACTGAGAAGCGAAACATAACTAGAAAAAAGTATTAAGTCTACTTCTTGATGGACCAGCGTACAAGAAAACACATACAATGTTGTTCTAATTCTGCTCAAATACCTTAGAAAACCTTTACCAAATTTTAGCTTCATTTTCTAAGAAATTAGAGGAGTCAGAAGACTTGGAATTTTGATGCCTAGATATTTGAAAACTATTTAGAACTTTAGGCATATCTTGATAAATGATTTTGAAATTTTAGTTCCTGTAAGCAGTTGGTAAAATCTTCAGAACATTTGGTTTTTGTTGACCGTTTAAATTGCACGAGAAAAGATTGAAAGTCCAAAAGTTTATGAAGATTAAATTGATAATTAAATAATTTTCTAGTAAAGAATGATAGTAGAACTTATGAGATTTAACTTGAATTGAAGCTTGTGTTTGAGATTGAAATTCAATAACCTTTAAGTTTGATTTAGTCAATGGCAATTAAAAATCAAATTACTATTTGAGGATTATTAATTATGATTTGCAATTAAATGTATGCAATTAATTTCTGTTCTTAGAGGATGTTTCTGTTTTAAAATTCGTTTAAATTATTCAAGTCTTACCCATATATCTGGCACATTAATGCGTTCCTTAACTCATTGGTTCAATCACGGGACGATTTCGAAAAATCATTTATCTGTGGTTCCAAGGTTATCACCGATCATTTTGGGTCACAAGAGGGCTTTCACGACCTCGATCATACTTCATACTTGAAAACAAATCATTTCCGTTCGAATTGAACAACAAAAACAATCAATATACTGATAACATCAAGTTTATGATTCAAACTCTGTTGGCTTTCGATTTTTGCTGAAAGGTTGTGCAAAGGGCTTGAAATAACCTTTGATATTTGAAGGGGAAAATTGATGTATTTTCTGCCGAAGTCTTAAAATCTAATACTCCAAGGTTACTGGCTAAGACGGTTTTATTTTCAGAGTTTCCCTCGTCTTATTGTTTTTTTGTTTTTTTTTATAATACTCTTGCTAGAACAGCCGTTAGGTGGTAGAGCGAAAACACAAGAACCATGAAATAAAAACAAAATAGTTACTAACTAATAGTTTCTATTTAGTGACTATTTAGTCAGTATCGCTCAACCAGAAACATCAAATACAAAAGGAAACAATACCTCATTATAACTTTACTTGTCTTTTATTAGTAACTAATAGTTGCTAAATAAGAACTATTACACACTAACAATTAGATTTTGTTTCATGGTTCTAGTGCTTTCGCTCTATTGATAATTCATTGTTATTCGTGAGGTTCCCACGTTGGCAAATCAACAAGAAAGCCCCGCCCTCCACGAGAGATTCATATCATCCAAGATTCACTCTCAAGATACTGAAGTTGAAAAACAAAACAAAATCGATAATTGAGATTCAAGTTTTAACAGGTTTAGGGCGAGTAAGGGTTTGAGGTACAGGAAATAAGAAATTTCATCTCCCAAGAAGGTTTGACAGATTAAAATGATCGAGTACTCGAGGTTGAAAAGAATTTGTTTTCTTTGGTAGGTTACCAAACCTACCTCGACCCCTCCCCACTTCTCGCTTCCTCTTCGCTTCTCTCAAACCTTACCAGTAGTAGTAGAAGTAGTAGTAGTAGTAGTAGTAGTAGTAGTAGTAGTAGTAGTAGTAGTAGTAGTAGTAGTAGTAGTAGTAGTAGTAGTGTAGTAGTAGTAGTAGTAGTAGTAGTAGTAGTAGTGTAGTAGTAGTAGTAGTAGTGGTAGTAGTAGTAGTAGAAGTAGTAGTAGTAGTAGTAGTAGTAGTAGTAGTAGTAGTGTAGTAGTAGTAGTAGTAGTGTAGTAGTAGTAGTAGTAGTAGTAGTGGTAGTAGTAGTAGTAGTGGTAGTAGTAGTAGTAGTAGTAGTAGTAGCAGTAGTAGTAGTAGTGTAGTAGTAGTAGTAGTAGTAGTTGTAGTAGTAGTAGTAGTAGTAGTGTAGTAGTAGTAGTAGTAGTAGTAGTAGTAGTAGTAGTGTAGTAGTAGTAGTAGTAGTAATAGTGGTAGTAGTAGTAGTAGTAGTGGTAGTAGTAGTAGTAGTAGTAGTAGTAGTAGTAGTAGTAGTAGTGTAGTAGTAGTAGTAGTAGTAGTGTAGTAGTAGTAGTAGTAGTAGTAGTAGTAGTAGTAGTAGTAGTAGTGTAGTAGTAGTAGTAGTGGTGGTAGTGATAGTGGTGGTAGTGGCAGTGGCAGTGGCAGTTATAAAAGTGCTTTATTCCAGAAGAACATAAAGTAGGGACACACACGAATAAGAACAACCATAACTCCTCAGTCTTCGTATTCTTTATCCTTTTACCAACAGCTAATCTTCCTAATTGGCTTCCAAAAAGAAGCGCCATCTCTTCAGATAAAAACACACATCTCATCACAACTATCTCACCACGAAGTTCCGGCCATCCCACAATCCTATCTTCTAAACCAGAAATAGATATCGTTAAAAGATAAAGATTATACCTTGAATATTTATATTTATCTGTTAGACCATAATTAACCGTATTTTTGAACCCAGATATCTCGATAACAGTATTTGAACATAAACAAATATTTTTACAAATCCCAAAAAAATCGTATCATTATAGCCCATGTTTGATTGCTGAAAGCCATCAATCCTGACAATTGGAATAAGAATCTATGGCCTTTGTTGGTTAGACAATAAGGACACATACACAAAAAGACCTGACAAATGGCACTATTTGTTAATTATAGGTTTGAGGATTGGTTTAGCGGTTGAAAAGTGCCTGACGCAAGCATTGGCAGCTGAAAATATCGAAGAAAAAAAAATACCGAAAATGGAATCGAAAAATCCTAGAACGCGTTGCTTAAAATAATAATAGCTTCTAACAACTCAGGAAGGGGATGTTGTAGGAAACTTTCGAGGCTATTTAGTATACGAGAGGGGTTTTATCAAAGGATAAAGTCATGGGGATTCAGTTTAGAATAAACAAGAGTTAGGACAATTCTGATAACGTCATCTGGTCACCGCAATTAAGTTAATTAGCTCGACATTCATTCATCATTAATGATCTAACGGCATCGACACGGAATAACTTCAAATATAAGAAATAATTTTGCTTGATTTGGAGGCTAAATTCGACCCAAGTAAGCATGGTTTGGATGCAGTTTTATTGAAGTATTCTGTTAATTTTTGAGGGGAAATAAGGTTGTGAGTATTTTGGTTAAGAGTACGAAATTTTGAAGTCAGAGCGTGGGTGACTCTGATCTATTTTTGTCGCTACCATTGGATTACTGTAACCTCCAATGAGAGGTTAAAATCATCAAAGCAAAGTCCAATCACATTATATTGACTAGATGGATCTAGACCAAGAGGCAAAGCTCTCATTGGGGGGGTTGATGTAATGATAATGGCTAGCCCCCAGGGCGTCTATATCTGGTCAGATCAAGGACGAGTTTACAGTGAAATCGTTTGAGTTTGTCGTGTTGAGTGGTCGCATCCTGCTGCTACACTGAGTCTGTTTTACTAGGATCGAAGATGATGGTGAGTTACTCCTGTTATCTTGTTCAAATTCCATGTTATTGTTATAAATATACCACGTATAGCTTGATAAAAACCTACGACTTCAAAACCTGAGTTCGAACCTGACCACAAACCGTTTGAAATAAAACTAGTGTTAAAATGTAAGGAAATATAAAAAACAAAACTTTGGTAAAACAAATTGAATTCCTTCATAAATGTTTTTTACTTTTCTCAGTTGCCTGAATGAAACGTAAAATCCTAACTTCATATCCTCTTCTTGAGAACCAAGTCAAACATGTATCAAGAATTAAGACCGAGACAAAGAAAACACGACAGTTATTTTCTATAGCACAAAGTTGAATAACAAACTAGAAAAGTGTAAAAAAAAATTAGAAAAAAATTCGGGACGAAAAACGTCAACATTTACCCTCTGTTTCACCCCTGCTTTATTGGTGAATTTTATTCCAAAGAAAGTTGATTTACTTTGGTAATTTTTTTGATAAGTTCAGTACAATAAGATCGTAAGCACCTGTAAAGGTATGCGTAGCAAGAACTTCAGTTTTACTGATCGCTCTGATGGATTTACAATTAGACATTTTAGCTTCTTTCATGAAATAGAATTTTAGATTATAGCTAATTTTCCAAAATGTATGTTCAGTTCACCAGACCTATTTGCTCTCTCTTGCTCTTGGCTTGGTTATTCGTGGTAACTCATTCAACACCTCTTCGTGATCCTGTCCGTGAAGTTGATCGTGATCGTGATCCGTATCGTGATACTGATCGTGAAATTCGAGAACCCATAGACTCGATAGACTTGGATGATTCAAGGTTTGAGGTACAACGCCGTTGTGCGACCTTCAATTGCGGGATTCTCAGGAAACTTCGCCTCGGGTTGGGATCAAGGAACCGATATCGTTACAGATATGGAAGCCATAGAAAGATATATGGAAACAGGTCAAGACAACTACAACGACGAAACCTGATCAAAAATATCAACCAAGCTAAGGTTAGTAGTTCCATTTTACGATCTTCAAATTATAAATTTCAACTTATTCATAATACATAGGTTTTTTGATGGAAGACAATAGAGGCAAATAAAACAAAAGAGTTGGTTTGAAGAATAATGTTACGTTTAAACAATAAACTCCAAAGCAGTCGAAACAGAAATCAGAATCCTTAAAATTAACTTGAAGAATATCAATCGAAAAGTAAAAAAAAGTTTGAATAAAAAAATTAAAAAAAAAACACATAAAATATGATGACTTTTGAAAACCTTTTTTAAAAATTACAAATGCGTGAAACTATTTTATAAAAAAGATTTAAAATTCTAAAATAAAGTAATTGAAAAGAATGGATATTTGACTAAGATTAGAGGTTGGTTTGATCATGCGCAGTAGTAGGTCTCTAATGTGATAAACACGTGATTAATTTTTAATGTTTCTTGTTTTAGAGAGATGACTAAAAAAGATTCTACTACTCGAGGAGTTTGATAAGGACTATTGAATTCAAAATAATATAATTTAAACTAAACAGCTAACTTTGAGTACATTCTGTAAAATGACGCAACTAAGAACGTTATCTTTGTAACCACATTACTTCAATCCAAATATTTTCAGTTCCCCAGCATGGGATGTTGTGCATACTTTTTAGTTTTGTCTATGAATTATTACCTATCTTGATTCGTAACGGAGTGTTTTTTTGTCCCGATACCCGATACTACCCGATACTACCCGGTATCCCGTATCCCCGCCTCTTATCCTGTATCCCGGTATCCCGTTTCCTGTATCTCGTATCCTGTATCCCGGTATCCCTTATCCCGTATCTTATATCCCGTATCCCGTATCCCGTACCGGTATCCCGTATCTCATATCCTGTATCTTGTATCCAGGTATCCCGTATCTCTTCTCCCAGATCTAATGCTCCGCAATCCCGTATACCTTATATCTCGTATACTGTATCCCGTATTCCGTCACCCGTATCCCATATTGACTTATCCGGTATCCTATACCCCCGAGTCCCGCACTAGATGCCCTCCTATCTACCCAAATACATGGTTGATCCATATGACATACAATGCCCCAAACTAGTTCAGATCAAATAAAATGTGTTTATCAAAGATTAATAATAATAATGATAATGATAATTGTTATATTGGTTTATTATGTTTCGGAGGAGCTAGAAAATTTGACTCAGGACTCTGAACTATTTTATTCAATAAGTTTCTCTTGAAATTTAAAATGTTATTAAAGTAACTATTGTGCATTTATTCATATGTCAGTGAATAAAACTAACAAGCTGGTTACTTGTTTTTATCACTCAGAAAATACCCAATAATATCATATAAGACTGCGCCGGCATATATACACCGCCACAAAAACATCATAACCTTCTTTTATATAAGTCTTTAAAAAGTAAGATTTTTGAATTGTATTGGCCAAAATAGATAGATGCATTATAGTCAACACCTCTATAGACCCCTTGCAGCACTTCGGAATGCAGCTCAATTTGGAGGACAAAACAATAGGTTCCAGTTCTCTGGTGATTGAAATTATTTTGTTTTGTCCTCCAAATTGAGCTGCTTTGACGTCACATGGAAAAAAATCTCGTTAAAATATGATCTGTAGTATAAACAAACTAGACTATTATAATATTATACATTTTGACTTGGTATGCTACTATAGGTCTATTAGGGATACCCCACTAGTGGAAAACAAATAAAATTTGTGTCACTTTTTGCCCAGGTTTTGGCGAAAATACCAACCTTTATACTAAGGCATTAAAAGACCCTTTGCACTGGCTACTAGTCTCGTACAGTTACATACGTCTTTATACGTCTATTTCAGTGAAAAAAAGTTGTCGCAGCTGAAAGCAACAAGCAACAATACAAGACGACAAAGAACATCTGTATTTTACTCCTTATTCATCATTTAGACGCGATTATTTTAGTAGTTTTGTAATGGTAGGCTGCAACTGTTTCGATTCTTTTAGTGTTGTTCTGAATCTTCAGCTGATTACAGCGCGATGCGCATGAGTATGATCTCTTTTAATATATTCGCATACTTCTATGCACGGGCTTTTTGCTGCCAAACGAATTTTTACACCCCTTATTTGGTAAAACCAGATAGCTTGGCATCAAATGTGTATATCTAAAGTACAAAATTCCGTGCATAGAAGTATGCGAGTACATTACATGTGGTCTTGGTTTGTTGCTTTCGGCTGCGACAAACTTTATTGAACTTGACTGAAATAGGTGTAGCATGATAAAATAATAAAAGACAGAGTTCGGGATAAAGTTTCTTGGGAAGCAAACTCCATGCAAGTTAAATGTTGCCGCGCAAACGAGTCCAAAATATCTTCTTTCCTTGGTACATGCGCTCATGCCCCAACTGCTTAACCAATCAGGGCAAGCCTTCTATCGTCTTTTCATGGTAGAACCAATAGGAGCTCTCCTCATATTCTATTTTCACAGTTCCACCAATCAGAGCGCGCCTTCTATCTTATTGTCAAGGTTCCACCAATCAGCGCAAGCAATAAGCCTCCTTGTCAGGTTCGACCAATGAGGGCTTTCCTTATATTCTCTTTTAAGAGCTCCACCAATCAGAGAGCATCTTATATCATCTTTTTATGGTTTAGTAGGCAATAAAGGGAAATAAAGAGATTCGTAGATAGCAAGTGACCATTACAAATCGTCTTTTCCCATAAGCGCATCTCTAACACGTGGAGCCTGCAGAAAAATAGTCCCGCTGGTGATGATCGCCACGACCATACCGGTTACCAAGACAACACGATCAATAACCCGCGAAGCTGTTCTCCATTCGCGTTCACATTCCTCCTCGTCTGTCTCTTCACTTGAAACCTGTTCTTTTGAACCATGCTTGTCCTTTACCGATGAACAATGTCTACTGAGATTTCCGTTCGACATTCCGTTCGTATGCATGTCATTTTCAGCTTTAATGTCAGTTTCAGAGTCAGGTGCTTCGTGACTCTGTCGCCTCCGATGGTTTATCGATTTGAGAGTAACTCCGAACTGGGTCGGCTCCGACTCGTTCTCGATGGTGCTTGAGTTGGCGATAACTTGGTCTGACGTCTGTAGTTGTCGCTTCTTCTGGTTAAATTTTGTTTCAATTCTGATACAACTGGCAAGTTTTCCTAGGACAAGACGTCGTAACCAGGCAGGCATCTTGGTCTTCTTGTAATAGAAATTCAGGACCACGCATGTCGCTGCGATGGCCAGACCGATGGACGTAATGGCTGATGTATAGTACATTTCTGTCAAAATTAATACATTAATAATATTAATAATAAAGACTAAAATATCTTTCATATTTATACTTTCGATCCCAGACTCCCCAGTAGCAGTTATTTATACCACAGGAAGCCCAGTTTAGATAAAATATATAGAAAGAAAAGAAAGTTGCGCTGTATTTTTGCTTGACTTTTCCATTCGCTTGTGCTATGAGGACACGATTATGGCTTTGATTTTTTTCTAGAATTTATTTTCGTCTTATTGGGCTTCCTGTGTCTGTACTGAACTGTTCTTCCAGAAGTAATCAAATAAGGCTCAGAAAATAAATACTCAATATTTACCTATGAGAATGAAACCATCAGGCGAGACTGGTAGTTTCTCTGACGTCAGTTCCTGGAAAATGGTCATGGCCATGAGTACCGTGATGCATAGCGAGATTCTCTCCCCAGCCTCCGCCGGTAAGACGAAGGTAAAAAAGGCCATACAAGCGATGACGGCACAGGGGAACACCAGGTTAATCAGGTAGTGATATGATCTGCGACTCATGTGGACAGAGACCAGAATATCTGAATATGGAACCCCACAACAAGAATAATTTTTCTGTGAAAAAATAGAAAGTGAATGGGAATGAAAAAATGACAGAATTTTCATTCGGGATCTATGACTGATTAAGTTGCACGTATGCACTCCAGCATATATCACGTGATCTATTGTTTTGTGATTACCAGTCTTTTCTTTGCAGTGACCTTCTTTATTCTCCATTCATTATTTTCCTGGAATATGTTCTGGTTTATTCCTGTCTCGTTGAAGTCGATCTCCAGATCAATCTTACTGCTGTCGTACGCCCAGGAGCCAAACTGTAGCTCACATACTTGGTCGTCAAACGGGAAAAACCGGACGTCCATCTTACAGATGCTGGTGAAGATGGTTGGCGCGTACCATGTGTGGACGCCGTTGCTCGCCATGCTGATCTTGGTGTGAAATTTTTCGACTCCACCGGCTGAATCGACTTTCTCGTCGCCACTTGGGATAAAAGGAAGGCAATTTTTGAACAAACTTTCACAATAAAGGCGAAGGTAACAATGATAACGAAGAAGAAAAAAACGACGACAAGCGACCCCTTGCAACATCTCGGAATGCAGCTCAATTTGCAGGGCCGTAGCAGGGAGAGGAGCTAATAGGAGATAATTTAGGTCTGATACTATTACATAGCACGTTTTCTAATAAAGCACCCCAATACTTTTGACCTGTCCCCCTCCCCCCCCCCCTCCCCCAATATTTTTAGCCTTGTTACGGCCCTGATTTTGCGGACAAAACAATAGGTTTCAATTCTCAGGAGATTGATATTCTTTTGTTTTGTCCTCCAAATTGAGCTGATTTGAGACCAAGTAACACGCTTCAAAATGTAATATATATTCACAGCCAAACAACGTAGCCAGCTTTTAGATTGTAATTTTTCGCATTTTAGCTAGAAAATATAAAAGCACAAAAGTTCTGTTTAGTCTCAGATCGCCCATTTCAAATCTCCGACCGACAACGTTTTTTGAAATAGATGTATAACGACAAGGACAATCGACGTACTTGTTGTAGAGAAGGATATCTGGCACCCATATTCGATTAGGACCGACGTAAACGACGCTGATATTACCATAATCAGACTTATTCCACTGGATGTCAGGATTATACCAGCTCTGGAAATTAACAAAGTATTTTGTATTGTTAGCTTATTCTTTTTCAGATTGTGCTGTGGTATGCGTGTTTAGAGGAATTTTCGTGGGTATCAGTTTGTCGCTTTGGTTTATGAGCATGCGTAGTACATTACGAGTGGATCCCACATGGTAGCGCGTAGTGGAAAGTGTTACTCGACTCTCAAACGTAAAATTATGTCATTCTATTTAAAGTATTTATAGAAATAAAAGATTAATTCTTAAAATGTTGTATTTTGTGTGAAATTTTTCATAGTTTTTGTGGTCAAAGTTATTTCTCGCGGTCGCCATGTTTAGGGGAAAAAGAAACGAAATTTTCTCCTTGGAAATGAAGAAGCTGTCATCCAACATGGCTGCCATTCCTGAAACACTTCTATTGGCTGGTCGACTGGAGCGTGAGTTTTTTGTAGTCCGATTATTAGATTAGATTTATTATTAGATTAGATTTACGAAATATATAATTTTAGAACAAACAAATGAAATTAATAACTGCAGTTTCAAAAGGAAAAGATTTGAAAAGGAAAAAAGAAATTCCAAATGAAAATTTTCGCAATTCGGAGTAAAAGAAAAGAAAAGAAAAGAAAAGAAAAGAAAAGAGAAAAGAAAAAACCCTAAATAAATAAAGTTAAAAGACATTTCTCATAGTGAACGCCCGAGTTACGCTAAGAATAAATTAGAAATTAAAAATTATTTATTTACGACTTTTTCCAATTGGTTTAATATTTTTTCCTTTTTCTTTAGCAAGCGATTATAAAGTGTTTTTATTGTCTTTTTTTGTCATACTGGAATGTTCGCCATTTTGTTTAGTCTTCTTTCTGCGAACAAAAAGAAACAGAAAAAAAGCGAGCACGAATGTATTCTCAAAAAGCAATCAACAGTTTCTTTATCTATAGACAAAGAAGAGGCATTTCGGGATTAAATCTCTTTGAGTTCGTAAAGATTCTTCGATAAACACATGAATCATTTCTTGGTCGAAGTGGTGGAAGAAAGGCAACGTGAACACAGATCATCCCAGCTGCTGTTACAAGCCTTTTTACTCAAACTTGGATTCCACAGACGTTTATATCGCCGACAAATACACCAGAAAGGTTGGTTGCTACCGTATTCCATATTTTAAAGTGTTTTAAAGCTTATTATTTTACAATTTAGCCTGAATATTTGAGGTAAATCGCGAGAGAACGACATATCGCAATACTCACAAATATGTTTTAAAAACGTGAAGCCAGCTAGCAAGCCTAATGTTTAAGATATTTTTGAATACTTCCATTTCTTAAATTTAAGGTCTAGCATTTTATATAATAAAGCACTTACAGAATGCTGGTTAGTGAGTTACACTGTAAAAATTAATAAAATTTAAACTGAGGTCTTGAGGTAGATAAGATCGGTACCCGTAGTGTCTGTGCATATAAAAATAATTATTTTCATAATAACATATCACAACAAAGGAGGTAGTAAGAAACGCTAGTCACTTATGAGCGAAATATTGTACTTTGAAATGAAATTGTCGTGTTATTTTTCTCAAAGATTAGAAACGGTCTTGTCGTATCCGGGGTCATTTCATTCGTTTCCATTCCCTCTCCCCTGAGGAGTTTACCAACCTGTTTCATCCACCATTGAGCCTTGATAATGTTATTAACTTCTTCCTAAATAAGATATCATTAGATTAATATTGATAAATAAATTAGGAAAAATATTTTTATATTTTTATTAAAAAAAATAATAATTCATAGCGAAAAATTTCAAAGGATTTTATTTTTGTTTTCTGTTTTGTTTTTCTTGGTGTTATCTTTTTAATTGTCGTCAGAAAAAAAAATCAGAAATCTAGAAGAAATCATACAAACAACTGTCTACTTTACCAAGAAAATTTGACTTACGACTTTTACGAGGCGAGCAAGTTTGGCGCCAAAAATGACATTGACTCTCATGCCTTCCCCTGGATGGGCATCTTTGTCGTAAAGATGGAGGACGTCTTGTAGAATCTTGTGCTCGAACGAGATCGGCCTGGAAACTGAAATATTTAACATTAAATTATCAATAATAAGCTTTAAAGATTTAAAACTTTTAACTTTAACTTTTTATAACTTTTATTCTTTATTTAGCAATTATTCGCCGAAGGCGAAGTGATTATCGATGAATATTTACCGAGCGGCGAGTCTTCGAGCTGCGAGGTAAATATTCATCGATAATCACTGAGCCTGAGGTGAATAATTGTTTTAGTATAAATAAAAAGGTGATTATTTCAAAAAAGAAAGAAGGAAACAACATTGAAAGTGAAAATATTTTATTTTTTAAAAGCGCGACAGCCATTTTGTCCGAAAAGGTGATTATCGGCTGATAATCCGAAATAGAAAACCAATCAGAGCGCGCGATTTTGTATAATCACCTTTGTATTTATACTAATTATATATATTTAAAAAATAATAATAATGATAATAGAAATAACAGTTAAAATCATAATAATTGTAAATGTTTTCAAGCTTCACGAGGTTATCAATAAATTAATAATAATAATAATAATAATAGTAATAATAATAATGATAATGAAACAAGAACTTTCGCTAATATTAAGCCATAAATGATGATACTATTTTAATTAAAATTTTCATTTTCCAAGTGAGGGTCCCTGCTGCGTGTGTCGACAGATCACCGCTATTAATCTCTTCGGCCACATCAATCAATCATACGTTATTACCCTATATTAACCAAAAAGGAATTACTTACAAAGAATATATAAGTTAAGAATAATTGAAGTGTGGCTACCGAGTGACAGGTGAACTATTTGAGTTTATAAAGATTGTATATGTGTACAACTATGTGACTTGCAGTCGCATAAAGTCAGTCAAAGCTAAGCCATTACTTAGATCATTCAAAGTCGTGTAAAATGTCACTTTTCATTCAGATGACCGGTTTACAAAAGTTATTCAATGTCAGGAAAAAAAATTAATTAAAAAAGAAAGAAAAGAAAGAAAAAGAAAAAGAAAAAAATATTTTCAAACAGCGAACTTTAGGGCATCGCGTCGGCCATGTTGAATGACCCCACGCATGCGTGGGCTCAAAGTAAATCAGTACGCGCGTGCGCAGTGAACTAGATTCATGGTTCAGACTCAGACAATAGCGAAGCAATCACCGTTGCAGCAGTTTTTCAAGTGGAATTAAAATCTTGTCCCACAAAAGACTAAACAGTATCTGTTTTAAAAAGTACTAACAGGATTATGATTACAATTGAAAACGTTCATGATTATTATCAATTTTTCGTGATCAGAGTCTTAAATTCTGAGATATTCTAGCTAATTTGTTAAGCTCTTGCTTGGGACATAACAACGGTAGGAACCATTAAAGGATTATAAAGGATTACTATTTGGACACTGAAAAACACAGCAAACATACCTATTTACACGAGATAAAAATTCCAAAATACTCGAGCTTGAAGTTTCAAAAATTCTCAACAAGCTGAAGGCGAAAACTTTTCGCTCACCTTGGCTTCGCAATTGCCCTATTTCATTATGACATCATGGCTTGTTTATGAGGGGGACAGAATTGTCTAGGACAATAGAAACTAATTTGAACAAAATTCTCTCTGCTAAGAAAAGTTTGATCTCAAATAGTCTGGTTCCCAAATATAAGGTGTATCGACGTTTGATAAACAATATTTATTTCATTTGATGGCTGTTAACGCTTTCCTTCGTTCGATAAAACGCTTTTTATATTAATTTTCTTTGTGTTGTTGCTGTTTTATCCCCCTCTCACGACCTAAATCCTTAGCGTTTAACTGAAGAATAGTATGTTTTGATGTGACGTCATAATGAAATAGGGCAATTTGTAATTAATACGATTTATTTCATTCTCAAACAGTGAACTCCCTCTCTAAGGCGAACACCTTTGGGACCAGCTCTTAGTATCCGCTTTAGTGAGGTGTCCTCAATGGGGGAGTTTCATTAAAGAGAATTTACCAATGGCAAATCGACAGACAGGTGTCCGCCTTCGAGGGGTGTCCACATTGGGGGAGTTTCATTACAGAGAATATACCAATGGCCTTAGCTAAGTGTCCGCCTTACAGAGGTGTCCTCATTGAGGGAGTTCACTGTATAAACAATCTATATTTTACTTGGAATGAAAAAAATTATTAAAACTTTAATAGAATTTAAATCAACCGGGTTTTTTTTCTTTTTAAGATAATATTCTGAGTATTTTCATCATTTTGTATTCATATGTAATATGTTTATTTATATATTTTTTGCTTTTTTGTTCGTTTTCTTTACGGAAAAATTTTTTGTTTTGATTCAATTCTGATGTCACTTCAAAGTACCAAAATCATCAGTTTCGTCTCCGATATTTCACTGCACACAAACCACACTCATTTTATAACCGTCTCAAATCCACAAATATCAGATAAAGTCAAAGTCAATACACGTATTAAACATTTGTTTATGATTATTATTTCAATTTGTGCAAACTAAAACGACACCAAACAGAACCAATTTGGAATGTATTATTTTTGCAATATCATTGACGAAAAATGCAAAAGTAGTTTCGAATTGATTAAGTTTAATCTTATCTTCTATACGTTACTAAACTCTTACTTTCTAGCTTCCTTTTTCTTTAGAAAGCTAGTGAGTTACGCTTAAAAGAAAAGCTAAACAAAATCTTAATTTGAATCTTAATCGTTCGAAAATGCGAGTGAAAAGAAAGACAAGGTCACCACTAATTTCGATATCCTGTTTCCCATAAATTTAATTACTGATTAAAAGACATTATTCTTACCTTGAGCTGAACTTCTTGCCATAAATGAGAGATTATAGACAAGTAAAAGAAAATAACGCAGCATTTTTATCGTGGTTGTTCGCCGAGTTCCCATTAACATCTTTCCACCTTGAAGTTCTCTTCGATGTTTGAACAGGACCTTGGATAATGAGGCAGGGAACGGAAAGAATATACCAAAATAATAATTATTTTTTAATTTACACTCACTTGGTACGTCTTGCATACATAAATATCGTTGTTTATATTCTACTTCAATCATCCTAAGCTTTTAAGTAAGTAGTTCTTAAAACAAGTAATTATAAATGAATTTTGAGGAAATTCGATAAAAGTATTTACCTGCACTTTGTCCTTTCGTAACTTGGTTGCACGATTTTCTGTCGAAGAAGCAGTGTTAGAAATAGACAGTTATTGTGATTCTTGGCTAATTTACGCCTGTTTCAATGATAATTTCTCGTCAAAACGTCAAAAATTCACAACATATTTCCCCTACTTTTTGAATGCAGTCACTATAATCTTAAGTTATGATATTGTAAACTTTTAAAAATAGAAATTTATACCAGCGAACTGCGAAGTATAAGAGAAATATTTCTTTCTTTAGCTAAAATGGTAGCATGTTTTCTTAATGCAATCGAATGAACTAATAGTTTTGAGAGTTTTTCGAGAACATTTGGTTACTAAGCGATGTGTTTACACTTTTGAAAATATTTCTTATTCGTATTGATTCAAAGTAAAATGCTGAGAAAACGTCGAGAAAAATAATTGCTTTTTTTGTTTTTTGAAAAAAATAGTGTTTTACCCCGAGGAGAAAATTATTAACTCACTTTTGATAGTCTGTTATTGACACGCGCACGCGCGTCTTGCTCAAGAAAGAGCGGGAAAACGAATTACACCCAAGGGCATAAAATTTCTTCTTTGATATCGAGATAATTGAGTAATAAATTATTCCTTTGACAATCGAAAAATGAACGTTTAAAAAGTCAACGTCGGCTTGAGAAATCTTGATAAGATTACATATGACCATGAAATAAAATCGTTCTATAACTTATAATAGTTTTTCCGATGAAAATAAGATAAGAATTGAAATAAAAATGAATGAATACAAGACGAATAGATGTTATTCATTTTCAATGAGTGAGTTTGCTACAGTAGAGAAAGAAGGAGGGAGGAATAGATGGATGGTTAAGTATTCCAATAATCTATAAATACAAGTGTGTCATGGCATAACAATGCACAGCAGAGCACCATGCACTTCGACGTTCTCATCAGAATATAGTCACTTTACCAATCTTCAGAGATCGATAACTTAAAGATAACACAACCCAGCGACCAGCCGGGTTCTTTCTCATGTCTACAGTATAAATTGTTGATAAGTTAAAAGATTTTATTTATCTATTAAAGGCGAACATAGAACTTTCTTGACACTATATTTCCTAAAGCAATCACTCAGTCTTGTTGACAGCTTGTCTACAACAAAATACATAAAAAAATCACTTCGTTGTAACCTTGGTAATCGTTAGTTATAGCCAAACAATATTCTCTTTATTTATTCAATCTTTTTAAACTATTTATTCATTTTTAGTGGGATTATCTTTGATAATAAGCGAATAATCGTGCATTTTTTACTTATTTCGTCACTCATTTTCATCTGCTCTTCGGTTTTATTAATTTCACAAAAAAATATTTCGAAAAAATTTCGATTACTTTTCTGTCATATTGATGCGATATTCAAAAGATTTGAAATTAAAACCACTTGAAGGAACTACATTTGTTTTTTTTAATCATGATATTTGAACTTCTTCGAGGAAGACTTCCGCAAATCTGAAGAAGTAATCGAGGTCGAAAACGTTTGCAACAATTCAAACATTTTATCATTACATATTGGTCAATATTATTCTAATTTATTGTAATTTAGCTACATTTGCAGCATGTGTTGTTTAAAATAGTAAATTATCCCTAATTACTTATGTTTGATAGAATTTTAAGCCTCAAAAATGTATTCTAAAACACGAAAATGAAAATGAACCGAAGACTAACTTATGCTCTTCTTTTTTCGTTGAAAGCAAAGCTTCTGACATCACAAATCAACGAAGTTGAACTTAATTCTTCCTTTTCTCAACTCAAATTTCACAAAATTTACTTTCAAAAGTCATAAACCGAAGCTGGTGTTTTGAAGTGCTGTTGGAATATATATTTCCTGAATACTAATGGTTTTAGATAATTATTTTCGAAACCAACTTTCGATGAGTTGCTTATTTGTTTACATAATCTTTGAAAACGAAAGCAATGGTAGAACTAACACTTTTTCCCGAGAGATTTTTTACGTTTAAAATTCTAAAACAAGCTTACTTTCAATTCATTGTACTTAATTTTGATCTTTTACTAAAATAGTACAGTTCCTTCCTCGGGTTTTGTTATCCTTTTTCACCAGTCGTATTCTCTTCCTAAAGAAAAAAAGTTAAAAAAGATTATTCTTACCTGCAAAATTATTGTTGGTAAAATGCTTTCGACATAACTAAACTTCAGTTCAAGCCATGAATCGTTTCTTCACTAGATTTAGAATATTTTTTCGTAAATAAAAAGGTTTCTCTAGCGTAATAAAAAACATAAGCATTGGGTTTGAATTACGTAGTCAATAGCATTCAAGATTCTTAAAAATGATTGACTAAAGAGAAAAAATTGCCTCAGTTGCCTTAATCACTTGATGAATAAAATATGGAGATATGGACTTCCTTTAAAAGCCCTCTTTAATTTCCCCAACCGAAACAGGTGGCGAGATAGATAATGAACAGGCCCCCAACCACTTAATAGAAGACATTTATTAAGTTCTTCATAGCAAATACGAAGCCAAAATTTGACATCAAAGGAATAAGTTGTTAGTTCACGTCGTTGAACAACGTTGGCGATGTTTGTACACGAACAATAAATACACTCGTTAAAGGTACAGAGTTCATAAAACATGTATGATAGTACTATAGTATTAAAATTAAATTCCACGCCAACTCGGCGTGAATGACAAAAAGAGGAACGACCTGCAGCGAAGGAGAGGAAAAAAACCCCATAATTTAGGCAGAGAGAGCTTCAATCATTTCGTGAACAGGAACTACCAGTAAAGTTATTGAATGACAAAAGTATTATTTCTCAAAGGAGAAACCTTTTCTCATTTCTGATGTACGGCTTCGTGAAAGCTGACAAAAGTGGACGAAACTTGTCCACATCGGTCGTCAAGCTCAATTCTAACTGTTGTTTGTGTTTTCGTAAAAATGAAATTGACCTTCAAGTTCAGCCAATGAGATTCAAGAATTCCTAGATGCATCTTTGCCCATTACGTGCGACGATAATAAATATAGATAATACGATATATAATCCCCATCAAACGTAAGCAACAAGAAATCAACTAGGTTTTCTAAAAAGATGACCAACTTTGAGAGGGTTTGATTCCAATAAAATTTTAAAATAAAACGATAATAAAAAAAACATTGAACGAATGGGGGGGGGGGGGGGTGAGTGGGGGTGATATATTTAGAGATTTTATTTAAACACACATAACTAAAGATCATAATGCTCTATGATATATATAGATAACAAAGCTTTATTCCTGTAATTCTAACATTTATGCCATCTAATACTCATTACGAGTTGTGTTTGCGAGTCGGTTCTTGCCCAGGAGAAAAAGGAGGGAACATCATACTGTTGATAAACATATTATTTGTATGGTAATTTGTCAGGCAACATTCTCCAAATCATTCACGAGTTTGTTTAATAAATGAGCAGGCTATTATCTTTTGCATAACAATAGATGACGTCACAGTCGATTTTGCATAACAATTGATGACGTCACAGTAGTTTTTATATAACAATAGATGACGTCACAGTCGCTCCTACGTCAGCCAATATGGCGTCCGAATGTGAGGCGTGATACCTTTCACGCATCGTGTAAGTTCGCACGATAATTAAGTTACTTTTATTTCACTCCTCTTCCATGAAACATACACAAGGTTAATGACTGTATTTGCAGTTTAATGATTATTACCATGATGTCACGTGATCTGGCAAGCCAATTGAATGTCAGTTGAAAATTTGTGTAATTATCTAATAAGATTATTGAATTTTATTTCTAGCACCTTCGTCATCTCGTTTCATCTCATCTCATTAGGAAGATGAAACCAAGTCGTAAAAATCGGCGATTTGTGATGCTCACATGAATTTTGATTGTTTACTTTCAAAGCTCTCTACTGATTGGTTATTTATGATCACGTGCATGACTGTCGTTTATCTTTGACTAAAAAAAGTTTGAAAAAGAAAATTGAATTCTTATCAGGTTAAGCCCACGTGATTAAATATAAGCGATTTTGTTGATCATTTTTAACTCCTCTGGGATTGGTTATTTCTGTGCTCAAAAAGCAATAGATTATTAAACATTTATCAACAATTTATCACGAGTCACGCCCGGACTTGTATCATTGTTACTTGTAGCAGTAATAATCTAATCAATTCATAATTCATATATATCATTATAGAGGCTTCACACCATCACGTGATGGCAGCCATGACAGGAGGCAGGAACAACTCAATCTGGTCTAATCTGATTTACATGAGAAAGAATTCAGTTTTCCAGGGGGAAAGACTCTATTGTTGTGCCTCCTGTCATGGCTGTCATCACATGATGGTGCAAATTAGCCTTTATCATGCATTAAAATTCTCTTGATTCAGTATAATGTATACTATAACGCTGGCATAATTTCACTCCCACATTTTTTTAAAACTGTGTTATTTTTCATTTTAGAAATAAAAGTATTTCTCAGCACTATTTCTTCGACATTTCATGTCTCTTATCTCGACGATTCATCTCAGTGTATAATAATGTCTAATGGACGAAAGCGTCGTTTATTCGATTTTGGCGATAACACCGATGTTAATTAATCTCTGCTCCTCCGTGATCGCGGGCTCTCCGAAAAGATTCTCTTGAACTCTTGGCGCTTGGACAAAAATAGCACCAAACGTACAAACACACAGAATGATGGCAACAAGGAGGACTAGTCGATCAAGGATACGGGCTGCTTCCTGCCATTCTTTAGCATAGATTTCTGCGAGTTCCTTCTCGGCGTCATCTCGTCGGTCTTCCTGGTCAGCGGTATTATCATCGCTGTCTGCAAGAATATGAGTTTCCCGGATGTTGTTGTGATTTTTACCACGTTGGAACTCATTTTTTGGCTCGTTTACACTGGAAATCGAATCGTTTTGAAGAAGGCTCAACGACTTCAACTCACAATTGTTGCCTTTCATGAAGTGTTCGTTATCCTTTGACTTTCCATTCGATCGCTTATGACTTCTTCGCAGAAGTTTCTCGGATTTTGACAAGTTCTTATGCTTTTTTATGCCAACGATTGGGCCAACAAACGAGAAGACCAGCTTTCGAAGGTAACGAGGCATCTGGTTCTTGCGATAATGAAAGTTGAGGATTATTGAAGTGGCCAGAATAGCGAGCCCAATTTCTGCTATTGCACTGGAGTAGTATTGGGCTGAAAGGAAAATATTTGGAGCACAATTAGGATGACATATTGACATAGACGAAGTAAAAGAGAAGAGAGATAAAAAAAAAAGATGAGACGAGACGAGAGAAGATGACCGGACAGGACACAACAGGGCAGGGCAGAGCAGGAGACGAGAGGATGAAGAAGAGAGGAAATAACATACAATTTCTGCCATCTAAAAACGTTTTCATGCCAAGGACACATGATTAACTGACTGCATATCTATACCTAAGCCACAATCAAAATCTCTCACCTAGTAGTGGCGTGTGAGTTGATTCAACGGGCAGCTTCTCTGACGTCAGTTCCTGGAATATAGCCATAGCCATGAGAACCGTGATCCCAAGACTAATCCTTTCGCCGGATTCTGGAGGTAATATGAAGGACAAAAGGACCATGACAGCGATAAGGGAGCATGGCACAACAAGGTTGACCATGTAGTAGTAGAACCGACGTCTTAGTTTGACTTCAAGAAGCACACTAGTGTATGGATACTTGCAGCAAGAGTAATTTGTCTGTAAGGAAAAGAAAGATATTCTGCGTCAAAAATGTTGTGGTAAACACAACTGTCACATGATGTGACGTTTTGGGTCAAGGTCACGTGATGATCGGCCGCCGCCATCTTGGATCAAACAAAGGTCAAAACAAAATAGAGACAAATCAAAACTTAACAAGACAAAACCAATACTAACAAATTTCATCGTAGCATTAAAAGCCAGTAGTTCCCATTCTGTGTTCACTTGGTAAGGACTGGTTCCACTCTCATTCCGATCAAAAACCATGTCCAGCTTGGATCTGTCGAATGCCCAGGATCCGAACTGTAGCTTGCACGTCTGATCGTCGAACGGGAAAAACCTGAACAAACAAACAAAAGGGTTCATATCAGTTTAATGATAGACCCCTTGCACTATTTCCCAACCTAGGGGACAAAAAAATGAAAAATATTTACATCACAAAATATTTCAATCCTCAAGAGAATGCAGTTCTTTTGTTTTGACCCAGAGGTTGGGAATTAGTACTATGGCATACCATACCATTACACATTGGCATACCATGGAATATCCAATGCGACACTTGTATTTTCTAGTATAGACCTTTTGCAGCACGTCGAAATGCAGGACTGTAAGCCCGACGCAATATTTAATCAGTTAAGAATTCAACCGCTTTAGTGATTTTTACCCATACTCCCGTTCGGGCTAGTCGCGTAGTCACGGAGCCGTTCGACGACAATCGTGTTTCGACGTTATTGCGAACGGCACCAAGACCCCGGCGACAGTTGAGCATGTGTTTCCCCCACGTACCTTGTATTGATGTCACAAATGCTCTTAAACATAGCCGGAGCTAGCCAGTAATGTTTTCCACTCGATTTTATCTCGATCTTTGTCTTGTATTTATCGGTGCCACCGCTAAGCCGATCGTCGTCCTCCGCACTGTCGAGGAATCGAACGCTGTGTAAGGGTAACATTGCGATGAACAATATCAACACGTGCTGAAGTGAATTCGTTCGTTAAGGAAATTATGAGCAATTAACAGTCACTAGAACATGCAGAGCTGTGCCTTGCCGTGTTGTGTTATTACTGGTTTTCACATGACGTCATAGCCGCCATCTTGGCTGAACTTCACAAAAGATTCGTATCTTTCTTTATTTCAACCAATATGGCCATTGGTCTTTTTTTCCATTATCTTGCATTGAAACTGAACCAGCAATACTGCTCTGATGTACTGTGCTGTGCTTTGCCGTGCTTTGCCGTGCTTTGCCGTGCTTTGCCGTGTTTTGCCGTGCTTTTAGTTGCCATGCTTTGCCATGCTTTATATAAACATTATGACTGAAAGATATGCCGTGTTTGTCCAGAGCTTATAAGCAGTTTCGCTTTAAAACTTAATTTTTCATGCTTCGTGATTGGTCAATTCGGAAGCCATGTATATAAATGCAAATCATTGCATTTTGATTCGTCATCGAAGAAGCCAATAAAATGTCAACGCACGTCAACTCGCACCAACAGAATCGTTACAAATGGTGAAAAAAACAGCAACAAACAATCAAAAATGAAATAAAGACAATAAGAGTAAAAGAATGCGAAGAATTCGACCGACAGACAGACAGACAGACTCATTCTTGAACAAACCAAACCAACGTAGAAGCGTCTAGAGGCAGGAAAATGAACTCACCAACTGTCAACATCCTGTCATCGTGTAGGCTTACCTATCTTTCGACTGCTTGTAGCTTTCTTTTCAGTCATTATTCAGTGCAGTTAACTAAGTGCCTTTTATCGTTAGTTTCAAGAATTTTAATTGGAATATAAACGATATGCGAAAATGGCTGCTTTGGACCTCTTGCATGTGACGACAAAGCAGCTCAATTTGGAGGATAAAATAAAAGAATTTCCAAACTTCCTGCTTTGACGTCACTTGAAAGGCGGGGTTACGCGGTTAGGGTAACCGGCCAAACTCATAATTCCATTCGAGTTGAGGAAGCTACCAGTCCTTGAACTGCGCATGCGCGAAATATAAGAGTCGCTTTGAACCTTGGATTTAAATTGTTAGTAGCGAGATGGGCTGCCGGAGTTCTTTGGTAGTAGCATGCATGTCATTCCACCCGGCGTGCAATTCTTCGTTCCCGATATGCAATTCACCATGTGTCAGTGGTCGTCAATATTCTGTCATTGCCATTCACAAGTTACCCATTTATACCATTCACAATATTTAACTAAAAAAAAAACCTTTTATATTTGAAGCCGACAAATACGTTTGTCTGTCTGTATGTCTGTCAAGTTCTTCACTCTTTTATCTTTAACATAATGTTTCTAGCCTTCATTCCGTTGGCATTTATCTGTTATTTTTTCCTTAATCTTTTTAATGTTAAGTTTTGTGATTTATTTAGGATATCGTTGATGAAAAGAAGAAATGATAAAAATAATGATAATGATAAAAATAATAATGATGATGATGATGAACTCTTGTAATTTGGCTTATGCTTCCTCGTTTTAATTTATGAACGTTCACAAAGATTCGATTGAACAACATGTTGTCTGGTATGTTTTTTTGCTTTTGACGACGATGACGTCAACGTACCTGTTGTGAAGAAGGATGTCTGGTGTCCAGACCTTTTTCGGGTCCACAAACACCACTGACACATTTCCATAGTTGCTCTTGTTCCAGGAGAGGTCTTTGTTCACCCATTTCTACATATAAACAATGAAAGCTGTTAATAAAAGGGGCGTGGAGACGTGGAAATTAGGAGAGGGGAGGGGTGGGGGTGCAAATATTTGACACGTCTCTAAATTTCGTCCATAGTTTTTTCCCGCCATCTTGAAACGTAACCGCGCCTCCATCACCATGAGGTAGGATTGAAGGTCCCACAACGGATTATTTTGACCGTGTTACATTGATTTTAGGAGATACGAGTAGGAATTTGGACACAGTTGTGGCGCGGGGACTGGGCATTCGTTTAACGACAGTAACCATGGTAACACAAACATCACTACAGAGAACGTTGAGTGAAAAACTGAGAAACTCTAAATGTTTATCAATAGATATTACAATCCTATTGATGTATTTTATTTATATTGCAGTGTTCGATGAGATGTGTGGCGAAGGCTTGGTTACTTTTCAAGATGGCGGATGTATGTATGGACTTCAACTCAATAGGTAAGGCAATGCTTTGGAACATCGTCTGTATCGTGCTACTGTGATTGGAGTTAAGAATGATTTTTATCTTGGTTTATGCATAGTTCGGAATGTGAGAGAATTTGTGTTAATACTGTGTTTCTTTATTACAAACTCTTGTACTCAGGGGGGTGGGCTAATCCCATTTTGACAGCCCAAAATTTTGCAAAATTCCAGTCCCAGTCATGCAAAATCTCAGTCCGAGTTATAGAGTTAGTGTTAGAGATATTGCAAAATCCCAATCCAAGTAATGACTAAATCCCAGTCCAAGTGCATGAAAATATCAAAGTCAGTATCAAAATATTTACAAACGGTTAAGTAAAGAATGCAGAACTTCAACAATACGAACAATTCAGCGGACCTTCACTGGAACACATGAATCTATTCTACAAAAATCGAGGCTAAGCATGAGCAACAAATAATTCGAAAAAGGAGTAATTTCGTTATTTCTTCCATTAATCCTTCCGTACTTCTTCCTTCCTTTCTTCCTTCCTTCGTTCCATACCTGTTGAATCCACCATTGTGTCTGTATAGTATTTGCTCTTTCATTCTTTAAAAAAAATCAAAACCAATTCAACATTATTTAATGTATTCAAAACTATAATTCCAAAAGAGTTTATATCATTAAGAAATAGCAAAAAGAAAGAAAAACAAAAAAAATGTACACATCCACTCAGTGGCATGGCAAGGATAAAAACTCGATCCCTCTCGCCCCCCTCGATACACCTCTGTATCCACTTCAAAAACATATCCATTCGAATGTAATGAAAGGATGAATAAATGATCGCGTGTATAGATGATTAGCAATCTAACTAGTACGCATCTTACCAGTTCTATCAACCGTACAAATTTTGCTGCAAAAGTAACTGTTGTCGCTTTTTCGCTCAATTCATTCCCGGTTCCCTCGGGATTGGCGTCAGTCTCGTAATCTTTGAACAAATCTCGTAGTATTAGCTGCTGATAGTTGATACAATCTGAAAAACACAATACACGAGGGAGAGCATTAAGATAAAATGTCACACTGCCGCTTTTATTCCCTTAGGAATGAACCTATAGTGAACATCATCCAACATGGCTGCCACTTTTATTCCCTTAGGAATGATTCCAAACCACCTATAGTGAACATCATCCAACATGGCTGCCACTTTTATTCCCTTAGGAATGATTACAAACCACCTATAGTAAACATCATCCAACATGGCTGCCACTTTTATTCCCTTAGGAATGATTCCAAACCACCTATAGTGAACATCATCCAACATGGCTGCCACTTTTATTCCCTTAGGAATGATTCCAAACCACCTATAGTGAACATCATCCAACATGGCTGCCACTTTTATTCCCTTAGGAATGATTACAAACCACCTATAGTGAACATCATCCAACATGGCTGCCACTTTTATTCCCTTAGGAATGATTACAAACCACCTATAGTGAACATCATCCAACATGGCTGCCACTTTTATTCCCTTAGGAATGATTACAAACCACCTATAGTGAACATCATCCAACATGGCTGCCACTTTTATTCCCTTAGCAATGATTACAAACCACCTGTAGTAAGCATCATCGAACACCTAAGCACAATGTCATATTTCATGTTCGTATAGACATGTTTATGAGCCATTTTATGAATAAATTAGAAATGAATCAGTCTTATTTTAACCGCAAATATTTTGAAAATAAGGCATAACAAGATTAAGGATTGGGTACAAAACTGATTACCACATTTCTCATAATCCTCAGATGCTTAAATTGGTGATGCTCCAATCATAAATATATATTCGTTTAAAGAAGTTCAATAACCGTCAAAGTTCTTGATGATTACTAAAACTGAGACATCAATCCTCGTTAATGACCATTTTGCACATATATTTGCATCCTTTTTTCGCAGGCAAACACTCGTGCATTTCCGACGTTATCAGTTCTAATGAGTATTAATTTGAAAAGATAATTTAAGAAAGACCACAAAGATTGGAATTTGATGAACTCATATATTTAAGAAAAAAACAAGTTTTTTTGCTATCTGTGTATGCTTTTCTCTCTCTTAATTTTATCTTATTTCCGAGTGATTATTAAAGTTCAACTGAACAAGATGTTTACAACAACAAAAAAATTAGTTTAAATTTTCTGGACATTTACACGACGAAAATACATAAGTTATAATCTTAAACCGAATTTTCATCTGTTCTTTTTTTCTTTCTAATTTTACTTCATCCTTTACTAAAAGTTTTATCTTAAATATCCGGTGATTAATATTAATTAAAAAGGTAACTTCATTTTCTAATCATGATTTACAATCGAAAAGTTTAAGTTTGTAGGACCTTTTTTTTCTTGCATGAAGCAAAATTAATATTTATTTCATAGTTTGGATGAATTCCCGTGGGGTTTGTTCCCCGACTGTCAGAAATATATCGGTTTGATGATTAGATAATAATTTTGGATGCAGAACAACGACCAGCTGTCTTTAGGCGTTTCAGTCAATTTGCGGAAGCTTCTTCGTGTCTTCCCTTGCTGGTGGCGGTCTTATGAAGCAATTAATAGTTTTTGAAAATTCTGAAACATCGTTGTGTTGTGCTGCTGTTATTCATTGAGTTAAAGCTTAAAAATAAAGAGATTGTAAGAGGATTTTGCGACTTAACTTGAAGGTAAACTCTAAAATGTACCAAAAAGAGTTTTTGTGTGTCAATTTGGGAATACTCGTGTTCTCTCTCTTTTTTCCAACATTTTTATAACAAAAGTTACTAGCTTCAATACGAGCCAAATTCAGCGGATAATCCTGTGTCACTACGAATTAAAAAATAACTCGAAAAAGGATTAACATTGAATTAGCGAACATCCCAGTATAAGCTGTATAATGGTTACGAATCAATGTGATAAACAACTTCCAACAATAACAAGATACAAAGAAAAAAGAAAACTTACCGACTAATCTTGCAACAGTTAAAACAATTACAAGACTTTGAAGAACACAGGCCATCTTCTTCTGTCCTTTGTGAATAAAAAACAAAAGTAAATTTAAAAATTTAAATAAGGAGCTGAGTTACACTGAAAGTAACTAAGATATGTCAATGCCACAAAGAAGCAGAGGAAAATCAGTTTCTTTTTGTAATATCTTCACGAGCACTTTAGTTCAACTCTTTACCTGCTCAAGCTGTTGATAAATAGTCCAGACCACGACTAATCCAGGCTTAAGTACCGTGCCGAAGGTACATCAAATATTTACAACTACTGGAAGCCGTACTGACTCAGTTGCATCCGAGTTCGTACATATGTGTGATCACTTCAGTTCTTTCTGGCGTCTTTTTAAGAATACGGCTGAACTTTGGGATTTATGTGTGATTAACATAATTGAATTCCTGAGTTTATATCAATGGTTTCATATTTTTGATATAGTGGAATCGTTTAATAAAGTTGATGAATTGGGAAAAATATATTTCTGTGCTATAATCATATGAATGAAACTTCATTCAACTCATTAAAAAATTTCAAAGATAATTTGAAAATTGGACATTTTATAAGCATATTTCCTAAGGTGTCTTAGAGTAAGACGAATCTCATTAAAGTCAAAATATAGTTTGATATTACAGATAAAACGACATTAAATGGCTTTTACATTCTGTTTATGTTTGAGCTTCCTATTTTGCCACCTTATCATAGAATTTTTGAAACTACATGTCAACGAGAATAAAATGTAAACAAACGTAAATATATGACATGGTTTTGTGGGAACGTTTTCTCTCGTTTCATCGACAGGTTTTGGCAGTGTATTAGTTATATTATCTTTAATGAAAAATTTCATCGTCAAAACGAATCTTATATTGGAAATTCAAAGCACTTTCAAGACAAAATAATCCTATTGTTCTTAGCTTCACTGACATGACAATATTACATCAATCACTATAGTCTTATCTTTCTTTAGTTTATAGTAAAATAATGTCTTAGATAATGTTTACACCTACATGAGTGAAATAAAGCCGTAATTATAAGACTCGTTATTACTGAAGTGTTTGACCACATTGCTTGTCATACTTGAAACCTCAAAATTAAAGTCGTAATAAAACATATCTTCAATTCTGCGTAACCATATTCTATATTTAAAAAGAGCAACTTAAAACTTCGGTTAAGAGATAGATAAGCGAAAAAATGAAAAACTGGGGGAAAATAGAAAATATTAAATAAACAAGTGTAAAAAAGTGAAACTTCTGAATATCTCAGGGAGATTACCTTACCAAAACACTTCGTGGAAATCGTTAGAAGTCGTCAGTGATAAAGAGCATCTATTCAGGAACAAGCTGTTCTCTTTTCACTATAGACTAAATAGAAGACAATTTTGAGAATCGTTTGCCTGATTTTGCTTGTGTTTTTCCCTTCGTCTAGTCTGCTTTTGGCAGAAATTCTGATAAGAAATCTTAATAAGCAATAAAACGTATAACTAATGCATCAGTGATATTAATAAAATGTAAAAAAATGCTAATGAGAGCTATTGGAACTGCATGTAATGATCAAAGCGCTGAGGATGCACTGAGAATCTGTTCAAGACACAATTATTCCCTCTAGGTATATCACCAATTTAATGCTAGCATAATGCTAGCATAAAAGCATTTTAGGAAAGCTGTAACTATTTTTATAGCAAAAACACCGAGGATATGAATAATCGAGTTAATTAAATCAGTCGAATATTCTTCTTTTCTTTCTTAACTGATGCTTCGACAATATGGAAATTCATGAAGTTGAAATTAAGATTGAAGTTATGATTAATTTCTTTCTTCTGGCTGAGGATTGTACTGTCTCAGTCAAATAAATATTTTTTTCTTTTTTTTCAAATGAATATATTGAATGCAAGCTTCGTAAACAGTGAGGCGATGACCCTCTTGAACGATCGCAAGACGGAAGTTGTTCCCATGACCCCTCTGGCCATAGATCGATAATCATCGAGGTTTCGACGTATTGTTTTCAAAACAAAGTTGGTGAAGGTTTTGTTTCATGTTTTTTGCTTGCTGCACAGTGAAATGCACTAAAGGTGATGTAATGTATAAAATCCATTCATTGAAAGATCCAAACTTGTCAGTCTACACGTTTTTCCGGAAAATATTTTTCTTCTGTGCTGACAGTATTACATTATGCGGATACATTTCAAGCTTGGTAAACAACATGCAACAAAACCTTCATCGACCTCGAATTGACGGAGTCTAAGGCGATAAGCGATATATAGTAGATCTTTTCAAGATCTAAGAATAGCTGGAATAACTTATAATTATTATTTATTATTCTCGTCAAGAACACGGAGGTTACTATTAAAATATCTAGTGTTGTTTGTAGTCGATGAAACCCTTAAAAAGAAACTAACTGTGCTATGTCAGTCTGAGTTTTATCATCAGCCATTTTGGTCGAAATAATTTGGTTGTTGTTGTGGCTGTCGTTTTTAAATTAATTACTTTCTTGGAAACTAATTTACGATTATTGTCTGAACGACCTTAATTGGCAAAATACCTGGCTACAATTCGACATTGTATTAGGAAGATTATCTTGGAAAAGTCTATTTTTTTCTTAAGGATTTTTCCCGCCAAAACTTTCAACTGTCCGCGATACTGCTGAGTTAAGTTTAGTTTGAACTTTCGTTTCATTTACTGCAATATTAGGGAGACATATTTCCGATCATTCAACGTATTAAATATTTACTACCAAAATAAGAGTTAGAAAATATAAGTTTTTTAGACAAAAAATACGCCACTGGGCATTGAAATGAATAAAAGGCGAAAGACGCCATGGAGTGTATCCGTTCTGTGGTTAACTGTTTTCTGTAAACAAAACGATTGTAAGTAAGAAAGTAAGTAAGCAACTGAGAATTAAACTTCTGTTGCTTGTATTAATGAGATTATTTCCTACGAGACAGCCAAGAATTATGTGGTTTATCCACAAGTGTCAGTTACTAGTGCTTCTACCTGTAGACTTTTTCAATTATAATTTCTCACTGGACTAGACTCTGCTAATGTTTCAGGGTCTGGAAAATTTTGAAATTCAGCCTTACAGTCCAAATCTATAAGCAAAATCACACTCACTCTCGATAATAACGAATTACGCCAATATTGTCTTCCCTTTTGAGGCTGCATGTCAATTCTGTAGCGAGATTCCTTTCTTTATCTCCTAGCAACGAGAAGACAATCAGTTCTAGTATTTTGAAAAATTGTTTTCGATATTTTTATATTTATTCTAGTTTCGATTTCCAAACATAAACATTACAGTCGTTTGCATATAAGCGAGAATACCGGACAGCAAAACGTGTTCTAAAGGCTCCGACACACGATGCAACGTCGCACACTACCTAAAATATAAAAAAATGAATGCTTGTTTTATTTTGTCATTGGTATTGTCCTCGTAAATTAATCGGAAAAATCGAGATTTCCCCTGTTTTTCCTGCTGAAATAGTACTGTAATCATAATGTTACAAGCAATGTTGTATCTGACCCTTAAGTGGAGCCTGAAACAGAGTTTAAAACAAATAAATAAATAAATACCCATATTGGTTCTACACTTAGAAATGGAATAGAGTCGATTTCGATCAATTTGAACTGAGAACGCTTCGACAATTCCCAGATACCAGAGTTGGTAAGGTCTAACACATGAAAAGTAGTCAAACATATGCATCATTGCTTATTGAAAACGTGGGTCGATCTGGGTCGGACTAGGTTCATCTTAAAGCTAAGATAACATACTAAGTAGGAGGCAAATAATATGCGAGATCGACCCTCAAATTAATAAGTTACGCATAGAGAAATATCAACCAAATTATCAAGAACAAAAAATCTCCCGACAATGGAGAAAATGTCAAATCATACGTTCCAAGCTCATTTAATCAAGCCTAGAATAACAGATACGATCAATTATTATCTCTAGATCTTGTCCAATAATATAGAAAAGTAGAAACATTCCTCATTGCTAGATTAAGATCATTTTGTTCGCCTTGGTGTTTAATAGTCAAGACGACGAATTCCCGCCATATTGAAATACTATTCACTCCTCCTCTGCGAGAATTCAAAAGCTGAGGAGTAAGTGAGAAGAGTTGGAGGTGAGCAAGCGCGTTTTGGCGCGAAATGTTCCCGCCAATTCCACAGGAACTCCATTAGTATGATCCATCGAGAAAGAATCCCATCGAGATATCTCAACATGGAACACTAGGGGTTTTGAAAGAAAATTACACCTTAAAAATATTGTGAGGCCAGTGAGCAAAATCAATGATCAATGATCTGTGTTCACTTCAACTAACACTAAAACTAAAATGAAAACTTTTCTAAGACGTGTAGTATGAAAAAGTACTTAAAGAATAGACCTCTTTACCTTGGACGTCATGTTTTCCCACATTTCAGACAACATGTCATCCCCTAAAGTATCATTTCTTTGTTTAACGGTTACCGATAGGAGACACATGAATATGGATATAATTCAAACAAACAATCTTATTCTATTTTAAAACATTATATCAATTATGCCTAAGGTAAAAGGGTCTAGTTGAAAACACTAGCTAATGTCAATGTCGATCTATGGATAGTTGAGTGTGATTTTTATTTTCAGCACTTAAAACAATTTTTTTTTTGGTAGCTTCAAGGTGAATAACAGAGTTTGAAGTGTAGTAACTGAGCTAGAAGTTTTTCTTCGTTCTATTTAAACAAGTATCCATAGAAACATGTACAAACCCCATTAAAAAGTGAAAAGAAAGATTTTTACGGACAGTTGAGTGCGAAAAGATTTTTAAGATGATTATTTTTCTGTCTTGGTTTACATTGTTTTTGGACAGCGGACGCAATGATAGACTGACACCGATACGCTTCTTCGTGATCATCATGATTTTTAATCAATAATTAGGAAAGATTACAAACCACCTGTAGTGAACATCATCCAACACGACTGCCACTTTTATTCCCTTAGTACTGAGCTTAGGAATGATTACAAACCACCTATAGTAAACGTCATCCAACATGGCTGCCAAATTAATACTTTTTGTTTTCAAAAATAAGACAGTCTTTACAACTCGGTATTAATCGTCAGAGTACTCATTTTCATGAAGATTTGCTTATTTTCTTTAATCAGAAATCTCTAACACAGCTTTAAGTAAGCAATGTCATCGATGCAACGATAAGGCGGAGATATGAGAATATTCTGGCAATCCTAAGTTCAGCTGACGCCATATTGTCCCAAGGGAAGGCCACTTTAGCTCAATGTTTTTAATAAAATCACTCGCTGTACATTTTGTGAGTTATTAAGTTTAGGCAAAAAAACTAATTCATCTAAGAATTAAATTCGTTATTTTCATTTAAATGTTTGATTTTGTCTATTTTGACTCATTTTAATCTGTACTGGATATGTTTAATTGATCGAAATTTTTGTGGCTTTTGTTCACAAAAGTAAAAATCCTATTTTGATCACTTTAAACGAGCTCCTTTAAACTAGGTGTATACGCCTTCCCACGGCGTCTAAAATCTCGGCTTCTTAGCACTAAAATATCTTTTTCTTCATGAGACTTCATTGTTTCTAAAAAGTGGTTTTCATTTCAACAAGAAAGCAATACTTGTTCACAGCATGACAGAATTAAAAAATCGTGGTTTGAATTTTTAAAAGAAAAAATTCAAACTTATAAATATTTATTCTTACCTTCTTCCAAAATAATGGCCTTTCTTAACTTAGAATACACTAAAGAAATACAACTTAGCTTGCCAAAAAGAAAGCCTTGATTGCTAAAAATTACGATTTAGAAACTTGGATTTGATTAGATAAAGAGGGGGATTACTTTTATCTTTGAAATATTAGAAAACCGCCAATACTACAATGTTTTCCTTAAATCATTCTTAGTCGGGTTTAAGCTTTTAGTAAATAAAAAAGTAACTTTGGTTTTCTAAAGTATAAATCTTTATTTGCTTTTCTAACTTTGGTGAATGCTTATCAAGCAAGTTGTACTCACCTAAATAGCTGCTAAAATCCATTAGGTCAAAGACCTTTTCATCTTGTTACCGTACTCTCTTGTTTATGCATTTCGCTTATCTTGAAGTCACTCTCAGGAACAAGCAATTCGAAATTTACTTTTCAAAAAACATTCACTTTGTTGCTAACCAATTTTACAGACTGAGAAAGAATTCGTGTAAATTTAAGAGATAAAAATAGATACGAAAATATCACCGTTGCGGTTCAACTGCAGCGACATTTTTGAGAAGTTACTTTTGCACGATTCTGGTTAGTATGTCCACTAAGATTTTTAATTTGTCATTCTCTTTATAAAATAACTGTGTTAAAAACTCTGGAAAACAATAGCGACAAACTGCTGCTTATTATCACACATAAATTTGGAGATTTTGGAAAAAAAAGTAGTGGGAAATCCCGTATTTACGAATAATAACTTGCACTTGATTCGACTATGTTTTGGCTAGAACAGCCAGCGAGTAACCTAAAGCTAGAATATTTCAAATGAAACTCTCTTATACTCATATTCTCAAATTTAAGTGACAAAACTTAGACCTTACCTCGAATGCTTTTAGAAATCGTAGAATACGGAAGAAGATCACTTATACTTGTAGACCCACTTCATATTCTCGGATAAGAACTAATTTTATAACCTTGGTTTATGCATTCATTATATGCAGCAAGTGGATAGGCTGTTATTTTTTTTACATGCCAATCACAAATCATCATTCAGATCAAAATGAATCCCGCCTTTTGGTTAATTCTATATTGCACTTGACTGCATTTTTAAAACTCCCTACAGCTGGTAATTTTGCTAACACCAGCCAAAACGTCGAATCATATTTCAAATAACCTGGCTTCCACTGTCTTATTTCTAAGGGATTTAGGATTTTGAAAAAAAATGCTATTTTAAGTTTGTTTGTCAACGGAAGAGATTAGAACCTTAATCATAAATTCATTATTTGTATCTAAGTGTTATCTAAATAAATATAACAAAATAATGTCGCAGAACTGCTCTTTTGGCTCCTTTTTGCTTATTTCAATTTAGTAAGTGATACTCAGTGTAAATTCACTGGCATCACGCTAGTACATTCAATATTGTACTCCATACAATTATTCCTTCGGCATATTTCAACAAGCATTTTATCTGTCAAACTCGAAGAGAAAAATTCAGGTTTTTTCCTTAAACCCTTGAAAACATTAAATTTATCGATACCCTGAAAAAACATGGGCTGAACTAGGTCAGCGCAACTCATAGATCGAATTGGGAATTTCGCGTGTTAGGTTTTGCAAAGGGGGGGAAACACGAAACAATAAACAAGCTTGAAAAATACGGAAAAAAATGAAGTCAGACATTTAATTACGATCCGAACCAAAATTAAACAATAGTTGAGTGAATATTGATATAGACTATACCCATTTTAATTAAATTTTCGATCACATGCTACAACGAACTTCCGCCAAAACAAAAATGACATAATTTTGGATATAGAAGACATCCAAGCATGCCTTTCTTTCTGGATAAATAAGCCATCATTTGATTATTATATTATAGATTGGTTGAGTGAGTCGGATTGTGGTGTGGATGGGATGGTGGTGTAGATGGGATGGTGGTGTGGGTTGGTGGTGTGGGTTGGTGGTGGTGTAGATGGGATAGTGGTTTGGGTTGATAGTGGTGTAGATGGGATGGTGGTGGTGGTTGGTGGTGTGGGTTGGTTGGTGGTGTGGATTGGTTGGTGGTGTGGGTTGGTGGTGTAGATGGGATGGTGGTGTAGATGAGATGGTGGTGTTGGATGGTGGTGTGGATGGGATGGTGGTGTGGATTGGTGGTGGTGTAGATGGGATGGTGGTGTGGGTTGGTGGTGTAGATGGGATGGTGGTGTAGATGAGATGGTGGTGTGGGTTGGTGGTGGTGTAGATGGGATGGTGGTGTGGGTTGGTGGTGTAGATGGGATGGTGGTGTAGATGAGATGGTGGTGTGGGTTGGTGGTGTGGATGGGATGGTGGTGTGGATTGGTGGTGGTGTAGATGGGATGGTGGTGTGGGTTGGTGGTGTAGATGGGATGGTGGTGTAGGTGAGATGGTGGTGTGGGTTGGTGGTGTGGATGGGATGGTGGTGTGGATTGGTGGTGGTGTAGATGGGATGGTGGTGTAGATGAGATGGTGGTGTGGGTTGGTGGTGTAGATGAGATTGTGGTGTGGGTTGGTGGTGTAGATGGGATGGTGGTGTGGGTTGGTGGTGTGGATGGGATGGTGGTGTGGATTGGTGGTGGTGTAGATGAGATTGTGGTGTGGGTTGGTGGTGTAGATGGGATGGTGGTGTGGGTTGGTGGTATGGATGGGATGGTGGTGTGGGTTGGTGGTGGTGTATATAGGATGGTGGTGTGGGTTGGTGGTGTAGATGGGATGGTGGTGTGGGTTGGTGGTATGGATGGGATGGTGGTGTGGGTTGGTGGTGGTGTATATAGGATGGTGGTGTGGGTTGGTGGTGTAGATGGGATGGTGGTGTGGGTTGGTGGTATGGATGGGATGGTGGTGGGGGATGGTGTTGGTGTAGGTTGGTGGTGGTGTAGATGGGATGGTGGTGTGGATTGGTGGTACAGATGGGATGGTGGTGTTGGATGGTGGTGTAGATGGGATGGTGGTGTGGATTGGTGGTGGTGTAGATGGGATGGTGGTGTGGGTTGGTGGTGGTGTAGATAGGATGGTGGTGTGGGTTGGTGGTGGTGTATATAGGATGGTGGTGTGGGTTGGTGGTGTAGATGAGGTGGTGGTGTGGGTTGGTGTTTTTGGGAGATGGGATGTAGTGTGGATAAAATAGTCGTATAGATGAGATGATGGTTTGAATAGAATAATATTGTAACGGATAAGAAAAAATCCGTTTTCATTTTACAAAGAAAAACTAAATAACCTTGTTTCTACAAACAGGAAGGAATATATTGAAGCAGAATGTCTAGTAGATGGAGACTGAACAACTAACTACGCAATGCACGTTAGACAAAACAAAGACAATGGCATATCTGTCGGTAAGCTCGGATCATCATATTATAAACTAAATTTACTATCAATTTCGTTTTACCGATAATTATTTAAGTAGTAAGAGCTCATATTTACCCAGTTTTCCTGAAAACGTCTAATAACTACCAAGATTATCAACATATAAGGACTGAGCCTGATAATTGTTGATTCAAGACATGTAATTGCTTTTTTTACCGACGTCCTCGGTTGGCAAAGAATAAGCCTGTGTAGGTCTGGCCAATTTCGGCTTTGTTCAGCCGTCTTATATATGTGTATTTGAGCAACGGAAAATAAACAGTTTTAAGCCACTGTCTTTGGGCATCGATAGCAATATAATGGCCTATATCTTTTCTACGTATTTTTTTCCTACGCAAGAGTGTCCGACAATTGATCCACAAAAGGAGAGATTATTAATTAAGATAAATACGCCTGTATAATGATTTCACCAGCCAAGTTAGACTATGATCTCTTTAAGACAAAGTAGTGTTGCTCACCGGGAAAGAAATATTTCATTGTTGCTTAGCTGGCCTTTATAAAAATTTGATATAATTAAAATTTGGCTATTCCAGTGAGCGACTCCGCTGTTGAAACGACAGTCGATACTCAGAAAACATTTCTTTCTTTCTTAACAAAATTCAGTTTCCATACTCGACATGCTTTAGAAAGAGCTAATGAATATGCTATCATCGAATAATGATAGGGAAAATTGATAGAAATAAAATAGAATCCCATTATCATGATACGTCCTGCTATAGAAATGACGAAAAGAAAGAAAAGAGACTCTTATAAGAAAATTATCATCAGATGATGTTCAAAAATGATATTTTGAGGATATTTCAAGTTTAAATTGATCATAACACCTGCACTTTTGAGAATTTTAAAATTATGTATTTAGCTTTATTTTAATTAGATTGCCAACGTTTTAATACAATTTAGCATAAGAAACCGTAAATATCTCCGTATAATTAGGGGCCCTTGCATGGCTTTTCATTCCTAAATTGTCTCGGTGTCTCGTGGGTGAAAATAAAAAAAATTGCCGAAAAACATTAATTCAAAACTGTTTTTCAATCTAAAGATACCACAAGAAAAATTGTGGCTTTACGGACGGCTTTACGTGGGAAGAGAAAGATCTTAGTTAAGAAAAACTCACCTTAATCAGCCTTTAAAGTTGAGTGGAGCCTCCTAAAGAAGTAACTGTAGCGTTCCACTTCGAGGTGAGTGTTAATATTGAATATTTAATGCTGTGTTGTGACTGCTGATTGATCGACTTTCCTGGTGATATAGGCGCGCAAGGCATTGTGGGTCAAAAATGTGTCCTCAGTCTTACCTCAAAACTAATTATTTTCGACCTACAGTGGAAATTTATGGCTTTTTAAAAATCTTCTGTGATTTTTTTTGTCAGACGAATTTTATTTCTTGATTTCATTTGCATTTAATATTGTTGCCCAAAAAGTGAGTCCTTGCATCTCATCTCAAAACAAATTATTTTCGACTTAGGATGACCATTTATGGCTTTTTTAAAATATTCTCTGAATCTTTTTTCAGACGAATTTTAGTTCTTGATTTCATTTGCATTTAATATTGTTGCTCAAAAAGTGAGTCCTTGCATCTCACCTCAAAACAAATTATTTTCACGTACGGTGACAATTTATGGCTTTTCTTAAAATCTTCTGTGAATCTTTTCTCAGATAACTTTTATTTCTTGAAAATTTAGAGAATAAACGAGACAAGAATAAAAAATAAACAGTTTGCTCATTGGCTGGTTCTCAAGTGCTGACTTTTGAAGCGAAACCACCTAGATTTACAGCTATCTCAAGCAACTATCATCAGATATTCCGTTAGTTTGTGATTGGCTTTCGTTGACTGATAAAAGTTCAATGAAAGTTTAATCAGACCAAAAGAATACTGAGAGGCTAAGATTGTTTTTACAGTACTTAGAAACCACACAATGTATTTTATCTGTGGAACGAATTTAATCTAACTTGAGGTAACCTGGGGAGTTTTGAAAGTGGGGAACTTCAATTTTTTAAACTTCCCAATTTTTTCTCTTTTTAATAGAGTCACCACCAATGTCTACAACACTATGTTAAAATCTAGAAACTCCTTTGGCCAGTGGAAGGGAATTATTCACCTCAAGGTTTCGAAATAATTTTCACTACATCCCGCGGATTGAAAACCTTATAAATATTTTGCACTATGTTTTTCAAACCTAATTTAACCCAGAGATGCTTTTCGAACTTATTTAGTATCTTGGTTTCTTGTTTGTTAATATTTTTAACTTTTCTAAAGTGATTATTTCATACGTTAGACTTCGGAAAAATAGTGAACTTTTTCAATTCCAAGTCCTTTTTGTATTTGGTGACAAATTTTTTATATATAGTTTTTTTGAACGAGAATGTGAAGTAATATGTTAATGCCAAATTAAAAAAAAAAAATTCTAGATGCAAGTTCATTTGGCCGCTAAATTCCTCGAGAAATAACAGACCTGCTGTGTTAGTTCTCAATTAGAGTTTTTTTGATGAGTGGCGTTGATCTCTGAGATATTTCAAGGAAATATTTCATCTTAATTCGATCTAATTGAAGCCTGATAACATCTTCAAATGATGAGTCAAAGAAGTACCAATCTATACTAATTGTAAATGGCGTGTCTGTGAGCAAGACGCTGTAATATTCTTGGTTTGCAGTCATTCCTGAGGGAGTAAAATAACAAAAGCTATGGCCGCCATGTTGGAAGATATAACAAAACCATTAATTGAAAAATCTTGAAATTCTTCCAACATGGTGGCTATGACATCACGTGGAAACGAAGAATTAGCGAACTCACATCACAGAACATGAACAAAACTAAAATTATTTGCAAGCTTTCAGCCAAAGCTGCTTTAAGTTTTCTTTTCTGTCCAATTCTTTTTAGTCTTCTTTTCGGATAGACTCAAAAAGTTTAGAAACGTTCGGAAAGTATATATATTTAGGTGTCAATGAAACTTTACATGGAACTAGTTTAATATCAAAATGATCCAAGGTTTTATTTATCACACAAATAAACTATACTTTGTACTTTTATCATATCATACGTAGTTACAAAAACATTTATAATTTCCTGGCTTAGTAGACTTTTGAAAGACATAGAAAAAGATGATTCATGTTAAAATTTCAGGCGTCAAATTGAATATTTCCCCCCAAAGAACACGATGGCATGCATTTGTTTACAGAAAACGTCAACCTATTTTTATGCTGAAAATCTTCGATGCCGTTAATCTTATAATTGGAATATTCAGCTCGAAAAAGAATTGTTTAAACACCAGATGCATTCAAAATGAATTTTCTTAAACCCTGTGTTAAAAAATTCGAGTAAACTCGATAGAAGTGAACGTTTTTTATATTTGACACTCAAATGGTTCCCTTGCAAACCCAACTGCGAAAAACCACACAGTTCGTGTATGATAGCGGAGAATTCCGTTCTTGATGGTTAATTTTACGATAAGATAAAAAAATTCCAGTCCTATTAGTATTATCCAGTGAAATGCTGACCACAGAAAAGTGAGTTTACACTTTTCCAGTCGTCGGTTAAATTCAATATTAAAAATGTTTTCAAGAATTATCGAACAAGAGAATTTATGGTTACCATGGGTGAAATTTGCCTCTAAATAATAAATACTTCGCACGGATAACAAAAAGAAACATGAAATGATTAGGCGCAATATTTTGACCTCTTTTGTTTAGAGATCAAGAATTGTTAGCTATTTTTAAACATAGACTACGTAGGGATATTTCTTTCACACTGGGGTATATTTGTAGGCGGTGATAGAAAAAGACTCAACATGGCGCCACAATACAGATGCATGAATAAGACTGTACTCTCCTATTTAAGAGTTTTTGCCAAAATTAAGATTTAATGGCATTTTTCAATCAAGATAAACTTCTACAACTTTGAAGTGTTAGTTTAAGAAATTAAACTCTAAATTTGAGTGCTTTAGGACTTGGAATGTTTGAGAGATTTTGCACATCAAGTTAGTAATAATTTAGTTTTCAAGGTTGGCCACTGAAGGCGCATTCATTTAAGAAAAGCTAATCATAGATAATAGTTTTATTCTTTTATACGTTTCATACAGGTTAAGTTAGCAGCTTACACATTTTTTTGCTGAAAAAAAGTTGAAATTGTGTGTGAAAAATGAAATTTCTGTGGAGTACCGCTGAGTTGAAAAACAACTCGTGGGCTCAAAATCATCTCCAAGCTTTCACGCGCATGCGTGGTTCTTTAGACATTATCTACATTATTTAGAACCTTATCTACATTATTTACAGGCGTAGAGCGGATTTTTTTGGTGGTGAAAAGATGAATTTCAGTTCTACCGATTTTCCCGCCAGTTGCTGTTTCTGCATGGCCGCCATGTTGCTGCACCTGACTAAAACGTTTTCTTTTGTTCTTTGGTGATATCAACCAACATGGCGGCCAGTTTTTTTTTGGTTTTCTTTTATTTTGGGTATAGTTGTATAGTTGCTTGAATCGTCTACAAAACAATAACTTCTAAAAATTGCTTGACTCGGAACTTCTGCTCACCATCGACCCAAGGGCCCTGTCATTCTTACCACGCATGCTCGATGAAAGACCATGTCGTTGAGCATGCGCAGTAGGAATGTTTTTGACTGAACGATAATGAACTTCTGCCAACATTTGGATTGAATATGACACTGTAGCTGCAATGGCGGCGTAGTCTATCGAAGGTATTTCTGATGCAGTTGCCAATTTCAATGGCGGCTGAAAAAGACCTCATTTGTGGTTTTGATTCATCTAAGCCGTTCGAAATAATTATAGCTATCTGATTCAACTAAGTCCGAATCAGACATTTTTCGATCACTCAAAGCACACAGGGAACCCACTTGTTCTACCTTTGATTTGTACTCGTATTTAAATGAAGCACACGTGTCTGTCACGAGGCATTCACGTGCACACTGAGTGACGTCATCCACCAGTTGCCACATGAGAATGTTGTTGTTGAAGGTGGTGTCTTTACGGACCATACTGAAGGAACCTTGAGTTACTAGAAAATCTGGAATTTATAAGATTGTGAACACTGAATAATTTTCTCAAGTATTACTGGTAAACAAAAAAAAAAATACTCAAGGAACTCACCTCGTTGCCTAGCACATACAACTCTACAGTCTTGCAAGTCACATTGATGACGATACCACTTTCCATTTACATCTTTAACTGCACACTCGTAACTAGAACCCAGGCTTCCACCCGTGAGACCTCCCGCAAGACCTGGATCACGTGATTCATTCCAAGTGGGCAGAACTCCCATATAGGGCACACTGGCATTGCTTAGGACCAGGCAATTGGTGTTGTTGAGTTGTTTGTTCAGGTGTAGTGTTTTG
The DNA here is from genome assembly GCA_023349425.1 of Anthopleura sola. Lineage (NCBI taxonomy): Eukaryota > Metazoa > Cnidaria > Anthozoa > Actiniaria > Actiniidae > Anthopleura > Anthopleura sola. The sequence continues at coordinate 3,789,944 of JALHLI010000018.1, read as the reverse complement.
ATGAGGCGATCTTGGACGAAGTCACCACCAGACTTGGTAAGGTAAAAGTTTCCACGATAACTCGTGCAGTATTGGGTGGCTTGAGCTGAGCTGGCGAAGGTGGTGTTAGAAATTATGTGAAAACACATGTCATTTGCTGTGTGCCATCCCAGATCACAGCCTGTAAAGAAACGCGAACTGTTATGTTAACTAAATAGCCCCTGTCGCCCCTGTCGCAGTTCCGTGCGCCATTTTGAAAAGTAGCCGTGCCTTTGCATCGCAGCGAGACACGAGGTGACCTTGCAATGATAGAGACCTTTTTTAACACCTTGGACAAATATTCACATGTCTCTATCATTGTAAGGTCAAATCGAGGTTTCACTCGAATATATATCAATAGCAAATCATAGATTAGCTGATAGGAAGCACGAAATAGCCACAGGAGAAGGATAACACAAACTAATGAACCATCTTAGCGAGAAGGATTATTAAACTTAGTAATCGCACAAGGACGCCAAAGTTACACGAGTGCTCAAAGTCCAGTCATCACTTTTCCTCTCAACTTTGGCCTCACTCGGAGTTTTAATTTCCAAATAATTATAGAAAGCATATTTCGTTCTACAGAAAGCATAATTTATACAACTTTGTTTCAGTGGATGAATTTTCATTTCATTAGCCCTGGGCCATGTTGGAAGAAGCCACTGAAGCAGCTTTCTGATTGGTCAAAGCAGAGTGGGTTCTGCCTTTAATCAATCAAAGGAAAATTTCATTTGATTACTTAGTTTCTAGAAACTTCTTCATATTCAATTTCCGATATGATGTTTACTTACTTTGATCAAGGCTGTTGACAAACTTGTAGACATAATTCGCGCCATTTTTTCCGACTCCTTCCACGCAATTCTCACTTGAGCCATCGCGAGCATATGTTATTTCAGAATCCTTTCCCGACCAGCACTCGCCATATTGTTGAAGACCGAAGTATCTATAAATACGAAAGCGAAACTTAAGTATATCAATTCAAGTAGTCGTGGCAGATGTGACATCTTGAAGCCATTCTTTAGTGAATATCTATTTACCTATTTCCTCTGCTTTGAGCCACTTGTGAGCAGTTCTCAATGACCTCCTTGATAGTGTTCCATGTCATTGAAAAGTAAAAATTCTCGAGTAATTCAGGAAGAGGTCGGGAAGTGTTGCCTTTGTCGGCATAGCAACCAACTCCAACATAAGGAGAAGATATCGCTAAAATAAGTAAATATAGTTATGAGTGTGAAGAACTCCGAGATACAAAAGATAGTGACGGCTGCGAAAAATTAACTTCTATAACTTTGAAAATCATAAATGTCAAAAACAAAAGCCTTTCTCACTAAAAATGCGAGATCAAAAATTATAAAGAAATTAAGAAGTGAATTGGTAGTTAAAAAATTAATATATTTGAAATATTATTAGAACTGCCGAACAATTCGTTGTATTCAAGTGCCATGACGGCAGAGTTATACAAGGACAAATCGACAGACAGCTGCTTGAAGGAAAGACTGTTTAAATTTGTTCCAAAAGAAGCTTTCTTCAAGCAAAAGAATATGTTTTGGGCAAGTAGGAAACAATTACGTAGTCGGTACTAGGAAAGACAATTTTTAAGATGAATAACAAAATAATTTGAAAATATTTTGAATGTTTTCCAAGAAAACACGCCTTCAAATGCCAATTTTACACAAGTCTAGGCACATAAGCCTAAGGCCTGTATTTATTTAGTTTTTTAAATTTAAATTTGCGAGTAAAAAAGACATATTCTGGTGAGAGAAAAAAACAAAACTTTTGCTAATGAAGCGGGCATATTTGGTTGCTATGGTAACATCAATCTTCGAAAGCGAGGGCGCGAATTTTCTTTCTTCAATCTATATGATAAGACAAGTTTTATCTCAAAATTGACTAAAAAGATAAATATACAATAAATAATAAAAGGTTCTATTTGATAATTTCTATATATATTCAAATAGGTACATTAACGCTTATTAACGTGAAACAGTCAAGTCAACGACAGGTGGAGCAAGGTGAAATTATTAGAACTTGGCTTTGAAATTACTAGGAAAAAACGAACAATGTAAATAACAGTGTGAAGAAAACAATATCCCAGATTTGAATTCTGAAGCTTTCAATCAATCAAGTTTGCCTTTTTTAAAGTTTTCTTTACATTGGAGTAGAAAATGAGTACTTCTTTAATTTCACAACAGGTGTAAAAGTCGTTGCTAAAATTTATTCCAATTCAGCACATAATGCGAGAATTTTTCAAAAAAAATGTACACAAAATGTTAAAAACAAAAAAGCAAAAAAATATCATAATAAAATCTTTTGTTAAACTAAAAAAAATTCTAGTTTTGGTAACTTGTTTTTGGTCGCTCTTTTGGCTTTCGTTTGAGTTCTAAATTCGACTTCCTGACGCCATAATCTTTAGTCTTTGAAAGAAAGTTAATTCGGTATCTTTTTCCCCCGTGACTTGAGGAAGCGACAGAGGTTGCCTAATTTTGAAAGAGCTACATATTTCCAGGCCCTGTCTCTGAGAAATAAAAAAGTTCTCGCCACTGACGTGATGGTCATCATTAAAGCCCATTACGGACTGGCAATTTCTCAAGTTTTAGAAAACCACCTTTACTTTAAGCCAGATTTCTAACACGAAGATGAAGTTTAGTGATAAATCGTGTCAATATTGGGGCATAGAATATTCGCCTCGGCTAAATTCACAGAAATTTAGATTCTCTAACTCTTCAACCCTCTCACTTCGCTATTTTTCCATCACTTAATCGACTTTTTGAGCCAAAGAAACAATATTTCTCGCCCAGTATTATTTAGTTCAGACGGCAAAATTTCCTGATATTTGAGGACCAAGAATTTTTTGATATTTATTTTCTTGTTAAATTCGCCGAATTCTTAGTCTTTTCTTTAAATTTTAGACTCATTTAAAGCCATATTCCTAGCTTTATATTCTTATAAATTAGATGGATAAATTTTCTCGAATGAACAGCAATTTCAAGCTTATTAAGAAACGATATTCTAGGTCAGTCATTAGTACAATACCATTTGGTAGAATAAAGTTTTACTCGAAAAGAGGAAGAACTATATAATTAGGATTAAGCCTTTTAAAGGAAAAAATATTAGATCAAATGATTGCTGACAATGTTGCTTACTTCAAAATAGTGCAAATGATAAAAAAAAAAAAAAAAACAGTTGTCGCCTTTCGAAAAATAATTCTGGAAAATACTTAGAGAATGAGAAAGTATGAATTAGAGATGAAGTTTGCTTGAAATGTTTCAAACCGATAAGAAGAAGAAAATAGCTAAAAAATGGGAAAAACTATAGGCTGAAATTTTGGTAAATACCGGTTTAGAAAATGAATGAGAAAGTATAAATTTAGAGATGAAGTTTGCTTGAAATGTTTTTCAAGCCGATAAGAAGAAACAGCATAAGTTAAAAAAAAAAAGCTGAAATGCCAACTTACCCGAACTCTCGATTCTCTCCATAGATACGAAAAACCAGACGACAAAAAATGCGAAAAACATTCTTGTTATGAGGTTTCGCAATTACAGATGATTTAAAACGATTTTCAGTAAGAACACTGTAGGATTTGTCGAGTGTTCGGAGTGAAACTGAATTTTTATAAAATGTTATGCCAAACGAAGTGTATGCTGGCCAAGTAATGACATGAAATAGCTGGGTCGAGTGATGGCCATCTGGTCTGCTGTGCTCTCTATTCTTAAACAGTTGAATAACATATGCAGATTAGATCGGCATAATTTTTGTTTAAAAATGGAAAACAAAACAAGTTGACAAAAAAATCTGTGATTTTTTCGACCATATTTAACTGCAGTTTATTTTAGAAGGATATCTGAATATAAACAACAGCCCAGAAGCAAACATCTATCGGAGTGGCGTTCAAAGAACGAAATTTCCATCTATTAAAACCACAACTTGAACACTTTTGATTGATACTCAAAAGACCGCCAAATATGCGTCTGGTCATCTTAAGGATTTTTTTAGCGCGTATTCAAAACGCTTTAAATTTCGACTTTGTCATGTCACAGCAGACGAGAAGTGATTACAGTACAATAAATGACCTATATAGGGAGACTGCAAGTAGAGGCAGGAGACGATCATACACCATTCCATTTTTTTAAATAGTTTACTATAGCTTGCTATTTTTTGGTATTTCTTACAGGACCCTAGCATCGGATACTGAAGAGTTTAATTTGTTAAAGTAAAATAATTTTATTGAGACGATATTTGATACTTTGATACGATATTTGATACTAGACGACAGGCGGACAGACAGACAGAATGACTGACAGAACGGACACGTCTCATGATCAAGACAGACTGAAAGACGGACGAACGCATAGGCAGACAGACGGACGGACGGACACATACTCAGACATACAGACGGACGGACGGAAAGACGGACGGACAGACAGACAGACAGACAGACAGACAGACAGACAGACAGACAGACAGACAGACAGACAGACAGACAGACAGACAGACAGACAGACAGACAGACAGACAGACAGACAGACAGACAGACAGACAGACAGACAGACAGACAGACAGACAGACAGACAGACAGACAGACAGACAGACAGACAGACAGACAGACAGACAGACAGACAGACAGACGGACGGACGGAAAGACGGACAGACAGACAGACAGTGTTCGAAGTTCAACTCTTAGTCCTCTGAAAAACTTTTACTCCATCTTCAGTTTCTTTGATGTCCACGCCGAACTGATGTAACCTGCTATTATCAGCTAGCCCTTGTTTGTCTAGTTCGGCTACTATTTTCTGATTTTCGATGTTATTTTCTAAAATATTACGAATGGCAAAGACAGCCCACTGACAGATGTCTGAAGCAAGCTAAGGATCATCACTGATAGAGAGGTAAGGAATAAAGGTAGATACGTGTTGAGCTAAGATGTCTAAAGGATACAAGGATTGTAGTCATCGATGTTACAATGATCGAGAAGAAGGGGAATTCCTTCTTTGATCCGTACCTAAAAAGGAATAATCCTTAGAATATTAAAACAGCCTTGATGATGATAATACATGATGATGATACATGATGATGATACATGATGATGATACATGATGATGATGATGCATGATGATGATGATAATACATGATGAGATATGATGATGATTATGATACATGATGATGATGTTGATACACGATGATGATAATACGTAATGATATATGATGATGATACATATATCGAGATAAATGATAATTACCCAATGTTACTTTCCTTCCATTATCACAAGAATCCATGAATTCAAGTGAGCAATGAAAGGAAAGTATTATTTTAGCACAGAGATTGAACCAGTGAAGCATGGTATGGTCTCATGGTTTCAGTAAGCTGTGCACTTGCACTCAGTATTAAATTTAAATGGGAGAAAGCTCACCTCATCTTGGTTCACTCTGTGTTGATAGCACATGTTGCCAATCAGCCTTACGAGGTCACGCTTAAAGCCATGGGTTGGGCTTAACTTACCAGAGTCTTGGGATTGTGGTACAGATGATGTGTTGGAGAATCGGTCACGATTTTGAGGTTCATTGGTCTGGTGTAAGAGATCTGAAAGAAAATGGTACAGTAAGTGTATCCCTCCTTAAATAAAGTTATTGTATTGTATTGTAGTGAACAAACGATGAATGGAAAAACGGATGAAAGGAGTGGAAAGAGTGGAAAGAATGGATGAATGGATGGATGAATGGGTGGATGGATGGATGGATGGGAGAAGTGGAGATATATGAAAGGGATATAGGAATTGAAAGGTAGAAGGAAGAGGAGATGGTGAAGGGAAAAGATGCATGAAGAACGAATGGATGGATGGAAGGATGGATGAACAAACAAATAATTGATTGATTGACTGGATGGACAGCCTGCTTGACAGACGGACATAACATACAGATGGATTGGGAATGGATGGATGGATAAATGAATGAAGCTTACCTAAAGCCTTTTGTAAGAGTTGGATATGATTTTGCAGAGCTGGAAGATGAAGAGCCGTAGCCTTGGATAACAAACTCAGAAGTCTTGCAATTAACAAAGCATCCAGCTACGACACAAAAATTTAATGTTCAATTCAATAAAACTTTTAGCATGGAAGGATTACATGATTTTTAGGCTTTTCAAACTTTCAAATTACATCTGAAACAATGTCTTGGCTGGTCAAAGTCAGGGCATGGCTAACCAGTCAGGGCATGGCTAACCAGTCAGGGCATGGCTAACCACAGATTGTATTGTAATCTAGCATGTTGGGTTTTGTGGAGTGAATAAAACTGTAGAACCTGGAGAAAAACCCTTGCATCAAGGAAGAAATGCAACAAACGCTAATTACTTTTCGTTGTAATAATAATCTACCTGCTGCTCTCTAGTTTATTAACACTTTTTAATGAAGATTCTTACCATGTTTTCAGCTTCCAGGCAATCATACTCTTTCTGGAAGAACGTATTTGATGTTCTTTCAAACTCATTAGCCAGAGAGACTAAAGATTCTTCTGGTACAAACCAATGAGAACTGGCCGGTGTTGAGGGTTCTTGGCTACTGTTATCTGAATTTGAGCCTTTTTGAAAAAAAGAATGAAGATTGAATGGTTCTCTTTCTCTTTCAATGCATACTGTAGCTTTTGATGACTGCAGAATCATTTATACATGCTTAGCCATATTTATAAGTCAGCTACAGTTGTATTCATAGATACCACTGAACGTCATTGGGGTTTCAAAACATTGGTATTGCTCAAGTAGCACACTCTTGTTATGAGTTTTGTGAATAATTTGCTCTTAAATGAGGCTATATCCTCGGCTGTGACTATTTAGGTGGTGGGAATATGATGAAAGAATAAATGCAACTAGGAACAGAAGAAAACAAATTTTACCTGCAAGATGGACTTGAATGAGATCAAGCAGGATAATCCTGGTAAAAGAATTGAATCTAAGTTAATTGTAATGCCATACATGCATCATATAAGACAGGGCTCAAAATAACAGCCAGTCATACGACGGTCAAGATGTCCAGCGCATGATATTTTATTTTAATTTTTTCAAATATGAACAGTCAAAATGTCCGTTCAAAACAATATTTGACCAGTCAAGTGCCAAATTTGGCCAGACATTGACCACTGACAGGCCATTATTTTGAGTGCTGTAAGAGGAAAATGTTTTACCTTGCACTAGGATCCAACTCCAATCCTTTGTAGAGATCCCCAACACATCCATTCCTCACTAAAGTATCTACAATGAAATACCTTCAAATCAAGAAAGAAAGTGAAAATAGCACAAGTTATGCTAAAATCATTGAATTGAAAATGCTACATCAAGTATGCCAAGGGCGGATCAAGGGGGAGGGTCAGGGGAGTCCAGACCCCCCTGTCATACTTAAGGTTCCATTATTTGTTTCACCCTAAAATTTAGTTTTGTCACAGGTTTGAAGTAAAATTTGTATGAAGTATACATTTGGACTCCCCTATTAACATTTGGACCCTCCCTCTCAAGAAATTCCTGTAACCGCCCTCGTATGCTGTAATAAACACTTACCCCCATTCAAGGTCTTCGTGATCAGAACATAAATGCAGTATCTGTGACATAATCTTGACACCTTGGTGGGATGACACTAGGTCAGACCTGCAAGAGTTGTTTCTCTGTGTTCAGCTTCTATCATACAATCTGGAATCAAGGATGGCATATTGCACTTGCCTCTGTTTGTTGCCCCTCACCCTTCTCTCGGGTCTTGGTTTGATTCCTTGACTTGGCATTATATGCAACTAAAGTTGTTTTAACTTAAAAGTCTCTCCCTTGATTTGTTTTTTTTCCCCCTTCAGTTTCCATGGTTTTCCTCCCTCTACAAAAGCCAACAAACTAAATTCCAATTCAATCTGTGAGTTAGCTGTGCCCTGACTTTAAATCATTCCCAAATTAGTTTCAGGGTATTGATAAAATTTGAAGGTTTTTACATAAATTTACTATAATTCTAACAACTTCTCTATTACTGAGGTATTTGACATCATAGCTGCCATATTGTAGCTGGCATTAAATCTGAATCCTCTGTCTGTTAGTTCTTTATAGACAGAGAGTCCAGAAGTGATGCAGGCTAGCATATTGGTTCACTTGTGACAAAAGAGTTGATCTTACAGTAGTTTGTAATGTCATCAACTTTGGCAGCCATATCTTTTTTACATAATTTTATCTCAAGGATGAATGCCACTAATACAAACATGTCATACCTTTGTTGTGAAGCCATGCTGTTGTATATCACCATGCACATGCAGTTCTGAATTTGCAGACTGGCTGATGTCATCACTGACCTATAACAAAAGACGGGTTAAGCAAATCACTTTACTGCTGCAACACAAGAAATAGGAAGGGATGAGGAAAAATGAGGGATGGGGACGGGGATGGGGATGGGACAGGGAGAAGGAGCAGGAGCAGGAGTAGAAGGTGGAGAAGGAGAAGGAGGAGGAGAAGGAGGTGGAGAAGGAGGAGGAGAAGGAGGAGGAGGAGGAGAAGGAGAAGAAGGAGAAGGAGAAGGAGGAGAAGGAGAAGGAGAAGGAGAAGGAGAAGGAGAAGGAGAAGGAGAAGGAGAAGGAGAAGGAGAAGGAGAAGGAGAAGGAGAAGGAGAAGGAGAAGGAGAAGAAGAAGGAGAAGGAGAAGGAGAAGGAGCTATTCTGTAAGCAGCTCTCTGTTGCTTTCAATATTCTCCACTGTTGATCAGTTTGTCCCTGGTTATATGTGTCTTTAGCTTTACTTACAGGAAGAATTCAGGATAACATTGTTTCCATATGTGTTCTTGTGTCAAGGGGTTTCCAACAGTCACATTTCCAATCAGTTGGATTGCACTCTTGATTGTATCATCTACTGTACCTATGAAATGTAAAGAATCATTATGTCCCTCTGTTTAACATTTCAACAGTACATCTGTAATTAAATGGGAGTGCCATTTTATGCGGTTATCTGAGCCATGGCAATAAAGGTTTTAACTATTTTCTCGTCTGATAATTTCAGAACAAATGCAGCACCTTGAAGACTACTCAGATATTTTGAGGCAGTGGGTGTTGGTCCAGCCACCGCTTGAACCCAAGGACCTCTTTACCATAAAGTATATTTTAGTATTCTAGCACTTTCTAGCATGTATACTATGGGGTAGGTCTACCATTAAAGACCCTTTTACACACTACAAGGTGCTTCCTCGTGTGACTTGTCTTGAAAAAATTTTTTTTTGACAGGTTGCACAAGCATTTTTCACTTTTGACATCCTCTTGCAGAACTTGAATTTTTCATTTTTTGCTGCACGAAAAGTAGAACTGGCTTCTACTTTCTGCAACAATTGACAATAAGTCTACAATTTTGTATATCTAGTTTATCGATTATCAAGACTTACTTCTTTCATCTGATTCTTGGAAACGAGGCTTCAGTAATCTATCAGTGATTTTTATAACTTGTGGAATGACTTCTCTTGTCCTTTAGGAGAAAAATACTAAGAATTTTTAAAACATCATAAAATAAGATACTGATATATGAATATTAATGTTCCAAAAAGTATCCACATCAACCCCATGGAAAATGATTGTATTTTCAAGGAGTTAAAAGGCTTTGAGGAAGCTATTTTCCTATTTAGGTTGACCATGTGTCAGTCCTTTGTTGTCAGTCCTTTGTTGATAGTCCATTGGGAATAGGATTCTTTGAGTTGAATCCATATATTTGCATCTTTTCAAGCATTGACAGTAATAGACCTCTTAAAGGGGCATTTGGATGAAAACACCCCATATTTTGAAAGTCTGAATAGTTCAAGTATTTAAGAATATTATGACTCAATCATGATTATGAAAACCAGATTGGCAAAAATTTTAGCCTGGGAGCCACTCGCAGTTGAGAAATTTTGGTTTCAAAACTAAAAGATGAGCAATGAAACTGGCTTGAACTGACAATGAAACTGACAATGGGAATGGCTTCAAATCAAGGTTTGACTTGATGTGTTTATACTTCACTTTATGGTCACTTGAGTGAATAAACCTCTTTACCTTTGTATGCAAATTGCCCATTTCAGACCACATGACATTCCCTTGAGAAATGTTCTTTTGTTGAAATATTTACACATGAAAGAATCAACTCCCAAGAGTGGCATCACGTGGTCTGAAATGGGCACAACAAACAACGAAGGTAAAGAAGTCTATTCGTGAAAGATCCATTAATAAATAATACTCACGCAATATATTCTTGGTTTTGTGGAACACTGGCTGAAGAATTCCTCAGGAACCTCAATGCTTCAGTTCCAGCCTTAAGACAAGATACCAATGGCTCGACCGACATTTCTGTACCATGTGACGAAAGTACTTCCTCACACGAAGCAAGGCATTGCTGAGTTTGGTCAATATTGGATGAAGATATCTGAGATCTGAAGGTAAATGAATTAAATATTGCTTGATTAATAAGACAGAAGCTGAGAGAGCGAAAGATTTGAAGTAAAAGTTAGAACATGTGTGAAAACGTTTATAAAAATTCTAAAATATCTCCCTAATGAAGGTTATTACCTATAATCTGGATCTTTGGCAATCATCTTTAGACGTTCAAAGATGTTTCTTGCATCATCCCACCTTGAGTTATTTTCGCTTTGCGCTTCAAGAATAGACTTTAAAGTCTTCCATAAAACATCAACTTCGTCCGCCATCTTGAATTTAACTTTGATATTATGTTACGCTCACGAAACTTCAATTTTATTGAGCACAGGAAGCCCATAGATAGAAAAATACCCAGGCCACTGAGTAATGCAGGATGCAGACGCGATGAAAATTTTTTAATTAAATTTTCCATCTTTGCAGAGAAATGTAATGGGCCAAATTATGAGCTTTATGATTTGAAAGGTTGACTTATGTTGAGCATGATAGGGTTCAAGTCAAAAATGCCAAAACATGCGTTTTCTTCCTCCAGATAGTTCGAAAATGGCTTAGAAAATTAGAATATAATTTTCTAACACTAGTTGTGTATAAACGAGTAAATGACAAATTTCTACGAGATATTTTTTATTTATCTGAAGTGAGCTTTTGAAACATTTTAGTGGATTGAACGTCACTCACAGAGATAATTTATTCATCTACATGAATCTTGAGCTCGCTTAGTGAGCTTCAAGTCAAAAGTGCCAAAACATGCGTTTTCTTTCTCTAAATAGTTCAGAAATGGCATAGAAAATTGGAATAGAATTTTCTAAGACTAGTTGTGTATGAACTGAAGAATTAAATGACGATTTTCTACGAGAAAAAAATTCATTTATCTGAGCTGAGGTTTTGAAACATTTTAGTGGCTTCAACGTCACTCACAGAGATAATTTATTCATCTACATGAATCTTGAACTCGCTTAGTGACCTGGGGCCGGTTGTACGAAGCCTGGATAAAGTTATCCACCGGATAAGAGTTATCCAGTGTATAGAATTTGTATAGGTTTTATCCGCTGGATAAGGATTTATCCGGTGAATAGCGCTATTCAGGCTTCGTACAACCGGCCCCAGAGCTTCAAGTCAAAAATGCCAAAACATACGTTTTCTTTATCAAATAGTTCAGAAATGGCATAGAAAATTAGAGTTGAATTTTCTAAAACTAGCTGTATATAAGTTGATGAAATAAATAACGATTTTCTACGAGAAAAAAAATTATTTATCTGAGCTGAGCTTTTGCAACATTTTAGTGGATTGAACGTCACTCACAGAGATAATTTATTCATCTACATGAATCTTGAGCTCGCTTTGTGCGCTTCTAATGAAAAGTGCCAAAACATGCGTTTTCTTTATCTAAATAGTTCAGAAATGGCATAGAAAATTAGAGTTGAATTTTCTAAAACTAGTTGTGTATGAACTGAAGAATTAAATGACGATTTTCTACGAGAAAAAAAATTCATTTATCTGAGCTGAGCTTTTGCAACATTTTAGTGGATTGAACGTCACTCACAGAGATAATTTATTCATCTACATGAATCTTGAGCTCGCTTAGTGAACTTCAAGTCAAGTGCCAAAACATGCGTTTTCTTTCTCTAAATAGTTCAGAAATGGCATAAAAAATTAGAATAGAATTTTCTAAGACTAGTTGTGTATGAACTGAAGGATTAAATGACGATTTTCTACGAGAAAAAATTTTTTTTATCTGAGCTGAACTTTTGAAACATCTTAGTGGATTGAACGTCACTCACAGAGATAATTTATTCATCTACATGAATCTTGAACCAGCTTAGTGAGCTTCAAGTCAAAAGTGCCAAAACATGCGTTTTCTTTCTCTAAATAGTTCAGAAATGGCATAACAAATTTAGAATTGAATTTTCTAAAACTAGCTGTGTATAAGCTGATGGAGTAAATAACGATTTTGTACAAGAAAAAAAATTATTTATCTGAAGTGAGCTTTTGCAACATTTTAGTGGATTAAACGTCACTCACAGAGATAATTTATTCATCTACATGAATCTAAGCCCGCTTAGTGGGATTCAAGTCAAAAGTGCCAAAACATGCGTTTTCTTTGTCTAAATAGTTCAGAAATGGCTTAGATATTTTAAATAGAATTTTCTAAGACTAGTCGTCTATGAACTGAAGGATTGAATAACGATTTTCTAAGAGAAAAAAATTGATTTATCTGAAGTGAGCTTTTGCAACATTTTAGTGGATTGAACGTCACTCACAGAGATAATTTATTCATCTACATGAATCTTGAGCTCGCTTAGTAAGCTTCAAGTCAAAAGTGCCAAAACATGCGTTTTCTTTGTCTAAATAGTTCAGAAATGGTATAGAAAATTAGAGTTGAATTTTCTAAAACTAGCTGTATATAAGTTGGAGTAAATGACGATTTTCTACGAGAAAAAAAATTATTTATCTGAAGTGAGCTTTTGCAACATTTTAGTGGATTGAACGTCACTCATAGAGATAATTTATTCATCTACATGAATCTCTAGCTCGCTTAGTGAGCTTCAAGTCAAAAGTGTCAAAACATGCGGTTTTTCTCTCTAGATTGGTAAAAAATGGCTCAGAAAGAATGTGGAGGGGTCGGGGGGGGGGGGGGGGGGGGGGGAGTGGAGCACAGGAAGAGGTAATACCTGAATAACTAGCGAAAGTAGTGTCAACGAGTGTGAACGAATGTAAACGATATACAATATTCTTAGTAAATTTTTTTGCTATTAGGAAATACATGTATTTCTCAAATTGAACATACTAAATATGTCAGTCAACAGTAAGTCAGTTGGTCAGTTGGTTTATTAAGTTTTTTTGCTCATTTATAAGTCTCAAAAAGCTGTCTAATTTTCTTGATGCTTGGGGTGTAGTGCACCTGGTTCGCTAAGGATGCTTGTTTCCAGCTGAAACGACGTAAAAAAACTTTTTTAATAAGATGTTCAGCATTTTATTCCCACACACAACAACAGGGTTCGTGCTAAATCTTCAAAACAAGATTCAAGGTTTCTTAAGGACTTCTCAAGGTGCAAAATGACGATTTCCAAGGATGAATTTTGGTTGGGAATTTTTTCTTAACAATCAATAAAAACAGTCATTTTTAAAGGGTATTTAAGTTTGATAACATTGTTGTAAAATGATGGAAAGTAGAATACCAACCTTGTCATTCTTGGAACAAAGTTACAATCGAAATGACAAGTGAATTGTGAACAAAAATTAGGTTACAGATGATCGTAATGAACTAGGTATACAGGGGTTTTCAACAACTTTTCTATTTTCAAGGGCTTTTCAAGTGCACTTAAAAATGGGTCTTGAATTTCAGGGCCTCTTAAGAATTTCAAAGAGTAGCATGAACCCTGTAACAAGCAACAGTCCTTACTTGGTTTTAACCTTTTTCCATCTTTGGATATGACTTCTTTTTAAGTCATTGATATTTGGACCAGAATCGACATTCTAAAATATATAAGATTGTTATATTTTGAGAGGATTGACAGTACTCAGTGACCATAGGCCTTTTCTGAATTCGAAAAGCAGGATGCATGATGGTACAACAACACCATAAAAGGCATGATGAACAAAAGATGTTTGTGCCGAAGCTAAACCACAATGCGCCTTGTTCCCTATCTCAGAAAAGGTCTATGTTACATGATTGAAAAATAGAATCCCTTTATTCTGGGGAATCAAATTCTTGCTTATACAAAAAAACTGTATTGTTTTTAGTACCATCTGGGTTAAGATGCACACTGCCGGCTTCCATTGATAACAGTTGAATTTCAACTGAAGGAACTACTGACATTAGAGGGGCACTTGGGTGAAAATCGATGAAAATTGGAAATGACTTGAAACTTGGTTAAACTTATCTATATGGCCCCAATAGTAGCCAAGCAACATATTTTCTTCACAGTCAAAATTTGAGGATAAAATTATATATATTTTTCAGCATCTAAATTGTGAGTAAATGACGTCATTTACTCAACCCTATTGTTTTCTTAGTTTTTTAATCAAAATTTCTCAACTGCGAGTGGCTCCCAGGCTAAAATTTTTGCCAATCTGGTTTTCATAATCATGATTGAGTCATATTATTCTTAAATACTTGAACTATTCAGACTTTCAAAATATGGGGCATTTTCATCCAAGTGCCCCTTTAAATATAGGAACTTTACTTAACTTTATCTAACATGGCTGCAGTCATGTGATTGCACAAAACCTCAAATTGCAACTCTGTACATTTTACTTACATATTGAATGTTGAGAGACAATGGAGGGTTTGGGAAAGGCTTAGGAATGGGTGAGTGGTCCTTTTTCTCTCTTTTGAACTTTGGGAGAGGTAAGCTGAAGGAAAAAAAAAATCATAATTAGTCGCAGTAGCTTAGGAAGAAGGTAAATGGAACAAAGTCTAAGTATTGTGACTCCCAAATGCATGCACTCTTAACTGACCAAAGTTAATGGAATGCATACATTTTGATAAATAATGTAAGTTTCAGTTTTAGTTGTCACATTTTTTCTATTCAAAAATGCTTAGACTTTCAACAGTCCCTCGTTTTCCTCCAAACTTGAGTCGTTTTTTCCCCCTAACTTGAAGCAGCAAACTCTTCCCCGCGTGTCCAAGTTAGGAAAAAAACTCAACTGAGTTAGGAGGGAAAAGAGGGACTGTTAACTGTCTAAAAATGCTGGTAGAAAATTATGTATGATATACCTGTAAACAGCCTTGGAGTCAGTACTTGGATCCTGTTTTAAAAGAAAACAGCAAAACTAATCATTCCATATTTCTGTGACTAGTATAACCCTGGTATACCATTTTCATTCAAGACCTCTGAGTTTTGGGCTCCTGTCATCAAATTGCACATGGGCTTGATTGACAGAAACCCTGATGAGTTAATTATCATGAAAATGGTTCTAAATGGATCTGGTCAATGGGGATTTCAACCCATAGCCTCCTACACAACAGACCAGTACCTGACCAACTGAGCCAACCTGTATTCTTTTGATTCTCAAACCTCACATAATTTCTATCTCTTACCAATAACATGGATTGCTAACACAGAATAACCATGCTTACATTGGACAGAATACTAGATGAACTGCCTTGACTGCTGGATAGTTGATCACTCTCCTGCAGGTCCTGGACATCAGATGCCAGTCTCATTCGATGTGGTTTGTTGTCCATCCATTCTCTAGCAAGGGTGTACAATGGGGTGTCTTCACCATAGGGTGCAAAGTCCACATTTCGATCAAACAGCTTCATGATGTAACTGTGAAAAACACCAACATAAATATAAAGGTAAAGAAATATTTCTAATATCCCTTTAAAGGGACTGCATTAAGGTGCAGACACATGGTGCAACATCGTGCATACCGGTAATATTGTAGGTAATTTTGCTGAAGTAGGTTCAGTGCCGTGAGCATGTCCGCACTGTGTTTGTGCCGGGTCTCATACCTTTGATTGGATGAAGAGTGCATGACTTGCTGCAGCTGTGATGTTTTCTAGATTTTTGATTGACTGACTTTTCGTTGCGACTGCATTCATGTCATGAGATTTTTACAATCATACAAAATCTGCTCTATGGCACCATGTTACTTACCTTGCTAAAGTCGCAACAAAGGAAAATATGTGGGGGAAATAAGATACACAAGATTAGTGTTTGACCATGTTAAAGTGTAAATTATTTGATCACAACAAGAGTGAACAAGCAAATACAGTGCAAAAAGTAAAGCCATGAAAAAGTAATAATAGATAATAATAGAACCAGTAAATAATTTTTAACTTGTGGAAATGTGAAGTGTGGAAAAGAGTTATTGTGAGGGGTTTGATTATGCAAATGTATCATTCACTCGCTATGCTGTTAGCAAATTGATATTCAATTATTATTATTTGCCTCTGATTAGTGGTGCTTTTTCATAATTTTATTGCTTGCACAAGTTCAATGCACTGGTATGTTTAATACATTTTCTGTTACTCACAATGTGATTTGGATCCTTCAGAGCCATCTGAAAAAAGGAATTTCAGAAAAATGTGAAGGAATGAAAAAAATGAATGATTTTAAAAGTAAAGTAAAAACTGCCTTACCACCATCAAATCCTAAGTCTTTCTTTCTTCGTTTTCTTGGCCCCTTAGCTATGAATAAAATGTAATCAAATTATTATACCCAGAAGTTTTTATATTTTTATGACCTTTGTATCACAGTTTCATCTTGAATACTACAGGGCTTGAAATAATGGTTGGTCAGTCACCAGTCATGATGACTGGCAAAATTAGTTTTAGCTTGGT
The DNA here is from genome assembly GCA_023349425.1 of Anthopleura sola. Taxonomy (NCBI): domain Eukaryota; kingdom Metazoa; phylum Cnidaria; class Anthozoa; order Actiniaria; family Actiniidae; genus Anthopleura; species Anthopleura sola. The sequence continues at coordinate 3,773,242 of JALHLI010000018.1, read as the reverse complement.
TGATTTGTTTCCACAGGTAGCCCAAGCTGGGTTTCTGTGGTGTCATATTATAAGAAAATGTATGGGGAACTATCAAAAACCTCAATAAAAGCGTAAAAATGTGAAATAAAGTGAAGAAATCTTAGCTGACCTTTGAGAAGTTATACCTCTATCGCCCTGCCTGGTTAGAATTCAGATTAAGCCAGTTTTAGTATTTTTTTTCTCCACTGTTAATGAGGTTTTTTATAGTTCCCCATACATTTTCTTATGATATGACACCACAGAAACCCAGCTTGGGCTACCTGTGCTGTTTCTGGCTCAATGTTACTGGTCAAAATGGTCAGCAAGGCAAAGATTTGACCAGACAAGTTTCAATAGGCCATTTTCGAGATGTGCGAGCGCTTTCTAAAATATCGCAGGCGCAGACATGAAAAAGAGGCATTTTCGGGCAAGATCACGCGCACTATTGACTCTGCTCGAAAATGCCTCGAGATCATGTACGTGCCTGCGATATTTTTGAAAGCGCTTGCACATCTTGAAAATGGTCTATTCTGGCTGGATATTGTCCATTTACGAACTGTTATTTCAAGCCCTATACTATATGTAGAATTACAAAACAATTTTCTCACCTGTAGAACTTCTGCAAAAATACAGCATATTTGAGACATAAAACAAAAAATGAATGTCAGTAATCTTGATAGTGAATATATAATCATAGTCCCCTTCAATGCACATCATTGTTTTTTTTTTTTTACCACACACTTCATATTATATAGGTTGCAAGTTTGCTATTATGCTCATTTTCACCACAATACAAACAAATGGCTATTTTGCCAGACTTTTGTTTTGGCTTCCACAAATTTCCAATCATATTATAGCCTAAGTATATATTTTTTATCTATCAATTAATTCAGATGACTCTGGCTGTGTTCGTGGTGATATTTAACAAAAGATAAAAGAGTATTTCATTGCTGATCTTCTGACCTTTTAGTTGGTGTTGATGGTGGAGGCATAGCAGATGACACGCTACAAGAAAGACAACATTATAAGTAACTGCCTTAACCTAGGTCAACATTATCAAAACTAATAAATGTAGGAGAGGGAGAGGGGGCGAACATCCAAGGATAGAGGGGGCTGATGAAAGTACTCTCTATTGGGGGGGGGGGGGGGGGGGGGCTTATATCAATTTTTCAGTGGGGAGAGGAAATGGAGGAAGGTCCAAGGATAGAGGGGGGATTAAGCTAGGTATTTTCTTTGGTTCTCATGCATGGCAGAACCCCCCCCCCCCCCCAATACAACCAAAAACAACAACACAACAACATTATATACATACCCGCTGTCAATCATTGACATAGGATCCCCTTGGTCAATGCTGAAACAATAGACAATAAACAAAAAAATCCCTCTCAGTTTTAGTTCACACAAAAATTCAAGAGATCGAGACTGGCTGCTGATCTTTACAGTGTACCTTTCATCCTTCCTCTCCACCAGTTCGTTCAAGAGACCTTCAAGTTTGTTGCGAGCCGAGTTGAGCCCTGTATAAAGAGAATATAGAAACAATGATATGTGTATGCTTATAAAACATCAATTTTTTATCCAATTACTAACCTGCTGCTGTAGCCATGATAAAAATCTTGGACGAATTTTTTCCCAATCTCTTGAGCTCAGTTTGTAGTAAGAAATATCACCAAAATAAACTGATAAAAGCGATGATTATAAACACCGTAACTACATTTTACAGACTACAACTACAGCAGTGTTAAATCCCAAATCTTAATAGGTGTCAGGAGCATAGAAAAGGCTTCAAAAATATGGGTTTTTGATCGAAAAATTCAGATAAAAACAAATAAAATCTTTACTAAAAACTTTTTCACTTCGAATGCGACGCCATTTTGAACCACACTTTCCCGGATATGAGCGTGCTATCTGATTGGCTATGAGGTCAATATTCCCATAAAGCATGGCGAACTGAGGTAGATTCTGATTGGCTGATCAAAAGGAAGACCAAAAATTTGAAAATTGAAAATATTGAAACCTTGCAAAAAATAGTGAAATTTTAAGACCTTTTACCATTCTAATATCTAAATTTTAAAGAATTTTAGTTTCCTCGAGGATGGCTTTTGAGAATCGCCCATCGTCGTTCGGAAATGTATGTTTTTTCTCCTTTTATGCGTTGGTAAAGTTGCAATTTTTGTTTGGTTCAAAGATTGTTTTTATTTTTTATTTTTAGTGTAAGTTCACTAGTGAAGAGGAAGAAATTATCAACGGTGCTCTGAAGCAAAAGCTTGGTCCTGAATATATCAGTCAGAGAGCAGGAGCTGGTGGCCAGAAGGTAAAACGAATTCTAGGTTTTGATGGCATTTATACAAGTTGTTTACAAGCCATACGTCTGTATATACATAGAACGGTTCCAGTGTTCAAATATAGTGCAACATAGGACTCAGCTGTTTTGTTTCTTCCTTTACAGCTCGCTTACGTCGAAGGCTGGAGAGTTATTAAGCTGGCTAATGAGACTTTTGGGTTTAATGGCTGGTCTCATTCAGTGACACATCAAAACATAGGTAAAAAAATAACACCACAGGAAACCCAAACTTGGTTATGTCCAAACTAGACAGATGTGAGGTCTAATAAAATTGAATTTCAATGTATTTTTTCAGATTTTGTTGACCAGGTTGGTCAAAAATATTATGTTGGGATCAGTGCTTTTGTCAAAGTTCAGCTAAAGGTATGAATGAAATGTATTTAAATGATACCACGGGACACTTTGTCTGCAGTAAATGCTAAAAGGTGGAGGGGAGGAGTCAAGTGGTTTCAAATGATTGATATGTAAACCATAGCCTAGTTATTTGCAAAAATATTAATACTTGAGTTTTGAGTTTTCTGTTGCTCATAGTTAGTGTTGGTTTTGTGTAGAATATTTACATGTTCCTGTACATGGAATTTCAAAGTGTGTGTATTGTTGATGTTGCGCATTTGAATACTTTGCCACTGAAAGGAGGCTAACCCTGAGTAATCAAGGAACATAGCAGTACAGTGATATACAAAAAAGTTATATTTGCAAAACAAAGGTCATACTCTTCCTACTCAACTGCTGTAACTAGACTGAAGAATTATTTATGTTGAATCTGCATAGGATGGTGTGTTTCATGAGGACATTGGTTATGGCGTATCAGAAGGGATGAAGTCCAAAGCTCTTGCACTAGAGAAAGCCAGGAAAGAAGCTGTTACTGATGGACTCAAACGAGCACTAAAGTATGTTATGGGTGGCGTGCATTTCTACAGCAAATGTCTCTCACCACTTTCAGGGGTTTCAATAATATTAATTTTGAAGTAGACAGATGGGATTCAAATGTAGGCATCTGTGTCCACTAATTTTGCTTCTTATTTATTGAGACTGATTCCTAAAATAGCTGGCGGTATGAAGTTAAATACCTGGCGATCTCATAGAATTGGTAATCAGGAGGGGGGGGGGGGGGGCATAGTGGACTACCAAAGCTTTTCCTAATTTTCTTTTAAATTTTATTAAATATTTTATTCTCAGGTGTTTTGGTGAAGCGATGGGCAACTGTATAGGAGATAAAGCATATCTGAAGTACATTACCAAGCAGCCCAAACCAGTGAGTACACGTCAGTCTGTCTGCTACACTGTTCTTTTCATTGCTATGGCAACACTCATTGAGACAAAAGTTGCAACAAAGTGATTGATCATAGCCCTCATTCAATCAAATTCAATCAAGTCAAACATACTGGTACTCTAACAATGTAGAGCAGTAAGCAGCCGTTAGCGGGGAGGGATTTTGAGACTGACACTAAGAACGGCTCCAAAGGAAAATAGGCAAGGCACTGCCACCAGAACAATTACATTGTGTGAGAATTTACTCTACATCCAATCATTGTCCGAAACAAGGCATGAACAATAATATTACGCACAGACATGGCTACACAAAGGTCACATAACTGCCAGGCCAATCACATTTTGTGAGAAAAAATCAGCCAATCAAAGTTTTCTAAAGCATTTTATACACCACCAAGCTTTCACGGTCATATAAGATCTGCTCTATTTAAAAGTAGCCTACTGTTGATTAACCTGTCAAGAAGGAATTTTTTGTATATCAGTTCATAGTAATGAAAACAGCAGTAATTTTTTAATTTCATGGCTTTCCAACTCACTTTTTACATATTTTGTAACATGAAGCCCACGGAAGATTTCAATACCACAAGTTTCAAGAAGGAAGGAGTTTCATATGTAAAACCAGCAAGAAAAAGAGCAGCAGAATCTGATGTTAAACAAGAGATGTGCCATGAAAATGAAGCAAGAAATCTTCATGGAGAACCATCAGTGTTGTTACCTAGACAACTACGGAATGATAGATTGAGTCCTGTAATATCTGGAGATCCAGGGAGTTCTACTAAGTCTGTGGCATCATCACACCAGTCTAAGAGAGAAAACAGTTCTTCAGAATACAATCAGTCAAAATCTGTTCACACACACAATAAAAGTCACGCAATGAATAATCAACATAAGGGTCACACAACATCAGGTCACACCAGTGACAAAGGTCACGCGCCACCTAGTCACACATATAATGGCAATCCAAGTGATAAAAGTCACACAACACCCAGTCACACATACAATGGTTTTTCTGTAAATAAAAGTCACACAGCACCTAGTCACACAACACCTAGTCACACAACACCTAGTCACACATCCAATAATAGCCATCCAACTCACAAACATCACGCACCATCTAGTTTTCACAGTAACAATAATCACAAAACAACTGGGCATAACATTCCAGGAAAAGGTCACACAACACCTGACAAGTGTCAAAAATCTGATAGGAATCATGGTCATGCAAACAAGGATAGTCACACAACTTATAATAGTTACCAGCCTAAAAATAATATTGGATCTGTCGACAAGGGTCATGTGACCACTGCCCACAAGAACCATGATATGGACTCTCGTCATCAAGATATCAAGAGTAATACTGCATCCGGTCACAAGACAACTGAGAGTGCAGGTATTGTCTGTAGTGATTAACAAATCATGCAAGCTATAGCAATTGCTGTTACTATGGTAACCTCATTGCCATTGTGATATAAAATATAGCCACACTGATACATTACCTATAATGATACTTTGGTAACATGGGTAACTATGTTACCATGGTAACCTTGTGACATTGCTACCATGGTAACACAGTGACATCTATAATGATACCATGGTAACATAGTAACATCTATCATCATCGTCATTATCTTTTCCCCTTGGGCACGTTTCCAGCTTTAGGGCTCTTCTGTCTCCAGTAGTTGCTTGAAGTCTGATGTCTTCATCATCATTTGTCTAGCTTGCTGGGTGTCTATACACAGCAGGGATTGACTATCCTATAATGATCCCTTGGTAACATACAGATTTCTATAATGAAACCATGGCAACAGTGACATCTGTAATGATACCATGGCAACCTTGTGACATCTGTTGCCATGGTAACCTGATAGCATCCATAGCTCATCCATGTGTAGCTCAAATACTACAATTCCAACATGCATGTCTGGTTAATGTTCAAGCTGACTCGTTGACAAAATTAATATTTTGCAGCAGATTTGAATAAACCGCATAATATAGAAGAAAATGGCTTTTCAAGTATACTACCTGAAGGTAATACTTAAAAAATACAAGCTATTGATTCTGTTGTTCTCTTGTTTCAAAAAGTCAATACATTTCTAATATTTTCAACAAGTAAAAAGCGGGAAGGCTAAAGTCCACACAACTCCTATTATTTCTGTGGTACCTATGGCACATGGTTTTTGAAATTTTGAATCCATTTTCAAGGTTATTTGAAACAATACAAAATAGTGTAGAAAAGTAATCCAAAATTATAAAATGTAGCGTAATTTAGAAACTTAGGAATAGAGCCGTAATCAGTTAAGATGTGTTGACACACGATACGATTTTTCATGTAACACTGCATCGCACCGTGCGACTACCCATGCGACGTTCTATACGATGTCGCACGCGACGAGTTTCTAGTTTTTGCGATGTGGCATGCAACTTCACATAAAAAATGGCAGCGTGGGTCCGCACCTTGCTGATAGTGAAATGTTTTTTTTTTCAGTTTTGCGCAAACCTTTTAAGACAAGCGAAGAGCATTAATTTGAACTCAGTGAAACGGCCAATTTATTTTAGTATTTTTTTGGTAAAAAATTGATTCTAATAAAAAAAAATGTATTATTATTATTGCAGATGATTCTATGATATGGAATCAATCTTTTGGTTTCGACGAAGCGCTACTATCGTGTGATGAAGAATCTTTAAGAGGAGAACTAGCTGACCAGAAGCCTCCTTCGAATGAACAAAAAAATATTGGCACAAGGTACTACATGTAATATTTAACATGAATTTTTTCCCTTTTGTTCATTTTTTCCAACAATTCTGTATTCGATATTTTTCTTAAAATGTTTTATTATCTTGTGTGCTGTAAAAGAACACGTCTTAATCTTTAGATATTTTGTTTCTTTTCTTATTGTGAACAGCGAGTTTCGCGCACCGTATCAAGTCTCATCGCCGTACAGGAATAGTACGATTAAGGGACAATTCCCTTGTGCAAAACCCTACATGAATCAGTCCTTGGCCAAGAAAGCTATATCAAATGCTATACTACAACCGCCAGGTCAGTCTCTTGTCTTTACTGATCAATAACGAAAAAAAGGAATTCGAGAGACACAGAGAGAGAAATACTAAGAAATTATTAAGAGATTAAATGTCTGCCTGTGAAAGAACATCTGTTATATAGAAACGCAATAATGTATTTTTAAGTGTATTAACGGCTTGCACCGCCATACATGCGTGAGTTATTTCGTAAGTGTAATGCAATCCACGATCACGACACCCGAAACTGATAAGGAGTTACTGCACATTCCCTTATGTAAAACGAAATCTGGTCAGCGCAGTTTCCGTTATAGCGCAGTAGGCATATGGAACAATAAAGATGATGAATTAAAGCAGTTAACTTTAAGAGCCTTCAAGAAAAAAGTGAGAAATGACGTGCTAGAAAGCTATTTTACTTAATTTATATCTTTAAGAATTTCAAGCTTTTAAATTTAGATAAGTGATATATAATGGATTTTAGATTTTAGTTCTCTGTCTCAAATGAGAGAGAGAGAGAGAGAGAGAGAGAGAGAGAGAGAGAGAGAGAGAGAGAGAGAGAGAGAATATCTAACATACAAGACTTCAAATTTGTCAAATATACAAATAATTGAAATGTGATTTTGTCTTTCTAGATAATACCAAGCGTCGAAGAGTTGATGTCCAAGATCACAGATAACAACAAAGGCAGAAAAAACTTTATTTTTAAACTAAATCGTTAACATTTCGCCAATTGCCTTTCTTTTAATTTTGTTATTTTCGAAGTAAAGTGTTAATGTTAAAAAGTCATTTTGAGTTGCTATAACAACGTGAACATTCCTCGTATCTTATACATGAAATTTCCGAAATTTTATATAAAATTTATATTTCTGAATAAAGCGGAATACAAATTCTTTACTTTCTTGTAGTTTTTTTTAATGAATAGAACCGCCGGAAAAAAGCGTCGTATCAAGCTCATTTTTAATCTTTTTAGCGCTAAAACTTCATAAACAACTTCACCTTCCTTCCGAGTCCATTTGACAAGCTATCTCCTCAACCCGACATGTTTTCTCACTTCTCTTGCTTTTGATCTATTCTCATATACACCAGATAAAACCTAGATCAAATTTAAATGATTTAATGGCTTTTTCTTTTCAATATTAGTTTTTATTGACGACATATTTGAGTAGAGTGTGAAAAACGACTTAGTGAACATCTGTTATCTATGTTTTCCAGAAAGTCCCTACCGCCACCGGGCAAAAGAAACAAAAACAAACCCGTTTTTATACTATAGAAAATTATATCATTTTACTAATTTTACAATTATATAGTTTCGTTACTTGATAAATTAGTTCATTTGAAGAAGGATTTAATATACTTCTCTTCTTGTGCTTTTTAAGCGTATTAAGTCTCTTTTAACGCCGGTACGACGAAGTACTATCTACTTCCTCGATCTCTCAGTCGTGTTTACATTTGTTTTGGTTTGTGTGACTTTCATTTTCGTCGAGAAGGAAAAGACATTTAAAGGACTATTTGTGTAAAACAAAAACTGCTTTAACATGCTTAAGGTAATGCGGAATCCCAAAAGAATAAACTTAAAACTAGTGGTTTTAGTTTTGATATTTTTATTTCTGATAAACGGAGTAAGGCTTTTTTACACAAGAAGCTTTTTGGGTGAGTACTTCATATCAGATATTGATTTTCACACCGCTTTCAATGAACTTTAACTTATGATATTTTTATTTTATTCCCTCAGTTATGAAGTCAAGACATGAAACAACATTTACTCAAAATAGCAAAGTAAGTATAGAAACGAATCAGGGGCGGAGGAAGCCGGGGGGCATTGGCCCCCCACTTATTATTATTATTTTTTTGGGGGGGGGGGGGGGGGGGGGGACATGCCTCCCCCCAAAAAATTGTGGTTTGGATAAATCATAAACTATAAATCATAAATATTTTTAAAGGCATTTGTATTTTGTATTTTGTAAAAATAATAATTGTAGTGCCCCCCCCCCCCCCCCCAATGATTTTCAGCTTCCGCCACCGCTGAGAATAAGAGATTTGTTGTTGAGATTTTGGTTATTATATTGTATGGTATTGTATTGTACAATGTAATTGCCTGATCTAATTGCTACGGAGCCCGTTAAGGGCCATCCTTTTTCAAACACTTTTTGGGTAAAATCTGTATTTTTTAAACATTTTTTCATATTTTTGAAAAAAAAATTAACACTTTTTTTTGAAAAGAAATTAAACACTTAAACACTTTTTTGAAAATGACAAGTCATTATATCTAAGTGATGGGTTTTTTCAGCAAAAAAATACCGCTCAAAACTCGAATAAACAGAATAACACAACTGGTAAGTCGACAATTTCTTATTTACGTTTTTCAAAAAATAAAATACAGCATATTCTAAATCCCCATACATTCTCTTATAAATGTAGTGAGCTTGTGTTGCCTGTGCATAGACGACCCCAAAAAGAAGTGTTTAAAATTTTTTTTCAAAAAAGTGCTTAAACTTTTTTTTTCAAAAAGTGTTTAAATTTTTTTCAAAAAAAGTGTTTAAGTTTCTTTCAAAAAACATGAAAAAATGTTTAAAAACTACAGATTGCATAGTTTGTTGACGTATAGTAACCCTTATATATTATAAGACATGGCAGCCATGTTGGATAATGTTCGTAGATACTGTAAATAGTTTACAGTCTTCAAACAAAGACATGGCAGCCATGTTGGATGATTTGCCATAGGTAGTTGTCTTCCTAAAAGGAACTGAAAAAATAACATGGCAGCCATGTTGGATTTTCACCATAGACAGTTGACTGTAACCAAAACATGATAGCATGTTGGATAGAAATGTGGCGAATGTCATCCAAAATGGTCGCCATTTCCCCCCTCCATTCTCAAAGATCCGTCTTCTCCATCTTACCATTGTTCTTTTTAACTGAAAACAGATTAACAGAACCCAATACCTCAGCCGAAGAAAAATCACCAAACAAATCTGTCAAAAGTATGGTTTAGACAAAGACAACGACTTCAAATCGCTCAAGGCATCCAACCGCTTCAAAACCGTCATTGTCGACGACAAACACAAAACTTTGTTCTGTTATTTGCCCAAAGTAGCAAGCGGCAACTGGAAGAAAATCTTTCTCGTTCTTAAAGGAGAATTTCAAGACGTAAACGACATTGAACCAACAGTGGCACACAAAGAATCTTTACTGAAAACCCTCGGAAATTCCACTTTCGAGGAGATACGAAAAAAGATAAAAAACTATGACAGTTACGCGGTCGTACGCGAACCAATGTCGCGGCTTTTGTCTGCTTATCTGAATAAAATCTACTACGACTACACAGGGAAATTTTACAGGTTATTTGGAGAGAAAATCACGAAATATTCAGGAAGAATCGCCGATAGGAAAGAGCAGAATAAGATATCATTTGCGGAGTTTGTAGAATTTTTGATAAAGGCCCCAGCTAAAGAAGCTTTTGAGATGCACTGGGAAAGAATGTATAAATTATGCAATCCTTGCTTGATAAATTATACGCTTATTGGCAAGTATGAGAATTTAGTCCAAGATGCACAGGTTATAATTGAAAGTATTGTAAGAAATATTAGTATTCCATTTCCTACATACACTAGTGTACATGTTCAAGATACGACGTCTCTTATGGAATTATACTTTTCTCAGATCACCGAGAGCCAGTTGGGTAGGTTACTGTCTCTTTATGAGTTCGATTATTTACTCTTTGACTATCCAAAACCGGTGCATTTGTTTAAAGTAGTGAAAAAGGAAAGAAACGAAGATAAACACTGAACTAAATAGAATAAGAAAGCTTTAAAATAATTTAGATAAAAATTTGAAAAAATTACTAATGGATCAAAAACTAATGTATAAAATTCAAAATCTAGGGTCGTGATTTAATTTATTCCGAAATCTATTGGTCTTAATGGCCTACTTCGACGATGCGGGGGCCATCTTGAATCTGAATTAATGAAAATAATTTTTACGAGATGCCGGGGGCATACGTAGGATTTGATGAAAACAAATCCTGGGTTTCTCTGGCCCCATCATGCTGGTTAAGTGACAAGCATTTCATTTTTTTACGTAGTATCAGTCATTATTTTCACATCTTGAATCGCAATGTAGTGGGACGTCCAGGGGGCAAAAGAAAACAAAAATGTCGGATAAAATAGAATGTTTCGCATATTTGTCTTTCTTTCATGCCCATCTACTTAATTCATCTCTTGTCAAGTTGTCTAAGGGTGAAACGTTAATTTAAATCGATGCCATAAGTGTACTGAACAAAGATTTGTATATTTGCCCCCTACCAAAATGGCCGCATCGTCGAAGTAGTCCATTAAAGACAGGCTTAAAACTACGACTCTGAAATGGCTTTCGCTACGAACCAATCAGGAAGCTGGAAAACGAACCATCCAATCACATTGCTCGAATCTAAAAGCCATTCAACTGTCCAAGATAAAATCAAGGAGAAAATCATGCCTTCTTTTGAAAATAGGATTACAAATATTCAAAAATGAATGATATAAAGCTCATAATATTTATTCACATGTCGATTAAAATTTTTCAATTAAAACTTCTCATTCATCCATTTATTTATTTATTTAGCAATCTTTTACACTTTTTGTCCGTGGTTTGTTTTGCTTTTTGCGATTTTATTTAATTTAATATATATTAATCAATCTTTATTTACGTAAAGAAGCCTCGAGGGTTCTTGAGCAAATACATAATGCAAAGAAATACCACGGCAAGAAAAAAAATATAAAAATAATAAAAAAAAATAAATATATATATATATAACCATAAGTTTAAAATGATAAATATAAAATACTTATATATTTTGAGATGATAATATTTTCAAAAGAATAATCCTAATGTCAAATCACTCATGAAATATCGGCTTGGCTTGCATGTGACGTCATAGCCGCCATGTTGGGTAAATTCAATTTAAAAAAAATATCTTGATTTCTTTTTTAAAACATCCAACGCAATGGTCATGCGTTTTGGTAGCAATCCAAAAATAAAAAGTCAAATAATTATTTCTTTAATGTAGTGGAGACATCATAATATGGTGGAGGTCCCATGGTGGAGGTCCCATGTCTCCAGATTAGCCGTGACAATCTGAAGACAAAGCTTTGTAATTTCTATAATTTATCCTCATTCTTTTGCCAGAGATTGAGTTCTTTTTCGTCCCAGAAAAGAAAGAAAACGATAAAAGGGCCAGGTGGAAAACGTTTTCTTTTTATAGTTTTTCTTTTTCGGACTGAAATAAAAATGAACATCGTCTCTGGAAATAGAGTAAATAAAAGTTAGGCTAGGTTCATACGGTAACGGACGAATGTTTTATTCGTTATTGAAGTCGGACGTTAATTCAAACACCTAGTAGCACAAATTCGGGATCTGGTTCTGTGTAAAGGATATTTTCCAGAAGCTCGTAATTTTCTTTCCGAGAAAAATTCGCTTGAAAAATCACAACTTCTAATAACCTTACCAAGAAACAACAACACCTGATATTTAATGGTCAATTTTTTGTGCGGTTAGAAATTCGTCTGGTACCGTTAAACCCAGCATTAATTTAGCTCGTGGTGGAGAACCCTAACAACACAGGTAGCCCAAGCTATGATTATGATTGATATATAGATCTTATCCATCATGCGGGTCTTCACAAACACTCTGAAGGCTCTCTATCCAGTCTAGCCGATCCATCTCTGATGCAGCTCTGATAACATACTTGACTCCTTTGCGCGTGCGCAGTACTATGGGATACTTTTGGGATTTCTTGAAAGAATCTAGATTCAAAAATCAAGAAATAGGGTAAATATGTTGTTAACAAAAAGGTTACTGCATGAGATCACTTGGTTTCGACTTACCAGATGAACACAGCTCTTCATCTTTACATATAGCTTTTACTTCACATTTGTCTAACTTCAGTTGACCCACAGGAAGATTTCCCTGGTTGGTACAAGAAAAGACAAAAGTAAGTAAAAAAACCTTTAAAAAGACCCTTTTTGAATATGGTGTCTATGACATCAAATAAGGAGAAGGAGAATGAGAATGAGAATGTTCTGGATGTCAAAACCCATCCATTAGCAGCATCCGGAACTAGAATGCCCCGGGTTCCAAAACACAATCATTATCATTCATAACATCCGGGACATTCTAGGACTCCTTGTTTTACGTCATAGACACCATATTTGAAAAGGGTCTATTGTACTAGCACTGTACCCTCAAACAACCTCTGGGCTGATTAAGTAAAGATGATGTTTTTGAAAATTCTTGGGGTCTTTGGGCTTGCTAATATTGTGCATTAAAAGTATGAGTAGGAATATGTTACTTTGCAAACACTCCAGGGAGCAATCTTATAAAACGTGAAGCAATCATGAAGAGCAAAATCTGGAGCTAATCAGGAAAGAGTAGCATTTTGAGCTCATCCATTCAAAACAGACCATGTGTCATTCTCTTGAGAAAAATCTTAATTCTTTGTTCCTTCTAATGTTCAACCGTTAAACAAAGAAAAGATAGTCTAGGGAATGACACATGGTCTGAACTGGGAAAGCAGTATGTTAAAACTAAAAGGGTTTTTTTCCCTGATCTCCATTACCCTGGATGGCTTGCAGTAGTAAAGTATTGGTGGATCTGTACATAATATGAATTTTCTGGTTTTCCAGTTGTGTCGCACATGGCCCTGTGACAGAAAAAAAACACCTTTTACAAACAAGTCATAACTGGATTGAGGGGTGAATAGGTGGTCAAATGGATGGAAGAAACAAAGGATTGGTAGAGTGCATGGATAGATGGGTAAATCACATTCAGTTTGTGGAGGGATAAATGGATGGATGGTCGAGTGGGTGGATGCATGGGTGGAAGGATGTTATCTATAGGTCCAAAATATGCATGCACCAATATCTAGCAAACCTTTTTCTCCAGAAATCCTTGTTTAACAATCGTCCCCTTGATGACGTTACTCTGAGGTAAAAAAAGCACATAAATTTGATTAATGTTTCTGCAGTGTAATATGAGGAATGAATCCCATTCCGATAAAAAAAAGATGTTAAAGAGGTTCTGATGATGTTAGAACATGGAGATCTAACTCCACTGAACCTAGGGACATTTTCGATGGTTGAGGAACAGGCTTTCAGTTTCTTCATGTAATTTTCCCTTCAAGGTAATAGTGTCAAAAAAAGTAATTTTTATTATAAATCATGCAGAATACAAAGTGGCAATCCACCTACCGGAATTACTCGCATCTCTTCATCAGAGTCGCTTGATTCGTCTGAAGAATCCAAGTCAAGAACATCCTGGTTGCTACTGAAGCGAAGTGCTGACTGGAAATGAAACAAAGATTAATGGAAAGGTAAATAAGAATGTTAAAGTAGCACTAGGTTTTGTTGGTAAATATTGGTAACCATGGTGATACTGTTACCATGAAAACTAAGCACTTCTAATACAAATATCATGGCTGTGGTACAAATGCCATGGCACCATAGGTAACCATAGCAATACTGTTATCAATGAAATGAAGCACTAGGCAACCATGTTGAAACTGTTACCATGGAAACTAAGGACTTTTATTACAAATGTCATAGCTGCAGTACAAGCACCATAGGCAACCATAGGTAACCACTGTGAAACTGTTAACATGGAAACTATGCTCTGACAAACTGACTTACAAATCTATATAGAGCATCTGATTCATCAACGTAGCAAGCCTTGTGATTCCGTCCTTTCCTTCTGAAGGAATTCTTGCTTGTCAACCCTATAGGCTGGAGATGTGCTTCTTCAAGAAGGATGTTACATAATGCCACGCCTTGTTCCCTGTCTGGCACAAAGCACCACTTAAGGAGCCAGTCAATTAACTGCACACCTGTGAAAATGAGCCGAAATTTTCATTCTTAACTTTTCTGTTTCTTTTTTTTATTGTGCCTTCTTGGCCGTCATTGGTGATGTTTTGTTTAAGCTCTACTTTTGCGACATCATGCCTGACGAACCTTGACATGTGAACACATCATCACAAGGGTGGTCACATGGTGCAATCTAGTTTATGCGACTTCTAATCCAACATCACAGAAAAATCACATCATGTGTCCATACAGTATCGTAGTACGTACAGTATCCCATAGTGAACCCGGGATGAAAGAGGGGCTGGTCTTTTGTAAAAGTCACGAAGCGATGAGCCCTGAGGTTCCTCATCACTGTACTTACCTGTAAAGCAGAGTTTGTAGGTTTTATTTTCTGGTTTACAAGTGTGATTGTAAAGAGGTACACCAGCATTGGGGTCTTGCATGGCATCAATGATATCCCTGAAAGGAAACAGTTAACTTTTTAAATACCACTTTAAATTTCACTTGGGCTCTTTTTATGGGATAAAAACAGATGGATGGACAGACACCCAGACAGATTGGGATAGAGGGGTGAACACATTAATATGGACACACACAGATAACAGGCACACAGATGTTAATAAGGATGTATGAATGAGTTTGGACACACAGACAGATGGATGAACAGACACCAACTCAGATTGGGAGAGAGGGATTGACACAAAAGCATGGACACACACAGATAACAGGTGCACATATATAATAGATATATGGATGAGTTTGGACACACACACAGATGGATGGACAGACACCCACACAAATTGGGACAGAGGGATTGACACAAAAACATAGACACACACACAAGTACTCAGGCAAAAGGTGTGCAGATGTTTTGATGGATTCATGGATGAGTTTGGACACAAGACAGAAGGATTGGTGAAGACAGACAGACATATAGAGAAAAGGAAAGGCCATCCCTACTTACCGAAGCTCTGAAGTAGACCCAGCATAAGGCACAGGCTCTTTTTCAAATAATGTGCTTGATGATGCCTCAGACTCTTTTTCAACTTGTAATTTCTTAAGATTATGGAAGAATTAAAGTAAGTTTTCTCAAATTTGCTCTGTGAATGTCAGAAAATTGAATTAAACATTTAAATAATTTTAACAACTAACCCTATCTCTGGCTTCTAGTTTCCTGATAGCTTCAGCTAAAGAGTTTGCCCAGCTATTTCGTTCTTCATCATTGACAGCTTGTATAAGGTATTCTATGCCTTCCTTTGAGGTCAGACGAAACACACTCTGTAGAAACAACAAACTTGTGTAGCTTACAATTAATGCTGAAGACTATCTGGATAGACTATCCATCCTGTGCTAACACCCAGTATTATGCTGTACTGGTTATATCACTAGATCAATAATAATGAATGGGGTGAAACAACTTTACTGTACATGTGGGTCATTCAACTACAGGTGAAATGACTGTGGCCAAATTGAATGCAGAGCTCTGAATTGATTGCAGAAGAATTGACTGTGGCAGACTGAAATGACCAGTTACCATTCTATTGCCTGCAGGGTATATCAATCAGCTGAATGATTTTGATAAATTGTACCAGACAAGCATGGCCAGTCAAGTGTTATCAACTAGAAAGTATTCTATAGCTTGGTATATATCAATAAGGGTTTATCAGATCTTGTGTGACTTTTCAAATTTTAATCCAACGAAAATGAAAATATAATATTTGAAGTGCCACAAGGGGTCTATATCCCAAGGGTGTGACCACTAAACAGAAGTCTCACTGACAGTAATAGAGCGTGGCATATTATTTACCTCTTTTTTGGTGTATTCAGCACAGGGACTGACAATAAAACACCCCTGTAGCAGCACATATCCTGCAGGCTCAACGTCCTAACAAAAAAAATGTCATCATTCAACTAATTTTAAATAGAAAATGAAATTAACTCAAACTTATAGCATTAATCAAACAGTTGATTTGAACTATTTTAAAAACTTTTAATCAAAATATAATTTTAGATATCAAAATTAAAAAACTAAAATTCATAATTCCACAAAAATATCCATATACCCACCATGAAGGAATTCTGAAAAAAGACCCCCACCCTCCGGAATTTCCAATTTTCTTCCAATCATGAACTTGTAATTTTGTTTTTTCTCTGACCCTCCACTCGCTGGGGATTCCCAATTTCCTCCATTGTGTTTGGGTATGAATATTTTCTGGAACCACACAACATTTTTTTATTTAAAAAAATGTTAATTAAAATATTTCAGATATTGTCAGAAACCCATTTTTAACAGAAATGATATATCCTGGTTATGATATGATATTATGAATGAAGCCTCTCGTGTTTCCTTTTTGATAAGAATTAGGTATTATTTTCAGTTTTCAGAGCATAAACATTGCCTTCTTGCATATATTTATAGGTACAGAAAGAAGCTATATTGAAAGAAGAAATTTTGTTTTTAGTAATAAAAATAACAATGAAAGATGATATTGAAAGATAGTAATAAATAATGAAATTAGAAAAAAAAATGAAAATTATAATATAATCTACTATTTTATGGGTTAAATAAAACTATGTCTACTATATATTGAGTTATAGTAAGAACAACATAATATCATTGGCAAATGATAAATATTCTTTATTCTCATATATAGCAACACACCTCTTTCTTTTTGTAGTAGCAAAGTCTTTCATCATAGAGAACAAACCATCTTGTTTTCCAGTTATGCCGGACATGACCCTACAACAGAAAAAATTACTTTTTGTAGGCATAGAATCACCCTTCAAAGCATGTTGGAATTCAGCTAAATTTGGAGAACAAAACAATAGGTTCCAATTCTCAGGAGATTGAAATTCTTTTGTTTTGTCCTCCAAATTGAGCTGCTATAAGGGGTCTATTGCTCCTTGAAAGTTATAGTAATATTCAGTGCAGCACTTACTATGATATATGGTATGTGTTATATACATGTACATGTCTGTGTGTGTGCACATGTATTTATGCATGTATCTCCATGCATGTATGTGCGCATGTATATGTCTAAATAAGTTACAGTAGATATCATAATTACAGGAAATTAACATGTCTTGAAAATGAAATCAGATGTCACATTCATAAAGATTGATTACAATTTTCAAATATTCTGCAAATAATAACTAATGATCATCAGAAAACAAAATGTCTTAAGATGTAACTATACAAAAAATTATTAATATTATTATAATTAAAACATTGTATTCTTTTTTTGTTTCTTGATATAATATTTGATATCAGGATAACAATAAGAGTAATTATTTTCTCTTCCTTAGAAACTAAAAGATAAGATAAAAATACATTGGTAGACCAGGAAAAAAATGTTGAGAATTCCACATAGTAAGCTTATAGGAAGCAAACATATGCTAAGATAGGATTATACTGGTATTAACACACCTAGCTTATTTAGAAGAAAGACTAAATAAGGAAAAATAAGGCCAAATATTCTCATTACCATATAAGCTTATGATAACGATAATGAAGTAAAAGACAAACAAACTTAAAAACAGTTTGTATATGCATGATTAATTGTTGACTGAGTTATTGATGAATATTGAACGTTGTTGGTACTTAAAATGTTAAGGTTAATCCCAAGAATAAGTATCTTAACATTGAGGAATTTTCTTCACTAGCAAAGCATATGAATCTAGAGGCATCATACAAATAAAAAATAGGAACTAACAGAGATAATTTCTACACTTAAGCTTACACATATGAAAATAAAACGTCTTACTCACCTTTTTAACAAGATATCCTTCTTTTCGTTTTACCCTCGATAAAGACGTCATTTTACCAAACATCCATGTTCGCTTTGTAAATTAAATGCTATTGAAACAATTTCCTTTTCGAACCAGCGATCAAGAACTCGTAGCAGTTGTGCTGGTTGTAAAGAGCATTTACACTTTTAAAATAGTATAAGCTCGTAGAAAGGGCAGTCAATATTGACAATAATAGATCGACGATCTTGGGATTTTAAGATCCTTGGATCCCGTTTAAATACAGGTTAGTGGGTAGTTCCAGAGGAGAGGAAATGAGTAAATAGTTAATCGATCACGAGCAGATGAAAGGAAACTCCTAATTTTTGAATTCTTTTTCAAATTCTATATTTAGAATTCCAAGCCATCAAAGCTTGATGGGAAAGCTGTTTTGATATCCACAGGCAGCCCAATTCTTCCTTTTCATAATATTATCCTTTTTAACCTCTTTACTCAATCTAATTAACTAAATTCCTAGACAAACAAAGAAACAAGCTCATCTTGAACAATTCTTAAGCATTACAATGTAAGTATTTCAAATACTCTTCTTAACTTGGGAATTTATTACAAATGAATGACTTGGGCTTCCTGTGTACAAAAGTTGACTTTCAAAATGGCGGGCAACAATTTTTTTCAAAGAACCAAACTTTTTCATTAAATTCTCTTAAAGCAACTAAGCAAAATGTTCGAGAATAAGCTAGGGTGTTGTCCAAGGACTACAGTATTCGTTATTGACCGTAGTTCTCGTTTTTTATCGCTGTCCAAACAGCATATTGACCTGGATGGGACAGGGAAAGGCAAAGCACAAGGAAAAGGAGGCAAGTCTGCGCTTGGTCCTGTCTACAAGAATGCTTGGACGTGCTGTGTTGAAGCTACTATTGAGTACTGTAGGATTGTGTATGACTTGTTTCCTAATGAATACATGGTGAGTTTGAAGCACTGTTGATAAATGAAAAAAAAAACTGTGGGGGAGGGGTAGAGTGGAGTAGACTTCTGATATATATACCTCTTCTGTGACAAGTTGACCCTTCAAGCACTTCGAAATTCAGCTCGATTTGGAGGACAAAACAATAGGTTTCCAATTCTCAGGAGATTGAAATTCTTTTGTTTTATCCTCCAAATTGATCTGCTTTGATATCATGTGCCGTGAGCCTATTAGGGACTGTGCATATTGTTATTTATGACTGGGGGGGGGGGGGGGGGGGGGGGGCAGTGTTCAGAAATCACTTAAGGCGCCTTATATAATGTTTTTATAGACATTTTGAGGCACACTTCAACCTTATATCTTTCCTAATTTTCATTTCTTTATTTTTCAGTTTATTCTTTTTTTCATATACACTTTCTTTCTTGGTTATTTTTATTGTATTTCAGGCTCAGGTGATAGTATCAGATGAAAAAGCCCACAAAATCAATGCCAAATCTCCAGACCAACAGAATGTACCACATGTAAGACAGTCTACAATATTATCTTCTCATATACTTTCTTTATCCCTTTCTCTCCCCCCCCCCCCTCCCCCGGCACCATCCATTCCCAATCACAGATCAAATTGGAGGTTTAGCATGTTAGGTTTTGTGGAGCGAGGAAAACCAGAAAACACAGAGAAAAACCCTCAAATCAAGGGAGAGACCCAACAAATTCTACTCACACATCATATCAATTCCAGGAATCTAACCTGAGACCCCAGAGCAGGGCTTAAAATAAGGCCGGTCAACAGTTAATGTTTGGCCAAAGTTGGTACTTGACCGGACAGACATGCTGACTGGTCATATTTGAAAAAAAAAAATATATATATCATACGCTGGACATCTTGACCGACGTATGCCTGGCCGTTATTTTGAGCCCTGCAGAGGTGAAAGGCAAATTTAGTACTGCTACATCACCATTGATTTCCATCTATTCGTACTTCTCCTAACAATTCTCTTGTACTTGGAGGTTAAATTTTTTTGATAAAAATTATGTCACTAAGGTGTATAATTCTCAGCTCCTTAGAACATTTGCCAACCTTGGTCCACCCAAACCAGACAATGAAGAAGAATGTTCCATGTTACATGGTTTGACGATGGCTGTGCAGTGTGCAGGAGAAGCAGCACCTATGACCAAGTTTCAAACAGAAAGGTGTAGTGAGGAAGATGGAAAAGTTAGAATAGTCTGTTTGACATCCTTAAAAAAGTAAGTTTACCAACTAAAGACATTGAACCAAACAACCAAATTTTAGTATTTGAAATTTCACCAGGCATTTTATTTTCTATTTAGCATTATTGCGATTCTCAATATTCTGCAAACTCGGACATTTCAATGGCTTGTTGTGAAATTGGTTTTTCGCTGCTGTCAATCAGAACTAATCAGTCAGTACATTTTATATTTTTGACTGGCAGCAGTGAAAAACCAAATTTCAACGGGCAACTCACAACTACCGAATTCGCAGAATATTGAGAATCGCAGTAATTAAGGAGGCTAGAAAGGGTTTTTGAACTGGTTTACATATAAACTAATACATGACAGTAAAGGGGTAGCATGGGTAGTGTACACTGCTAACAAAGGCCTGGGTCACTTATTCAAGCCCTACAGTCGCCATATTGGAATTGAGTTTGTTTGATGTGTTGTTCTCTCCTGTGCTATCAGGGTTTTCTCCTGGTGCTCCAGTTTCCTCCCTCCATAAAAATCAACATGTGAGTGAGTGTTGTGTGCATAAGATACTGATTGTAGTGGTAGTGTGTGTGAGTGAAAAGTGTCCCCAATTAGTACGCTAGTGCTAGAACATCCAGACACTTAAATAAAGAGATTTTATTTTAAGTTGACCTAGAAGAACAAAGTCCATAAAGTGCAGATTTGGATAAAAATAAAGATATGATATAACATGTTGCTATGGCAATGATAGAAAACTTCAAATGTGTGCAAAGTTTTTCATTTAAAAAATCATTAAAAAAGTTATTTCTTGTCTCATTCTTAGTGAAGCTCACGTCAATACCCTCGTATCTTGCATCAATGACGCTCTACGACATCAAACTGGCAGGTAATGTACATCATTTTCCACTAACCTTCCTGGTTGTAATGGTTGGGACACTGGTGCTATTCTGGCCCAGCATGTTGCCACTGATAGTCACTTTAAATGGCAGTTTCTTTATTCCTTTGTAGCTCTCCTGTTCAAAACTTGGAGCTGATTTTGATTCACGTCATCCATGCGTCTGATAGTAGCAAGTTTACTGAAAAGGTTCCCAAGGTATCAAGTTTGTTTCGATTTCAAGAACTTCAATATTGTTTTGACTTTGAGTTAACATTGGTTTTCGAAGCTGCAGTAGGGGCACAAAGCTAATCCAGGCGGTTGTACACACCCTGCACCCCTCCCCTGGACCTGCTCCTGAGCAGGCTACTGTATGTCAAGAAACACGCAGTATGATTAGCTAATATGGCAGTCTCTGCTTTCTTTCTTCCCTCAACCCTCACCCCTCAGGCATTGCAGTCGAAATAAAACAGACATTTATTTTATTTCAAGGTGTCGCCAATGATGTCAGTGAACATTCACTCAATCAAATCATCTCAGTTGGTGTTCAAATCCAGTCTCATGGTCCAGAAGCACTTCAATCTCAAATCTACCACAGTGACAGGCATCCCTATGAAGGTGAGTGCATCCATTCCATCAACTACCAGGACTTAAGCCTGATTTTCACTTGAGATTTTGGTTGGCGTCAGAGGCAGTTTATGATGAAGTAAACCAGAAAACAGAGTTGAAATTGGCATTAGAAGCAGAATTGGAACAATTGGCATGTTTCTGTTTGCTTGGCTTTTGCTTACGCTCATGACAAATGGTTTTCACTTGCAATCATTCATGCATGAACTGCTTCCGACTCCAACTCCAATTCTGTTGCAATTAGAAAACCAGGCTTTAGGTAGCATATGCGGCTCTTGTTGTGAGAAGAAATGGTCAAAAGATATTGTCCAAGGACTGCGGCACTCCCTCAAAAATGCAAGGGCTAAAGCAAGAGAGGTTTCATTCCACCCAAGCAGATATACCATGCAAGATGAAGAATGTTGTAGGGCTGCAGCCTAACCTGCCCCTACCTCTATCTCCCTGCAGTCCCTCTGGTTGCCATCTTGGGTAGCATGAGACCAAATTGTTTGTTGAAGTCAACCAACATGGCAGCTACTATAGACCCCTTTCACATGACGTCAAAGTAGCTCAATTTGGAGGACAAAGCAAATGAATTTCAATCTCCTGAGATTGGAACCTATTGTTTTGTCCTCCAAATTGAGCTGCATTCTGACGTGCTGCAAGGGGTCTATATAATTATATCTATGACAACGATGAAGTGCTAAACATCTTTTCTTTCTGATGTTAAATGCAAAACAGGAGGAACAGCATTCAGGAAGCTCTGCTAACTATGATGTAGAAATACTTCATGCTGCTGAAGTGCATCATGACCTTACAGTCTTTTGTAAGTACCCCTTTCCATTTCGAATCAATCAATCACTTTAACTGACAGAGTTTTCAGACTTGATCTGCTCTCCAGCTTGGGCATAATGTTTATCCATTGCAGACCATTCTCTTGAAAATAGTCCCCTTCACAGTTCCAACATCTTGAAAGGCAGCCATGCTTTTGCATTGAAGTATGATGAACAGTGAGCTTGCGATGATAGAGACATGTGAATAATTATCCAAGGTGTTAAAAAGGTCTCTATCATTGCAAGGTCACTGTTCATCTCATTTCGATGCAAAGGCACGGCTACCTTTCAAGATGGTGCAGGGAACTGTGGGGGACTATGAGACTCATTGTTTGAGTTCTATCCATATTTATGTGTCTTGTCATGCGCAACTGTCAAACAAAGAAATGATACTCTACACATGGTCTGAAATGGGAAACCATTATGCCCAAGCTAAAAATTTCTATTGATCCATCCTTTATTTTCTACAGCTCAGTTTTGTAGCAATAACAGTGTCAGCCCAGCTGTAGTGTCTTCAAATGTTAGTACCTCAAGTTCTACAAGTGGCAAGAAAGATGCAGCAGCAAAAGATACAGTAATTTTGAAATGGTGTACTCCAAAAAATAGTACTACAAATGGTAATCTTCCTTTAAAAAGACACATGCATACTAGTTATACAATGGTTTCGAGTGGTATACCGTGGAATATCCCACGAGTCACTTGTAGTTTCTAGTATACACACGAGCCTTTAGGCGAGCATGTGCTGCTAAGATAGTAATGAAGCATTCCTGGCCAATGCCCAAATCTATCAGGATGATTCTCAAACTATGTTTTTCTTTTTCTTTTAGAACTTTTTCCTTGTTTAGGGTCATATAGAATAACACCAGTTGAAGTAAGTCATTAGAAAAATAGATATTTGTTCACATTAACATGTAATCCAATTATAGACTTACAATACTCCAAGGACAAGAAGCATGGGTAGTGTGCACTGCTGATATGCCACCTCTCACCACTTAAAAACATATTTTTACAACCATCACTCCCCGTACAGGGCTCTTCCATGAGGTTCGCTCCACACACACTACCACTACATTCTATATTTACAGCATACAACACTCAAATCACATGTTGATTTTTACGGAGGAAGGAAAACCGGGAGAACTGGGAGAAAATTCCCTGTGGCACAGGAGAGAACCCAGCTTGCAGCAGTGAGGCGGACAATAAATATGTTTTAACCAATTTTCGCTCCTCTTTTTTAGGTTAACAGTCGTCCAGCCTCTTGCTTGATATCATTTCTTCTTCAAGGTAACACAACAGAAAAAAACAACCAGATTAAGAGATAATAACCATAATTGTGTCTGGGTATTAATCTTAAGTTGTACTCTTTGATTTCAGGCCGTTCTGTCATGTTGGAGCAACCTAGGAAGTCTGGCAGCAAAGTCGTCTCTCACATCCTCATGAGCCATGGTGGTAAGCTAGGTTAACACTTATAATGGGCTGAGTTCATTATAAGTTTAGTTGACAGAAGCCAAAATGCCAAATGTCTGGAATAGGTTAGGTTACAGAAATATGAAAAGTGCTGTAAAGTGATCATCTGAGAATATGTACTTAAAAAGGCAGCACTTTCTCCTCATTTATTTTAAGACTCCGACTCTTGGTATGGCTAGGGGATTGAGCTAAAATTCTCTTACACACAATCTGATGCTCAACCAACTGAGCCAACTTGGTGTAAAATTTTAGTAGTAATAAAATTTTTTTCTCTTTTTTTAGGTGATATTTATATTCATAGTGTGTCGACCTCCCGTACCCCCAACGAAGACCCTCCTTCCATCAGTGAAGGTGTTGGAGGGCGCGTAACAGACTATAGAATTAATGTAAGTATGAGAACTGCAGCCGTACATCAGGGGTGGTTGTTAATGTTTGGTCTCAATGAAGCAATTGGAACTGTTTGTAATGTTTTAACAGGACTTTGGAGAGTTCATGAAGTCCAACAGACTTGCACCATGGCCCAAGAAGAAGGGCCAAGCAAATGTGAATGTCCTTGAAAAAAGTAAGAGAATTTGTTGCTCAGAATTGGTAGTTAACTGTTCAGTCAGAAAATAGACTATAGACGAATCAATATATTGTATGGATAGTGTAGGAGTGTATGCCTGCAGGAGGGGAGGGTAGTGCGCATTGTCCACTTTATTGCCCATTCTTCATTTAGTCATATGGGAGTCAAGTTTTATTGATGCTATGCCTTATTCATAGATTCCTCCATAAACTTCTCAAGTGTATATACTCTTCTATTCCCTGTTCAGGTCACACTCGCCTCGAAAGATGTACCCGTCATTGGCCTATAGTCATTAGTGATACTATCGTTGGTAACATGATGCCGGTAATTATTCTGTTATATCATTATTTGAAGTATCATGCACATTACTTGATCAATATCTCCATATTTAACTGCTATTGTTCAAGTGCGACCCTACAAGCTTGAAGTCTTGTTGGTAAACTAGCATTTTGATGGCTGTCAATCTAAATAATGGGAACATGTGTATTGGTTTAGAAAACTGCCTCATAATTATGACCAAAATTTGCGATTGAGGGTAATAAGATTTACTATTAAGGGCTCAAAAGTTAAAGAAATTAAAATCTACCAAAATTAGACATAAGCATCATTTTCATGAAAAAAAGTATTTTGATTGATTCCTGTCGAAACGCTAGTTTCCAAATGAGACATCAAACTTTGTGGGGCGCACTTTAACAATTATAACAGTTTTAAGAAATAAGATCCAGTCATCAATGTCTAATTAGCCTTTCTGCAATTGTAGAAATGCATTGCATTATGGGGCTTTTTATGCATTTTATTCATAAAGAAATGAAAGAAATCTGAAAATGAACACAACAATTAAGGTATCCTTTCACTTTTCACTATCAGCAAGCGAAAAGGGCACCATATGAGTATCTAAGCTTCCCTAAAAAGGCCCCATGATGGAACACATTCTGCAATACTCCAGTTTTGCATTCGATGCAAACTGCTGTTTTTGAAGACCACAGACTCATTTGCACAGGCTTAGCCTTGTTTATAAGTCAGATATTCAACGACATCATTAAAGGTCTGTGGGATTTCAAAAAATTCGTATTGTTCAACTTACACATTCTTTACATTACAGCTGACTTTAGCAATTCATTAGCAACAGCCAACTGTAATGTAAAGAATGTGCAAGTTGAATACTGCCAATCTCACGGACTTTTAATGGTGTCGTTGAATAGATGACTTATAAATGAGGCTAAGCCTGTGCAAAGGTTTACATCGGATGCGAAACTGGAGTATGCTGCAATAATGTTATTGTTAAAGTTTAATTAAATGCATATCATTTACTTGGTAGTTAGACTGATATTTTATTCTTTTGCCACTTTTTTCCCCAGCATCTTGAGCCACTGGCTTCTCTTATTATGAAAGAAACCCTCACAGATAAAGAAGTGCTGGACTGTAAAAGTGTGAGTATGTTACATGTGTTATGTAATATGTACAACATGAGTGGCTGTGTTGTATCGGCTAGACAAGATTTCCCACCATATCTAGACAGAGGCGCCCTATGGCTGGTAACGTGCAAGGGGAAAACATGATGATGATACATGATGATGATACATGATGATGATACATGATGATGATACATGATGATGATACATGGTGATACGTGATGGTGATACATGATGATGATACATGATGATGATACATGATGATGATACATGATGATGATACATGATGATGATACATGATGATGATACATGATGATGATACATGATGATGATACATGATGATGATCATACATGATGATCATACATGATGATCATACATGATGATCATACATGATGATCATACATGATGATCATACATGATGATCATACATGATGATCATACATGATGATCATACATGATGATCATACATGATGATCATACATGATGATCATACATGATGATCATACATGATGATCATACATGATGATCATACATGATGATCATACATGATGATCATACATGATGATCATACATGATGATCATACATGATGATCATACATGATGATCATACATGATGATCATACATGATGATCATACATGATGATCATACATGATGATGATACATGATGATCATACATGATGATCATACATGATGATCATACATGATGATCATACATGATGATGATGATACATGATGATGATACATGATGATGATACATGATGATGATACATGATGATGATACATGATGATGATGCATGATGATGATACATGATGATGATACATGATGATGATGATATATGATGATGATACATGATGATGATACATGATGATGATGATACATGATGATGATACATGATGATGATACATGATGATGATACTGATGATAATGATATACAAGATGATAAATATACCACTGTTTCCAGGTCATTTATCGTCTCCAATCAATGGAAAGTCGCAATGATGTTCTTCCCATAACGATAACAGGAGTCCGAGGTAAAGGACCCAAGCGAGAGGAACAGTATCGCCAACTGTGGGCTGAACTCGAAATATTTCTGGATGCGGCTTCCAAGACATCAAAAATGCATGAGAAGGTGAGGGATAACACTGTAAAGGTCAGCGTACTGTAAAGGTCAGCGTACTGTAAAGGTCAGCGTACTGTAAAGGTCAGCGTACTGTAAAGGTCAATGTTATTTGTTTTGGTTTACTGCTATTTCAGTTGCCAATCAGATATCTATTAGACGATCCAACAAAGTGATAAAACCTATTGCTAGAAACCCCTTTCAAAGTGACGTCAAAGCAGCTAAATTTGGAGGACAAAAAAAAAAAAAAAAAACAATTTCAATCTCCTAAGAAATGGAACCTATTGTTTTGTCCTCCAATTCAGCTGCATTCTGGCGTGCTACAAGGGGTCTATACATTTTACTCACTATCTCGCTTCTGATTGGCTAAGAGCCTAAGAGCAAATCCCTGATATCGTGTTAACCTGATATGATGAATTTGTTTCTCTCTCTAGATATATGACTGTTTAAGAGTTTCCCAGAGCCCAGGCCATAGCAGTCACAGTAGCAGTCCTATGCGAACCACGCCCACAGATGAGATAGAAAGTAAGAAACTACCAAGTTAAAAACTTTCGAATCCAAATTTTAGCCTCTGGGTTGATCTAAGTCAGGGCACAGCTAACTCACAGATTGAAACCTGAAACAACCTCTGGGCTGATCTAAGTCGGGGCACGGCTAACTCACAGATTGAACCCTGAAACAACCTCTGGGCTGACCTAAGTCAGGGCATGGCTAACTCACAGATTGAACCCTGAAACAACCTCTGGGTTGATCTAAGTCAGGGCATGGCTAACTCACAGATTGAACCCTGAAACAACCTCTTGGTTGATCTAAGTCAGGGCATGGCTAACTCACAGATCGAACCCTGAAACAACCTCTGGGCTGATCTAAGTCAGGACATGGCTAACTCACAGATCGAACCCTGAAACAACCTCTGGACTGATCTAAGTCAGGGCATGGCTAACTCACAGATCGAACTCTGAAACAACCTCTGGGCTGATCTAAGTTAGGGCATGGCTAACTCACAGATCAAACCCTGAAACAACCTCTGGGCTGATCTAAGTCAGGGCATGGCTAACTCACACATCGAATATGAATTTAGCTTGTTATTTTTTCTTCCAGGAATGAATGTTGGTTCTGGGTTTTCTTCGACTGAATTGGCCTGGAATGAAGTAGACAGGTTGGTGTTAGCGACAATGGGTTATTTATTCACTGGATCTTTTTTGCTGTTGTTGTTGTTGTTGTTGTTGTTGTTGTTGTTGTTGTTGTTGTTTATACAAAAAAGGAAGGAGACGTGAGTTAACATATAATTTATATATAGCTATTTATCTTTATATATATCGACATTTAGATACCACGGCATGTCAGAGCGAGAGAAAAGCGACTTCAACCGAGGCGACACCAACAACGACCACTTCTCTAAAAGAGGAAGGAATACACCAGATATTGAACGGTCACAAAAGAAATTCAAAACGGACGAAAGACTTGAAATACCACAAAAACCAGGTAAGATAAATGAAATTAAAAAGTGGGAGTTAACAGTGGATTCCACAGAGTGGCTCTTCTTTCAGTTCTTCCACTGAATTCCAAATGGAATTTAGAAGTTGAATCTTGCAGAGGGAGGAACCTCTTACCTTGGGCGTAATGTTTTCCCATTATAGAACACGTGTCATTCTCTTGAGAATAAGATTATTTGTTTAAGTTGTATCCGTATTCATTTGTCTCTTGTGGAACCGTTAAACAAAGAAATGATACTCTAGGGATTGACACGTGGTCTGAAATGGGAGAAAACATTACGCCCAAGCTAAAGACGTCTATTGTACACCACAGGGCTAACCTCGTCAGGTCCTTCGTTGTTGTCACTCTGGACAAATAGAATGAACTCGATATCAGCAAAGAGACATGAGGAGTTTGCTGGGCGCTTGGAATCTGATGGCAACAAGGCGGAACTGTACCAGCAGATGAATATGGACGGGAACGGAAGGTAAGTGGCTATATTGCTGCCATTATATTCCTTCCATGCTTCCTTCCATCCATCCATCCATCCATCCATCCATCCATCCATCCATCCATCCATCCATCCATCCATCCATCCATCCCATCCCATCCCATCCCATCCCATCCCATCCCATCCCATCCCATCCCATCCCATCCATCCATTCATTCACTCACGCCACTCAATCACTCACTTTTCCATCCATCTGTTCATCCAGTTGTCATTTATCCATATTATTCATTTGTTTTGTTTCTAGTGGTCGCGGAACACCCCCAATAAAATAAATGGTAGATCTATCCATCCGTATTGTCAGTCTCATCTCATAAAGGAGTTTCCTTGATATCTTCTTGGGGTACCTCAAAGAGAATTGGCACACGCATGCATGCATTGGAAGGGCTTTGCAAACGCGCTTATTAACCAGGTAGAACAGAACGAAGAAGAAATTGTACATGTATAGATACTTTACACTAGATTATGGAATAATGAAACTATCAACCAATCACGTAGCAGAAAGCTTTTTCTTGTCCAATCAGAGAGGAGCATCCAGGGGCAAGGGGAAGATGGCCTGAAGAAGGGAAAAGGACCAATGAAATACCAGGAACGTTTTTCTTGTCCAATCAGAGAGGAGCATCCAGGGGCAAGGGGAGGGAGGCCTGAAGAAGGGAAAAGGACCAATAAAATACCAGGAACTTTTTTCTTGTCTAATCAGAGACGAACACCCAGTGGGAAGGAGGGATTAAGATATGCTTTGGAGGGAAAGTCCGAGGCCTGGGGTGATTACCATTTATCCGGAAAAAACCGGTATGTGTCATTCCGATTGGAAAGTTCTGGAAAACTCGAGGTCTTCCGATTGAGGTAATCCACTTTTCCCGGAAGTCAAAGTTTCCCGCTCTTTTCGGTTCTTCCGGTAGACGCGTGTACCATTTGTCGGATGTCAAAGTTTCCCGCTCTTTTCGGTTCTTCCGGTAGACGCGTGTACCATTTGTCGGATGTCAAAGTTTCCCGCTCTTTTCGGTTCTTCCAGTAGACGCGCCTACCATTTGTCGGAAGTTTGTCTGATTAGAATCAAGATTAGAAAATCGCTTACCACCACAACTGTATGGTTTGGTTTTAATGGTAAGCACCCCAGCTGAAGACGGGGAAAAGACCAATAAAATACCAGGAATTTTTCAGTTTTTTGCCCAATCAGAGACAAGAAACGTGCTGAGAGGGAGAACCTTCTAGGAATCTTTCTTCGACCTTTTACGCCCCCGTGGTAGAAAAAAAAAGAGTTAAAATAAATTTTACTGAATCCGCGCTCTGCGTCCGCACTCCTCAGTCCATTACGTACCTTGTCGTTCCTCTAGATCTCTGTGGTGTTATGACGCCTTATTTTTTCTTGAGTCAGCTTTGAAAGGCTGTCAGAATTCCATCATCACGCAGACTAGTCTCTACGCAGACCTGCCTTGGAACAATGAAAAAAAAAACAACCTTAATTCCATTCAATCAATCAATCAATCAAGGAATAGAAAGGTTATGCTTGCATTAGGTGATTTTTAAAAAGCAATCAAAATAGCTTTCTTTCTTTCGTATGGCGACTAAACTTTTCTGGTTCATGATTTGGCAAATTCTACGAACCTTTCGCTCTGTGTGAAGCGTGCTGTAGAAAACGATCGAAAACTTTGTCTCGGCGTCAACGTTTAAATCAATGTTTGCTACTTGCTCGACCTCAAGGCTGAGTTTACTCAGTATTGGTAGTAGATTCATGTCCAAGTTACAAAAGAACAATGGGATGTTTACACGACTAGCGTGGCATTTGGAATAATAATTCAAAACCAACAAAAATATAGTAAATCTAAAAGAAAAGTTGAAAGTATGAATTTTATTTTGTGATTTCCAAAAAAAATATCTGACTTGGTAAACACTCCAGCGTCTTTTGGCTTGACTGGCGATCACTTTCTTTCATCTCTTCTCACCTGGCGTCGTGTTGACTTTAACTTTGTCTTTCTCGTTGGTACTATTTACTCAGACCTTCCACAGCGTGGCCTCTCCAGCTTTTACCATAAAGGCTGTTTGCGGTAACATGATCTACCCTTTCGCCACCTTTGAACCAGAGCCTTGGCGACGCGCAAAGCAAGATGGCTAAAGTATCACCGTTGTGGAAATGGCTGACGATTTTATTTGCCATCATCAGTATTGCACTACTTATCGCCTTGATAGTTGTAGCGGCGAAGGATGACACTGGTGATACTAGTAAGAAGGAGGAAGAAGCATCGGTTTGTGCTTCAGGTATGGATGTGAGCGTTAGTTCAAGTTCATCCGATCCCCCAGCACTTGGATTATTCGATGATTTGTCCGAGCTCGAATTAAAGAAGATTTATGACTACATGTTCAAGGTCAAATCTCTAAATCTCAAACCTAACCAAGAAAACAAGATCAACTCAAATCGTATTGCACTCATTCAGCTATATCCTCCCTCGAAAGACGACGCTTTGGCACACCTTGATCAGAAGAAACCGAAACCCGAACGCCAGGCTATCGTTGTCGTGTTCAAAGGCGCAGCTCAGCCTGCAGTTGTAGAGGAGTATATCGTAGGACCCGTTGGTACTCCAACCAAGCATGAACTGAGGAAGGTAGCTGGAAGGGAGTATCCAATCAATTTTAACTCGAGGCCATTCTCAACCCAAGAATTTATAGCCTTAGATAATCTAACCTTCAAGGACTTGGGAACCAAAGCTCATGATTTGCTCAAAGAAAGTTACGATGGTTATACGTACGGCGAAAACTGTGGGGAGAAATGCTTGTATGTACAATTTGGCGCGCCAATGGGCCTCACTAGTAAAACCAGAGAAAACTGGTTCGTATTTCATCGCTATGATTTGCCTTTCTACATCCATCCAATAAATTTCGAATTCTACGTCAATCATGCCGGGAGTGACCCCTCGAAATGGCGCATCGAAAAGATCTTATACAATGATCAACTTTTCGATTCTGTAGAGGATTTGATGACGGCATATCGCAATGGATCTCTTGTGAAGACATTTATACCCGCGCTGAGCGATGAGCAAAAGAATGTTTTTACATATGAAAGACGTGGGAAAGCGCAGCCAGAGAAACCTCTTCGAGGGCCCGAGTTGTACGAGCCCGATGGAAGGCGTTATAGTGTTAGGGGCAGACACGTTGAGTATATGAACTGGGCCTTTGATTTTCGTATGGACTCGGTCAGCGGTCTGCAAGTATACGATGTCCGATTCGGTGGTGATCGTATAGTATACGAGTTAAGTTTACAGGAGGCGATTGCTACCTATACGGGATTTTACCCAGTCCATATGGGCAACAATTTTATGGATAGTAATTTTATGATGGGTGTTAACAGCCACGATCTTTTGCAAGGTGAGTGGAAGGCTGGGTGGGCTTGGAAATTGGTTTTACTTTGCTATAGATTTTGCTTTGAAATGCAACTCAATAGACTTCTTTACCTTCGTATGCAATTTGCCTATTTCAGACCACAGACATTCCCTTGAGAAATGTTCTTTTGTTAAAATACTTACACATGAAAGAATCAACTCCCAAGAGTGGCATCATGTGGTCTGAAATGGGCACAACAAACAACGGAGGTAAAGAGGTGTACCCGGAGAGGTGTATTTGGAGGACAAAGAAATAACATTACAATTCTCAGGAGATTGAAATTCTTATATTTTGTCCTCCTCACGTGCAAGGGTTTCTCAAAATCATGGGCTGGGGGCTCTGGGGTTTCGATCGAAAATTAAACAAACTCTGTCAATTTATTTCAACCAGGTACGGATTGTCCAGGCACTGCGAAATTCTTTGATCTCGTTCACATGTCGTATGGCGATGATCCGTTCACAGTCAAGAATGCGGTCTGTGTTTTCGAACTAAACACTGGCGTTCCCTTGAGGAGACATTACGATAATGATTTCATGCAAGGTTACAGATTCTTTGGGTCAATGGTAAACCAGGTAAGCTAAACGTGTATTTGAGGGGAGGAGAAGGGGGAACATTTGTTAGAGGGGAGGGGTAGGGAAACTGAAAATGTATTAGAGGGGAGGAGAGGGAGGAACATTTGTTAGAGGGGAGGGGTAGGGAAACTGAACATGTATTAGAGGGGAGGAGAGGGAGGAACATTTGTTAGAGGGGAGGGGTAGGGAAACTGAACATGCATTAGAGGGAGGAGAGGGAGGAGCATTTGTTAGAGGAGAGGGGTAGGGAAACTGAACATGTATTAGAGAGGGAGGAGAGGGAGGAGCATTTGTTAGAGGGGAGGGGTAGGGAAACTGGACATGTATAAGAGGGGAGGAGCATTTGTTAGAGGGGAGGGGTAGGGAAACTGAACATGTATTAGAGGGGAGGAGAGGGAGGAGCATTTGGGGAGGGAAACCTAAACTACATGTTGTGACAGAAAAAAAGGAAGCCATTTCAATGTTGTTGCATACCGTGCGGTGGCCGTGCTCTAAGTCAGTACCGTACGTTTAACACTCATACAAAAGACGCTTTAACTTTATTCTTTTTTCACTTCAGGTACTCGTTTTGCGAACCGTTTCTACAGTCGGCAACTACGACTACGTTCATGACTTTATATTTTATCAGTCGGGAGCGATTGAAGTCAAAGTCTCCTTGACCGGGTACGTTTTTGGTTCGTTTTACAACGAAAACGTATCGCCCTATGGGTTCAATATACAAACCAATAACCTTACAAGCACCACTCATGACCATCTACTCAACTATAAAGTTGATCTAGATGTATCTGGAAGAGAGAATTCCTACGAAACTATTGAAATCGGTATTGAAAATGTAACAGATCGATGGCTCCCGGAAAAGAACAGGCGCATTGTCAAGAAAGTTTTGAAGCCGAGTACAAAGAATACTGAGCAAGAAGCGGCTTACAAGTTCAACTTTGATCACCCGAAGTATTTGAACTTCTACAACGAGAAGAGTAAAAATAAGATGGGAGTGAAAAAAGGCTATAGGATAAAACATCATGGGATTATGAAGCAATTGTATCCTGAAGACTGGGACATGGTACCGATGATAAGCTGGTCTCTCTATCAGCTCGCTGTTACCAAGTGAGTTATCAGAAGAGCATTTACATTTCTGATTGGTTGATGACGCGCGTGCAGTTGTATCTTATCAATAAAAAAACTTGCTTGATGTTTTGTGTGAAGTTATGAAGCACTTGGGGATTGTCAGAATACTCGAGAAGTGTTGAGCAGCACGACTCCTGTTCTGACAATCCCCGCGTACTTTATGACTACTGACACAGCATGCGCGCGAATTTTCTATTTCTTCAATATAAAGGCGCCTTACGATCATGAAAGGTGGTCACCTAGTACCTGGTATTTTATTTTATTTTATTTTATAAAATAACTTTGATATTACGCGCGCTCTGATTGGTCAAAAAGCCATGTTTTATGAGAGCATAATACATGCTCACGTCATTTTTCTCTCTCTCTGCTTCTTAAAAGCGCTAGTTATTTTATAAAAGCAATAAAAAAACCCAGTTTTCCGTGTATTATACTCTGATAAAAACACTTGGGATGTGGAGAGAACACTTGAGAAGCTGGAAACCACTCCGCTACGCGTCGTGTACTGTTCTCTCCACATCCCGCGTGTCTTTATCAGAGTATAATACGCGGAAAACTGTTTTTTATTCCTTAATTATTTAACTTCGCCTTTTAAAAACAAAATCAGTGATCATTTTGGTAGATTGGTAACTTGGAGGAAAAAAATGAAAACAAGAAATAGTGAATTGAGTGGCGGGGACACCACAACAGCTTTCGCCAATTACTGTGGGCCCTTAAACAATTACCATTAGTTACATATAGACACTGAGGGCAGGCCCGTAGCGTTCTTTCAGAGCGTTCTTTTACGTCCCTTAGATATTTTTGAGTCACTGAGTTCAAAACTGAACTCGTTATTATTCGTATTTCAGGTACAAAGACAGCGAGAGAACAAGTTCTTCCTTCTACAACCAAAACGCACCCGCAGACCCCCACGTGGACTTCAGGAAATACCTGTCTGACAATGAGAGTATTGTCAATCAAGACCTAGTTGCCTGGGTTACCATAGGCGCGATGCATGTACCCCATTCTGAAGATATACCGACCACCACTACTACTGGCAGCTCGGCTGGGTTTTATATTCTGCCTTTCAACTATTTTGATGAAGATCCTTCCATGGGATCTACCAATGCGGTGCTTATCAAACCAACTGATAAGAAGTATACGCCTTCTTTTAACCGATTCGGGACCCCAACAGGACCCTCTTGTGTGCCCAGAAATTATAAAGTTAGTTTTGATGGAAGGCACTTGTAACTAAGTTTAATAGTTTCAAGGACAGGAGGAGAGGAGGGTTAGAGGAGGGGTTCTAGGGGCTACGCACCCCTCCCAAGACATACATTTTTGGGCAATATGGAATTTAGCTCCCAACCCCCGTCCCTCCCCTCACTACTGTACATCTTTTTTTCCCGATTGCTGCGTGAAAAGAGTGAAATTTTGTTATGAAAAAGAAAATAAAAAGGCTTGAATCAGCATTGGAACTGAGACATCAAACAGTGAAAAGTTGATTTAGATATTTAGTTACGTGACGCAAATTCACAAAAATACCAAATTTCACTTTAAATTTTGGTTTTTTTAGTGAAAAGGAATTTGGTTACCATTAAAAAAATTGTTTAAGATGAAAAGGAAAAAAAAGAAAATTTTTAAAATGAGATTGAAAAATGTAAGTGTTTCCACTGGGGCTCGAACCCAGGACCTTGTGCGTGTTAGGCACACGTGATAACCACTACACTACGGAAACAACCGATGGTATTAAGTTGCCAATAAAATCATGTAGTTTGAATGATTAATGAACTACTCTCGAATTTCTCTTATGCTCACTTCAATCCAAACGGGGTTTATAAGGTTAATACATTCATCATGCTTCTTAATCTATGCGAATCTTATTTTTTTTAATACGGTTATTCTAGCTCAACCAATTAAGTGAACCTATATCAATTATAAATTACCGAGTTCCTTTCTGATTTATATCCAAGTTTTGGATCTAAATTATGTGTTAAAACATCATCATTTTCAAAGATAGACTACCAAATCGTTATAATAAAAACTTTAAAAAAAATTCATTTAAATACTTTGATCGAGAACATTTGGACTACCTGTGGTAAGTATAGTTTTGTAGGTATTGGGCTTCCTGTGTTCTCGATCGAAGTTGGTTGCAATGAGTTGGTTGGTGGTTTGCTTGCGAAAATCTTCCCCAAAATATGAAGGAATGGACCCATATAGCTAAATTCTTATCAGTTATTGCCTTTATCTATGCACGGGGGAGTAAAAAATAACTCTTGGAATTAGAAAAAACTTCAACAAGCAAAGAGGTAAGCTTAAGTTCCTAAACTATTTGAAAGCTCAGTCATCATCATTTTAATATTTTTTTCTTGTTCTACAAGACTTTAAGTATTTCGTTTAATTTATCTTCTGGCTAGAAGCTATCACTCATAAACTGAGTTCATAAAATTTTAATCAATCAATAAGCTTAGTTACCAGCTGAGTTGACCTTCAGAACAAACTTTTGCCAAGAAAATTTATGAAATACGAATTCTCTCCTCTAAATTAATTGTAAACGCTAGTCGAACTCATGGCGGAATTATATTTTAATCAACAAGAAAAATCTACATTGTATACTCGGAAAATGCTCGAAAAATAGGTAGTGACCCATAATTCTTTTCCGGAAGGGTGATCAACTCAGCTGGTAAATATGTATTCGATATTTGAAAGTTATCATAACATGAGCGGCCCGATTAGCTCAGCTGGTAGAGCATCAGACTTTTAATCTGAGGGTCACGGGTTCGAGTCCCTTATCGGGCGCTGAAAACATTTTTTATCTTTCGACCTTTTTTTATTTCTTATCTCTTATTTATTTATCTCTTAAGTTTCCTTCTTTCTTAAATTTCAAGAACTTGACAGCTTTTCGATTTTATTTCACTCAAGGTGTTCCCAAAGTATGGCATTTATAAATGTGATGAAAATATTTTTTCATTACATATCCGTCCATCAGTCTCTTTCTTTTTGTATCTTTTTATTTTCATTTTTCAAATATTCACAAGAACTAGGTAACCTCTAGAAACGAATTTTTTTTTCATTGAAGAATATTTCATTCATTCATTTCATTTCATTCTTATTCGATAATATGAGGGCGGAGATTTTTTCCCGGATTTAAAAAAGTTCAAGTTCCTGTTCTTGATTCACTTTCTTTCGTCTGCTAAAATGGATTTTCTTTCCAGACACAACAAAAGATTACAAGCGTATAAGGTTTTGAAATGTTTTCTTGACTAAGAATTTTCCCTTCCTTTGAAACAGCATTCCTTTTTGCGACCCAAAAGATCTTTATAAGATCTGGAATAAAAAGAGTTTTAAATATCAAAAACAAAGAAGTAATAATAAAGGGATCCTGAAGGGGGATCCTAATCCCATTTTACCAGTCCTAAGTTTTGCAAAATCCGAGTCCCAGTCATGCAAAATCTCAGTCCGAGTTTTAGAGTTAGTGTTAAAAATTTTGCCAAATCCCAATCAGTGCATGAAATCCCATTTTCCCAGCCCAAAAAAAGGCAAATCTCAGCTCCCATTTTACTTCTTCAGCACCCTCTATAATGATTTTAATAAATACTTATTTAACTAAACAATTCGGAATTAGATATAAGTAACTGGATAAACAAAATATGAAAAGATGAGTAACTAGTTCTTTTGTCGACGGTAGTCACGAGAATGATGATCGATTAAAAACCTACCTTTTTGTGAAACCATCCTTTCGGCTCTCTTTTATACAAAATATCTTCGTCAAGTATTGTTCCAAGATCACGTTCATCAAATTTTACAAAACACGATCCATCTTGAGAATTGTAAATGACTCCTTTACATTCTGCAAGTTTAGCATGTGTACATGATAGGGCACAGGCTAAGTCGTCAAGTTGCTTGGTTCGAGCGAGTATTATAAACTTCTGCTTATCTTCTCGTAACTTTTGATAATATCCTGAGCGAGTTTCGCTTTTAACAACGCTTTTTCCATAACAAACAAGCCAGAAGAACGCAAAATAAAACTTGAGCATGGTGAATGAAAATCTCCTTCTCAGATATCAGTAGGACTTGCAGTTCATCTCGGCCCACGTACACAACTATGTAAGACGAGACAGGTGACCTAAACTACTTATTTCCTATACAAATTGCGAAAATCTAATTGAAATCCTAAATTTTCTTCAATAAAATTTTAGTGCAGCTCTCAATTATAAAATACACTAGTTGCTGTTAAATGCCCAATTGATTTTCAATGTTTTTCTCGTTTTTTTTACAACCGAGTTCCTGTTCTTGATTAAAACAAGTTTGCACATGTATTAACCTGTAAAAAAAAAGTGAAAACTAATGATCATGACAGAATTAATTCGGAAAGATAAAATAGTTTGTCAGATTGAAAAGGAACGGACATTTCATTAAGAGAGCGGCTTTCTGAAAAGTCCGTTTTGTTTAGATAAAGGAGTCTAAATGAACCAGTGTCTAAATGAACCATATTTGTTCCTCAAATTATAACTTGGGTACTATCAAATCAAACGAAATGTCAACGTCGCAAGACTCATTTTTAAGAACACTGACGAAAGAAAGTCAATTTACTGAGTGCTTTGTCAAATAAAGTTCCGGAAAAAGATGAGAATTTAAGAAAGGAAAAAGTCTGGATTTGAAGTGAATCTGTGACAGAACTGCACTGATGTACGTCTTCGCTCTCCGTTTTCACAAAAAAAGTCTGGGAATCTCTCATAAATCTCAGCGCAGATTGCGGACAAGATTTTAGAGTTTGAGGTCAAAGAACCTTGTCTTCTTTACTCATTCCTGAAAAAGCGTAGTGAATTTAGAATGCCACTCAAGACGATTTTCTTTTGATAATCTTTATTATTAAAACCTCTTCGCTGCTATTTTTACAATCTATTCTATAAGTTTAAAAAGAATGGCAAAGTTACTTATGAGTTTTACATGTATTTCTAATATCCATAAAACCCCCCAAAAACATACTTTTTAATGTTGTAAAAATGTTTTGAAAAGTAAAACGAAATGGAAAGTCCTTTTTCGT
The DNA here is from genome assembly GCA_023349425.1 of Anthopleura sola. Classification (NCBI taxonomy): domain Eukaryota; kingdom Metazoa; phylum Cnidaria; class Anthozoa; order Actiniaria; family Actiniidae; genus Anthopleura; species Anthopleura sola. The sequence goes on along the minus strand of JALHLI010000018.1, from coordinate 3,733,909 downwards.
TTACATTCAAATTCCAATCAACAAACAATCATATCCAAAAGAACGCGAAAATACACCAATATACTTTCTAAATTATTTTTATTTGTGTTATAATTTCCTTTACTTAGTGTTAATTATGTAGAAAACTGTCAAGTTTTGAAAGGGGATTTTCAACCTTTTAACACTACATTTTTAAGTTTCCAGCATGCAAGCACAGCGTTGCGAGTATTCCCATATGTTGATACACTAGCATCATTCGTAATTATTTATTATTTTTATCAAAAGTTTAAATATAAAACCTTATTATTGTTGCTAGAACTTTAGTTCTTGAATCTACCAAGACTTTTCTTGTATTTTTTCGTATGTTTTATGTGTATGGATAAAAGTAGTCTCTATAAAATATCTACTTTTGCATTTACGGTCTTTCTCTCTTAGTTCAGACTAGAGTAGTCATTGGAAAATGCTTTTTTATAGCAGCAGTTTCCTCTGTCGGTTCGCAATCACATTTCTCTCGAAGCAAAAAGAGATTTCCTTCACAATTTTTGGGCTGTGAGTAGCTAGTGAGACCTTCCTCGAGTTATTTGGTCAAGACCGTCCTGATGCCAGAACCTGACCTAAGCTTAGTTAAAGCTTTTTATGATTGAGTAGACTTGCACCTTGCACTCTTAGCCCAACTATAAGTCTTCGTCATCCATATCCACGCTTCCAGGGCTTGGATTTCTGGATGACGCCATAGAGTAAGACTCCATGGCTTCTGCTGATTCGCTTGTGTCTATTGGCTCTTGTTTAATCATGTCACAGCTTAGCTGAGGCTCTTCAGATTTCACTGTAAGCATCGTGGACAGTAGAGCTGTACTTGTATCCGATGTTAGGGGTGTAGTTGGAATACCATGTGCTCGAGCATGCATTTCCAATTCCTAAAAACCAAAAAAATTATAATTCAGTACTATGATTAGCAAGGATTTTCCCAACGAAAAGGACACAATGGACATTAAACCCCCTCCAGTAACACCCTTGTCCCCCTCCCTACCTCAACACCAAAGACCAAAGTTTTAGGGTAAGACCCCACCCCTCCCCTCCCCTACATGCAGGGGACGTATTGGCTTTTCCCACACATAACCAAGGAATGGGAAACATGATTTACCGAGCTATGTGCAAAAGTATGACCACATTTGATGTGTTCCCATACTTTTATACACTGGCTTTTGTATGTTAAACAGACACATTTCAATGCGATGCTGGCTAGATTTGCCAAACAAGGAATGTAAAAGCTTGTTTGACAGCAAAGAGCCTATAGTCCATATTACTAGTCTGCCACAGCAATGCATTTTGGGATTGCTATCTCAATCAAACACCAAACAAAAGGCGTCATAGTTTGTTGGTCTATTCATAGAGGTATGTGAATACATTTAATTGGTCATACTTCGGCACATCGCATGGTAAAATACACTCAATGCTCACCTGGACTCGGAGAAGTAACTTTCTGTTGATCATCTCTAACTGCTTCTTCTCCTGGTCTACTCGCTTCATTTTGTCTAAATCTCGTTTTAAATTTCGAATGTAATCCACTGAAGACTTGAGAATGGTTCCTTTGTTTTGTCGCATATCTCTGAAAAATGACAAAAAATATTTATAAGATACTTTCACATACATGTCCATGTTAGTTCGAAAGTTCCTTTCTGATATGATGTAACATAATTATATGATATGGGTGGCCGTGTTGTATCAGACATACAAACACGAGCCGAACCATGAGCTGAACCATGAGCTGAAGGCGAGTGATTGTATATCTGATACAACACAGACACAAATATTGTATGTTACTTATGAAACGTCTAGGTGTATACATTCATGTTCTACTAAAATTTTAAAGATAAAATTGAATTTAGCTGAGAAAGTTGGAGTTGAAGTTTATACAAATCAGGACGATTTTGTATCAGATATACAACCTCCTTCACGGACGATGATTTCTATTGTGTTTTCCTCATTAATTATTCATGAGTTTTATAAGATATGATACGATACGATACAATGTGATGTGATGTGATATATTCATTCGAGCCTCTAGCAGTCAACCAATTATTGAATTAAAGGCAAGGGTCAGATAAATTGTAATAAATTGTACAATAATATAGAATATATCAATAATCAGAAAACCACAGGCTAAGTAAAACCAATCTAATACACATTAAGATAGTTGTCTATAGTTAACTTACGAGTCCTGTCTCGGCAGCATTGTTCCAAGCTCTTTGATGCGATCATTAATATTAAATCGACGTCTTCGCTCAACTAAAACACAGAATCAAAGAAAATATTGTGAGTTGGGAAGAAAGGACAAACTTACTACTTGGTTTTTGAGGATAAGCATCCACATACACAACAATATTTACAATATTTACAATATAATAATAATAATATAATAATAATAATAGTCGTAATTCCAACTTACTCATATTGTGGTTGTCTTTCTTTTGTCTGTCTCTTGCAAAAGCTTGTGGATCAATAACTTCTACTAAAGAATGCAAATAAGCAGATCAGTAAAAAGAAGCATACATGTACATTGATTATCATCATCATCTATACACCCCTTGCATGTGACGTCAAAGCTGTTCAATTTGGAGGACAAAACAAAAGAATTTCAATCTCCTGAGAATTGGAAACCTTTTGTTTTGTCTTCGAAATTGAGCTGCATTCCGACATGCTGAAGGAGTCTATAGATGATTTTATGTTCTGTTAGGATTACAAGACACCGCATTGCATGTGGGTAGAGTTTGTTGTGTCTCGCCCTTTAACCAGATTCTCACGCTTTCCTCTCTCTGCAATTGTAACTATTACCCTCAATTTCAATTCAATCTGTGAGTTAGCCATGCATGCACACACAAAAATTTGATATTGATCAGCTACTTGCTCTAAAAATGATATGCATACAACTTACTTTCATTGTTAAGAAGAGCAGGAGGACATGACGATGGTGCTCCAGAGGTATTCACCTAAAAACCAAAACAATTTATGGTGAGCTTCATTTTAAAAACATTTTGTATGTTGTTTAACAATAAGACATATCAATGCTTTGCATGAGTAGGAAAGCATATTTTGCATGCATGGTAGACCATACCACATGGTCTTGTCTCGGTTCTTGGGTTTTCCTTTCAACATGAAAACCACATCAATTTTTTTCACCATTATTTTGAAGCACCACAGGATTGTTATTTATGTGAAAACCCACACTAGAGAAATATGGCTTTTTTGGTGGCTTCTCAACGCAAACAACACAATTTAATTCTTCTATTTCAACTACTGTCAACCAGGTTAATTTACAACACTTTGAGCTCAGAAATTTTATGATTGATTGTAGCATGTAAGATCACTGGTTTAATGCAATAGAATCTCTCCTCCATAGACCCCATTCATGTGACATCAAAGCAGTTCTAATATCATAGCATGCAAGATCACAAGTTTAATGCAATAGAATCTCTCCTCCATAGACCCCTTTCATGTGACATAAAAGCAGCTCTAACATCATAGTATGCAAGATCACAGGTTTAATGCAATAGAATCTCTCCTCCATAGACCCTGTTCATGTGACATCAAATCATCTCTAATATCATAGCATGTAAGATCACTGGTTTAATGCAATAGAATCTCTCCTCCATAGATCCCGTTCATGTGACATAAAAGCAGCTCGAATATCATAACATGCAAGATCACAGGTTTAATGCAATAGAATCTCTCCTCCATAGACCCCGTTCATGTGACATCAAAGCATCTCTAATATCATAGCATGCAAGATCACAGGTTTAATGCAATAGAATCTCTCCTCCATAGACCCCTTTCATGTGACATTAAAGCAGCTCTAATATCATAGTATGCAAGATCACAAGTTTAATGCAATAGAATCTTTTCTCCATAGACTCCTTTCATGTGACATCAAAGCATCTCTAATATCATAACATGCAAGATCACAGGTTTAATGCAATAGAATCTATCCTCCATAGACCCCATTCATGTGACATTAAAGCAGTTCAAAGTACAATTTAGCTTATTGACCCCTTGCCTGGACCTGTGCCAGAGCAGCTCAATTTGGAGTACAAAACAAAAGAATTTCAATCTGCTGAGAATTGGAACCTATTGTTTTGTCCTCCAAATTGAGCTGCATTCTGACATGCTGCAATGGTCTATAGGTGTTGTCATTAAAAATATCAATATAGTTAAGCAATTGTTTATCTCTCTTACCATTGGTGTTAATCCTAAACCACCATATAAGTCGTACATACTGCTTGCTGTTGGAATCTAAAATGAACAATATATAAATTAAAATCATAATTTCTAGAAAAAAATATATTTTGATTGTACTTCTAAATTCCAAATTAATTGCATGGAACAATTTATTATTAAGGGTCACAGGTTTGTTCACCACTGGCTATTAACTAAGTTTTACTTTGGTGAAACAAGGATGATTTGTTTTATTATTTTTTATTCTTGGATAGTTTGAAAATTAAATATAGAATTATACATTTTGTTCATAATATACAAGTGAACAAAAAAAATTTCTTTTTTTTACCTGTGTTGGATCTTGCCATGCCAAGACGTCATCACCTTGATTGGATTCCAAACTAAACGACAAATAAAAATGTTTAAAATGACTGTTGAAATACTAAATACTAAATAAACAAATAAAGATGGTTTTCTATATATATATACCTTATTATGTCATCAAGTAGGCTGTCGACCTGTTGATAAAGCAAAAATGAATGAGTACTTCTCATTACTTCTGATAATAAGTGACAGAATAGGACCCAGACTGTTGCAATCTAGATGCATAATAACCACCAATAATTAAAATAAATATAATTTTTTTTCAGAAAAATAGATAATAATTGAGCTTCGTTTTCCAATCCTTGTGGCCTTAGAACTATAGATATCTGAGTTTTTTTGATGAACTGCGAATTTGAAGGATATATATGAAAGCCAAAGCACCAGAAATCGTGTCACATCAGGAGTCAATTAAATTCATATCAGAACATGAATCAGGGGTCAAATGCCTAACATTACTTGAGCATATCATCAGTTGTTATTCTGTTAAGAGGTACGTGATGGAAAACCAAGACAAGTGTAACACAAGCTCAAATAAAGTTCAAAACACTAGCATGTGGTAGTGACCATGCAGTCACCTCGTGTAAGATTGCTGCTCACACATTACTGTATATGCACAATAACAGCTATATTGAATACAGCACTCATAACACTGAAATTCTGTGTATACAGCACAAAATTTTACAATCGAAGTTAAATCTGAAGATTTTTATTTAAACTTTATTTCCAGACTTCTAAGTTTGTTTAAAAAAATCTTAACTCAGAATGTTGTGTGTTTGATGAAAACCACGAACCACGAACTATGAAAACCAAAACAAGAACTAAAGCATGCTTTTTTAGGTCAAAGAGAATTAAAAACAAACTACTTTTCCTTCAATAATTTTATTTAATAAATGTTTAGGTCCTGTGCAGTATAATTATTATACTGCACAAAACCTTAAAAATTTATTAAATACTCATCATTAACTTACATGTACCTCAGAGTTCCCAATACCATCAGGACTCGTCACAGACATTGGACTTGGTGGTGGCTTCATTCTTGTTGCTCCCAGGCTTGCGATAGCTTGTTGGTTTATTGCATTTAATGTTGGTTGACTGTTAGAGATATTGTTTGTCATTGTACTGTCCAAAGTAAGGTGATTCGGTAATGAATGGGTTCCTCGTGTCTCCAGATATTGTTTTACTTGTCGTTCTCTTTGCTGGTTTACATAATAACGAGTGGGGTTTTCTAACTTTGTTTTGACCTAAAATAAGAAAGAATATTTGGAAAGTTATAACGCTTGTAAATAACTTTATTTCAAAATGTGATACCAGGAGTCGATGTCAAGTCTTTCTGCGTATGCATAGAAGAGTTTTAAATGTTTATATACAACACACGTACTCCACACTTAGCTTACTACTACTAGTACTATACATTTAATATATTCTAGGTACACAATTCAGATTTACATTCGTTCTTTCATAATTTCCACAAATAATTATCTAACATCCTCTCTATCATAACATGCCTTTTGCAGGATATAATCACATGACTGTCACTGGATAACAAAATTATTTGGTCTTCTTTTATTTTAAAAACTTTTGCAAAATTACTAATGTCATATTCATGAGCTTTTCCAAAATATTTTTTTCTTCTCTTAAAATACTTTTGATTTCAAGAAATGAATGAATTTAAAGTTTGTTTACTATATCCAGCAGACCATGAGACTTAGCCTTGGGCTGAACTGATTTGTTATCAAAGTTATGCATCATGCATGTGACTGCTCGATGCAAATGGCCTGTTTTTTAAGGTCAAATCTTGTCTCGCATCATAAAATTAATTCAAATAATTTCAAGTGATGCTGAATGTGAGCAGTGTAGATACGTTTTATGATAAGAAGGTGTTAAATTATAAAACAAATCAACTCAACAATAATAATACCATGTTATTTAGATATTATATCAAAAATATCTGAAAGTTTACAAATATTTTTAAGAACTTTAAGTAAACAAAGTTAAAGAATAATATCAAAGGCTTATTTTCAGTGACAACAAAAATAAAGATAACTGTACAAAATTCATAAAGTTAAATATAATTTAAGAATTATAATATACAAATAATTTAAGTTAAAATGTAGAGATATCAGTGTAGCACAATTCAAGATAAGTCCAAGTGATTGCACATGAAAAAACTAGAGAAAATTCGATGGAATTCAAAATAGATAAACTCAAAAATAAACAATTATAATTATTATTTACCTGTAATACACTTGTTGGTACTTCATGTGGTAGCTTTGCAGGAGTAGTAGAACTAACTCCAACACTACAAGGTATAGATATACTCTGAGATTCTTGACTGGCTTGAGCTGCTGCTGCTGCTGCCATTGCTTGAGTCATTTTCTTTTCCTGCTGTTCAAGTTGCTCGAGATGTTGTTTTTGTAATTGTTGTTTAAATACTGTTCTTGTCATTGGTGATGCCATGGTTGGTGTGGGGGTCGACTGTGCTACACTTCCAGTACTTAATAGCAGACCCAACACAGATCCTTCCTGAATACTGTGACAAACATAAGGATTAGTCTGACTGAACTTAAACGAACTCGAGACAGCTCCATTGTTGTAATACTGTAACTGTGGCTCTCTAGACTTTGTCATTTTAAATTTTCAAAACAAAAATAAGAACTCAAGGCTGTGAGATGTTGTTACTTTAACTCTCAAGGACCAAACTGATACCTTACTCAAAACAAGTCCATTGATATAGAGTGGAGTTAAACATGTAGAGCAAAGGGCATAAGTCCAGACAAGCCATATATGTCAATAGGGTGGAAAATGTACTTTGAAACCACTTCCTATTTACATGTCACACAATACTTGACTCCTTATAAGTAGATTGTTTTGAGTGCACCATTGTGACATCACATCACACCCTGGTGGTCATCAATATAAAGCATTGTAACTTGAAGTACAGTATTATTACAATCACCTTCCTGTTAATCTGAGAATAGTCTTCACATGTACAGTTCCCTGTGTTATCTTGAAAAGAAGCTGTGCCTTTGCATCAAAGTGAGACATGAGGTGATCTTGCAATGGGAGATTTTAATCAACACTTTGGACAAGTATTCACATGTCCCTATCATTGCAAGCTCACTCTAATCTCGCTTTAATGCAAATGACCAGCTACCTTTGAAGGTTGCAGAGGGAACTGTGAAAGGGACTATTTTAGCTAAACAATTCAAGGAAGTAGATCTACATGAATTCATTTTCTTTTTGTGGTAGATAAACCAAACGATCTAAATCCTATTTCTTTCTTTAAATCGTATTTCCTTGCTTAGTACACATTTAACTTACGAATATTCCATGACGTTGCAATAGAAATGACCCAAAATTATAATCACAAAGTTAGAAAGAAAACTCAGGGAAGCCAAAGAGGTATCTTAACACAGGTTTACAATTATGCATGATAATATATATATATATATATATACAATCCTAGTCCTGCTTATCTCAGATCCCATGATATAGTTGTTGTTTACAAATTTTATGTTTTCAACTATAGAGTTACAGGGGAATCACCTTCAGGGCTAAACACAAGGTTAAACACGTACATTCAAGTATCAGTCTTCAAAATATGTTTTTCCAAAGAACAACGATTTTAGATTTTGATTGTTTTGAATTAGTAAAAACTTCTATTAAAAAATTTTTTTTTTTTTTAATTCCAATATCAAAAGGATGATGAAATTTTGCAAACTTGCAAAAAGTGCTCAAGAAACGTCTTTCTAATTTTAGAAAATAATGGGATTTTTTGGTCACAAGACTTGTCTGTGATAACACTGCCTTAGCAAACAACTGATAAACAATAGAGATGTTTACAGTTGACTGATTCTAGACTTCTCTAGTAATGAACGCTTTACGCTTATGCAAGCTGTGATGAAAGTTTCAGGTAAATAATTTATAATTATGCATATAGATCAACCATGGAGTACGAGAACCTACTAGGAAAAACAGATTGAAACATTTGTTCTTTTTTCTCTTTTTTTTTTCCATTAATTTCTTTCATTCGTTCTGAAATACATGTACATGCTTAGATGATTTGAAAACAATACAGTGTTGAAAACTGTAATGACACTTAAACAAAAAGCTGTTGAACGAAAATAAATATGAATATTTTATTGGAAATGAACTGACTACAGTGAGTTCATTTGCATCAAAACCGTCATGAACTTTTCCCTATTTTCTTTTTTACATATAAAAAGCTTTTTATTTAATGTGAATTTTTTATTATTACCATAAATAACTTGTAAAAAAGCGCAAAAAATAAATTATGATAATGGAAATCAAACGTGTGGTAAAGTCTGCGAGCTGGAAAGGAGCCAAGTTGAACAGTTAATGATCAAGAAACAATAAATTTGAATGAGTTATGTTGTAATTAAGGATGATTATTGTCGAGTGCAATAAACCGTGTAGTGCATAAGTTAGCATCACGGAAGACAAGCGGGCAAAACAATAGATGATTTTTCAACAAACAGTACCCTAAGAAGCTAAGCTTTTCGCAGTAATGCGATCAGGTTGTGAATAAAACATGTACAGGCTTGTTTCTTTTAATAGAATGCCGAAAAATTCATTCACAGACGTCATACTGGGCAAGGGTTTCGTTTCTGTTTTTCAAAGCTGAATAAAAACGACTTGGAAAGCAATGATCACGTTCCAGAGATCAAGCAAGAATTTCAGGAGTTTGTTAGATTCATTTTGAGCTTTAAGAATATACGACTTCAAGGCTTCTTTAAGGTTTAATTCAGCAAATTTCAATCCTAACCTGGCAAGGTCTTTCAAGGTCGACTTTGTTCAAAACGAATCCGGATATCCGCATCGAAGGACTGCAATATCTCTCGCTTCCTTTATTTCGAGGCATATCACACAAAAACTTCCAAAAAATTAACAAAATAAACTATCAGCAAGCAATATGCCACAGAGTTTCAAACATCGTCTCGATAGAGGCTGAATTAGCGAAAGAAAAGAGGAAAATAAGACGAAAATAAAATACACGTGTAGTGTTTTCGATGCATGGGGGGCAGTTCCCTCGCCATCTTTCTCGCTCGCTTTTTACACTAAGATAGCTTCCGATTGCTTTGAAACACTCACACAAGATCCTCATAACACTACAGTACCGAGATCTAACGGGAATTTCACTAACAAAGAATGAAAAACTGGAAAAACTTACCTTTCTAATGGATGAGATTTGAGCTCGTAAAAAGAACTACTGTAGTCTTCAACTTGGAATCCTTCTTCTAAGAGATCGAAACCAAGATCTATGCCCGATTCGCACATTTGTGCTCTTCAAACACTCCCCCTTCAAAGAGTGGGGAAAATATCAAGAAAAGAATTAAAGAGGCCTCAGATTCTTCGCCAAAACACAACTAACTCTTCGTACAAAATTCACCCAGAAAACGACCAGCCATATTTTCTTTCCTGGAGCTGAACCTCATTGGTTACATTTGGCACGTGGTTTCCGAATAGAGGAATTACATCAGAATAATTATTGTGTTGACAATATGGACCCTGGGATGGGGGAGGGGCAGCGATCCCTGTCGCTTTTCTTTGTTTAACGTCATAACGCCTTTACCTAATATGGTTAGGGATTACATCAGAGGTACATATAGCGGCTAGGGGAAGTCCCGCTTAAATACATCGCAAGCTTTGGAGGTATTTCTCAGAAATTCTTTGACATAGACTTTAAACTGGGTGTATAGTGCGTGTCTGGTCAAGTAAATATTATAGTATGCTAGCAATTTTTGTTAAACGAATTCAAGCAAAAAGACCCGAAGAGTGAAACTGGAATTCATTTGCTAACGTCACGTAATGAGATGACATAAATATCTGAAGCCAAAGCTAGAAAAGAAAAGAAAGAAAGAAAAATGAAATTTGTGTGGTTTTGTTATTGACGTAAATAACGCTCGATATCAGAAAAACGGTAAACTTTTAATTATTTTTTTCCCCGTCAGATTGTTCTCGTCTTTCTCGTGATTATATTTTTGGTCATCATCAACATCATCATCATCATGTATCATCATCGCATCATGTATCATCATGAAATATAAGGAATAGCTGAATACTAAGTAGGAATTAAGACGCTTATAACAATAGAAAGTCGTAGTAAAAAGTCATAGTGTTCTTATTTGGGAAAAAAGGTAGGTCTTCAGCTTAGTTTTAAATGTTGCCAGTGAAGGCTGGTTCTTGATATCTTCAGGAAGAGTGTTCCATGTGTTTATATGATCAGAATTATAATCATCATCATCTTTTGATAATGTTATAAACAGCTATTTTCTCCGACAATAATTTGGGGGATGGGCCGCCAACCCGGGAAAAAATATCAATATATAACTGATCCCCTACCCCCCCCCCCCCCTCAAACCACCACACCATCAATTATGAACGCAACCTAATAATTGTTATCACTATATCATTTAATTTTCACGTCACTTTCATTTAAAAGTATTGATTATAATGATCACCACCTATCATGTCTATCATCATCACCATCAACCATGATCATCATCCTCATCATCAACCACTGATAATAATCACCAGCTGATCCATAATCATCATCCATCATCATCAACATCATCCATCATCATCGTTAACCATCATCCGTCATCATCAAAATATGTAACCATCATCATCATCATCATCATTATCATCAACTATAATCATCACCAACTGATCCATCATCATCATTATCATCATCATCGTTAACCATCATCCGTCATCATCATCACTAGCGATGGTTTCCAATACTGGGCTCCCTGTGTTTTAAACTAGCCGTTCATCCCCAGCTCTTTCTTCTACCCAACATGGCTTCCATGCAGAGATTCGTGTGTCTTGTAACTGGTGCAGCATCTGGTCTGGGCAAAGCCACAGCTCAAAGATTGATACGAAATGGTGCCAGGGTTATCATAGCTGACCTTCCATCCAGCGAGGGGGAAACTGTTGCTCAAGAGCTTGGAGAAAATTGCACATTTTCTCCTACCGATGTAAGTTAAAGTCCACGATAATTGAAGTCTTATGTAAGACTTTTTAAACATTTTATTTTTATTTTTTAAATTGCTAAGATTTCCTTAGAACTACTTTTAACATTGAATAAGTTATAGGTTAGTAATTACACATAAGTATTCTTGGTAGAAACAAGTTTTCTCATTTCAGGAGAAAATTTTTATTGAGATTTTTGTGTGTTTTGGGGGAGGGGAGGGGAGGTGATGGGGGCCAGGGTTCAGGATCATTCTGTAGATATATTATCTGAAAATATAAGTTATGCATGCCATACTCCAATATGGTATGTAGTTTATTAGGGAATCTAGGGTGGTGTCACAGTAGTTAATTTACTTGCCTCTCTAACCAGTTTGATTCCTGGACTTGGGATCACACTTACCAGCTTCTCTGTGCCTCGTGACACATAAGGCCTCCAGGGATGACGTGTGAATAGACTTATAATTGGTTCTCTCCTTTCCCTTGATTCAAGGGTTTTTTCTCCAGGTTCTCTGGTTTTCCTCCTACTGCGAAACCTAATAAATTAAATTCAAATTCAATCTGTTGTTAACCATAACTTGGATTTGATCAGCCCAGAGGCTGTTTTAGGGTATAGCTGGGTTTCAATCAGCTGATAAAAGTTTTTGAATCTCGTTATCTGCTCCAAATGGTGGTCAAACACTGACCACCATGTGCTGTCAACCAGAAAGAATTCTATTGAAAACTTGTGATTCAGCTGATGAACATTCTGCACAAGACAGGAAATGATGTCAAGTGAAACCCAGCTATTGATAAAATTCAAAGATACATAGAAACAACAGTGATGTTACCTTATAACCATATTTCTAGGTCACATCAGAAGCCGATGTCCAAAACACAATTAAGGTGGCTAACGATAAGTATGGCCCATTAAATGCTGCCATTAACTGTGCAGGTATTGGTATAGCCGTTAAAGTGTTGTCCAAGGCTGGTGTAGCGCATCCTCTTGATCAGTTTGAAAAAGTTATTAAGGTAAATATAGATTTCTCACTCTAAAAAAAGTCATACCTCTTGGAATTGGAATTTCCAAGAGGTGGGGGAAAGATCTGAGGAGGCTATATTGTGTATTTCCAGAAAATATCCATACCTCCCCTCATGATATGGGTGGATTGGAGATTCCAGGGATCCATGAAGATCACAATCAAGGGTCTAAGGAAGGTATACAGATCCAATATCCCCTCCCACCCCTCCCCCAGGTGGCAGAGAACTGAAATTTCCCATGGCTTTGGTGGGTCTGAGGAGGGTAAATAGATGCCTCTCCTAATAAAGGTAGGGAATCTAGAAATTACTTGCTAGTATGTTCTCTCTCACACTCTATAAGGGATTTAAGCTAAACCCATCCATGAAGGTGCGCAGGAATATTTTATTGAACTGTTATCTGTTACCTGTCTCCTCCGTGCCTCGTGGCACACAAGGCCTTTTACGGAACTACACACTCTATAATCTTATGGTTTGAGTGTGGCTTAATCCTTCTTGTGTTCAAAGTGTGTTCTTTATTCTTGTCTCCAGGTGAATACCACTGGAAGTTTTAATGTTATAAGACTAGTGGCAGAACAGATGGCAAAGAATGAACCCACCGAGGGTGGTGAAAGGGGTGTGATTGTCAATACTGCTAGTGTTGCAGCCTTTGATGGTCAGATGGGACAGGCAGCATACTCTGCATCAAAGGGGGGTATAGTGGGTATGACTTTGCCGATCGCAAGAGATTTAGCAAGACATGGAATAAGAGTGAATACTATTGCACCAGGTAAACAAAATAATCATTATCTCCATTACCATGTACCATCATCATCATCATCATGTACCATCATGTATCATCATGTATCATCATCATGTATCACCATCATGTATCATCATGTATCATCATCATGTATCATCATCATGTATCATCATCATGTATCATCACCATCATGTATCATCATCATGTATCATCATCATGTATCATCATCATGTATCATCATCATGTATCATCATGTATCATCATCATGTATCATCATCATCATGTATCATGTATCATCATCATGTATCATCATCATGTATCACCATCATGTATCATCATCATGTATCATCATCATCATGTATCATCATCATCATCATGTATCACCATCATGTATCACCATCATGTATCATCATGTATCATCATCATCATGTATCACCATCATGTATCACCATCATGTATCATCATGTATCATCATCATCATGTATCATCATCATGTATCATCACCATCATGTATCATCATGTATCATCATCATCATGTATCATCATCATCATCATCATCATGTATCATCATCATGTATCATCATCATGTATCATCATCATGTATCATCATCATGTATCATCACCATCATGTATTATCATCATGTAACATCATCATCATGTAATCCTACTCATTATTTATTTTCCAGGATTGTTTTTGACACCACTGCTTCTTGGATTACCAGAGAAAGTTAGGGTAGCGCTGGCAAAGACCATCCCCTTTCCTAGCCGTCTTGGGGATCCTGATGATTATGCTCACCTAATCCAGTGCGTCATGGAAAATCCTATGATGAACGGCGAGACAATCAGGATCGACGGAGCACTGAGAATGCAGCCTTGAGTAAACTCTCTACTATTTATATATGTATGATCCACTCGTTGTGATGGACTAGGTATTTGAAATTTTTTGGGTTTATACCTATTTGGAATATACTTTGTACTTTTTCTGTACACAAGGATATGTAAATAAAAGTGCAAGAACCCTGGGAAGTTACATGGAAAACGTGTTGAGGTTTTTGAATATTTTATTGAACTATCTGCCAGTGGATGCTTAAGATGAAGCAAGCAAAAAATGTTGGAAAAGAAGGTGATGTCATGATTACCATACAATAGTCAAACTTGAATGTCCTTTCCCAAGGTACAGTCAAGTGCTCAGGAAACTGATTTTACTCATGTTAATTAGCACTCTAACCTTGCATGCACCATAACTTAATCGTCCAATAAAACCAACATCATGGCAAGTGTAAGATGTCACAATACTATATCCCCAATAATATATATCTAAACCAAGGCTTTGGCAAGTACATCTGGCAAGTACAGCATAGTCTTCCATATGTTCTCCCTAGAGCATTGTACTTCAGATTAGATGTTTAGTACCATGCATGCGACACTAAAACTATTCTCATCATGAAATATTTGAATATCAAAGAAAATTTGTGAAGCATTCTGGTCATGCAAAAGTCCTATTGAATAATTTATAATTCCAAGTTTGCAATATAAAACTTTATGTATAAAAGTAGAATAATTTCTTAGGTTAGAAGCATTTCTTGTTTTGATCATTGAGCTACCCAAGCCAGGGTAATGGATACTGCCCATCTCTTAAATCCAGTTCACGATAAACGAACAGCGCCATCTATTCTTATAACTTCTCCATTCATCATGGGGTTCTCAATGACTGCTTGAACGAGATGAGCAAATTCTTCTGGGGTTCCTGCACGGCTTGGGAAAGGAACAGTTTTTGTGGTAGCAGCTCGGGCCATAGGATCTGGTCTCCCCGCAATGAACATGGGAGTTTCAAACATCCCTAGAATAAGATAAAGTAAGATAAAGAGAACTGGTATATGATAAAAATGGAATTATTCTGCTAGCTGCGCATGCAAGAAGCTGTTATGTCAGGGCATGGCTAATTCACAGATCAAAACCAAAACAACCTCTGGGTGGCATAGTGGTTTACCACTCACCTTAGCTCTCACGCTGTGGTATGAGTTCAAGCCCTGGCTCAGGTCAGATCATGTGAGTTGAGTTTGTTTGATGTGTTGTTCTCTCCTGTGCCACGAGGGTACTCCAGTTTCCTCCCTCCATAAAAATCAACATGTGAGTTGAGTTGTATGCATAGAATATATAATGTAGTGATAGTGTGTGTGAGTGACAGTGGGCCAAATTGGAAACCAGTATTAAGTTACTAAATTTGAATCTCACTACGAAAAAGTGAGAGAAAAATCAGGGCCCGGCTAACTCACAGATTGAATTGGAATTTTGCTTACTTGGTATTGAGAAGGGAGGAAAATTGGAGCTAGAAATTCTGAGAAAAATACTCTAATCAAGGGAGAGACCAAAGGAACTCTACTCACATATGATGCTGAGTCCAGCCATTAAACCTGAGACTCCAGAGATGTGAGGTGAGTGCACTATAAGAGTTTGAATGACATTAGTCTTACCTGGTGCAATAGTGTTGACTCTGATTCCAAACTTTGCCAAATCTCGTGCCAGAGGAAGAGTCATGGCATTGATGGCTCCTTTGGTTGCCGAGTATGCCACTTTACCACCCTGTCCCTCGTAACCATGGATACTAGACACATTAATAATCACACCTCGCTCACCACCAGCATTGGCCATGTTCTTTGACATTGCCATGGCAACTAATCTTGACACATTGAATGTCCCACTGGCATTGATCTGCAAAATAGAGATGGTTGAAAGAATGCTGTAAAGTTGGGTTTGTTTGCCATGATAAAGCACAGCTTTTGAGTGGTTTGAGACAGACTGTCTTTTCCTAAATAATACCAGGTAACTATTTTCCATTCTGAAATAGTTTGTTCATTGGTGATCTGTGCCAAACTATTACTCAGTTGTTATTGGCTGATTGATCTTTTTCCTCTGATTGGTTAATTGGCCGGTAAACCACGATTGGCTAACGGTTTTGTCTTCATTGGTACATTCCGTGAAGGACCATGATTGGCTGGTTGCTACATTCTGATTGGTTTATTATATGCATTCTGATTGGTTCAATAGATGCTAGTGTAGGGATCCAGCCAATCACCACATA